>JAPDNY010000012.1:13348158-13948158 GCA_029375565.1 Gekko gecko | reverse complement strand
TGAACTGTTAAGAAGAAGGGCCACGGGCATTCTCATTTTTTAAAAGTTGAGTTTGGCTCTTTGCAAGGCCCTTGCTGGGACCCAAGGCCACGTTTGTAACATCAGTGTTCTCCAGTGCAATTACACTCAGGGAGCATGGCTTGTACAGCTTGGGACTATTGCAATACAGGCGTATGTCAAGAAAGGGAAGGTGTTTTTGTGTTTAAGCAAGCCAGTGGCCCTCATGCTACTCCAAAACAGTTGGTGGGAAAGCCCCCAAAGCAAACAGTAACTACAGGAGGACCAAAATCGAAGGAGAACCCCAATCAAGGACTTCAGTTCTTTGCAGGAGTTTCACAAATGGGAGGGATTTCCATCCAGAGAGTACGTTTTCTCCACCTCTGCAACCCAAAATGCCCCCCTCCCCAATGCTGGTCCTGCAGGACAGGGATGCCCGGAAACAGCACGAGGAAGGAGTCAGAGGTTTGCCATAGGAAGAGGAAATGGCCAGAATTGCCCCCCTTCCATTTGTGGATGGACTCTGCTGGATTCATCCTGAGGATTCTAGCAGCCTTCTGGATACATTCAATCTGAGTTGTGAGAGCATTGTTATTTGAGTAAAATTAACAGTTATTTAAGAACGATACACCAGCTTGGGCTGGAAGAGCTCGGGGCAACATTCCCCTCTCACCATCAGGCTTTCCCACCACCCACCATCCCACTTCTCCGGCTGCAGCCCCTCGTCCCTGCTGGAAAGCAGCTCCTGAGAACAAGAAGGCCAGGAGTGGTATGTGATATCAAGCTGGGGAGCTACATCTGATGATGGGAGGACAGTAACTGGAAACTGGAGAAGCTGTGCCCTCCCCATGAGCATAAAAGGACCTTATTACATGTGCAGTGGGCTCATGCCGGACAGTAATAATTGTAAGCTGGATAGGGTTGCCAGGTCTCAAATTACCTGGGGTGGGGAGCTCCTGGCTCCTTATTGGGACTTTTCTTCCACATGCACGGTGCATGGTGATGTCACCAATAGTGACGTAATCACGCTAGGGGTGTCGCACAGCGACACTCTAGGGTTCAGGGCAAAAACTCAATGGTAACCATAGAGTTCCCCCCAAATGCTAGAGCATTGCTGCGGAATGGCCCCAGTGTGAAGACATCACTACCGCAGGACGCTGCTGTTCAAGGGTGGGGCTTCCCCAGCCAGCTGGCCGACAGCAGATTGGAGCCCCTGAAAACAGGGGATGGCAACCCTCAAGCCAGTGCGTGTGACTCTTCTACAGCTAGACCTCTGTTCCTTTCCCCCTCCCTACTGACCGGAAGCTGCTTCTCTGCTCACCCTCTGGCTACAGCCAAAGTGCAACTAAGGCAAGCAAAAATACAGCCTGACAAGTGAATGTACGTAAATGTGCGTACACTCCACGATTCATGCTGAGAATCTGCATTTCCTGGAGGTAAAAATCTTGACATTTCTGTTTTGAGGGTTGGGATGGAAAGCACAATCCTGGCTATAGTGCTATGTTTTGTTCCGCGGCCACTGTAAGGCACATGCAACAAGCAAAGACATAGAAATACGTAGCCATGAGGAAGCAGAGTTGAGCATTTAAGCACCCAGTGTGGGTTCAAGGGGAAAGCACACATAAGCAAGCTCTCTCTCTGTTGGCTGGCTGGCTTCATTCAGCCTTCAGGGTCCCACAGATGTGACCCCTTCTCTTCCCTTCCCTCCCCTGGTGTTGGGCTGCGTGCTTTTGTGCGTGTGTGTCTTGTGTAATAATGGGAAGGAAGAGGATTCGCCCGGCGTCATTTCGACAACAGCTGGGGCCTCGCTCTCACCTCCCTGAGTGTCTAAGACTCCATTACCAAACTCCGCAGTGCAGCAGCAGTCACCTATACCAGTTAAGCAAAGGAGCACAGGTTAAACAAAGGCAAAGAAAACACGCAAGATCGAAAGCGTTTCCCTTCAACCACAATTCACACATATTCACAGGCACTGCAGGCAGGATATAAATTCAAAAAGTCTGCCCTCTATTGGGTCAGACCATTGGTGCATCAAGGTCAACACTGCCTCCCCCAGGGGTCCCCAGCATGGGGCTTGCTGACACCTTTCTGGGTGTCGGTCACATGTTTTTAGAAAGTGGGTGGGGCCAGGTAGGAATTTTGATTGGCCACTGGAGATTTGATTGCCTGCGCATATTTATTTAAAGTGAAACTTTGGCAATAGCTGCCACCAAAGCATCTTTACTTTATAACTGAAGGTAAGCCATGGCTGGCTCTGCCGTTTGTGGCAGTTATTTTGCGGCAGCCATTTTGTGACTTGCACCCACCACAGTGGGTCAGAATTCCGAAGGTGCTCATACAGGTTGGAGACCACTCGCCAAGCCTGACTGGCAGCAGTTCTCCAGCGTTTCAGACAGCAGCTGATTCTCTGTGGTCTCATTTCTATGATGGGAAAGAAGATTTAGACCCTCTTCATTTTCAGAGGGCACATTTTGGAAGGGGGGGAGAACAGAGGGAAAATGCAAAGTATTTTGCCTGTGAATATACGTAGGCATCTTTTATGCACTGCAAAGATGAAACATCCTCTTTCTCTCACTGGACAAAAAGCTTGATATGCATAAGGTTGAAATAATATAAAAAATAAAAGCGGCAGCAGAAAAGCAGAAGACGTTGCTGTTAAAATCGTTGTGAAAAGCTGGCATTAGAATTTTCACCCGGTAGCAAACAACTTTTCAGTTGAGATCTGGGAATCTGGTTCTCACCAGAAGCAAACCCAGTTTCTCTCCACACAACCCCCCACCCCCTTTGCACCCTCTTTCACTCTTAAGGCCAGGATGCTACTAACCAGTAGCAGCCGATAGAGGTCTATTACAAAATAGGCACAGATCACGTCTGGCCGCTGTAGACTGATTAAAGAGAACGGGTTATTTAAACGGCATTTCCATTGCTTGCTACCTGGTCTCCTCATAGGGCAAAACCTACCACATGAAGGCCCTCTTAGGCCAGAAAGGGCTTCCTAGTTGGCACCCTCTTGGATGCACAAGAATGCCAGCTTAGGGTTGCCAGATCCCTCCTGGCAAGCAGTTTGTGGGGGGGTAGGTGAGGACTTACCGGAAGCAGCAGAGAGGCCCAGCCTAACATCAGAACATAAGAGAAGCCAATGTTGAATCAGGCCAATGGCCCATCTAGTTCAACACTCTGTCACATAGTGGCCAAAAATACCAGGTGCCATCAGGAGGTCCAGCAGTGGGGCCAGGACACTAGAAGCCCTCCCACTACTGCCCCCCCCCGCACCAAGAACAGAGTGCATCACCTGCCCCAGACTGAGAGTTCCTATCTATACCTTGTGGCTAATAGCCACTGACGGACTTCTGCAACACCTACATACAGTGATGTGTCTACATGACTGCCCATGTGACCTGGAAGTGATGTCATCATTTCTGGGACATCAGGGTGACACGCTGGTATTTGGGCAAAAAAACCCTCTATGGTAAATTTGGCTTTTACCATAGAGCTTTGGCCAAAATACCAGAGTGTCGTCCTCCATGTCCCAAAAGTGATGACGGCACTTCTGGGTCACACAGACAATGACAGTGGATCTCCCTCTTTTTCTGGGGAAGTCCCCCCCCATCAGCTCATTGGCAGCGAGGAGATGGGGCGTGGGAGCGGGGGATCCCTGCCTTCACCAGGGGATCTGGCAACTCCATGCCAGCCTGATTTTCCAGAATCTGCATATGTCATGCCACCATGACCACCATGTGTCTACACCACTTTCAAGTCATGGGATGGCATCAGAACACTGACGGAGCAGCCAGGAGTAGCCATAAGGTAACTGCCTTGCTTTGTCAGAGTGATGCAGGGGCCCCCACGGTGCTTATTGACACCTTTGCCGATGCTCACCAAGTGTTTTTAGAAAGGATGGGCAGGTGGGCCTCTTGCCCGGCAGGGCTTCTGACTGGCCACTGGAGATCCCATTAGCTGCACAGATTAAATAATGTTTCAGCAGCAGGTGTCACCTATGTTGGTTTTATTCTCTCTCACGCCTCTTCCCCAGTGTATTTTTCAAAATTACCTCTCTTTTCCCTTCAGCTGCTTCTGTGTTTGCAGGTCCGCCTCTGGTGGCGGCCAGTTTGTAGTAGGCGCTACCTCCCATGGCAGCCATTTTGTGATTGTGCCCCGCCCCCTGCATCAGAATTCCAAAGGCCTCTCTAGCCCAGAATTCTGTTTCCAACAGAGGTTAGTCGGGAGCCCCTGGAATTTTGCAAGCGGGGCCTAAGACCATTCCTTGAGTTTGGCCCCAACATCTGGCTCCGGAGCACAGTTACTGTGAGCTTCGTGGCCTCTGTCCAAACCAGAACTGTTGGTCAGGTTCATGGATTCTAAGGCACAAGCCTCCTCACACAGCCTCTTAGAATTTCTTTTGCAAGCAGACAGTTTTAGGATTACATTGCAGAACTTGCAACATAACGTACTCAAACCAATTAAGGATGTTGAGTCATCACTGGGAAGCCAAACCTCAGTGTTCATGCTGAAAACGCTAAGTGACAGTATATATAAGAGCCATGAGATTTTCAGTTCTGTGTGAAAACTGGTATAGTAATTTAATTGGGCGGGGGGCTGTATCTAGTGTGACATTGCTCAAGGCCTGTAGGCTAAATGAGCATTATCATTAAGGTAAAACTGGTTTAGTTCTGAATGGGTTTTAGACAGTGACTTAAATTTGTAACAAAAACCAGCACTTGCCACATAGGCTGCAAACCATTCCTCCTGCTTCAGCTGAATTTGGAATATGGCAGCAGTGACACCACTCAGAAAGGCTGCACCCTGCATTTTGGTCAGATAGGAAAGTTCCTCTCCGGTATCCAGACAATGCTCAGTACTGACTAGCTGGTTCCAGTGACATCACACAACACCTCCACCCCATCCCTGATACAGATTTATGATTTTTTTTAAAAAATAGTTACTGTTCTTTAAAAAGTGTGTGTGAGGGGGGACCAATGTAAGGAGGGGACCAAGGTCTGCTTAAATAACTGTCGCTCTTTTTTAGGCAGCCTCACACACGAGGAGATGCAAACAGGAGGACCTGATCAGCACCAGAAGTACTATAAGTAGTAACATGGTATTGAGAGCTGGTGTGGTGTACTGGACAGAGTATCAGACTAGGATCCCGGGAGACCCAGGTTCGAATCCCCATTTCTACTGTGAAAGTTTGCTGAGTGACCTTGGGCCTATCACAACTCTTTGCCTGGCCTACTTCACAGGGCTGCTGTTGTGATAAAACTGAGGGTGGGAGAGAACGATGTTCTAAGCTGCTTTAAGTCCCAACTGGGGGGGAAAGTGGGATATAAATAATTAAATAAATACATGCAAATGCAAAAATATATCTATATCAGCTGCAATGCGAAAGCAGAGGGAGTCTGAGCTCATCAGGCCAGAGAAAACACTGCTCAGATTCCCCTTTCTCCTTAAAGGGATGTGCCCTTCAAGTTCTTTTCATGGCTATTCTCATGGATATTATGCGATGCCACCTGCACTGTTTGTCCCCTTCTCTGCACAACAAGAGTTTCTCATTATACAGAAGGGTTGCAGAAGACCCCAAGCCCTCAGCAATTTTCATTTTTAAAAAGATGGGGTAGGGGGAGTAAAAACAGACAGAGCAGTTACTGGCTATTGCTTAAGCCAGAGAAGCATTTGGGTCACCTGGGGAAAAGGGCAGTCCATTTCTCCATGGTTAAAATTTGGAGGAGGAGGAGGAAGAAGAAGAGTTGGATTTATACCCTGCCCTTTACTCAGAGTCTCAAAGCACCTCACAATCTCCTTCCCTTCCCCTCCCCCCAACAGACACCCTGTGAGAAAGGTGGGGCTGAGAGAGCTCTGAGAGAACTGCTCTTGGGAGAACAGCTCTGAGAGAACTGTGACTGACCCAAGGTCACCCACCTGGCTGCATGTGAAGGAGTGGGGAATCAAACTCGGTTCTCCAGATCAGAGTCTGCTGCTCTTAGTCACTACACCAAACTGGCTTATTAGTTGGAGCAAGGAAACTCATGATCACAAAGTACATGTAGAAAATACCATTTTCTACTCTTTTGGACAGAAGGATGCTTATAATGATGTTCTGTGCTTTCATACAAACCACACTCCTGTCTCATGTATTACAGATAGTACACTGGTGCAGTTGCTTCCTCCTTTTACACAGGTGCTGCTGTGCATATTTAAAAGGGACAAACATATTGTAAGAGCCACATACATAATTTACAAGTGATACTACCTATGTGTATTTTATTCTTGGGTACCTATAGGCAAATATCCAGCCACTTTTCTTTAGGCTAGTTACACACCAGTGTAGATTATCGTTTGAAGCTAGGCTTCAGCGTACCCAGTCAAATTTCCTAATAATCTGAACACTATTGCCATTGACCTTTTACTCTCTTATGTTTCTTCAATGTATTCTTGAATATGACCCACGGGCAAGACTGGTGGGCATAAGTGACAGGGCCTTTTTGGCTGTGGCCCCCAAACTTTGAAATTTTGTCACTTTGGAAATTCATCTTGCCCCTTTGCTTCTGACCTTGCAGAATGCTAAAACAGTTTTATTCCAAGAGTCTGAGCTGAATTTATCTCCTGATATGATGGTTTGCTTCAGCAGTCTTGTTGACCGTCACGGAGAATCGCCGTATTTCTGACACTGAAATATTACTACTATTCAATTTTTTGCTGCAAGTTATTTTTGCTGTGTTTAATGCTTGTATGATTGGCTTATTGGCTTTTAATTTTTTTTACCCGTAAGCTGTCTTGAGTGCTATTTTAGTAGAAAAGGGAGAAAGACATATCCTAAATAAATAATAAAATACAACTGGTTTGCTGAGTAACAGCTGTAAGATTAGGTCAGCGGGTTAAACCTGGAAATCCAGTTGGCTCCTTTGAAAAGAAAGAGCTATGTTGATCACGTGGGCTTTAAGACAAATTCAGAAGAACTATCCCTGATTAATGTACCTGGAGGGCCTGGAGCTCCAGGCTGTCCTGGAAGACCGCTTAGTCCTGGATCACCTGGAGGCCCACTGATTCCATCTGGGCCTGGAAAACTAATGCCAGGGGGACCTGGCTCACCACGCCGACCCTTGAAACCGGGCTGTCCTGGCAGACCTTTTTCCCCGGGAAAGCCCAGGCCACCGTCACCCTAAACACAAAGAGGGGAATCTGTTAACAGAGCAAAACAAAGCCAGCTAAAACGACCCAAGTGAACGTATCAAGAAGAAATCGAGAGGTTCACGAATACCAACTAAGGACCAAATCAGATGAGACTGCGGTGACCGAGGAGCTGTGACTGGAGAAGAGCTGGTTATAATGCTGTAGGGTCCACCCTTCAAAGCAGCCATTTCCTCCAGGGAAACCGATCTCTGACAGAAGGGCATTTTACAGTTTTGGGAGATCTCCAAGCGCCACCTGGAGATTGGCAGCCTTAAGGCACGTGGGCTCGGCACCCCTCTCTCACACATTCCTGGTACAATTAAATTAAGACTTCACCCAGCTGTTTAGGTTAAGACAGATGGATATCGATGTGTATTTGTTCTTTGCATTTACTCTTTGGATTGGCTAGAATGATGGTCCTGCAAGATCCGGTTTGGCCCCTAAGCGTTCTTCGATTTGTACTGTTTACATATTGATAGATCAAGACGGGTCGCCGTCTTAGCCTGTCTGTAGCAGCAGAAAGAGCAAGAGTCCGGTAGCGCCTTCAAGACTTAACAAAATGTGAGGCAGGGCAGGAGCTTTCCTGAGTCACTGCCTGCCTCTCCTGATAGGAATCTGAAGAAGTGATCCGTGACTCACGAAAGCTGCCACCCTGCCTCCAACGTTGTTACCCTTTAATGCGTTCCTGGACTCTTGCTCTTTTCTATTCTTCGCATGCTGCTTCTTTTGCTTGCTTAAGAACATAAGAGAAGCCAATGTTGAATCAGGCCAATGGCCCATCTAGTCCAACACTCTGTCACACAGTGGCCAAAATATACCAGGTGCCATCAGGAGGTCCAGCAGTGGGGCCAGGACACTAGAAGCCCTCCCACTGCTGCCCCCTCCAGCTCCAAGAATAGAGTGCATCATCTGCCCCAGACTGAGAATTCCCATCTATACCCTGTGGCTAATAGCCACTGATGGACTTCTTGTACTCTGAGCCTTATTCTGTCTTCTAAGATCGCAATGCAGGGGTTCCCAATGCGGTGCCATGGTGCATTTAGAAAGTGGGCGTGACCAAGTGGGGCTTCTTCCCAGCAAGGCTTCTGATTGGCCGATGGAGATCCCATTGCCTGTAAGGATTTTTTAAAATATTGCTTCAGCAGCAGCGGCCACCACAACACAGGGATCTTCACTCTGTGACTGCAGGTAAGCTGCAAGGGCCATTTTGGCGGCTGCACCCACTATGCTGTGTCAGAATTCCAAGGGTGCCCACAGGCTCAAAAAGGCTGGGGGCTCCTTCTGTAACATTATCCCTCCCCCCCATTTTCCTTGTTCTTGTCTATTTTCGTTGTAGTATTGTTAAACTTTCTATATGTGGCAAATCTTTTCTGACTCCTAGGGCAAGGCTGACTGTCAGGGCTTTGCTTCAAGGGGTCTGTAAGGGTACTCAGTCCTCCACCCCCTGCTAGTTCCTCCAACTATATTTTAGTTTTGTCAGTTTTGTGACTACTATTTTCACCCTGCAGATCTCTTCAGTTTCCTCCAAGGTCATCTATCCCTGAATCAGAAATACAGGCATTTTTACAGCTTTTGTGCCATATATATCTTTTAAATTGCATCCTTATAGATCCTTGACCCAAGTTTGTGCTTTCCCTCAATGCTAAAAGCCCTCTTGACAATAACTTAATTGTTCTTTTATCCCGTAGTCTTCACATCTGAGCCTAAGAAAGGACGGGCAGTAAAGACCATAAGAACATAGGAGAAGCCATGTTGGATCAGGCCAATGGCCCATCCAGTCCAACACTCTGTGTCATACAGTGACCAAAACCCAGGTGTCGTTAGGAGATTCACCAGTGGGGCCAGAACTCTAAGAGCCCCCCATGGCCCCCCAAGCACAAAGGATACACAGCATCATTGCCCTAGGCAGAGTGTTCCATCTATACTTTGTGGCTAAGAGCCACTGATGGACCTCTGCATAAGAAGTGCCAAGTCCTGGCATGCGTACAAACTTACTGGAGGGCCAGGCCGACCTGGCAAACCTGGGACACCATCTCTACCAGGAAGTCCTGGAAACGCTGGACCTCTGGGGCCTACATCCCCTGGATCTCCCCGGAAGCCTCTGCCAGTGGAGAAAGATGGTTCTCCTTTTTCTCCCTTAAGGCCAGGAAGACCAGGCTGACCAAATAAATTCTGCAATGCAAAAAGATACAAAAACAGAATTAGCAAATTATGGGGTGAACATAGCAGCTCAATTCAGACAGCATGAGCCACGGTTGAGAAAATTCAGCTGCAGTTTACCATGATGAAAGAACTGTGACAGACTGACAAAGCAAAATCAGTACCCAAGATTTGAAGAGGGTTTGGTAACCACAGTTTGTACAAAGTATAATGCGGTGATGTCTAAACTGGTAAAGCCACAGGTATGGCCACCATTTTGCCTACAGAGGCCATCTTTCGCAGACAACAATGCATTGAGGAAACAGAAGATCAAAGCAAGCAAGAGCTCTAGAACCATGGCTTGGGCTCAAAACTATGATTAGTATGGATCATGGTTTGATAGGTTTATAAAATTATGCACCAGTTGGTGAAAGGGGATAGTGAGAACTTCTTCTCCCTTTGCCATAATACCAGAACACAAGGGCACCCAATGAAGTTCACAGGTATTAAAACCAGGATTATGTCTTCATTTAACAAATAATTAAATTGTGGAATTCACTGTCAGTGATGGTCACAGGCATAAATGGCTTTAAAAGGGGCTTAGACAGATTCATGAAGCCATAGTGACCAAAAGGGAGCCTCCACATCCAGAGGCAGCACAACTCTGAATACCAGTGCTAGGAGGCAATATCAGGGGAAGGACTTGGCCTCTGCGCCCTGTTCGTTAGCCCTCCATGGCAACTGGTTGGCCACTGTGCATGAAACAGGATGCTGGACTAGATGGGCCATTGGTCTGATCCAGCAAGGGCGGGGCCACAGCTCAGTGGCACAGCATCTGCTTGGCATGCAAAAGGTCCCAGGTTCAACCCCTGGCATCTTCAGTTGAAAGGGCCTGGTAGTAGGTGATGTGAAAGACCCCTACTGGAGATCCTGGAGAACCACAGCTGGTCAATATTGACTTTGAAAAGACTGAAGGTCTGACTCAGTATAGGGCAATATAAAAGTTCTGCGTATCTAAATGGGTTGCATTTATAAATGCTACCAAATTATTTTGACATTCCTAGAAAGAAAGTTGCTTACAGAACCAAGCATTATCTTCTACCAGTTGGGTCATTTGCCAATTATCTGCTCCCCAAGAATGACCAGAAGCTCACAAATGAGTAACCATGGGTGTACAGTTAGTGATCACTTGTCCAAGGTCGCTCAGAAAACATCACGGCCAGGTAAGGATTTGACCTTAGGGTTTGACCTCAGCGCCAAAATTCTATCCACTACACTACAATGAATGCTTAAGTTCATTAACTACCTAGTAGCTCAATAAGGATCTGTTGGAATTTATACCTGTTTTTGTGACATTTTCTTCAAGCTATTGCTGGCTTTCTATTCATCATACAAGAATGAGGATTCCTTCTGACAGGTGGATGCTGGGTGCTTAGTTATTCAGCCAATGCCAGCAACCCAGCAAGGCTTTCCCCCTACCCCATTTGAATCAACAGGGACTGGAGAAATTCATTCTTGACTTACCGATTGTCCGGGGGGTCCTTGAAAGCCAGTGTCTCCTGGATCTCCTGGAAGTCCTTTCAGGCCTACTTCACCTGGTCTTCCAGGCTGACCAGGAGCACCAAGCTCTCCTCTCAGGCCAAATCCTGAGAACCCGCCATCGCAGGCGCAATCGCCTGCATCACCTGGAAAAACAGTATGTCCAAGAGAGTGCTGTTAACATTTCGAAAACCATGGTTTCGATGCAGTGTTTCCCTTCCACTAAGTATTCCTCCAGTGGAGAAAGATTTCTTCCACTAGAAGAAGAGATAGACTCGAGTCCAATTGCACATTAGGGACCAACAAGATTTTCAGGGTACGAGCTTTTGAGAGACAGAGGAAGGGAGCTTTGACTCTCAAAAGGAAACCAAGGTGAGTACAATCCTCCATCCAGTACTGCTGTCATCAGAGGAAGGGAGCTTTGACTCTCAAAATCTTGTCGGTCTGTAAGGTGCTACTGGACTCGAATCTGGCTCTTCTACTGCAGATAAGCATGGCCACCCCCTGAAACTATTCAATGCAAGAAGACTCAGAAGACAGGAATGACTGGATCCAACCTGGTATGGCCACAGGTTAGGGTTGCCAACCTTACATAAGAACATAAGAGAAGCCAATGTTGAAACAGGCCAATGGCCCATCTAGTCCAACACTCTGTCACACAGTGGCCAAAAATACCAGGTGCCATCAGGAGGTCCAGCAGGGGGGCCAGGACACTAGAAGCCCTCCCACTGCTGCCCCCCCAGCACCAAGAATAGAGTGCATCACCTGCCCCAGACTGAGAGTTCCTATCTATACCTTGTGGCTAATAGCCACTGATGGACTTCTGCTCCATATGGAACCTTAAGGTGGGGCCTGGAGTTCTCCTGGGATTACAAATGATCTCCAGATGGCAATTCCCCTGGAGGAAATGTTTGCTTTGGAGGGCAGACTCTGTGGCGTTATACCCTGCTGAACTAAGGTCCCTCCCCTCCCCAGGCTCTACACCTCCAAATCTCCAGGAATTTTCCAACCCAGAGTTGGCAGAGCTCCCCTACCACAGGGTCTTTCACCTTTTCCCATGATACATGTTCCTCCAAAACTATGAACCAGAGCTTCTTCCTTGATGCCTCGTCATTGTAGAGGCTGCAACTCAGTAGCCAAGCCTCTCCTTTGCTTGTATAAGGTCTCCTGTCCCATTCTGCAGAAGGCATGGCTTGGAAAGGGTTTCAAAGACACGGCTGCGGTTATAAGGAAGAGATTCCTATGCTCACAGAGTTTGGGGGAAAATGCACTGCTGCAGTTGCAGAAATTACTGCTGGGGAACAATGAGTGTGTCTGTCAATGCAGAGATTATTTAGGACATCTCACTGGGGCAAAGATTTCGAATGCCTGAAAAATCCGACAACTTCATTTTTTTGGCATAGTAACCCTATGAGGCAGGTGAGGCTGAAAGACAGCGACTCACAAAAGATCACCCAGTGAACTTCCACAGGATAGTAGGAATTTGACCACATGTCTGCCGGATCCCGGCCCAACAATCTAACCAGTACACCACGCTGGCATTCCTGCTCTTCCTTTGCACAGGAGAGGAAAGCCAACACCTAAAAATGCTTTACAAATGCTAAATATTCTTACTATTACCATTAGCCAGATCGTGAGTCCACTTGCACCTCCCTCTACCCTCTTTCTCTGGATCCCGGATTGTGTCATCAAGAGCCAAGGGCCAGAAAAGACTTGCAGGGCACCCCCTTTAATAACTCACACTGTATCTGTGTTTTGCTTTAATTGCTTTGAGAACCAAACCTGGGTGGAAAGCCAAGTATAAATAGTATGAATGTATTCTTTGGCTGAGCCTGTAACCATGTGTCAGGCTTCCCAGTCAAGCACACAACAACGTTCCTTCAGAAGTTTCAGTTTACTGAAGCAAGTACTGAAACACCATGAACTCCTGTGTCAGGAATGTCAGGGAGACCCACAGACACCCCAGATATACCCCATTCGTATTAGACCCCCTGATACAATAAAGCCAATGAGCAAGCACCTGGGAGAGCAGGCAAAAGCAACGGTTGCAGTTCTCAGCGGGAAACTAGGAGTTGTCAGAGCTGAGCTTCAAGGACACTAGGCAGATAATGAAATCTAGGAAGGGAAGAGTGGGAAGGGAGGGTGGAAGATACCAGATACCCCCCCCCCCACCAGACACTACATGGCAGCCTAGCTGACACCATGCAAACCAGGTTTGTAAGAACGGGTCTTGGTGCCTGGACACAGCACTTAAACTTCCCCAGCATCTAATATTAAAGTCTCTCAGTTAAAGGCAGCCAATTAACCATATGCATTTTATTAGGTTAATCAATCAAACCTGCCTTAGAGTAACAATAAGAGTTCTGAAAGAAGAAAAATGAAGCACCATTTAAATTATGCCTGCAGGTAAGACGCAGCAGGCCAGCGGCTTAGAAGAGGCTACTTCTCCTGCACATAAGAAGAGTGAGGATGCTTCTTCTAAGACAGTGACCACTATCTGCAATTTTTGTAAGAGCTTGTATTAAAAAGAGGTGAATTTTTTTCGGGGGAAACTGTTACCCAATTAATTGCAGCCAATTTTTGCACTAATCCCAAGGTTTTTAATCAATTAAATCTAATTGATTAATAAAAAATTGCAGCCCCAAAAGCCAAAGAGGCAAACTCTCACCAATGATTGTTTACATCTTGACAAACTGAAAAGTCCCAGGAAAATGAAAATTGCAGACAGTAATGTTGGTCTGTTAAAAACAAAAAACCCTAAAGCAATAGAAGAGCACTATGTATAGCTGGATCAACTAACTCATTGTAAAGTAGTGTGCAAGTTTTCAGGTGCAGCAGAATTCCTCAGACTGGATGTCTGTGTTGTGTGTATGTAAAGTACCGTCAAGTCGCAATGGACTTATCACAACCCCATAGGGTTTTCAAGGCAAAGGAGAAGCAGAGGTGGTTCCCTGGAGCCTTCCTCTGCAAAGTGTTTGTTGGCGGTCTCCCATTAAAACACTGACTCTGCTTAGCTTCCAAGATCAGGCTACATACTATACCATCCCACATCATTCCACATCCCGTCAGGATACCAAGCAACAAACAGATAAATCAACAAAAGCAAAATGGGGAAAGGGAAATAGGGAAGATGTCCAATATCTTCCCACTGGTAGGAAATGCTTAATATACAGCTTGAAGAAGATTTCTGATTAATTCAAAAATTCCTCACTACCTTGTGATGCCTGAGTTGGTTCCCAAATAAAGGGAAATAGAGATTGTGCTCACCTTTGTTTCCTTTTGAACCAAGTGACCCCGGTGGCCCTCTTGGTCCAGGTTGTCCCGGGTCCCCAGGTTCTCCATCCAGTATTGCTTCAGGTGTATGTATGATACCTGCAGGATAGAAATGGAGGAAAAACAATCACCTGCAGACTGCATGACAGTGAACTGCCAAACCTGCTTAGTTTTAAGCTGGTGGCCAGGATCATGGGCATTTTACACGTAAGAAGAGTTGGAAGAAAATATCACTTGAACTTAAAATTAACAGCAGAAATATGCAAAGAACATACGTGGTGGGCCAGGAAGCCCTGGATCTCCTGGCAAACCTGGAGGTCCGTCTCGGCCAGGAGGGCCAGGGAACCCAATCGCTTCTCTTCCTGGGTTGCCGGTTTCACCTTGGAGACCTGGAACACCAGGGAATCCCAAGCGGCCTGGAGAGCCTGGGTCAAAGCAAATAGATACAGCTTTCTCAGTCACTACATGCATTCAGGTACCTTCTGTTGACTGAAATAATTTCATTTTTATTTCTACACGTTTCATTATTTTACTGCGTTTATTAAAATTTAACCGGGTGTTAGAGTCACCTAGAAAAGCCTAAAACGGCACATTTACAGTATGTACCACTGCAGGTTGTTAATGCTGCACTTTTTTCGGGGGCCAATGCCGTTGTAGCGGGGCGAGATCTGGAGAAGAATGCAGGAAGGCCCACAAGAGACCGTAGGTGTTGTGTCTCTTGAACCACCAGGGTTCACTAACACTACCGTTTCCATCCTTCCTAACGGGTCTGGATGATTCTGCACATACTTGCAGGAGCAAAAAGAGCCTAAGAGAAGCTCCACCCTGGCCTTCTCGGCAACTACCAGATTCAGGTAAGCATGAAAAAGAGTATGGCAGCAGAGGTGGTGGGGAAGGCCCCATAAGGGCCCCAGCAATGGCCTGATCTGCACTGGATTCAACTCAGCCCCAGTTTATCTTGTCAAAAGTTCAGGGGATGCTCCATTCCAGGGAGATTTGTCTGTCCCCTTCTGCTGCCTTCTGCTGCCTGTGGGTGAAGACTTTTTTCTGTGTGTCACTGGGCATTCCCTCAATGAGCCCTCCTTCCTAACCAGTGTTTTAACTGCTCTTTTTATGTTCTGTATGTATCTTAACTCTATTTTTTAAATTGTTTTAACGATGGGTGTTTTTTTTTTTTGGGGGGGGGGGTTTAATGGTTTTAAAATGTGAATCTTTATGTATGTTTTAAATTGTTAGTTGCCTTGGTGGTCCACGTAAGGGCAGAAAGGCAGGTTACAAATTTTGTTAATGATGATAATGATGGTGAAGATGACGACAACATCAACAACCACAAAAATCATCATCATCAACATCATCATTTGGCTCCTCCAACTTGCTTCCTGTGAGGATCATAGAGTCAGAGAGAAGTCCTCCACTGATTGTGCCAGTAGAATACCTAAGACCGAATGCAGTCTGCTTAAATGCAGTTCACATGCAGTGAAACCTAAAAATCCTTCTCAACTCAGTGATGTCAATGGATTTACAAAGGTGTAAAACTCTCTTAGAGTTGAGCTGCTGGGGTAAGACAACTGGCAGGGGTTTATCTACAACTTGCATCACACATGCAGAATTGGACATTACAGAATCCTTGGAACTGGGGATAATCCCTTTATTTTACAAGAAGTTGCTAGTCCTTATCATCACAGATGAAAATGTGAAAAAGACTGGGAGGTATCCCCTAAAGCCCTGCTCAACAGCTGCTTTTAAATAGGGAATATACTCTGAACACAGTCCAGCATTACAGGTATAATGTACCCTACCCAGGTATAATGTACCCAACAACCCTACCACAACAGGTATAAAATCAGTGCCTTTCTATTCAGCATCTTCAACACTCATCACAACATCTAATATGCAGCTTTTTGGCTTTTAGAGGTAATGGAAACTCTCTTACCTGTAACTGGGGCAGGAAATCCAGGTTGGCCAGGAGGACCTGGTAAGCCTATGGTCCCTTCATCGCCTCTAGGGCCTGGGGCACCTGGTATCCCAGGATCTCCAAGAGGACCTAGTATTCAAAGAGAAAGACTTTAGAACTGTCCTGCATTCATCTCGCCCATAACCTCACAGCCTCCACTGATGGTCACTTCACTTTGAAACACACTTGGCAGTATGAGCAGGAAGGACCATAACTCAGTGGCACAGAATGCTATTCTTTGTATGAACCTGCAGAACCACAGTTTTCATCACACACAGTTTCTGAGCAGAGGTGAGATTCACTAATATGATAGTAAAGCTACATCACAGTACAGAATCTTAAAACTGGAGTTAAATATTCCCAGTCTTTAGCTGCACTTTCCCAGAGATGCCTCAGTAACGAAAACGTGCACTCAGCAACTGCAGAACAACTCCTTCCTGCCCCGTTCCTGGGTGGTCATATTTGGCAGACGCTAGAAAGGAGAGCTTGGATGTGCTTTTGCCACAATATCTGTAAATCACAGTATCACCGAAGTGCATGATCATGGCACTTCCTCAACATCTATGGCTGTGTGGATATCAGGTAAAAAACATAATGTGATTGGATTGCTCACAGGGTTAGATTGTTCAAAGCCCTGCTGTGGCCTGGGACTGACATTCCTAAGGCACCACCTCTCCACATATGTGCCCCAGAGAGACTTGAGCTCTGCTGAGTAAGATCTCCTGATTGTCCCTGGCCTGAGGGATGTCCGTTTAGCCTTGACCAGGAACAGGGCTTTTTCTGCCCTGGCCCCAGCCTGGTGGAACATGCTCCCACATGAGATCAGGGCCCTGTGGGAACTTCTTCTGTTCTGTAGGGCCTGGAGAATGGAGCTGTTCCACCAGGCCTTTGGAAACATCTGCCTCCCCTGCTGAAGACACAATCTCTATGCAGCCTGGATTAGATTAACTCAGAGTTCAGTGACACTAGTACTGGTGCCAATCAGTTTTAAATGCTCTTTTAGTGTTCTAATTAACTATCTATTATTATGTCTTGTGTTGCTGAATGGCCAATTATATTGTGACCTGCCCTGAGCCTGTTTGCAGGGAGGGCAGAATATAAATCTGAAAAATAAAAATAAATAAAATAAACTCCAATTGATTGGGATTCAATGTGACAAACTGCTCAAGGGCAGAGGATTACCCTGATTTAAATGAAATCTATGAAAACTGATCTAAGTGGGCTTTGGGAGCATCCCTAGGTTTTCCCAACCCTTCCTACAAGATTCTCTCTGACCAGTGTAACCTCCAGCTTTTGATGAGCACTGTTCTTAACTCAATAAAGTAAGTTAGCAAGGCATGTATTTTGTGGGGTTTGCAAATTTTATAGCGTGTGACAAATTATTTAACGGGTCCTGTGAAGCAATGTGATTAGCGGGTTTTTTTTTAAAGCATAATGAATTATTATAAACTTTTGCCAGTGATGCTTACTTGTGTATCCATTTGGAGACACCTGCAGGTTTTTGGGGGCGAGGAAGTAGCTTTGCTGTCCTCAACTGCTGCAGGGCTCAGGGAGACAAGCAGCCCCCATTCCCACCCTTGCTAACAAATGACACCAGAATGAAACAGAAAAGGAAAAGCTGTCACCCGTACTCTGACATTCTCGACTATGAGACAATATTCGACCAACTGACAATACCTGGTCAGCTGACTGCTGTGCCAACCCTCATTTTGACAACATATTTTAAGCAGCAAAAAACAAAACTGCACCTGAGATTATGGAACCATCTATGTCAACATAAATTGTGGGGCCGGGTGGCCCGATGTCACCCCATTCGCCCTGCAAAATGAAAAACAAGATATGGCTTTATGATCCGCTTAGACCATCCTGGCTCGACCATCACAATTCAGTGAAGGAAGGTGCATTTCCACGAAAGGTTACCTTTCCTCCTGGAAGTCCGTCCTGTCCAGGAAAGCCGGGGTCACCTCTTAGGCCCTGAATGAAAAATGAATTACAATTGTTATTGAACTAATTTCTACCCAGCTCTTCCTTGGTATACAGAGTCCTTTAGGCTCTTTGGTTTGCGTGTGTCCAAACACTACTCTGCAAGAAGTTCTAAAAATGACTTGTCAAAGGCCGCCCCAAGAATTCATGTCCCTCCTTCGATTTGAATGTAGAAGGTTGGATACTGTGGATCTGCTCCACAAGCTACTTTTCTCCAGCAGAAGGAGCCTCCTCCTCCTCAGAAAGACACTCTGAAGAAGCATTTTGCATCCGGAGAAGTCTCCTTAACCAGAGGAAAGTAGCTCAGCTAGTGGTGGACCCCTGCAGCAACTGTCAAATAACACAGAATGATCCATGAAATTGTCTTAGAATCATAGAATGTTAGAATTGGAAGGGGTCCTGCAGGTCATCTAGTCCAACCCCTTGCAGTCTGCAGGAGCATAGCTGAAAGATAGCCCTACATACCTACAACATACCGAAAAGATGGTCGTCTAGCCTCTGCTTGAAAACACCCAGGGAAGGAGCATCCACCACCTCCCGAGGCAGACTGTTCCACTGCTCAACTACTCTTACAGTGAGAAAGTTTCTCCTGATATCTAGCCGGCATCGACTCCCTTGTAATTTCCACCCATTAGATCTAGTCTTGTAATCCGGAGCAAGAGAGAGCAGATCTGCTCCATCTTCCTCATGACAACCCTTCAAATACTTGAAGACTGCAATCATGTCCCCTCTAAGCCTTCTCTCTCCCAGGCTAAACATGTACCCAACTCTTTCAGCCTTTTCTCATGAGACTTGGATTCAAACCCTCTCACCATCCTGGTTGTCCTCTTCTGGGCATGCTCGAGCTTGTCAACATCCTTCCTAAAGTGTGGTGCCCAAAACTGGACACAGTACTCTTGACCCACTCAAGTTGTAAACTTTCCATGCAGCTGCTTCTTCATGGCACTGTGGTGGTGGAAAGCACCATTGAGTCACAGTTGACTCATGGCAACCCCATGAGGTTTTCAAGACAAGAGGCGTCCAGAGGCGGTTGGCCACTGCTTGCCTCTGCAATAGGAACCCTGGACTTCCTTGGTGGTCTCCCATCCAAGTAGTCACTAGGGCTGACCCTGCTTAGCTTCTAGGATCTGATGAGATCAGGCTAGCTGAGGCCATCCAGGTGAAGGCATTAGTCATTCTATATTTCCAAGTCATGTTTGCTCACCTATGTGAGAAGGAAGTGATGCTTTTTGATGCAGCTGCTCAGAGATCTGCTGCCAGCACATGGTGGCTGTGGTCACAGACACTAAATAATCCACTTTCAATCCACTTTCAGTGCATTATCCAACTGGATTTTGCCAGTTCACACAGTAAAATCCAGTTAGAAATTGCATTGAAAGTGGATGGAAAGCGGATTATTTAGTGTGTGTGACTGCATATCTGTGTATATTTTGTCAACAGATGGGAGCTGGCTCAAGCAGGCCAGCTTAATAAAAAAAAAAAAAGTTACACTCCTGACAGCCTCAACACTATATTGCTACAGTTCCCAAACACCCTAACTGCTAGAACGTGACACAGAGAAAAGTTATTTCCAACTTTAAACGTAATATTCACCTTTCTGCCTTCAGCACCAATGAATCCCTTGAATCCCATGTCTCCCTAAAAGAAAAGGGAAAAAGGGGTAAGGAACTTTTCTGCAGTACTCAGGAGCGATCTAATTACACATGCAGTCCTAGTCTGTACACATCACATAAACGTGTAACCAAATGCACCTGGTTGTGCCACATCCAAGTTTTCAAAGTTGACTTTGGGGAAAAAACAACGTATGAAATGCTTTCATTTAGTGCTTGTTAACTATATTTATTAACCTATTTGTACTTTGTAGTGTATAGGTAATTTGTATTAACCTATTTATATGTCTCAGAGGGCCACATGGAGCCTGTGATCTTGCTGGTGCCCAGTACCGAATGGGAGGGGTATCTGTGTGCGGAAGACATGCTTCGCAAGTTAAAAAATCTGCACTGAGAGCATTTGCATGCATCCAGTCTCTGCAGCCTGTGCACTCATCCTGTACACATATCCATATTCCACAAAAAAGTAGTGCCTGTCCTGGAGTTCTCTCGAGCCCTTATCATGCTTTGCCAGGAAATTACACTGAAGATCTTGACTGAAATTCAGCTTAATGTGTAAGGATAGAAAACAGAAGACTTTCTACAGTAGCAGTTCCCAACATGGTGCCCGCCAATCGTTTTTAGAAAGTGGGTGGGGCCAGGTGGGGCTTTTTCCCAGCAAGACTTCTGATTGGCCACTGAAGATACGACTGACTACAAAGATCTTCACTGTGTGACTGAAGGCAAGCCGTGGCAGCCATTTTGTAACTGGCTCCACCTCCTATGGCAGCCATTTTAGGGCAGCTGTTTTGTGGCTGCACCCACCACACTATGTCAAAATTCCAAAGGCGCCCACAGGCCTGAAAAGGTTGGGGATCCCTGTTCTAAAGAGAAGGGCCCCTATCATCAAACTGCATATGTCTGGATGAAAGTAGACACAAGAACAAGCTGCAAGCTATATATTAAAAGATGTAAGGCTTGGCTCCACTTCTCTGCAGACGGCAGGATTTCCTTCTGTGGACTGCAAATTCTCACCTCCTGCTGCAACCCTAAATCACCCCCCCCCCCATACTGCCCTTGCATCCATGGAAATGTTCTGGTGGAGCCAAGCCCCAGCTTACAATGAAGGCTACGTGTATTAAACTTCAGCTCACTCAAGGTATCCTGCAAAACTGCAATGGGTAGACCTGGGGAAGCTACTTACCCGTGGTCCTGGCAAGCCAGGCACACCCTTTTCTCCTTTTTCTCCAAAAGCCCCAAAGCCCTGGAAGGGGAAATGGCCAAAGCAATACTGATTAATCCACATTTCAACATGAGAACAAAAATGCAATACGAGGCCAAGACGCAGAAAGTTAGGAATCTCTGGCTGTGCGTGAAACTTGGTGGACAGCAGGAGCAATAATGAGACTAACTTGTGACACCGGGGTGGTAGCGGGACCTCCCACGGGACTGGGGATGCAGCAGGGCGGGCTGGGGAGGAAGCCAGGATGACTGGTGGGCCGGATATGGCCAGGTGTTCTGACGGCCAAGTGAGGGTAGCTGGCACATGCGACAGTGATACATGGAGAGGGCACACCTTTAGAGCTTGGGTGAGGCTGGGGCGGTAGAGCCGGATGAAGGGGTCAGGAACTAAGTCGATATTCTGGGTCATTAGGCTAGGATCTTAATGAAGCAGTCCTGCATAGTTGGGAGGTTCTGGACTGAGTGAGAGAGAGAGCAAGAGAGCCAGGGAGTGTAAGGAAAAGTCAGCTGTCGGGTGTGGAAGTGGAGAGTGGTGTGAACTACCCTGCAGGGAACTTCAGGCATTGT
This sequence comes from Gekko gecko, assembly GCA_029375565.1. Taxonomy (NCBI): domain Eukaryota; kingdom Metazoa; phylum Chordata; class Lepidosauria; order Squamata; family Gekkonidae; genus Gekko; species Gekko gecko. The sequence continues at coordinate 13,926,708 of JAPDNY010000012.1, read as the reverse complement.
GGTGTGCGCTGTATTGTGGCTGGCTGGCAATAAAGGTGGAGTTCGGACTATCAACTGTGGTGTTTTCCAGATTGCCTTTTCATTAGGTTACCATTTTTTCCTCTTGTGTCCAGACAACTTCATTGGCATCCCCTTGCTCTCCCAGTCTTTCCTCGTATTTCTTCCCGTTCTTCCCTAAACTAGTTTTTCCTGTCTTTCCCCCCATTGTGAAATAGCCTCTTGCTCGGAACGTGAACATTTTTTTTCCGCCTTGCTCAAGTGCAGGAAAAGAGTCAACCAATAAGATGTGAGACACATACACCAGGTAAGACCCTCAGGTGTAATGTGATGGGCGGGGGACGTACTTTAATGGGGACTGCACAGCCCCCTTGAGGCTGCTGAACTGCTGCAAATAATGGCAGGGAGAGAGCAGAAAATCAGTTCTCAGTGTGAATGTGAACAGACAAAACCCTGATGGGGGAAAAAACAACCAAACTGGAACTGCCACGATACCCACGAAAAAAACCCTGAAAGGTGGCTGCAGTCTGGGAAATGCCTGGAACCCCCAACCCACACCCAGTTTATTGCAGGCCTCATCCCTTCAGGTACCATGCCCCACAGCCCCTCCCACACACCCCTATCCCCCTCCTATTCCCACATAAAGGGAGCCAGCCAAGGAGGAAGGATTGCAGACCAACAACAAAGCCCACTAGCCAGACCCGTAGCTAACAACTTTTTGCTCAGGGGGCCAGTGGGGCCTGCCATTGTATGTCTGTGCGGAACTGCCTCGCGTCCTGGCCTGCCGCTGCTCACCTGCACAGTGCCTCCCCGTCCCCCCCAGCCCATCCCAGCAGAGGCCAATGGTTCACACCTGCCTGAGCACATGGGACACAACTCATGTCCTTGACATCGACAACTAATTTGCAGTTTCTTCTCCCCTCACCATTCGCTCCTTGGCAGAGAAGGATTCCTCCCCTCCGACCCCGGCTAGTATTGCCCTCAAAGCCTAACACACACACACCCAAGCCAGTTCTGGGTCAGGCTCCCTCCCGGCCTCCTCCTCCTTCGAAAGGCTTGCCTTGCTGGAGATGCCCTGTTTGCCACAGAGGATGCCACGCGGCGCTGTCCCTTTAAGGCACATGAGGGAGAGTGTGCACGAGAGAGAACCCCTCCTGGTGCATCACTAACAACCCCTCCATTAACAATCACCACCTTGCCTCCTCCTCCATGGCTAAAGGGTGCGCGGGTGGGCATGTGCTACGCTGAGACAGGGGAGGGGAGTTAATGGGGGAAGCAGGCAAGCCGAGCAGCAGCCTGGAGCTCACCAGCTAGTAGGAAGATGAGGAGGAAAGCTTCAAGCAGCAGCAGCAGCAGTCGGATGCCAGCAGCAGCCGGTCCCTGCTCCTTCCACAGAGTCTGTGCGTGCCCTAGGGCCAAACCCTGACGCCCGCTTGCTTGCTTGCCTGGGCTGACTTCCCCTTGAGCCCGGCTGTCTAGTGCTGGGGGGGAGAGAAGAAGTGATCGACTGGGGGAGGGTGCCCACAAAAAACTTAGGGAGGGGCGGGCCCCATGGGCCCCACGTTAGCTATGGGCCTGCCACTAGCATCCAGAACACATGTTGCAGCTGGTAGGAGGAAAGGGGGGAGGAGAAAAGAGCAAGAGGCCAGTAGCCCCTTAAAGACTAACAATATTTGTGGCAGGGCAGGAGCTTTCATGAATCACTGCTCACTTCTTCAGGAATGCAAAGAAGGTATCTGAAGAACCCTGCCACAAATATTGTTAGTCTTTAAGGGGCTACTGGACTCCTGCTCTTTTCTATTACTGCTTTTTAAGGCAGCTCAAATTTGAGAGAGAATGCCTTGGCACAAGGCTGGCCTTTCAAGGAGATTAGACAGATTCATGGAGGAGAGGTCTGTCAGTGGCTATTAGCCAAGGTAACTGAAGGGAGCCTCCACATTTAGAGGCAGTTAACCTCCTGAGCTCAAGTGGTTAAGACGCTGAACTGCAGGCTGTGGAAGGTCAAGTGGTTAAGACGCTGAACTGCAGGCTGTGGAAGGTCAGCAGTTCAGCAGTTCGAGACCCGAGAGTGCCGCATGACAGGGTGAGCTCCCGTCTCTAGTTCTAGCTCCTGCCAACCTAGCAGTTCGAAAGCAAGAAATTGCAAGTAGATAAATAGGTACCACTTCGGTGGGAAGGTAACAGCGTTCCGTGCGCCTCGGTGTTTAGTCATGTCGGCCACATGACCACGGAAACGTCTTCGGACAGCGCTGGCTCTTCGGCTTTGAAACGGAGATGAGCACTGCAACCCTAGAGTCGGATTCGACTGGCTTTCAAGCAAGGGAACCTTTACCTTTTACCTAACCTCCTGAGCTGCAGTGGCTCAGAGGTTAAGACACTGAGCTGCAGACCGGAAGGTCTGTAGTTCAGCAATTCGTGACCCTAGTGCTGCATGACGGAATGAGCTCCCGTCTCTGGCCCCAGCTCTTGCCAACCTACCAGTTCAAAAGCAAGAAATTGCAAGTAGATAAATAGGTACTGCTTTGGTGGGAAGGTAACAGCATTCTGTGCACCTCAGCGTTTAGTCATGCCGGCCACATGACCACGGAAATGTATTTGGACAGCGCTGGCTCTTTGGCTTGGAAACGGAGATGAGCACCGCCCCCTAGAGACGGATTCGACTAGCTTTCGAGCAAGGGAAACCTTTAAATTCTGAATACCAGGGTCAGGAGGCAACATCAGGGGAAGGTCTCAGCTCCTTAGCCCTGTTGTTGGACCACCAAAGGAAATGGCTGGCCACTGTGTAAGAGAAGATGCTGTGCTAGATGGACGGTCCAGCAGGGCTCTTCTTGTGTTCTTAAGTAAAGCAAGGGCATATTATGTGTAATGAGTGAAACCAGGGAGACACTCATTACACATAATAAGACCTTGCTTTACTTCCCTCCTTAATCCTCCTGGCCCCACAGCAGATGTACTAGTGGAAAGGGCTTTCTTGGTACCTGCTCTGGTACCAAAATGTCTTCAGTACTGAATTCAGATGCTGGGGTGGGGGGGTACAGGAATAATCTCACCATCAAGGTACCCCCCCACAGGGCCAGATACTAAAAACTGAAGATTTAGACGTGCATGCACAGCAAGCAGAGACCCTACATACAAACCACCACTTTAGAGTTCCACGGGCAGCTCCAAAAGCTGCAAGAATTTTTCACTCATCTTCTGCAAGATGCAATTTAAGCATGTTAAAATATGGCACATTAAAAAATGTACCAGTAGCTACTGAATACAGTTGACACAGTTATAATCCCTGCACATATGCAGAACTTCCAGAGTGTGCACAGTTTTGTCTGATTGTGCAAATAGATCCATCTTTTCTGAGTTTAGAAATGCCTGGGTAATGCTTTACATATGTACAAAGATTTCTGGGGCTTAAAAAGCCATTCTTCCTTTCTGGGCAAAGGGCCTCTAGTCAAGCCAGTCCTAGCTTGACTAGAGGCTGAAATCCAGCCAAGCAGCTAAGTCTGCAACTATTCCCTGGCCCAAGACAGCAGGGGAAAGGGGGGATATGGGGAATACGGGGAGGCCCATCAGGGATGCTTTGACGTCACTTCTGAGAAAACCTGGAAATGATGTCACATCTCTTTGGGAATTGCTGGTAGCCCTTGATAGACATATCCTTCATACCTGATGCATTATCAATAGCCATGTAGAACATCTACCCACACAACTTGATTCCAGTATGTGATAAGGAACCCTCTATGTTTACTTTGAGTAGTCCATGACTCATCAAGAGAGAATGGGAAGAGCTCCTGCATGCATGATTCTCTGCACATGTTTGCATCATGACCACTGTCGCCTTGGCTTGGAAATACAGGCAAGGAAACCTTACGCCTTTCCTTACATATACATGAAGCATGTGTGAAAAATACAAACACTGCCAACACAAACAAAAATTCACAGGCACTGCTATCTTTGGAGAAAGAAAGTATGCAATTTCAATGCAATCTGCCTTTATGTTTGTTAGAAACATAGAAACACAGAGCTGGAAGGGACCTCTAGAGTCATCTAGTCCAACCCCCTGCACAATGCAGGGGATTCACAACTACCTCCCCCAGCTCCCCCAGTGACTCCACTCTATGCTCAGAGTAGGGTTGCAAGGTCCCCCCTGGCCACCAGCCGGGGATGGGGAGATAGGGTTGCCAGCTCCAGGTTGTGAAACTCCTGGAGATTTGGGGATGGAGCCTGGGGAGGACAGAGACCTCAGTGGGGTACAATGCCGAAGAGCCAACACTCCAAAGCATCCGTTTTCTCCAGGGGAACTGGTCTCTGGAGTCTGGAGATCAGCTGCAATACCAGGGGGCCTCCAGGCCCACCTGGAGGCTGGCATTCTAGCTCAGAGTAAGGCTGCTGCAGCTCAGCTTCCTAGTTTATTATTATTACAGTCCAAGACCAACCAGTATGATACAAAAAGAGAGATAAAATATGTAAAACAATATAACACACTAAATAGTTTCACAATCATAAAATAAATTTCACTGTTAAAATACAGAGTCATAATTCCCATGAATAACAAAACTGGGGAGATCCCTCTATATACTAGTTATTGGTTAGAGGTCTCCTACCCTTCAATGACATCCATTTGTATTTAGCAGCCTTTTATGTTATGTCCTGGTTCTTGTCAGAAAGCATTATGGAAAGAAGCATAGCTCTATGTCTCCCCGGATAAGCTAGAAATATGGGCATTATGTAAACTTCGCGTATCTGATTCTACATCTACAGTCGAAGAAGAAGAAGAAGAAGAAGAAGAAGAAGAAGAAGAAGAAGAAGAAGAAGAAGAAGAAGAAGAAGAAGAAGAAGAAGAAGAAGAAGAAGAAGAAGAAGAAGAAGAAGAAGAAGAAGAAGAAGAAGAAGAAGAAGAAGAAGAAGAGGAGATTGGATTTATGCCCCACCCTTAACTTGGAGTCTCAGAGCAGTTTACAAACTCCTTTCCCTTCCCCTCCCCACAACAGACACCCTGTGAGGTGGGTGGGGCTGAGAGAGCTCTTGACAGAAACTGCTCTTTTTCAAGGACAGCTCTGACAGAACTATGGCTTGCCCAAGGTCATCCAGCAGCTGCAAGTGGAGGAGTGGGGAATCAAACCTGGTTCTCCCAGATTAGAGTCTGCACACTTAACCACTACACCAAACTACACCAAAGACAACATGTTCTAGGGTTTCTATTTTCCCATCTCCACAGGGCACAGCTGTTCTTCTAATGGAATTTTTTTGTATCTTCCTCCAAGGTCTGCTCCCCGGGGGAAGGCAAAAATTCTTCAGGATCCCTGGGCCAATCTGGCCTGGAGGAAAATCCCTTCCTGACCCCAAAGATGTTGTAAGATGTCCTAAAATATTTATTCCTTTATGTTATAAAGAAAGGAATTACACTGACAGAAGTTTACTGACTCTAAAATTCGATACCTCTATCCTAGAAGGGGAAAAGGACACAGCTGCCATACCGACATAGACTAACGATCAGGAATTATAAGAAATGCTCTCATTTTAAGAGCCCCCATTTGAACTTGCTTGGTTTTGCTCATCATTCCAGTGCTGTGGAGTAAAAAACTTACCGGAGGACCTGGAAGCCCTTGGAACCCAGGAAATCCTTTGGGGCCGGGAATGCCCTGAAATAACAAGAGGATCAATATTAGAGATCAGTGGGTCCTAAAAGGATGAAAAATAAAATGCCTGTTGTAGCACAACCATCCTACTTTAGACCAGCTTTTACACTATTCGGATCTTCCGTTTTTGCTCATTTAGACTCATTTCTTTGACTGATCACAGGTACCAGTCTTGAAAGAGAGAGTATAAAATACTAAAAAAGTATAAACAAAATACAAACATAACTTGCAGCACAATCCTATGGGGAGCCTGCTGAAGGCTTAGCAGGATACAACTCTGCTTTAAGACTGCACTTTAATTACATATAAGTTTGACTCGCCAATACACTTCAGAATCACTTTTGGATTTCACATTCTACCGCATTTAGATATTATTGCTCATAAACATTTGTGATCAAAAAGCCCTTTCTGGTAGTGGAACCTGGTAGCATTTAAAGTAGCTTTTGGTGTGATCATATGAACACGGATTATACTGGATCAGACCATTAAACCATCTAGCTCACTGCAATGTAGTCTGACTGGCAGCAGATCTCCAGCATCTCAGACAGCGGATGGTCCTTCCCAGCTCCTCAAATCCTTCAGCTGGAGATGCTGGGAACTGAACCTGAGGCCTCCTGCATATAAAGCAGGTGCTTAAACACTGAGTCATATTCAGCTCCTCCCAGGGACAGACTGGAGGAGAGAAATGGTTCTGGGAAAAGGCCCCCCTCTACTCCACCCTGGTCCTGCCCCCATCCCCATTCCTTGGCAGGGTCTGGTGGGCAGGTACCTTGCCATGGGGAGCCTCCTTCCCCATGCCTCCATTTTACACTTGCCCCTCCTCTCTGTGGGTTGGGGTGGCCCTACAGTCCACAGTCAAGTGGGGCTAAGAATGCTTGAATGCTGCCAACACTCCCCATGGACCTGAAAGCTACCACGAGCTGGACAAGATGTAAACATTCAAACTTGGAAGTAGGGTTGCCAACTTTCAGGTGGTCCCGGGAGATCTCCCGCTATTATAATTAATCTCCAGACAACCAAGATCAGTTCCCATGGGGAAAATGGCTGCTTCGGAGGATGGATTCTGTGGCCTTATATCATGCTGAGCGGTCCCTCCCATCCCCAGAGCCCTTCCTCTCTAGGCTCCACCCCCAAAATCTCCAGGCATTTCACAATCCAGACATGGCAGCTCTACTTTGAAGAGTGCAGCTCTACTTAAGATTGTGCTGCTGCCCTCCCAAGTTTCTAGTGGTTTGTTCTTTAGAGTAATTGGTTCTCTTCTTTGTTTTAATGTCTTTGACTGCTTGAACACTGTTGCTAAACTGATGTTTATTAGTTTGTGGTTGCTAACTGCTTGGGTTTTTTTACTGCTGATAAATTGTTAAAATCTGCTATTAAAAGTTGATTAAAACTGTTATTTATTATTTTAATACTGTGTTGCCAGTTTTATTAAGTTTTTTAATCATTTGGGGGTTGGTCTGTTTGTTGATGTGTTGACTGTGAGAGGAGCCTTAGAGTTACGAGTCAGTACACAAAGCTCTTCACTCACTTGCTGTGCCCTTTCAGGCAGCTGATTTCCATTCAGTTCTCACTACTCCAGGAGGGCAAAAGTCAATACTTGGGTTAGTGTCTGTCCAACTCTACCCTCCCACTTGCGTAGTGAAATTCTCATGCCGCCAACAAGCCATAACATTATTTGACCCTCGGCATCCACCCAAGGAAATTCCATCAGGCGCTATGAGGTTAGCATAGCTGTACTGAACAACAGGTCACATAACACATTCTTGACTAAGCAAATTAGCACAGAGTGCAATTTAATCCTAGATAATAAGTTATAACAATGCAATGATATTGGCATCTTAGCCAATACCCATGAATCCAATTTGCAAACATGATCATTTGACAAAACACACACTGTAAAAAGCAAGCGCTAACAGCCCTCTCTGGCCAGATTTGTTTTCCTAAGAGATTACATCTTCCACCTGGGTTAACATAGTTTTACGGTTCAGAGATTCAGTAGAAACAGTCTGATATGTCAACATTTCTAAACTAATGATTAAAAACTTGGGTAGCCCTTGGATTACATCTCTGTTCTGGGAAAACTCAAATTCTCAGAGAGAAACAAAAAAAGAAGGCTCCAAAAATGCATACAGCAACTCTAAAGCAAAACAGTGCAGGAAATTATTGATCAAGCCTTCTGGAAATGAGAACTCAAATGGAGTTAATCATTTGCAGAACTGAATAAATATCCAAGCCCAATGCACAAACAGCTTGAATTGTCTCGTCTCTTCTCTGCAGCTAGAAATGGGAAAGCTTCACTTTTAAAGCCATCTGATAACAGTTTTTAATCACTTGCAAGGGTATGCGATATGCTGTTATCTTTGTTTTTCTCTGGGGAACTGAAGATTAATAGGATGCACCTCACTTCTGGCAAATTCCTGACAGTTAGCCACAGAAAGTGTGCCAGAGATTGCAGCCGTTACCAGCAGCTCGGCTGCAGTCTGAGCCAAGGATTTCCTCTCTAATCAGTTCTCTTTGAGTTATCAGTTGGAACCAGAAATGTCAAAACAGAATAAGAGATGTCAATGGATCATTCTAATCAAAGACCCTACCCTGAGTGCACCAACAAATGCCTAAAACGTTTTTTTAACCTACAGAAAGGGTCACTGCATAACTCCCCCCAATTCATTCCACTGTCAAATGGCCCTTGTCACTCAAACTTTTGAAAAGCAGGTCTGAATGTTACAGAGAAGTGACAAAAGCACAGGGTTGCTTGCCGATCCCCTGCCCCCAGCCGCCGATCAGCTGCCTGGTGGGGAGGACTTACTGGCAAAGCACTCCCAGTGAGCACCAGAAGTGGAGTCATCGCATCACCGGCAATGCAGGATGCTCTAGTATCTGGACAAAAACTCAATGGTAAAAAAAGGCTTCTACCATAGAGTTTCTGCCCAAACACTAGAGTGCCCTGTGTTGCCAGTGGCATGAAGACATTACTTCCAAAGTATGCCGGAAGTGACATGGCCACATTGCTGGCAATGTTGTCATGACACCTGCCTAGGCCTCTACCCCCCCCCCGCTGCCCCTGGCTCCCCACTGGTTGCTGGGAGGGATATGGCAACCCTACAAAAGAAGATGAACATATGAAACTGCCTCAATATGGAATCAGGTCACTGGACTGTCTAGCTCAGTATAGTCTATTTTGATTGGCAGCCATTTCCTAGATTCTCCGGCCAAGGGCTTTCCCAGTCCTACCATCCAAGACACAAGAAATACGAAGCCAGCATGCCCCATGGAAAACTAGCTACAAGGCAAACATTCTTTACTTTAAAATGCAAATAAATTCAGACTGTGTTAAGTGCCAGGTGTCCAAGTGTTCAGCTAGGCTGTAGATTCTAGCTTAACTGCTGACGGATATTCCCTTCCAAACAGAGGGGTCACATCCGTCCAGCATAGCATTATCTGACTAAACAATTTTGGAACTTCACAAACATAAAACCACAACCTCTTTATTGGTCACAACAATGTTTCATCCAGCTACGTGGTGGGCCTCTACTGAAAATAATATATGTGGAAATGTGTTGCTGCTGCAAGAAAAAGGGCTGGAGGCTTAATTTTTAATGAAAGCTGGGAATCCAGAGAAGCTAGTAAATTGTGGCAATAGATCAGGGGTCCCCACCCTTTTTGAGCCTCTGGGCACCTTTGGAATTCTGACACGGTGCGGTGGGCACAGCCACAAAATGACTGTCATAGGAGACACAGAAGAAGCACAGGGGAGAAGAGGGGCAATTAAAAAATGCACTGGGAAAGAGGAGTGAGAGTGAATAAAAGCAACACTGTGGTGGAAGCTGCCACTGAAACAAGGTTATTTTAATCTGTATGGCTAGTTTGATCTCTGGTGGCCAATAAGAAGCTCTGCTGGGCAAAAGCTCCACCTTGTCCCACCCACTTTCAAGAACACTTGGTGGGCACAAGGACAGGTGTCAGCAGGTGCCGTGGCTCCCACAGGTTCCACATTAGGGATCATTAATTGATCTATAGAGACCTAGAAATGGAAGAAGAGGGGGAGGGGACTCAACCCATCCAAATGGAATCAAGAACCTCAAAGGTAAGTTAGAAAATAAGTAAGAGTCCATAGGTACACTAGCTCTGAACAGGTGGTTTTACTTTCTCCAACCTTTCCCAAATCTGGGCTGAGTACAGACTGGCAATTTGCTCCGGTAGCCAGTCGTAGCAAAAAAAACCCGGAATAAACTATACCGGGTTTTCCCGTTCACACAGCGGGGGCCGCTGCTGGAAGATACGGGATGGAGGCGCGCAGGAGCGTTCAGACTGCCGCGCCTGAGGTGTGCTATATTTGCCGTTTCCCCATTAATTCAGCTGTGGGTGTATGGGTGTATGTGCACATGAGCGCTCATGTGCTCATGTGCATAAGCGCATTTTACCGATTCCCCCCCCCCCGCAATGCCGGCACTGCATTGGGCAGTGGAGCGGAGCATAGCCAATCACACCGCTGCTGCCTCGTGCCTAACGCGGGTTGCTCCCGGCTTTTCGGCTGCGCGTTCAGACTCCCCGGAAGCAGAGAAACGTGCGACACATGCGGGCTTTCAGATTTGCTACGGCTTTTATCAGGTATCTTTTTAATCCGGCAGTGAAGCGCAACAGCACGGGTTGGCTACGGGTGGGGGACGCCAGGCAGATGTGCCTGTGTGAACGTCCCATTTACTCCGGGATTGAATCGTCGTTGGCCCGGGTCCCTACCGGGGCAAATTGCCAGTCTGAACTCAGCCCTGTTTTGATGAAAAGTTCTGGCAAAAATCACAGCAAAGCCTAGATTGCTGCCATGTGGGTAGATAAATTCAGATTTTGCTAGCCCTGCCCACATGGCAGCCATCTTCTCTGCCCTGTCAGCCATTTCCTTCTCTACCACAAGCAGGGTGGGGCTTTTTAAAGAATCAGCAATTGAATATTGTTATAGTGTTGAGATAATCTGTGCATCAGCTTTCCTTTAAAAAAAATAAGTCTCAAACCCTTTTTATTGCAGTGATTTAAGAGGAAAGCTGTATCATCACAACCAAAGAGGCTAGAGACTTACTTTTTAAACATGAAAGCTGGAAGTTCAAGGAACCTGATACACAGACTGTTATAATGTTATAGCGATATTGAATTGCTAATTTAAAGAAACATGAAAAAGCCAGAATGGCAGACTGACTGGAGCAGGGAAACCTGCCACATAAAAGCCCCATTGCTACTACACTGTATAAGAAACCACAATCACAATGGTAAAGCTATAAGAGCCTGTCCCCATGTGGGAAACAACCTAGTCCCAGATGGTAGAGAAGACAAGGACATGGCCTTGAGGGAACCAGTAGCCGGCTGACTGAGAGTGGGCACGCACTTTCCCCTTCCCATTTCCTCATCTCAGTGCATTCCTGAGGCAAATCTCTTGCTGTAAAGACTGGGAACAATTCCAGAGTAGCGTAAATCTCCCTCAGATTTTCTGCCTGATGCTGCCTGTCATCACTGATAACATTAAGGGGGAGAGGAAGCGATAAGGAAGAAGGAGTGGGGCAAGGGAGAAAAGGTTATGAGTGGGATAGATGAAGACAGGTTCAGGCAGGGAGGGGTTAACAGCTCCCCTGGGAATCTTCTCTCCTCCAGCCCTTTGTGAGGTGATCAGATGAAATCCTGCCCATTCCCCATATTTCTATAAAACTAAAGGTTAGAGATTTGCCCTACCACCCCCAAACCAATGGAACCATCTCAAAAGGGGCCAGCCCCTCACAGGCTTCCCTCTAGTTACAGGCCCCAAAACTTCCTGAGTGGCATCCCTTCTGATATTTGGAGACTCAGAGCCAAATTAGAGGTGGTGTTCCTGAGTCCACCACATGGATGCTTCTGTTGTTTTAGGGATGAAGTTCCTTTTGCTTATGAATGCCACGAGAGCCTGATCGTGATGGGGACTGTGGTGACCTTGATAGCCCAGGCCAGTATGATCTCTTGGAAGCTAAGCCATGGTTAGTATTTGGATGGGAGACCTCCAAAGAATACCAGGGTTGTGACACCGAGGCAGGCAATAGCAAACCACTGCTGAATGTCTCTTAATTTGAAAACCCAATGGGGTCGCCATAAGTCAGCTGTGACCTGACAGCAAAAAAAAAAAGTGTGGGGGGGAGTAGGGATGCCCGTTCCCCGTGGGAGCCTACTGTTTGCAAGAGCCCAAATGCTCTCGAATATGGCGTGGTGGGGCACAACAGGAGCCCCTCTTCCTCCACCAACACAAGTCCTGTCAGTATCAGGCCCCCTTTCTAAGCAACTGAAAGCTATTTGAGTCAAGATAGCTGGAAAACCAAAACAAAACCAAAGCATAAGCATAACTCGGCCAAACGACAGCTTGTAATTAATTAATTAATTAATTAATTATTGTATGCCGTTGTGTGGTATAGTCAGGAGATCCTAAGATGGTCTGGCAGACTGAAGTTCTAGCTCTTTTAGTGTTCTGCACCATTAGATGGTGAGCTAGACATTTTTTGGGCTGAGAGAGTTCTGAAAGAGCTGTAGCTGATCCACGCTCACCCAGCTGGCTTGTAAACCTGCAGCAGGTGTGACAGAAGATGAATACAAGCTTACCATGTGGTAGGATGTTCTGCCCTGTGGTTGCTTGCTCTTCAGTTTTATGACACACTTGGTATCATTTTCTTCTGCCACATGCTTGGTGGCTTTGGGGTCTTTACCAAGTGGGAAAGGGTTTCCACATTTATTTATTTACAGTCTGCCTTTGTCACTTGGAGTCAAGGCAGATTACACAGAGTGAGTCAATATACTTGACAGGATGGAACAGTCAATAAACAATACAATAGGATTAGGGTTGTAGAACCAATCGCAAATAAAGAAACAGAACTAAAGTAAAGCATAACTATTAACACGACACACTGAATAATGCAAAAATTACATAGCAACATCCTAGTTTCAGCCAGCGAAATACAGTAGTATAAACCAGACTGGTGTGAAGGTTGCCTTTATTCTCCAGTTCCATCTGGCTTTTCTCCCCTTGCACCACAACTGGCATCCTCAGACCCAGAACATTTAAGAGGCTAAGGACTGACCTTTGCTCCTTGCTGTCCTTTCGGGAACCCCATGAATTCCAGGATCCCAGTGGAAGGCGGAGGTCCGGCAGGGCCTGGAAGCCCCACGTCTCCCTAGTTGGGGGCGGGAGGGGAAGAAAACATGAACACAATTAAAGCATTATGGACCCACTGCAAAGAGGCCTCCATTCACAGGATGCTCTTCACTTTACATCCTGTAGACTTCATCACATTCCAAATTAGCAGAAAAGATAAACTTGTAATCCGGTACCCTGGTTAGCCAAATGCATGCAGATTCCTTGAATTAGAGAATCTGGGGAATTCACTGGGGAAGCCACCTGAATATATGAAATGACTGTACATTGAGGTACACCACTCCACTTGGTTCAGACCACTCCGCTCTGGTCAGCAGGGGGCAGTCCAGAAACCTGGGGGTGGGGGAGGGAGATCTTCTCCACTAAGTGAGATTTTTCAACTGGAAATGCTGGAGATTGGACCTTGAATCTTCTGCATGCAAAAGCCACACCTTCGTCCCTAAAGACTTCTACAGTGGTGGTGGCGGAAAGCGCTGGCAAGTTGCAGCCAACTTATGGCGACCCTGTAGGGTTTTTGAGGCAAGAGGCAAACAGAGGTCGTTTGCCATTGCGTGCCTCTGTGTAGTGACCCTGGACTTTCTTGGAGGTCTCCCATCCAAACACTAGCCAGGGCTCACTCTGCTTAGCTACAGCAGCTGTGATGATTACGGTGTCTTAAGTCCACTAGCTCACTCTATGGTCTGCTCTGACTAGCAAAGCTCTCTGGGGTCTAAGGCACAGAAAGGACTTTCCCCAGTATCCACTCCCTTAGATCCTTTCGAATTGGAGATGTCGGGCATCTGTTTATTTACCAGCCCCTTGTGCTGCAGTACATTTTGTTTACAAATGGCCTTCCAGCCCTCAATGGGATTTCTGGGTTGTGCAGGACTGTAGGGGGAAGGCAGAGAAGATCTGCATCCGCAATCCGTTCCGTGAGAGGCCAAGTCAAAATTTAAGAAAAGCTTGCTTGGGTTTCCCCCTATGCAGATATATGCAGATTTGCAGTCCCATTGCAGGCAGAGCTACTCCCTTCCAAGTTCACTGAAGTCAACAGGCTTAGAGGGGCATACCTTTGCTGAGGGTTACATGGTTAATCAAGTAACCATTTAACAATCTAAAATTTATTTATTTATTTATTATTTCAATGCAAGGCAGCGGAAAGTGCCATCAAACAGCAGCTGACTTCTGCCAATCCTGTAGGGTTTTCAAGTCAAGAGACGAACAGAGGTGGTTTGCCTGCTTCTGCATCGAAAACACATACGATTGATCGTCTGACGGATTCTTTAATTTAACAGTTTCATCCTGCTTCTGCTGGTAATGGGGAGCAGCAGTGAGGTATATGGAGCCCCAGAGCCCCGCCCACTCGACAGATGGAGCATTGAGGCTGTCAATCAACAGTTTGATCAAGGCCAGACGGTGAACCCACAAGAGAAGCGATGCCTGCAGAGCAACCTCCGTGCACCGCACCACGCTGGCTCTAATAAGAAACAGACCGGGGTTAGCTACTGTGGCAGTAAGAGAATAATAAACACTTTCTGGTTAACACTCTGTTGACAGCTGCTGACATCTGGGGAAGCAATTGCCTAGGAGAGCAGATGGCTTCATCCCAAGAAGGGCTTTATTTCCTGGGTAATAGTAAGCGCAGAACTTCCGGCCTGACTGCAGGAAAACTGCCATGGGACTGGCCTGCCAAATGTCGCTGTATCCCAATGAAAGCCCAAACCTTACCGAGAGACTCAGGGTGGAGTTTATCATGAGAACTGTTACTGTTATTAGTGGCTTGGGTCCAAAGAACTCCTCGTGCATGCAGAAGGTTCTCTCCGATTCCTTTCCGCACCTCCTCGGCTATGACCTCTGAGGTTGCACAGTATGACATTATTGCCGGGGGGGGATCTCCAGGAGTGGCTTTTTTGGTGGACACAAGAACAGCTGCTGGGAAGCCTGGTTGCGTGAGCAGAACTCCACTTTACCATTATTATTAATTAGACTGCATGCAGACCTTCCTTCAAGGAGCTTGGAGAAGCATCTGATCCTCATAAAAACTCTCAGCTTGAGAAGCAGGAACACACAAGCTGTTTCACATTCTGTCTGACTAAAAGCTCAGCTTCCCCCACAAAAAAACAACATTATTACAATTCTAGCTTGTCTTTCCTCCAAGTTGCACAGGTGTTCCTGTTCCCCCTCCTGCCCTGTGTCTCCACAATGGCTGCAATTGCACATACAAAATAATCCACTTTCAGTGCACTTTTGAATTGGATTTTGCCAGTTTACACAGTAAAATCCAGTTGAAAAAGTGGATTGAAACTGGATTGAAAGTGGATTATTTAGTGTGTATGATCGCAGCCAATGACTCTGCAAGGCTTTGTGGTTAGGCCCCAAGGTTATCTGAGCTTCGTAATCCAGGGCTGCGGTCACACACACTGAATAATCCACTTTCAATCCACTTTCCAACTGGATTTTGCCAGTTCACACAGTAAAATCCAGTTGGAAAGTGCACTGAAAGTGGATTATTCAGTGTGTGTGTGACCGCAGCCCAGGTTCCCCTGCTCTAGCCCAGTATCACCTACTTTGGTTAACTGTAGCTCACAGGGGGCTGAAGACCAAAGTCCTTCCTAGCTTAGCTCCCTGAGGGCAGAACCTGAGACTTTTGGCATGTGAAGTGTGTGCTCTGCCACTGAGTTGAACCCATGCAGTATGTCCCACCTTTAGAAGGGATCTAAATCTGGTTCTCCCAAGTCAGAGCCTTAGTCTTTGCCCAATGGACATCACCAGGTGCTTTTCTTGACATATGTCTTGATATTTTATACATTGGCACAAAGGAAAAGTAAATAAATGGAACTTACTTTTTCTCCTTTCTCTCCCTGGAAACCCAACCCCATGTTCCCCTGTAAATAAAGAAATAAAACAAAAAACAACAAAGAAACCTATATTTTTCAAAAAGAACCTTTAGAAGTGTTTCATGCATGAACAAACCACAGAAGACCTAAAATAGAATCCTAAGAACAAATCAGTGAAGGAAAAGAGCATCTGGTCTTAAAGCATAATTGAATGTATCATTCAAGAACAATGATGGATGCTGACCACCTTTCAGTGAAGTAATTATTGTCAGACTCTCACAAGCTTCAGCATAGCAATTACTATACACTGACTTATTGGGGCTTGTTTCACATGCAAGGGTAAACCATGGTTTGTGTATGTGCTGGGGGCGGGGATCTTCAACCTTATGGCTTCTGAGCCCACCTTGTCCTATCCCACAGAGCCAGACAACTAGTGACTTCCACTTTCCAAGGCAAAGCACTGTTCACCATTATATCTATATCAGCAAACTATGATTTATACTTTCCCTGCAAATTAGAATTCCAAACAGTGGTTGTCTTCGTTTGTAGGGAAAGGGTAAGCCATAGCTTGCAAGTCTGGAAGTAACAAGCCACGGTTTGTTGCTAAGATAGGAATAATGAATTCTTTGGCAGCCCAAAAGGGGAGTGAGAGGGAACGCATGCAAACTCAAAGTCCCACATGTAACTGCAAACCATGGTTTGTTGTTTTGTCCAAACCCAGCTGCCGTTTGGAAGATCTAATCTGGAACAGTAGATGCAATATTTTTCTGCCAAAATCAGGCAATCAATACAGCAGGAGTTAACAATTTGATTAGGGATTCTAAATCTTATTTTTCTGCCAAATGATTAATTAGGAGAGGAAGCTGAAAAGGTCACAGCTGTCAAAAATATTCTGGGAAGCTCACTTGAGACTTTCCTCAAGCAGGACAGATGTCAGGGTTGAGTGTAGCAGGGCCTCTCTCAAGACCCACGCTGAAGTAGGGGGGCCAAGCACTGGAGCCCCCGCATCCTGTTGTTTCTCTTCTTGGCAATTTTTACGTGCTCTCTGAGCGAGTCAACTGTGCCAAAAACAGCTACCATCATTTGCACCAGCTTCCCTTTCTGGGAATTGGGTCCATGGGGAAAGGGCAACTGAATAGCCACTGGGAGCATGTAGCCCAGGAGCACCCCTAAAATTTGGAGTTGACACTGCTTCCAAGAATTAAACTTCAGCATTTCTTAAGACAGAGAAAAGATCTATACTAGCTTTAAAAAGAACTCCAACCCCTCCCCAAATAGCCTATGAAGAATAAAGACAAATTAATCCAAATGTTTTTTTTAAATTACACTAAAAATGGATGGCAGAAAATTTTTAAAAATGCTGTTTATTTAATGGATAGAAATGTTTAAAAGCCAAGCATCTAGAGAAATGGAATCAAGCATACTTACTTTAAGACCCGGGGGACCGGGGAGGCCTGGTGGCCCCTAAAAGGTGAACAGATACATTTTTAATTATTTCTTGTAACTTTAATTGGATCTAATGGATTGGATCCTCTGAACCGCAAATGAGAGGTGCTCACAGTTGCAGATGTTTCCCCACTAGCCTTTCTTCCAGCAGTCTCCCGAGAAAAGCAGATGCTACAAGTCACGGTGGCGGTGGGGTGGGGAGAAGACGGTAGCACTTGTCTGTTATGCAGCGGAAGCTTCTTGCGTCAACAGAAGCTCCACCAACAGAAGAGTACTGGCGATGCCATCTGATTTGCCTCTTTCACACTGCCCCATGTGATCCACGGCATTTTGTCCATGGGATTCTCATGAATCAGAGCATCAGGAGGAGGGAGGGAAGTTCCATATCTATGAGCACCCTTCTGTTTGCAGTCTGATGGATCCAACCCAATAGCAACTAATATAGATCCAGGAGGGCAGCCGTGTGAGTCTGGAGCAGTAGAACAAAGTTGGAGTCCAGTGTCACCTTTAAAACCAATGTTTTATTCAAGGTATGAGCTTTCATGTGCACGCACACAAGGAAGTATCTAAGGAAGTGCACATGGACACAAAAGCTCATACCTTGGATAAAACTTTGTTGGTCCTAAAGGTGCCACTGGAATCAAACTTTGTTCTATCAATTAATGTAGTTTATGGCAATATAACTAGGGAAAGAATTCCACACAAAAGGCATAAAAAGAAACTTACATAAAAAGAAATTACATATATTTACGATGTAATCATATAATTGAAACAACAAATGTGAATGTTAGTTGGAACCATAAGTGAGGCACTGGGTAATGGAAATGACATGCTGTGGTTGCCAACCTCCAGGTGGGGCCTGGAGATCTCTCAGAATTACAACTGATCTCCTGGAGAAAACTCCTGTGGACAAAATGGCTGCTTTGGAGGGGGGACTGTATGGCATTATACCTTGCTGAGATCCCCCTTGAAACCTTCCAGACTCCAACCCCCACATCTCCAGGAACTTCCCAGCCTAGAGTTGGCAACTCTAACGCACACACACACACACACACACACTTATGAGTCATTACTTATGATTCAAGTAATGGTACGGCTAGAAAACTACAACCATTTAATAAGAGCATACTTATAGAGAGAAGGGGAGAAGGGGAAAAAGCTAATGAACAGCCAAAACAGAATTGTAAAGAAAGTGATAAACAGGCCAATTTTTCAGTATTACAGAAGCATCACTAATATAAAGTATCTCTGGCAGGCAGGGCTATTTTTGGGCAGGAACGCACAGGAACGGAATTCCGGCTTGCTCCCGAGTTGGCCATGCCCAGCAGGAACTCATTAGCATAACAGGCCACACCCAACAGCAAAAACTCATTAGGATTGGCTACATTAGGGGTGTGTGGCCTAACATGCAAAGGTGTTCCTGCTCCAAAAAAAGCCCTGGGTTTTGACGACAAACAAGGTAAACAGAATAAGAAGCAAAAGGTGGGTATGACTGGATGGGCACACTTCTCATAACATGGGTGTGTGGCCTAATATGCTAATGAGTTTCTGCTGTTGGGTGTGGCCTGTTATGCTAATGAGTTCCTGCTGGGCTTGTTCTACAAAAAAAGCCCAGCTGGCAGGGCTATAGTTCCTGCATCAAGCCACAAGACGAAACCATCAGGTTAAGTACCAAGCAGGGTCAGCCTTCTTGGCAGGGTTGAGTTGTTGCCCAAGCAAGCAAAATTGGGGCAACAGGACCCGCTGAAGTACCTGGCAACCGAAAGCCTCCTCAGCAGCTGCATAACTGTTCATTTTGTAATGGTGAACAGATTTGAAGAGAGAGGTTCCCATTGTCACTTTGTGTTATTTCTTCCAGTGGTGAAAGCCACTGTGGTAATTTCCCTTAGCAGAGTGTGCCGTGACCTCAGCTGGAACTGGCAGTCACTGTGTTTCCATGCTTTTATCCATCTGGCCAGAATGGCTTCTATTGAGCACCGAGGATGGTAAAGTTAAGTGAACAAAGTGTCCATTCTTTGGAACTCAGTGCACCAGATGTAAGTAAGTAGGACCCTGCGGATATTGACCTCTGCCACTCCTTGCTCTTGGGAGGTACTGGATAAGGGCAGAAGGAAAGGAGCACCGGGTCTTGTAAATTTAGAGATGAAGTACAGGCAGATCTGTTCTCAAATATCACTGAACCCTCTCTGATGTAGCACAAGTCCCATTTTACAGACAGGGAATTGAGCTCTGATATCTGCCTGGTGGAAGTAGCAGCAATGAAAATGGCAACTTTCAGTGATAAGCAGAGACAAAGTACAAAAAGGTTCAAAGGGAGATTTGGAGTCCTCTTGGGGCTTTGGGTTGGATCCAACCAGTTCTGTCACTAGTGAAAAAGGTAGGATGGGGTCCTCTTTGACCACCAAAAAAGCTGTGTTTGGGATCATGGGACCTGCATAGACAAAAGCCACGTGAAACTGGGGCCATAATAAGGAGGGAAACTGGCCAAGACTGAGCAAAAAAAAGCTAGTGGGGTCCAGCCCTTGCTCTACATTCTAGGCTGTGGTCACACACACTAAATAATCCACTCTCAATGCACTTTCCAACTGGATTTTGCCAGTTTACACAGTGAAATGCAGTTAAAAAGTGCACCAAAAGCGGATTATTTAGTGTGTGTGACCGCAGCCTTAGAAGGGATACCTGTGGACTGGTAGAGAGCGGAGAAAAGAAGCTCTCTTTTGGAATGGTAACATTTAAATGTTGGCTTTCTTCAGATTAATAAGGCTACCTCCTGGTGCTTGGGCGGAGCCTTTGGTCTAGGCTAGACTGGAGTGTCATGCCATGTTTTTACATCAGCATCAACACAGGAAGGCTCTATATACCTTATAAATGCAGTTTGTGAGCTCTCTCTGAGGCACCAGTAACCTCTTCAGGAGAGCCAGCACATTCAGTCAAGTGCTGCTCAGATTCCAGACGGGAAGCAAAGCTAGGCTGGACCTGCATGAAGGAGTGATCCCTGCAGGAGAAGGCTGCTGTTTGG
Source organism: Gekko gecko (assembly GCA_029375565.1). Taxonomy (NCBI): domain Eukaryota; kingdom Metazoa; phylum Chordata; class Lepidosauria; order Squamata; family Gekkonidae; genus Gekko; species Gekko gecko. The sequence goes on along the minus strand of JAPDNY010000012.1, from coordinate 13,906,641 downwards.
GGGAATTAGCTGTGGTGGTTTGTGTGGCCAGTTGTAAGAGGTCTGAGAACCATGGCTTGTGTGGACCAGTGATGGGCCACTACGACTGTCTTTAGCTGGCTTGAGGACCTTCACCAACATGTATACAGCAACAGGAAACATGTATAATAGACTCTGAGGCCAATGCTAGGTAAGTCTTTTGGCATCTTTGATCATATGACACTTCCTTAAACTGAATCAGACCATTGCTCCGTCAAGGTCAGTACTGTCTACTCAGACTGGCACGGGCTCTCTCTAGGGCCTCAGGTAAAGAGGTCTTGAAGATCACCTGTTACCTGATTCTTTTAACTGGAGATGCTCGGAACTGAACTGGGACCTTCTGCATGCCAAGCAGAAGCTCTGCCTCTGAGTTACAGACCCTTTCACTCCCTCAGATAGAAATCAGAAGAAGAAATTGCAAATCCTGTGGCTGATTCTAGTTTTCTTTCTCTTGGTCTTTAAGGAGGTATCCTCCATCTTTAGGCACTGATGACCAATGCTTCCTCAAAGCTGTGGAGTCTTGCGAGCAAAAATTCTACTTTGTGAGCTACCGGCATTAAAGTTGAGAATGAGCAATCTGGCTACTGCATAAATTAGTTTGCTCTGGAGCCATCCTTACTGAGCTAAGACAAAAATGTGTGAGCCAGAGGCTAAAAAAATGTGAGTTAGTTCACACTAACTGAACTTAGAGGGAACACTGCTGATGACCCAGAGATCACAGGTGGCACTGATGTGATCAGCATCAGCTCTGTACCTGATTCATTAAAGGGACAGAGAAATCTAACTGAACCCAGAGTAGTTCTATTGGCAATGGTGGAGGCCCATTCACCTTTAATAGTTTGCATAAAGGTCTCAGATAGTGGAAATCTAGCCGTTTGAGTGAAGACTCAAAAGCACAGACTTCACACTTTTGGAGGGGGGAGTAGATTCAGAGCCCACTAGAAGTGGCAGTCACACGTGTGAGATAACACGGGGGGGGGGGGGAAGCTAGGCTATTTCCCCCGGGAGAATTTGACCCGCAGTAGCGCGATCACACAGTCCTCTGAAGCTGTGGGGGCAGCCCGCCACCCCGTGATCAGACACAACTGCAGGTGAGTTGGGTGTGGTTTTTTTGCCATTTGTTCCTGATGTGCTTAAACAGGGAATTGATGAATCGCTTCTCAGCACTGAGGGCTCCCAATGGAGGATGCATACTGAGAAGGGGGGAAAAAACAATGGCATGGAGTCGGGATGGCCTGATCAGACCATCCCAATGCCATGAGAGCGCGCTGGAGCAATCAGACGGGAAAGTCCATCCATGGCCCATAGCAACCTGTTTGATCCTGGATTTCCCCCTGTGTCTTTTTACTCCGCTTCTGTGGCGGAGCAAAACGGGTTGCCGACGGGTGCGGGGCACTTCCCAGATGTTTGTGTCTGATTGCGCCCTTTAAATATGGCCAGCATTCGTGCCTATGGTGTGGCTAATTGTGCGTGTGATCACGACTAGAGAATCCCTTGTCAGCTTTAGCTTAGCTAAGACGTTAGTGATTAGAGGTGTGAAGTCCTGGTAGCGGAAGAGTCTGCAAACGGAATGGGGCAGGGGAAGAATTGTCCTCTGCTGGCCATTCCCCCTCCCTTCCTCAGTTATCCACCAGTGACAGTTTCCCTGGATGGACCCAGTTTAATACTGTGACTTGTCTGTCACTAACTTTTAATAAAAAGTGTAGGCGATTTTAGTAGCACGACTAAAAGTTGTCTGCATGGAAAACGGCAACTGTATCACATATATCAGTAAAGGTTACAGTAAGAAATCTCAATTCTTTCTCAGTACAGTTCATCACAAGAAGAGCAAACAGAAGGACTGGTTTACCTGAAAGCCAGGTGGTCCAACTGGGCCAGCAGGACCTGGTGGACCTGGGCGGCCGATAGGACCCTGTAACGAGAAGCATTGGTAGATGCTGGAAAATACACACTCATCAACACCAGCCCTGGACCTACTTAAGGTGGCCACTAACATGGAGGCTACTTGAGGAAAGAACCAACAGAGAGACAATGATGATTTATTTATTGCAAGTTGGTTTGCTGTGGTGGGCTAAAACCCGGGACAGATGGGTTTGAAGCCCAACTCTGCCACGGAAGGTTGCTAGGTGATGTTGAGCCCACCACATTCTCTGTCTACCCTACCTCCCAGGGCTGTTGTGAGAATAAGCTGGAAGAGTGGAGAATGATGTGACATAAACAAACAAACAAAATAAAATTGACATAGTGAGGTATCACTTCGTAATTACATGGGGGGGGGCGGAACCAGACATGCCCCATGGCCATTCCTTTAGAGGGAGGGAACAGAAAGAAGGGATAAATGTGAGTGAATAAATTTTATATACTTAAAAATGTATTATAATTGGGAATAATTTTTACTTTTTTGGTACGGTAGCTGCTGTGCATTCAGTTTCATCAGCACTTTGGTAAGCCAAGGGGCAGCTGTGTGAAGTCCAACAGAATGTTCAACAGAACTCTCCTAGCACTGATTGCTAGCACACCGTTCTTGTAAGTGCTTGCAGTGATGCACTATGGGTAGAGTCCTACATGAATGTCAATGGATGTAGAGTTCCACATGAGCCATCATTCATACAATGTGCTTCTTCATGGGATTTCGGTAACTATAGTTAAGAGCAATGTTCCGTCTAAGCTGTGGAGTCTTGTGAGCAAGAATTCTATTTTGTGAGCTACTGGCATTAAGATTGTGAGCAAGCACAATGGCTACTACATAAATTAGTTTGCTCTGGAGCCATCCTTCCTGGGCTAAGACAAATATGTGTGAGCTGGAGGCTAAAAATCTCTGGGCTAGCTCACAGTAACTCAGCTTAGAGGGAACACTGGTTAAGAGCACACAACTGCTACAATCCCAGAGGTGGTAGCAAGAACTGGCCCCATAGGCACCCCAAATGTTTACAGTTCTACAGTACAGTATTTACTCCCGTACAATACTACTCCCCCCCCCCGCCTCAAGGTAGGTCATAAAAAAGGGGGGGTTGTTTTACATTTGCATACAAACTAGTTATGTCCAGTAAAAAAATGTTTTGGTTTTTAAAGGGGGTCATCTTACAGTCAGGGCCACATTCCTTTCAAGTAACTATGGCAAATATCTTGAGATTTTCAAAATAATGCTGTAACTATGAGACATCTACTGTAAATAAGTACACATGTGTATAGTCTTTGGTTCTCTTAATTGCTGGTTTGACCAAATGAACTGAAAATACCGAACTGTACAAAGTACAAAAACTGTACTTTACAAAAGAGAGACTTACAACATCACCATCCAGTCCAGGAAGCCCACTTTCTCCCTAAAAACAACAACAAATGATTGCCTTTAATTAAATAGCAAATACCCTTGCAGACTGCTACATTTTGGAAAACAAACTGGTCAGCAGCGAGCTTATGTCATTGTCAGCAGGGGAAGTATTTGCCACTGGGCTTAAAGGCTCACGTAAGAACCGATGCGATGACATTTCAGCCACTGTTTTGCTGGCCTTAGTCTCTACCCTTTGGTTTGGAACCGGCCCACATGTTCAGCAAAACTCCCAAAGGTCTGGCAAACCCTCATCTGATCAGTGTTTCAGAACATATTTTCAGGACAAAAGTTGAATTGAGCAGGAGAACAGGTAGGAGCAGACCATTCTGCATGTCTTAATTTTAAACACAAACTACAATGGGCCAGATAGCTAAGCTATGGAAAGGTGTGTGGCCCTAATACAAAAGAAAGGCTTCATCAAAGCTCTGTCAAGCTCTGCAGCTACCATTCTAAGCATTGAGTTCTAGTCAAGGAGCCATGGCCCTGACCTGGATAGCCCAGGCTAGCCCATCCTCATCAGATCTTGGAAGCTACGCAGGGTCAGCCCTGGTTAGTATGTGGATGGGAGACCACCAGGGAAATCCAGAGGCAGGAAATGGCAAACCACCCCTGAACATCTCTTACCTTCAAGAACCCTATGGGGTTGCCATACGTCAACTGCAACATGATAGCACTTTACACATACAAGGTCCCATTGCTGTCTTGTCTGACAATGGAACCTTTCCTCCACCTGTAACCTCAACCTGTGATGTTAAAGAAGTAATTAGGAGATGTCTCTAACCTTCACTTCCTTATCAAAATCTTTTGCATCCATGTCCCTCTAGGACACACCTTCTACCCACCTCCAGCCTTTTCCCTTGCTCCCTATTGTATATTGGGTTAGACGCATAATGAAACCACAGACAGCAACGTAGTGATCAGCATGGTTCACTATTATACGACACGAGACAAAGTTACCTGGCCAGGTGGCCAACTATATACAAGCTTAGGGGAACACCCCCTGGTGCCATTGGCAGGTTTGAATTCCCGCCGCCGTTCCCATTGTTCCCCCTTAGCTGGAGCCAGGAGCCTCAGTCCCATTGTTCTCCGGGACTCAAGCTCAGGCTCTGTTGCTGACCCCTGTTAGCAGTCAGCGGACACAACACTCCCCCTCCAATTAAATCCAGGGACTTGCTTCTGAATTCACCTCAGTTTTGGAACCTTCTAGAGCTAAGCTAAAGGAGATCGTTTTGGCACTGACTCTACCCCCTCCCCGTCACTTTGCCACTGGTTCCTAACGCATATTGTGAAGGTTCAAGTTCAAGTTTGGGCACATACTCTACTTAGTCAGGTGTTAAAGCTCAAGTGTCTGCTAAGGCAGGAACAAGGGACAGTAGAAGAGAGGGCTCTCTTGGCTGTTTTCATGAGACTCTGGGCCCTCTTCATACAAGAGACGTGTCCAATCAACCCATGCAGAGACTGCGCATGGTGACAGTATTCAGGAACCAAAATGCTTGGTGAGAAGACAAGCCCAGTTTGTGTCAATAAAGACAAAAGCAGGAATGGCTCTTAACCGCTACACCACACTGGCTCTCTTCATATTGGAGCAGATAGTCCTTAAGATATCCTGGTCATAGGGCCAACCAAAATACACAATCCTGGCAGAAATTTCTATTTTTAAACCTGAAAATTTCTTACCTTAATTCCTTTAAAAACTCCCTGGGCAAACGAAGGTTCTCCTTTTGGACCCTTTGGGCCAGGACGACCCTGAATTAAAACAAAACAAAAGAACAGTGTGCTTTCCCTCTCTCTCTAAAAATAAACCGGCAGATCTGAGCAGAATAACATGTTAATGGTTCTGAAGCCAACGTCAAAGCTCAAGCTAATTTTAATGGAACCCCTTCTGTCATCTGAATATATTCCAGCCTATTTCATATTTCATAAACTTTCTGAGGATATTTATGTCTGTCGGTCTCTCCAGGAGGCTCCGTTTAGCCATCAAGCAAAGCTCACCTAATGTTTGGTGTGATATCTGAATTGGCAAAACACAGGGATATCACTCTACTTCCAGAGGATGCTGCCTGATGAAATGCGGCTGATTTATGAAGCTGAGAGGGACGCAGAGCCTCCTGTGGCTCCAGCTATGGTATGATTAGAAACTTACACCATGAATTAAGTTCTGAACCATGGTAAAAGCAAAACATGGCTTGGCCATAACCTGAGTACGATCTGGCATAAAATCCCTGCTCCAAACACACTTCCTGTGAGTTCACTGACCCTTCCCTTGAACCCTCGGCACCACCAACCTTCATCTACAACTGCAACACAGTATATGGACACAGCAACTGCAAACCCACTGCTGTGGAAAACACGGGTATGCCACTAATGTTTCTTACAATAAATGCAAATACGGAAAAGCACGGAAGTCAAATAGTGTATACTCATCTTTAAAAGCTAGGCTTACCAACCTCCAGGTAGGGTCTGGAGATAAACAGGTTGCTTACCTGTAACTGATGATCTTCGAGTGGTCATCTGTGCAGTACCACACATGGGTTGGGCGCCTGCGCACGACCTCGTTCGGAGAAACTTCTAGAGCTTTTCCTCAGAAGAGCTTTTGGCGGGCTCTCCCCCGCTCTGGGGGAGGAGACATGCACTGCGCATGCCCAGAGCGGGAGAGAGAGCCGCCTCCCACTCAGTTCCTTCGACCGCCACTGTCAAGGCCAAAGAATCCAAAAACAGGACATCTGGAGATGCCAGCAGCGGGGAAGGCTGGGTGGGATTGTGGTACTGCACAGATGACCACTCGAAGATCATCAGTTACAGGTAAGCAACCTGTTTATCTTCGTCGTGGTCTCTGTGCAGTCCCACACATGGGTGATTACAAGAGCTGAACCAGTTGGAGGAGGGAGCTGGCAGCTGCAAAGGACACAAAAATACTGGTCAAGACACAGCATCACCATCAAAACAAATCACCCACGGGTCCTACCTGAGGGTGTACCAGGATCAAGCGAAGAGAGATCGCAGCACCGTTGGACCAAAGGCAGCATCCCGCCGAGCTCGGACGTCGAGTGCGTAGTGGGTCACAAAGGTCGATGCCAAGGACCACGTAGCAGCCACACAGACGTCTTCCAACGGGACACCGGCCAGGAAAGCGGTGGAGGTTGACACCGCCCGTGTGGAATGGGCAGTGAGACAGGTAGGAACAGGTTGACGCGCCAGCTCATAGCAAAGGGCTATGGTGGAAGTCACCCACTTAGAGAGACATTGAGAAGAAATGGGTTCCCCCGCGTGAGGGGGGCCATAAGCCAGGAACAGCCGAGGAGATTTACGTATGGGCTGCGTCCTGTGTAGATAGAAAGAGAGCGCTCTGTGCATGTCTAGACAGTGCAGGGCTCTCTGAGAGGCATCAGTCGGGTTCGGGAAGAAAGTAGGCAGAACAGACGACTGAGAGAGGTGAAAGGCAGAGATGACCTTAGGGAGGAAGGAAGGATCTGTTCTAAGGACCACCTTCTCCCTATGAAAAACGGTATAGGGGGGATCGGCCCTGAAGGCAGCTAGCTCCCCCACTCTGCGTGCAGTGGTAATGGCCACGAGAAAAGCCGTCTTCCAGGACACTAACCTGAGGTCGGCGGCAGCCATCAGACTCGAACGGTTTAGCCATGAGTTGAGAAAGGACTAGAGACAAGCTCCAGGAAGGCACCAACGGTTTCCCAGGCGGGCACATGCGAAGAAAACCCTTGAGGAACGTCTTGGTGAGACGGTGGGAGAACACTGACGAGCCTTGTACGAGGGGGTGGTAGGCGGAGATCGCCGCCAAATGAACCCTCAAGGACGAGTATGCGAGGCCCGCATCCTTCAAATGCACAAGGTAGGCGAAGATCTCACGGAGAGATGATCGAATCGGATCGAAGGAGTGATCAGTAGCATAGGATTGGAACCTGTTCCACTTGAACTGATAGGAACGTCGAGTAGAAGGCTTCCTAGCATTCAGGAGGATTTCAGAGACCTGAGGCGGGAAGTCTAGGGCTGGATCTTCCAGGCCATTAATTTGAAAAATCCCAGATTGGGATGGATGATTCTCCCTCGGGCCCGAGAAAGGAGATCTGGGACGACAGAGAGGGAACGGAAGGAACGACAGGAGAGTTGCAGCAGGTGCGGGAACCAGACCTGGCATGGCTACCACGGAGTGATCAGAATGCAGGAGGTGCGGTCTGCACGAATCTTCTGCACGACCCGAGAGATGAGAGGGAACGGAGGAAACAGATAAAAGAGGGTTCTGTTCCATTTGTGGAGAAAGGCATCCCCGAGCGACCGAGCAGACGGGGGACCCCTGCTGAAAAACAGGCGACATCGAGCATTGTCGATGGACGTGAAGCCGTCGACCGATGGGCGACCGAACTCTCGAAACAGAGGCCGAAGATACCGGAGGGGAATGGACCATTCGTTGTCCGATGAGGCAGAACTACTCAACCGGTCCGCATCGACATTCTGATCCCCGAGAATATGGATCGCCGAGAGCGTGATGGAGTGATGGAGGCACCAGGACCAGAGGGCTATCGCCAAGGTGCAGAGACGAACAGAGGCAGTGCCGCCCTGTTTGTTGACATAATAAACAGCCGTCGTGCTGTCGGAAGCCACTTGGACGACACGGCCTCGGAGGGTCGGAAGGAAGGACCGAAGGGCCAGGTAGATTGTTTGCAACTCCAGGTAATTTATGTGGTGAGTTGCATCTCGAGCAGACCAAGCCCCTTGAACAGTAAGCGTTCCGCTCCAGGCTCCCCAACCCCAGAGGGAAGCGTCTGTGGTCAACAGCAAGTCGGGAGGAGGAGGACGAAAGGGCATCCTGGAAAGGAGGTGGATAGGTTGAGCCCACCACTCGAGGGAGGCGAGGACGGTTTGTGGGATCGACAGAACCGTGTGCCAAGGCCTCCGGAGGGGATCGAAGGCTCGTACGAGCCAGAGCTGAAGCGGTCGCATCTTCAGCCGAGCGTTGCGGACAACGAACACCGTGGAGGCAAAGTGACCGAGGAGCCTCATGACAGAACAGGCGGATTGTTGGGGACACGTCTGAAAGGCGGACACCATCGCCCGAATGTCGGAAGCCCTGGACTCTGGAAGGAAAGCCGCTTCGAGGGTGGTGTCGAGTCGAGCCCCGAGGAATCGAAGGATTTGGAGGGGCTGAAGGGAGGACTTGGCGTGGTTGACGCAAAGCCCAAGAGCACGGAGAAGGGAGAGTGTCTCCCGAGTGTCGTGGAGCAACTGAGTTGGCGTTGGAGCTACGAGAAGCCAGTCGTCGATGTAAGGATAAAGAGTGACTCCCCGTCGGTGGAGTCCGGCTAGCACCACAGCCATCAGCTTGGTGAACACCCGTGGAGCTGTAGAAAGGCCGAAGGGAAGCACCCTGTACTGGTAGTGGGCATCTCCAACGGCGAACCGGAGAAACCGCCGATGTTAGGGAAGGATCGTGACATGGAAGTATGCGTCTTGAAGATCGACAGACGCGAGCCACGCTGCCCGTGGAATGAGAGGAGGATCGACTGCAGAGTGACCAGTCTGAATTTCTGATACCGAATGTAACGGTTGAGATCCCGAAGGTCCATAATTGGTCTGAAGCCGCCGTCTCTCTTGGGGACCAGGAAATACTTCGAGTAGAAGCCGAGAGTTTGTTGCGCCTCCGGGACGACCTCGATGGCCCCCTTGGCAAGGAGAGCAGAAACCTCGAGATCGAGGAGGGGGTCTGGAGGCGTGACGACAAAGTGTGGGAGGATCGGAGGCAAAACGAACTCTATGGCAAACCCGACGGAAGAAGTGAACGATGTTGGAGAGAGACGGTGGGGACAGTCAAACAGACTGCTTAGGCTGCGGCGGCTTTTTAGTAGGTTGGGAACGGTGTTTGGAAGGAGGACGGGAGTTGTACGGGTTTCTCCTCCATTGGGAGTGAGGTGCCAGAGATAGGTATCGCCTGGAGCCGGAAGGTTTCCAGGAACGGTTTCTGGGACGGTAAGGTGCAGCCGAGACTCCAAGGTTTCAGGCCTGCTTACGACTCTCATCGACAGCCTTCAACACTTCGTCGGTGGTGGAGTGGAAAAGGCCGTTTCCGTCAAAGGGGAGGTCTTCTACACGGAACTTGACATCCGGTTGTAGAGATGTGCCCCGCAGCCAGGCATGACGCCGGAGAGCGACAGAAGACACCAGGAGTTTAGAGGAGCAATTGACTGCATGATGAACGGAACTGATTTGTTGCTGTGATATGGCACAAACCTCAGACAAGGCAGCCGAGAGAGTGGGACCGTGCTCTTCCGGAACAAACTCCAGGACAGGGCGAATTGCATTGGGAACGTTGAATGTGTAAGCAGATAAATACGACAGATAAGTATCGACCCGGAGATTCATGGAGGCCAGAGAGTACATCTCCTTGGCCAGAAGATCCAGTTTACGACCCTCACGGTCAGGGGGCGTGGACTGGCGAGCAGGCTGCCTCGATTTCGAAGAAGAGTGAACCACCATGGAGTTCGGAAGAAGAGTGAACCACCATGGAGTTCGGTGGTGGCTGAGAAAGGAGGAATTTGCCAGGAGCATCCTGGATCCTGTACAGCCCATCATAGCGCCTCGAAACCAAAGGGATCGAAGCCGGGTGTTCCCATGACTCTTTCAACATAGAAAGGTGGACAGGCAGCAAAGGCAAGACGGGAGACGGAGGAAAATCAGCCTGGACCAACCGGTGAACGACGTCGGTCACTGCTGGGGACTCCGTAAAGCCCTGAACTTGGAGGGCAGTTGCCATCCTGGTAACGAGCTCCAAAAATGCCTTAGGGCCCTCCGTAGGCGAAATCGACCCCGAGCATTGAGGCTCGTCCTCGATCCGAGAAACCTCGGGATCGAACTCCGCCGAATCCGACCTGTCCGAGATCGACATAGGAGAGGAGGATCGTTGGACAAGGTCGACGACCGGATGGTCAACGGCAGGACGGTATCGAGGTTCCATTGGGGAACTCCTTGGCGCGTCCCGTTTTCTGGGAAGGTCAGAAGGCTGTTCCCGAGAGGCAGAATGAGCCGAGGCCACAGATGCCGAGCGCCGAGGGCGGTCAGAGGCGTGGGCCTGATCTCCGCGTTCCGAATGCCGGACTCGGTCATAGCGGTGTCTCTCCGGTGTCGGAGACCTCGAATAATAGTAGGCCGCATCCGGACGCTCCCGACGGTCTTCGCAGGACCAGCATTGGTGGTCAGAGGCGGAATCGGACGACGACGGGGATTGCCTACGGATCAGACATCGACGCCCATATCGGGATCGGGACCGCACATGGCGGTGCACAACCAGACCCTCGTCCAAAGTGTGGATCGGGGTAGTGGAGTGCCTCTGTGGAGACCGGGAGCCTGTTCGCGAAGACAGGTGCGAAGGCGATCTGGTCAACTGGCCCAACGGTATCGTCCCCGTAGGTGACGAGTGGGAGCGCTGCGGAGTCTGTTGTCGAGCCGCAGACTTACGGGATGTAGAGGCGAGGGCCGGCATCGACGTCGACCACCCAGTCACAACGATGGGGTCCACTGTCGAAACCGAAGCAGAGGGCATGGCCTTCGACGTCGAAGGGGTCTTATCTTCAGCCCGCTTAGGTTTCTGTTACGGTGCCTTCGAGGAGGTGTCCGATTTCTTGGCTACCGAGACTTGGGAAGCTCCTGAAGACAGTGTGGGACGCAAAGCCGATCTAACAAGAAGAGCTTGGAGCCTAGCGTCCCGATTACGGCGAGCCTGACGAGTGAAACTTGCGCAATGAGGGCAAGAATCTACTCTATGGGCCTCACCCAAACAAAGCAAGCAAAGGTCGTGCCCGTCGTTGGATGGAATTTTAGCAGGGCAACGACGACAGACCTTAAAGAATTGAGTCTTTCCCATACAAAAATCCCCACCCACCCTCCAAAGAAAGGGGGGGGGAGAGAGACAAAGATCTTTTAAAAATTCATTAGAAGAGAAAGAAGCAGATGGAAAAATAAAGCGAAGAAAGATATACTCATCTGAGGTAAATGGAGGAACGACAGGAACGAGGTGTGAACACGAAGGCGGTCGAAGAAGAACTGAGTGGGAGGCAGCTCTCTCTCCCGCTCTGGGCATGCGCAGTGCATGTCTCCTCCCCCAGAGCGGGGGAGAGCTCGCCAAAAGCTTTTCTGAGGAAAAGCTCTAGAAGTTTCTCCGAACGAGGTCGTGCGCAGGCGCCCAACCCATGTGTGGGACTGCACAGAGACCACGACGAAGATCTCCTGGAAGTACAAATGATCTCCAGAACTTGGAAATCATTCCCTCTGGAGAAAATGGCCACTTTGGAGGAAATCATTCCCTCTGGAGAAAATGGCCACTTTGGAGGGTGGTCTCTATGGCATTATACCCTGCTGAGGTCTCTCCTCTCCGCAAACCCCATCTTTCCTAGTCTCCGGGAATTTCCCAACCTGGAATTGGCAAATCTATTAAATGACCACTTACACTTAGGCAGCTACAAATGGTACTCGTGCATCTCTTTGCTTCTCCCCCCATCTCTAATTCCCTCCCCGTGTTAAATTCAGACTGCAAATTTATTTACTTATGCTGTAAAAGGACCATTAATGGATAACAAGGATTGTCTGCTCTGAAGCTACTGAAAACAATGGACATCAGTTTAAATAGGGAGCTGTGGCCTCCCTAAGTATTTCCAAACTTAACAGGAAATCTTGCAAGCCTCAAGACTGGCTCTTCTGAAATGAGTGTTCACAGAGTTAAAGAAAGCAACAATACATTGTTTGCTGCAATAAATATTCGGGATCTCTTCCATGCAAACACTCCCGATCTCTTGGGAACTGCTCCCCCTTGGAGCCAACCCACTCTACTGTGTCTATTCCAGCCACGTTGGTGGGGCCTATTGTGGAGGTCTTGCCCTCGTGGGTTGGACCAGTCACACACATTCCACTATGGGGTGGGGCAGCAAAATGGGGTTATCAGTTCCCACAAAAGTGTGTGTGAGACACACACAGGGAGGCTTTACTTATACAGTAATAAATGCAAAGTCAAGTAGCTAGTTTAAGAACACATGAAGCTTTAAAGCTGCTTATACCAAGACCGACTATATAGTCCACTGCAGAAATTCAGTTTATAGGAGATGTGCATGGGCTCAGGCTGAAAGTGATCTTTCCCAGCCCTGCGACTTTAAGCAATTCTAAGCATTCATTACAACATACCGGTGGCCCCTGCGTGCCGGGAAATCCATCAGGGCCTGGGACACCAGGACTCCCAATAGTGCCATTACAGCCATCCAGGCCAGGTAGACCGCGGTGTCCTGGCTGGCCAGGGTGTCCCTGGATTGGGGGGGGGGAGGAAGAAAGATATGCATTACAATTAGTATTTTTTAAGTCTGTGTGCATGAATCAATAAAATGGACAAGCAACAGTTCTCCAAAAGCAAGAACAATCAAGTAGGTAACGATACCTTGACCTGAATGGTCCAGGCCAGCCCAGTCTCATCATATCTCGACAGCTAAGCAGGGTTAGCTCTAGTCAGTAGTGGGATGGGAGACCACCGAGGAGGGCTGTGCAGAGCCAAGCAATGACAAACCACCTTTCTTCGTCTCTTGCCTTGAAAACCCATTGAGTGGTCACCGTGAATCAGCTGTGATTTGATGGCACTTTACATACATGCAAGCAATGACAACTACTACTACTTGAGCCTTGATCCAGAAACCCATCCATTGCCTTATGGTCTCAGCAATCCTCAGTGGTACAAGCAGAATGGGGCAAGCCAAAAGGAATGCACATTCTGCTTTCTCTGCCAAAATCCATGTGGCAGCCTGTGAGTAGGTCGAGCATCGCTGAGCAGATCCCAAAGCTCAAGAGGCCCGGGAAGGCACCACATGAATCAGCCACAGCACAGGAGCACCCACTGCTCAGCCTCTTGCATGGCAGGCTTGTGGCCTGAGGAGGGCCCCTCTGAGGAGACTGAGCCTTTTCCCAGCCTGTTTGGGTACGCAAGCAGTTAGAAGGAGGAACAGCCGAGATCAACACTCCCCCATCATGTGACAGTGATTGCAGCTACTCAGGGCAGGTTCCTAGATTTTGGGGGGCCCTGGGCAGACAGTGCTCAGGGCCCCCCATCTGCCCAGCTACCACCTGTTTGCCCCCCACATGCCCAAACATCCTTCTTCCACTCGCAAGCCCTTCCATCGCCCAGGCTCAGTTGACTGCAAACTTTTTCCCAGCAGCACTGGCCGGTGCATGCAGCTGGGAGTGCTGTTGCCATAGCCACTAGGAGCACCATCACTGTGCACTACCCATATTCTTTGTAAGCTCTGACAACTTCCACCTAATAACCAAGAAACTCGTATCACTGCTCTGCAAAAGCGAATCATGCCAGCAGATGGCAGTAGAAACAGCTTTCAGCTTTTGGGCTGAAGCAGACAAACAAAGTTTGAATCCAGTGGCACACGAAAGCTTATATACCTCGAATAAAACTTTTGTGTGGTCTTAAAGGTGCCACTGGACTCAAACTTCCATCCACATTTAGAAGGTTAGCAAATCCCTGATTTTGGATCCTCAGCATAAAAATGAGACAACCCTTTCTTAAAGGTGATCTACAGCCAGAATGTTAATAGTTGCAGCATGGAGACAGGAGAAAGCGCTAGATATTGAGAAATGCCTTAGGAAAGCATGGTATACTACATTAAAGGTGACAATATCTGCATATAGGAAGTTCTGGGGTGGTGACAGATATGCACAATACAAGTTTGTCATTACTTTCAGGAAAATAAATAAATCTAAAGAATTAGTTTTTAAAAAGACACACTGAACCTTGTTTAGATTGTCAAATTTTACCTCACGGATATTGTATTACATATTATGTATTATGTAGTCTTATGTGTTGAATGAATATTATGAAATAAATGGATCATATATTTAAAAAAGCAGGCTCATAAGTAAGAAATTAAACAGGAGGAAATAAAAACAGCTTCTCTAGAAAAATCCATTTATATTGGTATATTCATGATAGATGTGTATGAAATACAGATCTCAGGCACACATTCAGTGAGACGCTTGTGCTTCCTGTCCATCAGTTGTGAAGTTAGAGTTGATTCCTATTTCCCCTGTGCCATGTTTTTTAAGGACCTAAAGGAGAATCTGGCATGTTATCATTGTGGTGGGGTGAGCAGCCTAAAAGACCTCTCTTCTGCCGGGTGTCTGAAGCAGTTGCAAATGGGGGAATTTGTCTCCAAAAATTCTGAATGCCCCCCAAGATTTTCACATCGCTTCCAAAGGGCTGGGGAGGGAAGGTGGCATAGTATAATCCGATCCCATCCGATCTCAGAAGCTAAGCAGGGTTGGTTCTTGGATGGGAGACTGTCAAGGAAGGTTCTGAGGGGGAAGGCAATGGCAAACCATCTCTGCTTCTCACTTGCCATGAAAGCCCCTTGTTGGGGTCGTCATATATCAGTTGCGCCTTGACAGCACATATGACATATGTTCAAGGGACTGCATAGCCCCTGTTAAGAACCACTGATCTACCTAATCTGACCAGCACTTAAATCATATAAATTTGATGCTCTACATCTGAAAACATCCTGAGCTTTTTAATAGCTATTGAGGTGCAGAGGCTTCATCATTTCACAGGCAGGAAAACTGTAGAGATGGCCAACAGCTACTGCTTGCTATGCTCATGTCTTCCATGCATAAGAACCTGGGCTCAGTCCTCAACCTCTCCTCATTAAAGGATCTCAGGTAACCAGGATGAGGAAAGACTGCTGTCTGAGACATCGGAGAGCAATTGTCACTTACTGTAGACAAGAGTCTGTTCCCTCTAAGCTGAGTTAGTGTGAGCTAGCTCACAGTTTTTTACCTTCCAGCTCACACATTTTTGTCTTAGCTCAGGAAGGATGGCTCCAGTCCAGAGCAAACTAATTTATGCAGTAGCCAAATCACCTGCCTGCTCACAACTTTAATGCTGGTAGCTCACAAAGTAGAATTTTTGCTCACAGGACTCCACGGCTTAGAGGGAGCACTGCACAAGACATGGGTCAGTAACCCAACTCTGCATAAACAACAGTGCCTTCTTAACCATGTCTACTTGGAGGCCCTGGTTCAGTTGCCCCCACCATCTGAGGCTAGACAGGTGGAAGCCTGAGAAAGGGCCTTCTCCGTTGTGGCATCAAAACTTTGGAACTCCCTCCCCAGGGAGATTTGTCAGTCTCCCTCTACCAGTGCCTTCTGCCAGCGGGTGAAGACTTTTTTTGTTTCATTTGGCAAACCCCCCAATAACAGTTACTGGCCCTCCTCTCTGGTTCCGGGATTGCTTATATGTTTTGAATAAATTATTTTATCATTTTAAATGTTTTTAATTGTTCAAATGTTTTCATATTTTTATGTTCGCTGCCTTGGGGACCCTGAGCGGGTGGGAGAGGCAACAAAAAATGTTTTGAATAAGTAAAAGTTAAGTTCCACTGCACTGAGAGCAATTGGGATAAACTGAGGCTATTGTACTTTGATCACGTTATGAGAAGACAAGGGCTGCTGGAAAAGGCAATAATGCTAGGAAAAGAGGAAGACCCAAAATGATGGATTGACTCTATTACGCGTGCCTTGGCCCTCAGTTTGCAAGACCTGAGCAAGGCTGTTAAGGATAAGATGTTTTGGAGGTAATTAATTCACAAGGTCGCCATAAGATGGAAGCAACTTGAGGACACTTCACACACACACGAATTCCACTGTGCTCAGTGGGGATCACTCCCAAGTTAGGGTGCTCAGGATTGTGGCCTAAAGAAATTTGAAGTGCTGAAGTGCTGATTTAGGACATCCCCACTGCAACAGTTGATTTATTCTCTGTCTGCCAAGTCTGGATCACCAGAGTGACTGGTCACATAATGACACTTGCATGGTAGCCAAGCTCCGAAGTGCCCATGCCTGGCTGAATCATGTTTCTGAACTCAGCCTGCGGTAAGCGTCCTAATGTGTCTGGCAGTGTGATGAACTGATAACATGTGCAAATTCGAGCAGCGCTGATTTTTAAAAAGTCACTCTGCTTTGGCAAAAGCCTCCATCCTGCCATTGTCTGGGTTGTACCTTGATGGCATAAATTAGGACAGAACTGCCAATATCCAGCACATGCTAAATCTTCCATTGTCCTCTTCCTTTAAAGTTAATCCTTTAAAAGGGGAGGGGGGAGGCCAAATACTGTAATCTGTTTGCTCACTTGCCTGTCTTTGGTTCAGCAGTAAAGTATCTTACGTCAACATGCCAGCCTGTAACAAAACACAGTATTGGCCTGTGACGGTTCAAAGCAAACACATGGGATTCTTCATCCATGTATTTATCTCATCTCAATTTATAGCCTGAAGGCGGCAGATAACTCCAGGGGGCAAGCCTATTATGTGGAAATGAGAATTGCACGTGTCTGCAAACAAAGACTTGGAAACTTCTATCCCCTATGTAACAAAAGAGATAACCAGTATTGGTAGTTTAAAGGACAAGCTATCTTCTCCTTTTACATCAAGTGTAAACATCCTGCAGTGACTTGTTTAACTTTCAGGAACAAAAGGCTGGGTCCCACGGATCCATGCCTCTAACAGCAGTGCTCCTGCTGATGCATAACTTTAAAGTCTTCCACCAAAGTTTCTTGTGCAGGAAGAGCCCAGTCTTCATACTCAGAGAAGTTTCTACACTTTTATTTATTTATCTGATTTATTTGATTTATACCCCGCCTTCTCCGCCGAAGCAGGCTCAGGGCAGCTCACAAGGCCATTTGGCAATAAAACATTAAAACAATAATCACAAAAACACCATAATATCAAAATTATAAGGTGCTATGTATGGTAGGATGGCCGGAACGGTTCTAATCAGCCGCCGTAGAGTCAGCACTAGTTGTATGGCTGGTATTTGGCTCCTGTGTACATGATTCCTCCATATAAGTGAGGATATTAGAGCAGGTGGCTAAAATGGATTAAGGGGCCTAGCTTACTCAGTTGGTGTTAACCTGTTTGCTTGAACACTTGGCGGAAGAGCTCCGTCTTGCAGGCCCTGCGTCTTGCAGGCCCTGTGGAATAAAAAACAGCTTTAAGCTCAAGTAACAGCATCAGCCATAGTTGCACACTGATTTACACATTGCAACTCTCTGTGCATTTGCATACTTAATAGTAAGTGAGGCCTGTCTACGCATGTGGCAATGATGGTAGAAAGCGCTATGTGTGTGTATTAAGTGCCATCAAATCGCTTCCAGCTAGTGGCGACTCTATGAATTAATGTCCTCCAAAAAGTCCTACACCCTAGCTCAGGTCTTGCAAGGTGAGGGGAATGGCTTCTTTGACTGAGTCAATCCATCTGATGTTGGGCCTTTCCTTGCGACCTTCAACTTTTCCTAGCATTATTGCCTGCTCCAGTGACTCCTGTCTTCTCATAACGTGATCAAAGTATAACAGCCTGAGTTTAGTCATTTGAGCTTCTACGGCGACTGCAGGCTTGATTTGATCTGATTTGTCGTGTTGGCAGTCCACAGTATCTGTAAAACTCTCCTCCATGTCTCAAATGATTCAACTTCCTTCCTGTCTGCTTTCTTCATTGTCCAATTTTCACACCCCTACATAGTAATGAGGAATACCATGGCATGAATTATCTTGATCTTGGTCGCCATTGACATATCCGTACTCTTAAGATTCTTCTCTAGCTCCTTCATGGCTGCCCTTCCCAGTCTCAGGCTCCTTCTGATTTCTTGCTTTCAGGCTCCCTTTTGGTTGCTGATGGAGCCGAGGAATAGAAAATCTTGAACAATTTCAGTTTGTCAGCCTTAAAGTTGTGTCATTCCCCAGTAGTCATCATTTTTGTCTTCTTGATGTTCAGCTGTAATTCCTGCTTCGGCACTTTCTGCTTTAACCTTCATCAGTAGTTGTTTCGAATCTTTACTATTTTCTGCCAGCAATGTGGTGTCATCTGCATGTGTTGTCATCTGCATATCTCAATCGTTAATGTTCCCACCACCAATTTTCATTCACTGAAATCTAATCCAGCTTTCCTTATGACATGTTCTGCATAGAGACTGAACAGATAAAATACATCCTTGTCTGACACCTTTGCTAACTGGAAATCATTCCGTTTCTCCAGAGTACAGGTTGCACATCAAAACCATCAGATGTTGCAGCACACCCATTTTCTTTAAAAACAACCACAGCTTTTCATGATCCACACAGTCAAAAGCTTGCTGTAATCTATGAAATATAAGACGATTTTCTTCTGAAATTCTCTTGTGTGCTCCAGTAACCAACACAAACTTGCAATATGATCGCTAATGCCTCTTCCTTTTCTGAATCCTGCTTGAACATCTGGCATTTCTTGTTACATATATGGTGACAATCTTTGTTGTAAGATTTTAAGCATCACTTGACTTGCATGAGAAATTTATGCAATGGTCCAATAGTTGCTGCAGTCTTTGACATCTCCTTTATTCAGAGCTGGAATGTAAATTGATTGTTTCTGGTCTGTGGGCCATTGTTTTGTTTTCCATACTTATTGGCATATTTTTATTAAGCAAGCACTGCCTCACTTTAAACTTCAGTTTGGCAGAGGACATCAATTGTTTCACATGCTCTGCTTTGAAAATGTCAGCAACCAGAAAACTAGACTACCTCACTCTATTATAATAGCTTTCTGTTTGCAGAGTGTTTAAAACAAACATGGAGAATATTAAAAATTATATCCTCTAAAGTGACTATCTCAGCATTTACCTGCTCATACCATGTAAACCCAGCCTAAGTGTTCAAGAACCATGACCTAGATGTTACTGCGGGTTAGTCATTTGCCTCAATAGTCTAGCTGCATGAGCACTGCAATGGGAGGAAGAGAGAATTCATGCAATCATGAAAGAGCAACTTCTGGCCATGGAAGTTGTTTTGCTAAATCACCATGATGACCAAATACTTTTATTACTAGGCACAACAGGCAGATCTCCTGCATGAAGACCTCATCTATGAAGTCTCCCAAGGAAAATACTTAGGGATCACTAAAATATATCAGCTCACATCTTGCAAGATGAAGGGAGTTAGCTATGGCCTCTTATGTAACACTGAACACCTTATACTGAGACACACCATGGTCCATGGAAGTCAGTACTGTCCATTTTAACTGGCAGCAGCTCTCCAGGGTCTCAGAGCCAAGCTATACATTATGTTCTGGGCAATCCAGACCTGACTCGTTAAAAAGATTGTGTCATTCATTCCTCACAAGGAGGTCCTTCACAACACCTACTAGATCCTGTAAACTAGAAGTGCCAGGGTCTGAAACTGAACCTTCTGCATGCAAAACCAATGCTCTACTATTGAGCCATGAGCTCACACCTATTGAAGTCTGGGAAAACACATAAAAATGAAAGTGTTTTCATTAGATTCCCTGGCATGACAAGGCAGGTGATGTCCTTCCCTAACACTTGGGCTTCAGAAAAAAGGTTGCTTTTCTAAACTGGAGAAGTTTAGCGTAAAGGATGAATCCTCTGGGAGATCATGAGAAAGAGGGATAAGAGTTTCAAGCAAGGATGAATACAAGCTTAACTGAATAAGCAGCTTTTGTATGTTCCGAAAGCCAAAGAGTGTCTCCATTGAGTGCCTTTAAGCTATACATAAAAAAGGAAAAGAAAAGAAAAAGTGCAGGGCTGACAGAAGCCATTCCCTGTACTATCTCACCGAAATGTTTCCATCCAGTCAGCCTTGTATATTCAGCTGAAATGGTATAAATCGTATATCTTGCTTTCCAGCCTCGTTCCATGGGAAAACCTAAACATATGCGGGAGGGTGGTGCATTTTTTTTAAAGGTCCGGTTTCTCCACTACATCTGTGGTTAACAGTTAATAAACACAAGCTGTTGCTGCTCAGGCTGCCAAGAGATTTCATCAACTCAGCTGCAACAACATGGAAAGCCAGGTGACTCACCTGATGATCAACATTTCCAACATGACCCCCAAGTGGCCTCTACCCTCCCCTGGTGCCAAGACTCTGCAGTCCCTTAAGTACTGATCCTCAAACACAACTCACCCCTACTCCTGGGAAAAAGATTGCACTGGACATATATATGACCAATGAGAACTGTTACGTTCCTTATGGGGATTTTTTTTTTAAAAGTACAACAAATACAAAACAGAAACATATGGATTCCATGCCCCCTTGCAGTGCTGCATTTATGGCACAATCCGATTATCGTGTAATGGTTTATCATCTAATTTGCTCTCTAATTTGGATGATCTTCCACCGTCCACCTAAGATGGAAAACAGATCACATACTAACATGGATGAAAGCCTTTGCTCCCAATTTGCAGCCAGGGGATAGGTATAGAAAAAGAAAGGCTAATAGAGACAACTTGCTCATGGACCATGGTTATTTCCCCAGGTTGTGAATTTCTGCATTTTCTGGAACCTCGTCAGCAAGCAGAAAACAAAATGCTCTTACATTTCAATTAGTAAAAGAGATAATATTGTTCTTCTGAAAGTTTCAAGGCTGGCTGGAGTAAAAATTCATTTCAAATGAAATGGGGGGGTTTTTGGGGGGCATTTTGGCATTCTCTGAAAACCTAAAATTTAAATGGCAGCTGAGCCACACAGACCTTCTAAAAACTGCCAAACTTAAGAATCGCTTGGGATCGCTCCATTAGAAGGAAGAGTGCAATCCACACAGGACAGGCTTCAAACAACTGCCAAGATCACGACTGGTGTGCAGGATCAAATTAGAGAATCACAAAGAGAAAACCATGCAAGTTTGCAAGGAAGGGCAGGAAATTAGTGTTAATATGTAGCTGTGCTAGGGCATTGGTGAAAATACACCCCCCTTTCAAGTTAGTGGCACAAGACTAAAAAGCTCTCCAGAGCTTCTGCCAGAGAACTCCCCCATAAAAACTGCAGCCCTGTGCAAAGCCTGGTGGAGTTACAGACAATTTTGCACAGGCGTGCATGCATGCACACACACACTTTGTCAACGATCACAGCTTGCAATGACAGTGTCAGTGGGTTCTGCCCTGCATTCTGTACACTCAACGTATTCCCCCATGTTATGAGATTGTGTGACTCCCATTTTTCACAGTGACTGATAACACAGCTGCTTCTAGGTTTCAGAAAAAACCTGGTCAGTTTCAACAGTAGGTTTTCCCTATTTGCCTGCATTTGTTTTTGTTCCCTTTCATTAAATGAACTAATGCTAAAATGCATGCACAAAAGCTGAACCACAAGGATTTAAATGGAAGGTGGTTGCTGGACACTACTGTGCAGCTGCAATAGGGCATTTGTGTAATTAAAAAAAAAATTGGATGCCACCCCCCACACATCACATGTGACATTCCAACCTGATCTAGAAAAGTGCATTTTTAAAATTGTAGCTGCAGAGTAAATACACTGGAGAAAAAATAATGATGCATAAGGAAGGCACAGAATTCAAAGTCAGGATTAAGACTTACTGCTCTGAAAATCTACAGTAAGATGTGCGTATGTAATGGGCCAAAGAGAGAGAATGAGAACAGAAAGTGATATATGCCAATGAGTATGATATTGAGAAAAGTTAAGAACAGCAGCAAAAGATGAGCCAGTAAAAAAGATGGGAAAAGGGTGTCAAAAAGAGAAGGTAATTAATCATTAAAAATATAATAATTTGATCATAAATTACTTTATTTGCTTGTAAAAAATCAATAGCTGTTAAGTGTGAAAGTGTGGGAGACAATAAAGACTCAATTCTACAACAAGCTTCCAAAGTGGGTTGCACCCCTAGAAGCTTTTACAAACCCCAATGTGTACCAAGAAGAAGAAATTACAAGATATTCTAGATCCTAAAAATAAACTGAAATTTGTACAAAGCTTTACATGGTGGCAAAAGGTACAAATGGAATCTAGATATGCTAAAGATAAACGGTTAGGCTTTTATGACAACCCTTTAGAAGTAGATAAGATCCTATTTTATGTGGAACAAAAATTATAAAAAAATGTATGCTCTGTTACTAGAATAGAGGATGTAAGATGAAGTGGTGAAAGATATAATGATTCAAAGGGCAAAGAATTTGGGGGATAATATAGATTTAGATCAATGGTCACAGATTTGGAAGAAAAATATAAAAATTACTAAAGCCATCTCTCATAAAAAGAATATATTTAAAATGTTCTATAGATTGTATATCCTGATAAACTTGCTAAAATTGATCTGAAATGTTCAAATGAATACTGGAAATGCCAAAATCCTTCTATCATATGTGGTGGTTTTGTGACAAAGCTGAAAAATACTAGGCTTGGATACATGAAATATTGCAGAAAATGTTAAAATGCTCTATATCTTTTGTACCAGAAATATTTCTGTTAAATATCTTACCTCAAAGTTGTAAGAAAAATGATGCCTATCTGATTCTGTATGTAGTTACTTCTGCTAGAATTTTATATGCAAAATATTGGAGAAGAGTGGAAACTCCTACCAAAGAAGAGATTATAAACAAAACGCTGGAAACAGCAGAAATGGATAAATTGACTTTATTACTGAAAAATCACCCAGAAAAAAGCATTTGAGAATCCATGGGAAAGATTCTACATTTGGTTGGAGAATTACAATAACTCAAAAGTTATAGTCAAATAAAACACTGGTGAGGATACAGAGATGAGAGTTTGTTATACTGGCAACAAAAGACTAAAAATTTTTGAGATGGAATATTTGATTAATATGGATTAGCTATAAGGCATTAAGTATGGTCATTATCTGAAATGTTTCCTCCCATGTATATATGTGTGTTGAGTGTGTGTATGTAAAAACTCAACAAAATATTGTTTTAAAAAATAGTTGTTAAGTTTAATATTCTTTTTTCTTCTTTGTTTACTCTTTTTTTGCTTGTTTGTTAGTTGTACAAATAAATAAAAGTATTTTAAAAAGCATTTTTTTTCCAAAGCAAACTCAAAGAGATTTCAATCAACTCAAGGGGAAAACCCCTACCTACTACAAATACTAAGGGAAGGAACTATTGGCTGGGGAACCTGGGTAGTGTTTGCCAGAGAAACCATCAGACTGAATAAAACAGAAAAAAAAATGTAACTCCAAACAACACAGATGTGGTAAGGAGGCAAACTCTCTGAGTAGCCAGTGTGATGACCTGATGGGAAGGAAGTGCCCAGACCAGGCATACTGAGGCGAGAGATGACAACTGCCTCAACCAAGGAAACTTGGAGATGCCACCTTTGAAGGGGGGGGAGGGACCAAGGCAGAAAATGGAGATGTCTTCACAACGACACAGCAGCTAGACAGGTGTGTGTGACCCCTCTCTTTTCAGGGAACTAGGCCTGAGGAAACCTAGAGGAAAAGGCTGGAAGGCTGAGGGGAGGTGGGGATGGGGTTGAGGAAGTGAGGGGCAGGCAGGTAGGCCCAGGGAGGATTAGCCCACAGCAGTGAGCAAGCTGTGAGGCTCTTCTTGGGAAAGACAAGAAGGAACCGAGGTGCTCATCAATCCCTTTTCCTCATAATCTGAGGACCAGCATTGACAAGTAACCACCTTGGGAGCTGTTATGAATGAAAGGTGCTCTATAAATAGAAGTGAATAAAGAGGGCCTTCACGGTCCTGTCCCTGGGAGAGTCCCTTATAGGCCCATCCAAATCAGAGCTTCACTCTTCTCAGCCTATGGGTCTCAAGAGACTTAAAAGAGAATGAGCCTGTTCAGGATTGCACCATCAGTTTCCCAGGCCCTGTACAGGGGTTTAAAATAAGAAACAAATGACCTTGAGGTGTACTGAAAGGAAGAGGCTCTTCTTTCAAAAGGAAATGGGTCAAACCATTTAATAGGTATATCTGGAATGCTTGGTAGACTGGCAGTCACTTTCCAGAAAAAATCTCTCTCCGTCTTACTACTGGAAACCTCTTGTTACCAAAGATACCAGTAACGGAACCTTGGGCCTTCTGAATTAAAAGTATTGAGTTTTAATCCGCGTTTCGGCTCATCCGTGATTTTCTTCAGAGTGACTAGTTTAATATCATCCTCAATGTGAAAACCATAGTCTGCCTGTGAAACCCGTATTATCCAGAATTCATACTCCGGGCTTCTACGCCCACATAAAAACCATCCAAGTTATATAAATTTCAGGTAGACCATTCAGTGTTTTGTTATTGCTTCCCCCATTTCAGACACACCACAGAAATAATACAAATAATTGTAATGCATTTGTTCGGCTACGATTTATCCTCATGAAACAAGGTTGCATTTGATGTTGACCTGCCATCCGGTACTTAAAAAAAATCAAACGAAAGCAATTTTTCTAAATTCATATTTTAAACAAAAAAGAAGACTTACGGGAACCCCATATATTCCTTGAAATCCAGGAACTCCCATTGGGCCCTAAAATAACAAAAAGAATGCTGATAAGGCTTTACCTATGATTTGACCCATATCAACAAGATATACTAGAACAGAATAGGTAGGACACCTTCAGATATCATACTGAATTGTGGTTAAGTAAAAATATGCACAAACCTAGCTTGTTGCAACTTCTGCATGCATCTTATCCATGAGGTCAGATGACTGAACGGCCCTCCGGGGGAGAACAAATACAGCCCAAACCTAACCTGCCCAGTCATAAAACAATACTGAGAAAAAGCTCCACCTTGCACTAGGGTTGCCAGCCCTGGGTTGGGAAACATCTGGAGATTTTGGGGATGGAGCCTGAGGAGGGGGAGGGTTGGGGGAGGGAGGGGCTTCAGTGGGGTGTAATGCCATGCAGTCTACTTTCCAAAGCAGCCATTTTCTCCAGATGATCTTTGTCGCCTGGAGATCAGTTGTAATAATGGGATATCTCCAGCCACTACATGGAAGTTTAGAATAAATAAACGGCAGTACAGCAAAGAGGGCTGTGCATATAACAACACAGGCAAAAACTGTTACACTGTACCCAAAAATACTTGACACTTGATTCAAAACATTCTTATATTAACAGTGTAGTACTCTAAATAACCATTCAGATCCATTCCAAAGACACCAATGTAAATAGCCGGTTGGAATAGATATAGATTGCTGTATACAGTCAAGAGAAATATGTAGAGCTCGGTGCTTCATCACTGGAGGTGGCCTGACGAAGTCCTGAAAGGAAACGGACAGGGAGCCTGGGCGGTCCGCCGCCACGTCTCTTAGCAACTGTGTTTTGTGGACATCTATCAACTGTTACTCTTCTTAGTTTTGTGGACATTTATTAACTGTTTGGAATCTGTTGAACTGTATTGGACTATTTACATTGGTGTCTTTGGAATGGATCTGAATGGTTATTTAGAGTATTACACTGTTAATATAAGAATGTTTTGAATCAAGTGTTAAGTATTTTTCGGTACAGTGTTGCAGTCTTTGACAGTGTTGTTATATGCACTACCTGGAGGCTGGCAACCCTACCTTGCATGCCTTCTTAAACTATTCCACTAATACCTTCTGTGACTCATTTAGTGGATTCAACTCACTGGGTGCAATCATGCACTTTGCATTTATATTATCAGTATACACAGCATGTACATATTCGGGGATCAGGGAAAGCAGTAGGCATTGGGCTGGGGAGGGGGGAAGAGCAAAGATGGGGAGGAGAGGCGCTTGCTCCCACTACCCCACTTGACTTTTGACGCGCTATCTTCCCCTATATCCCTCCAATGGAGCAGGTTAGTGGGAAAGAGCCTGTTCTCTATTGGGTCTTTGTGCTCCACCACTCAGCTGATCGCCATCATCAAACCCGTCACAGGTGCTTGGCTTGGGGCAGGGGAGATCAAAGCAAGTCATCATGTGACCCCCATCTCAACCCGAGGCCATTAGAGCCACTAGACATCAGCTTTGAGGTAGGGACTAGCAGAATGTTTAGCTGATCCCTGTACTTAAAGTAATTTAAAGGAGGTTGTATTGGATTCAGAGTGTCTTTTGTAAGAGTAATGCAATTATGGCAAGCTTGAGAAGATCAATTTCACCCACGCATTACGTTTAAACAATGGCAAGCATGATTACATCCCTCCTAGTCTGCCTGAACCTTCAATTTCCTTCTTCAAGTCCTCTGTCCTCAGCCTGAATTTGGAAACAGGATATAAATAATCTAGGATGTCCCTAATACACCCTTTTCCACATGGAAATTAAATTGTGGTCATTTTTAGTATGCATTGTGGGGGGGGGACAATGTAGCAGCAGTACATTCATTTCTAGCAATCTGTTTAAGCTGCATTCAGGAACAATATCAAGGTTCTTAATATCACAAAGGCTGACATAATCAAAGTAAAATCAATGTGAGGAACAGCTGCTTTGGATAATCCTACAGTCACATCATGCCAAGACTTTTGATTCCAGCCATACCAGCTGGTCAAGAGGAAAATCCATTTGACAAAACTCTGCATTGCAGCAGAACATCGGAATTCCCCTTGCTTGTGTGAGCAGAAATGCAACTGCTGTGCTACTGCCTATGCGTAATTTATACAATGTACAGTGCAGGAGTTAGTCTCCAACCCAGAGTGGGGGCTGAAAACAGAGAAGGCAGCAACTGAGGTTCAGAGCCCCACAGCTTTACCTCTCCAAGAAGATGAACTACTTCCAGAAAGCAATAGAACAGGGTTTGAGTCCAGTGATATCTTTAAGACCAACAAACTGAACTCTGGGTATAAGCTTTCATGTTGCATGCACACTTCTGTACACTGAAGAAGTGTGCATGCACATGAACTCTTATACCCAGAATTAGACTTTGTTGATCTTAAAGGTGTTGCTGGACTCAAACATTGTTCTGTTGCTTCAGACCAACATGGCTACCCATCTGAATCTATTGTCCAAAAAGCAAGTAACCCTCAGTGATTATAGGACTCGAAGAGGGGACTGAAAACCAAAAAGCTGTCATGCAAAAATTCATGTTCTTCTGTATGCAAAGTAGGAATTGTAGAAGATCAGGCTACCTAACAGCAGATGAGCAACATCTTAATGAATTTGTTCTTCTCTCTGATCACAGGTGCCTAAAACCTTCAAGTGCCCAAAGACCTTCAAGTGCCTAAAGCCCTTATCCTGAGGGTCATAGCCAGTGTTCCCTCTAAACTGAGTTAGTGTGAGCTCACAGATTTTTGTCTTAGCTTAGGAAGGATGGCTCTAGAGCAAACTATTTTATGCAGTAGCCAAATCACTCGCTCACAACTTTAATGCCAGTAACTCACCAAGTAGAATTTTTGCTCACTAGACTTCACAACTTAGAAGGAGCACTGGTCATTGCCTAGAGCTGGGTGGAAGATCATGTTTCAGGCAAGGATGGGCATGAACTGGGAAAATGGAGGTTCATCCTGGTTCCTGGTTTGTGAGGTCTCATGAACTACAATCCGGGATGAACCTCCCCTGTTTTGCGAACCAGTTTGGTTTGTGAAGTTCATGGATCTTCTCTCCTGCCTTTCGGCTGGTGGCAGCTTCCCAAGACCAGCAGAATGGAAGGGGGAGAAGATCTTGCTAAAACCATTTAAAGGGAACATTCACTTTAAATGGCTTTTGTAAGCCATTTCAGCATTTCAGTGATCCCTTTGGGGGGAAGCGGATTGCTGAAATAGCTTCCAACTGGGAAGGCATTTAAATGCCTTCTCAGTTTGCTTGTGAGTTGCAAACCATCGCTGTTGCATGGTTTGCAAAAATCATTTAAAGGAATCCCTTTAAACTGTATTTACAAGCTGTATGGCCATGGTGATGCAGCTTAGAGAAGGCATTTAAAGAGACTTTAAATGCCTTCTCCAAGCTCCACTGCCGGCGCCAGCATGTCTGCCAACATGAACCACACAAACCTACCTGGAAGGTTCGTGGGAGGCTCAATGGCTTGTGAGGGCAGGATGGCACGAACCAAGGTTCATGAACCACAAACCAGGCCCAGTTCATCATGAATTTTGGTTCGTAATTTGGTTCATGCTCATTCCTAGTTTCAGGCCTGTTTGGCACTCAGAAACCCTTCACTGTTTGTTTCTGCTGTATCTTTCTTTCTGGATTGTTAGCCGCTTTGAGTTTCCATGGGAGGGAGGAGCAAGATATAAAAATATAAATAAATATAAATGCCCATGGCCTTCAGTGGAAACGATCCTGGTAAAAGTTAAAGAGTTGCACAGTCCAGGATGTTTAACACATAGTCCTTCAATGATCACTGGATCAAGCACACCTACTTAGGGGATAATCTACCAATAGAAACTTCCCTGTTAGCTTCAAATTATACCCAGGGGTTCTTGGGAAGGCCAAAAAAATTCCAGCTACTACTTTCATGTGCTTACCATATTATATGCCAGAAAACAGCACCTCAGAAGCAAGACAATCTGTCAGCCTAGGAGGCACGGATGAACTCACCTTATCTCCCTTCAGTCCAGCAGCACCTGGGGCACCCGGTCTCCCTCTCTCCCCTTTTGGCCCTCTCAAGCCTTCTGATCCAGCAAATCCTGGGGCACCCGTTGGTCCTTGGCTTCCAATTGGTCCTGGTTGACCCTAAGGGCAATGAATAAATCAGTTTTTTAAAAAATTCGGCTCAGGAGACAAATGACACATTTTAAAGAGCAATTAAGCAACTGGAACCTGTAAGACATAGTGGGAAGAATAAAAAAATGACTCAGAGATTGTAGGAGAATGGTGTTACTGGCAGAATTCAGGTGTAACAACAAATCATGGTTTGTTGTTACAGGAACAAGCCCTAGAGGACCTCATACTTCTGTGCTCCTCCCCTTTCCTGTCATAAGCAGCTCAGACACTGAAGACTGGTTTGCAACAAACACTAGTTTGTGATAACATTCAGAATAGCCAAGCTAACTACAAATAGTTTGGATCCCAGCTAGAATTTTTCAGATGCAGGCAGAGTTGATTTTGACCCATTTCCCCCTTCCATGGGTGACTTCTCCCAAGCTGTTCCTGGGGGAGAGGTCCTCCATCTCCTAGATACAGCATTGAAGGGTTGTGTATGTGTGTGTGTTGCCAAGCTAGGAAGGGGAAATTTGTGGAAATCGCGCCCCCATACCCACAGAAATTCTAGGTGGGATCCAAGCTTTTTTCTCAGGCCAGACATTACACTAGCTCCCCCTAAATTATGCAACATCAAAACATTTCCAGATCATGGTAAACTTTTAAAAGCCTCTACTTGTTGACCAATGCAGAATACAACTACAACTAATTTTCAAAAATCTGTTGCCTTTCTACTCTCCATTTGAGACAATGAACTATCAGACTAGCACCATACACTACTTACTTTCCAAATTAAAAACAGACAGAAGACACAAAGACACATTAAAAGTAAAGCAGCAGTGCCCTGACCTGGATAGCCCAGGCAAACCCAATCTCGACAGATCTCAGAAGTTAAGCAGGGTCGACTCTGGCAAGTACTTGGATGGGAGACCTCCTTGAAATAGCAGAGGCAGGAGGACAAGGGCAGGCTTTATTCAGCCACCTCTCTGAATATCCTCCAGGGACGCAGTAGGGGTCAGTTACCAGAGGTCACCATGACTTCCAGGTGCGCGCACACACAAATCCATAAACACATACATATTAAAAAATACAGAAAAAGGGTAAAGTAGCAGAAAGGCGCTCCCAGCTCAGGAATCAAACCAGCAGTTATTAGCATTAATTCCTGCATAACAGCAAAGGGAACATGGCTTGCTGCGGAGCCAAATCTGGCAACCACAGCAACTGTTGCTGGAAACACATGGTGACAGGAGACCTAATTTTTAGGCCTCAGCAGAGAAAGTGCTGCAGATCTGTCTGGAAGGCATTGTTTGGCTGCCGTGCTACAAGCATGCAAGGGGTGGGGGGATCTGGTACTGATGCAATCAAAGGAAGCCATCTACACAGCATATCTAACACTACAGAAAACACCAACCGAAGAAGAACAACGATTTGCCACAAGCAGAGTGCTTGATACAGCAGAATGTTCTCTGTGGAATGAGTAACAGGCTGTTCTTCTGAACAAAGTTTGAGTTCAGACCAACCAAGTTTTATTCAAGGTATAAGCTTTCGTGCACTTGCACACTTCTTCAGATGCAATGAAATGGAATTTACCAGTACATACATATAGGTAGGGGGTGGGCAGCAAATTAGCATACAGCATAATGAAGATATTTAACAGATGCAAGGACCAAACAGGGGTAACAAGGTTACTATTTATTTGGGCTTAATTCTGGAGGAAAACATACTGAAGGAGATAAATATGTCAACATTGGAGACTGATGAGCAAATTTTTCACAGTTAAGGATACCTCTGTTAAATATCTTCATTATGCTGTATGCTAATTTGCTGCCCACCCTGTACCTTTATGAATGGACTGGTAACTACCATTTCATTGCATCTGAAGAAGTGTGCGTACACATGAAAGCTTCTACCTTGAATAAAACTTTGTTGGTCTTAAAGGTGCCCCTGGCCTCTGGTTTTGCTCTGCGGCTTCAGACCAACATGGCTGCCCACCTGATTCCCGACTTCCCTTCTCTCTTTCTTGCACAGGCACACACTTAACTACAGATGAACA
This sequence comes from Gekko gecko, assembly GCA_029375565.1. Classification (NCBI taxonomy): domain Eukaryota; kingdom Metazoa; phylum Chordata; class Lepidosauria; order Squamata; family Gekkonidae; genus Gekko; species Gekko gecko. Next base: position 13,875,866 of record JAPDNY010000012.1, on the reverse strand, counting down.
CGGTATTAAGCTACTGAGCTGGCCCATATACTTGGTGATGATTCATTTTACATGGACTAACAGCAGCTGCATCATAGCACTAATTTCAATCAAATACCACCAGTAAGAACTCCATTGATTTATTTTGCCTCTGCGCTCCTTATTTTCTGAACTGGCCAGCAAATAAGGAGCGCAGGCATAAGAGGTGGCAAACAGGACAAATGAGTGGAATCCTTTGAGGGAGAAGGCGACCTTCAGGGAGCTGAAGAGAGGAGCCCTGAAAGAGCAGAGCTCACCGGCAGAGATATATTGAGAAGTAAGAGGAAGACCATGGTTCCATGGTGGACCATCCGTTTGGCATGTGGAAGGTCCTGAGTTCAGTCCCTGGCATTTCCAGCTAATGGGCCAAGAAGTAGGTGATAGGAAGGACTCCTGCCTGGTACCCTGGAGAGCCACTGGTGGTCTAAGTATACAATACTGACCTTGATGGCCAACAATTCAGTGTCATGGCTATGGTGGGCCATGAAGAAAGCTGGATCTGAGGACCTCAAGTTTCCTCCTACTGATAACAGTTCTCAGCATTGAGGCTGCCATGTGCTTGTAAGGATGCATGGGATCCGTCCTCTGAACCTGATAATTGCTAGTTTCCAGTCCAGGTTCTGGAGGATGGTTTCTGTGTTTTAATTCTAACAAAGGCTCCATCTTCTGATCACTTTAAAAAGTACAAAGGAGATCTTAATGGCACTTGAGACTTAGCCCAGTGCCCTGGGGTTGCTCTAGAAACACAAAGACACAGTAAACATGTCTCTAATCTCCCTCGTAATGTGATTAAGCCATGATAATCTAATTCTTATGAATTTCACTTAAAGTCCTTTTGAAGTCTGTTAGGATGGCTGGCAACAACACTTTCCAAACTGGAAAAAGAAAACTGTTCTCTGTAAACCCTGGACAACAAAATATACATCTGATCAGGCAGCCGACCCTTCTGGGTTTATTGTTAATATCATTCATTTTTATATTTCATGTACCCTAAGAGAAAAGTCGGCTAAACACACAACTTTTGATTTGCTTGCTAATCCAATGTTTTCAAAGATGTTATTTTAAGTACCGCATGACAAATTTCAAAAAGGTATATTTTGTTGTTCTCTTGCATAAAAATATATATTAAAGCAATCCTGGGACATATAGCTGGGTTGTTGTTGTTTTTTACAAAGATCTGCACTTCAATATTGTGCTGCATTTGTGACCACAAAAACTTTTGCTAATGAGTGACTGAAAATACAGAAACACACTTCACACAATGATGCGGAAGATGGTTTGTTTAAGCCCTTCAGATTTGGAGGGACAGATTTAGGTATACATGTGCAGTAAACTTCCAAACTGCTTATCTTCACACTCCCCAGTTCCTTAGAGTTCCCAGCTTGTATATATTCAAGTTCAGCCTAGTTGCTGTCCACAATCACCTGCAGGCTCTCAACAATGCTGGGGACCCCTGATCTCCATCCTGGCTCTCCACAGTGGCTTTTTTAGGGTCACCTAGAAAAAGTGATGGCTGGCAAGGATTTGAACACAGAATCCCCCAATCTAAAGTCCTTCATTTTATTTAATGTACGCACTGACTGTCAACTGGAGAATTTTAGCTCAGTCTCTCAGGGCAGGTTTGCAGACAACTAAGGACTTTGAATTTGCAAGAATCTTCACTATTTAACACAGACAACCTTTCTGTGATTTTGAAGAAGCAACGACTGCTTACTCAGGAACAATTGCTGAAGGAGTACCCCAGCTTTATGGTAGAGTGAATGTTGCAGGTCTCCATTAATCCCCCTACCCTTATTGTATAAGGCCTTAACTTCTGCAGGTAACAGAGAGGTTTTCTTCCTAGGGGCTTCCCAATGCAACACCTTTTCCCTGTTCCACACGTGAATAGACTGAACGGAGGGGGATACATTTGTCCTATTTACTTGGATGAAATGAGAAAAAAAATGCAACTAGAGAATATGAGAGGGGAGAGAAGGGCAGGCGTCACACCTCGGTCTGTCTTGTCTCAAGGACCTGAACGTACATTACCCACCAACACCCAACCCCTGGTCCTCATAAATAATTTTCTTCCTTAGCCCAGAGATCCTTGGATTCTACAGCAACAGGCAAGCAAAGCTGTTTGGGATGCAACCCTGAAACGCACAACCTTTTGCTGAAACTTTTTGTGGGTTGCCACTGTTCCGGCATATTCCAGAGAAGGGCTTCCAGACGGAGCTGCTAACTCCAGGTTGGGAAATTCCTGGAGATCTTGCGAGTGGAGCCTTTGGGAGGGTGGGATTTGGGGAAGGGGGGGACCTCAGTGGAGTATAATGCCATAGAGTCCACCCTCCCAAGCAGCCATTTTCTCCAGGGGAACTGGTCTCCGTCTGAAGACCAGCTGTCGTTCTGGGAGTTCTCCAGGCCCCACCTGGAGGACTGTCACCCAAATTCCAGTCCCCACCCAAGGAGCTTTCCCTGTACCGGCTGCATTTTTTAAGGTGAGAGAGACAGCATCCAAATCAGATTAAATTCTTTTACCTCACCTTTCCCAAACAGACCTGGTAAGGTATTTACTTGGTAAAAGGGGATACCTCTATGAGGTTACACCTGAAATGTTAACACCCAGCATGGAAACAAAAAACAATTTTATCTGACTGACCTTAAGACTCAGTCCAAATATAACATTAAGGCAGTCACCTTCTCCAGACTGCAGCATCTCAAATTTCACATAAAGACTGCTTCGTGTTTGTGTGTGTTTAAAGTGTCAGAAGTTAAAAATGTATTAAAACAGAGAGATGGAGGAATTGATTTCTCTCTTTAATGGGTATTAGTCTCATCCAAGGACCAATGGGCCATTGTTCCAAACATCAAAATATATATATATATATATTTGCAACGTTACCAGTTAAATGCATACCAGAATCCTGTAGAACAAAGTTTGAGTCCAGCGGCACCTTTAAGACCCACAACATTTTATTCAAGGTATGAGTTTATTCAAGTTATTACCACGCTTGGAACAACCCCCCAGGACTTAACAGGGATGTTGGTTTCTTATCTCACTATCTATATATCTAATTCCCAAGTGGCCCCCTGTGTGCGGATATCTAAATCCGCACATCGGGGGCACCTGGGGGCAGGGAGATTTTCCTGCGCACGTGGGGCAGTCCCCACGTGTGCAGAAAAATCTAAAAAGTGTTTAAAAGTCTAGGGGGATATCAGAATCCCAAAAAAAGTAAGAGCGTTCCCTGCGCATGCGCAGGGAACGCTCTGGGAACTCTGTGGCAGCTGGCGGCTAAAAGCCGCTCAGTCCTTGCCACCCGAGCCGGTGGGGGGGGAGAGGAGAGAGCTGAAGGGGGGGAGGAGATCGGCGGGCCCGGTGGCTGGAAGCCGCTCGGGGCCTCGCCTCCGGAGCCGGGGGGTGGGGAGAGGAGGGGGATCGCCGGGGGGGGGAGGAGGAGGATCGCCGGGGGGAGGGGAGGAGATCGGCGGGCCCGGCGGCTGGAAGCCGCTCGGGCCTCGCCTCCGGAGCCGGGGGGTGGGGGGAAGGAGGGAGGATCGCCGGAGCCGGGGGGGGAGAATCTGCTGGGGAGGGGGAATCTCGGCGGGCCGGCTGGCCTTGCCGCTGCCGCCACTGTTGCTGGGGGGAGGGAGGGGGAGGCTTGAGTGGCCGGCCAGCCTCGCTGCCCCTCCGCTGCTGCTGGGGAGGGGGAATCTCGGCGGGCCGCCTGGCCTCGCCGCTGCCGCCGCTGCTGCTGGGGGGGGAAGGGAGGGGGAAGCTTGGCGGCCGGAATACTCCCCCCCCCCGTGAGTATCGCGGGTCCTGCCTCTTGTATATGCTAAACTCATTCAGTCCTTACATATGTACTCTCACCAAGAAGGGCAAGACATCCTTTTTATTTTAGTATATCTCTTAATTGGAATAGTAGATTGGAATAGTGATTGCAGTGTAATACAATGAATATTGGAATGTATTTCCCTGATCTGGTGACAGAGGATATATAGCACTGCACAACCATTCATCCTGCTTCAAAGAAAAGTATGCTGTCAGTTACCCCCATGCTTGAGAGGAGACTAATGTGGTGTAATCCCACTTTGATGTATTGTTTGGGCGAAACCTATGTTTGGTAATACTTGACACCAGTATTTATATAACAGTATAGAACAATTAAAAGAAAAATAAAAAGTACAAAATAGATCTACCTTAAGCGTACATCTTATTATACACAGTGTCATATACTTTTCCATATATCCCTCAGGTCTTAGCAGGGATTTCCCAGTTCTGGGGACTCCAATCCACTGCCAGCCAGATGGCCAGTGGGGGAAACCCCACCCCCAAGCCTGACTGCTGACAGTCAACTCTCTTGCTCTCCTCCTGCAAGATTTAAAGGGCCCTTCAACTGATCACAGGGTCCCTTAAATCAGGGGTGTCAAACATAAGGCCCGGGGGCCAGAACTGGCCCGGCCAGGGCTCTTATGCCCCCACAAGCAACTAGTGCAAGGGATGGAACAGGAGACAGCTTGGGGCGGGGAGTGGGCAGAGCCACTCTTTTATGGCCTCTGCATGGCAGAACAACCTCACCTGCAGCAGTCAAGCAGCATGGGAGCTTTGGCCTGATGCTGCACCGCTGGCTCTCCAGTCTGCCCATATGGGTTTTCCTTTGCACCCCTCTCTCCGCCCATGGGACCCTGCAGTTAGGATATACCAACTTGGAGCTTATCAGCTGCTGTCCTTTATACAGTTTATATCTCCAGTACCTGACATTACATTTTATGGCACACATGGCCCAGCTTGACAAAGTGGCATTTATGTTAGATCCAGCCCTCGTAATGAATGAGTTTGACATCTCTGCCTTAAACCTTGCAAGAGGGAGGGAGAGGGGCATGCGCCACCTCCAGCTTCATCCCCAAAGCATTTAAAGGGGCTGTTCCTGCACCCCTCAGAACCCCCCCCCCAAATCCCCACTGGGGACTCAGAGGGACCTGGCAACCCTATGTATTTCTGAAGTGACAAACAGACAATGCCATGAAAATGGGACTACAGGCCTTGGGTTTCTGCACATTTAAGCTCCAGTAAAGCTCTCGCGGTCCTGGCCTGGACAGTCCAAGCTAGCCCAACCTGAAACGAAGCAGGATCGGCCCTGGTCAGTACCCGGGTAGGAGATCACCAAGGAAGTCCAGAGTTACTGTGTAGAAGGAGGCAATGGCAAACTACCTCTTTTCGACTCTTGCCTTGAAAACCCTACGGGGGTGGCTATAAGTTGGCTGCAACTTAGTGGCACTTTCCACCCCCCAGGTCACACAAAGTGAGTTGTGTTACCCAACTGGTTAACATTTGCCGCCGTCCCCTTTTCTTCAGCCGCGAGGCACCCGGGACAGCCGGGACAGCCCCCCCTTCCCTCCCAGGGGCAGCGCGCGCGGCTCTCCCGGGTGTCTCGCAGCTGCGAGGCACCCGGGACAGCCGGGGAAGGGGCGGGCTTAGGAGTCCCCCCTTCCCTCCCAGGGGCGGAGCGCGTGGCTCTCTTGGGTGTCTCACAGCCGCGAGGCACCCGGGACAGCCGGGGAAGGGGCGGGCTTAGAAGCCCTCCCTTCCCTCCCAGGGGCGGCGTGCGCGGCTCTCCCGGGTGCCTTGCAGTCGCGAGGCACCCAGGAAAGCCGGGGCTGCTGGCATTGGGCAGCTCGGGGCCTTTTACGGGGGGGGTGGGGGCATTTTGGCGCCCCTGCAGGGCCGGCGCCCTAGGCGAGCACCTAGCTCGCCTAGTGGGCGAGCCGGCCCTGAGTGCAGCAGGGATGTGATGCCATGGAGTCAATCTTCTAGGGTTACTAGATCCCCCGGGGGCGGGTTTTCCCCCGCTTTGAGGGCCCCCAATCCGCAGGTCCGGATCTGGCTGGTGGGGGAACCCAACCTCCAAAGTGTCCAGATCGGGCCGATGTGCACAGTGTGATGACGTCGGCCAGAGGTGACATCACTGCGCTGGACACATCACCAGGTGATGCTCTAGCAATGAGCCTGAAAACTCTATGGTAACATAGAGCTTTTAGGTTGATTGCTAGAGTGTTGCCTGGCAACGTGCCCAGCATGATGACGTCACTTCCAGCCGATGTCATTGCAGTGCGTGCGAATGTCCCAGAATGGGACCAACACTCCCCCGCTATGCCAGGTAAGTCACTTGGCAACTCTACAACCTTCCAAAGCTACCTTCCAAAGCTACCATTTCTTTCAGAGGAACTGATTTCTTGTCCCTTGAAATTCTGGGAGAACGCCAGGCCCCACTGGGAGGTTAGCAACCCTACAGACCCCACCCAAGAAATTTCCCCTGTGTAAGCCACGTGGTTTTTTTTTAGGTGAGAGAGATACACTATCCAAATCAGGTATCTTCAGAAACAAGACCCACTTTCTCAATGGGTAATTCTAAAAGTGTTCTCACAGCTGTCAAAGCTCCAATGTGTATGTCAGATTAAATAAATGGGAATATTCTCATGATCATCACTGAAAGTAACAATTCTGAAACACCCTGGGGGAAAAATGGAGGAAATGCATTATAATACTACACATTAAAGATCCCACCCGCCAAGGATCTGGATGCATTTCAAAGCCCCTTTATCAAAGGAATGATCTGGGACTGACAAGGCAAAAATAACCCTTTTAAAACAACACATTTATACTGAGATAGAGTATAAATTGGTAAAAAAAATACAGTTCCACTATAGTCAAGTGTTAGCAAAGGGTTAACTAACTGAACAAGTATTGAATGCACATCCTAGCATCCACCAGCTCTTGGGGATCGGCCTCCATATGGCACTGCAACCGTGTTTCCTATCCTTGCTTTTAAAGGAGACTTTCCCAATGTCCTACAAACGAAGGAGGGAGATGTCCTCAAATTCCTTGCTGCAGGAACCTACTTGGGAGGCGCCAGTCTAGACTTCCAGATGGTCTCTAAGGTACTACAGGGCTCAGATCTAGCTGTTTCACAAGAGTGGTGCTATGACGGAAAACGTGTGTGTCCTTGCCACAGCTGAATGCCCTAGTGGATAAATGATACTAAGAGGCATGTTGGTCAGATCCCAACTGGTGTGGAGGTACCTATTTTGCAGTGTTCCCTAAATACCTGTTGAGAGTAGATTCACATGAGTAGCCATGTCGATATGAAGCAAAAAAACAAAATTGGAGTCCAGTGGCACCTTTAAGACCAACTAGTTTAATTCTGGGTATAAACCCATACTCAAACTTTGTTGGTTGTAAGATGCCACTTGTTGAGACTGTTGCTATAAATAAAGCAACTTTGTAAACTCAGTACAACCACACAAAGCCTTCCAAGACACTAATGCCAGAGGGGCAGCTGGTCCCCTGCATGTGAAGAAGTCTGTAGGACAGGGTTTCCAACCTTCAGGTGGGACTTCGAGATGTTCCTGGAATTGCAACTGGTCTCCAGAAAACAGAGGTCAGGTCTCTGGAGAAAACGGCTACTTTGGAGGTGGACTCTGTGGCATTATCCCCCGCTGAGATCCCTCCCTTCCACAAACCCCACCCTCCTCAGGCTCCGCCCACAAATCTCCAGGAATTTCTCAGGCCAGAACTGGCAACCCTACTGAGTGACAGTACACGATATGATGAAATTCTGTTAGTTTTTATAGTGACAGGAGACTTCCACTTATTCTTACCACGCAAAGGAAAGCATGTGTAATTTTTTTTTTTTAAAAAAAAACATCATTTGTGCCTTGTCTGCTTAAAAATCTGAGAGGGGGGCAGAAATGGACTCATAGCCTAGACCTGCGCAGGACTAACAACGTCACATTTGCAAACTGGTCCTCAGTTCCTCTCAGGCAGTGGAAGACCAGCTCCTCATGCCGACGCTCCATCCTTCCAAGGGGAAAGAATGAACGACACCATTCCATACCTCCACCCCAATGCCAAACTTGGCAGCATGGTTCAGTGGGAGAGGGAAGCAGCACCAGGCTCATGTCCCCCCCACCCACCACCCAGGAATGAATGCAGCAGGCGCCATCAAATTGTTCTCTGTGGCTGATCCCCACTGCCTGAGCCTGCTGCCTCCGTGCCACCCGCGAGGATCAAACTGAAGTGAGATCAAATGGTCTCAGCAACATCTGAGACAGGCGGGGATGGCTCTTGGCCAGCCGGAATGCAGATAACTTGCAATTACACAAAATCTCATTCATGGATTGTCAGATTAGCAGAGGGCCGGCGAGGATTCTTTTGCCTGCTCTTAATTGAGGGCAAAGCGATCTCTGCCTAGCACTTCTTTTGGAATGAAAGGAACTAGAGAAATGCAAGGCATTTTGCTTTTGTTCTTGTTTGTTTTTTAAAGCATGGATGGTTATGTGGATGGTTCTAAAAGGCTACGGGAGAAGACCTTCGCAAATAGGAGTGGTTTCTGTGATACCAGCGCCGCTTAAAACCCTCATTTTCACCCCATCCTCTGCATAGGATGCATAGGGTTGCCAACTCCAGGTTGAGAAATTCCTGGAGATTTGAGGGTGAAGCTGGGGAAGCTTGGGATTTGGGAATGGGAGGGACCTCAGTTGGGTCTAGTGCCATACCAACCATCCTCTAAAACAGCCTTTTTCTCCAGGGAAATGCATCTCTGTAGTCTCGAGATGAGTTGTAATTCCAGGAGATCTCCAGGTCCCATCTGGAGGCTGTCAACCCTAACCAGGGTTAGTATACAGAGAAAGGCAACAGAAAACTACCTCTCTTCATCTCTTGGCTTGAAAACCGTACAAGGTCGCCATAAGTCAGCTGCCACATGGCGGCACTTTATACCAGCAGTTTTGGAAAAGCATCTTTGTGATAGAACACAGATCAGCACAGAAACCCAGCACCACACAAATATTCCCACGCGCCAGCACCAGAGACGGCCCAGGACACTTTAATACCTGAAGCAGAGTATCCAAATGGTCAGGGCAGCCAGTTCCTCAAATCTGAGCAGCCAGATATATAATTTATGCAGATTTCCAGCTAATTAGGAAAATCAAGCATGTACACTGTAGCTTTGCCTTGTTTTGCGCCTGCTCCTAGCAACCCCCATGAAAAACTGGGAAAGGATGTGGAGGAGCAAGTTTTTACCACTCCAGTTTGCTCATGCTGGGAGTTGCTTGTGGTTTGGGGTGAGAAATGTAGCAAGCATGCCAATCACAGCTATGACTTTCCTCACTGGCTAGAGCAGTGAAAAATAGGTACAGGCTTCTCACTCGATGACTAGGCCAGATGAGGCTTGCTTAACTTTTTAAAAGCTTAACTTAAAAAAAGAATGAATGCTGGAAATCCAGGCTAGCTAATGGCCAAAACTGGTAATGGCTGGTGTGTCCAGAATTGGGCAAAACTCAGCCACCAGGCCATGAAGTCTGTTGTGTTATTACATATTGGGCATGCCATTTTACAGGCTTAACAGATTAAATAATCAAAAATTATGCCTGCAGCAACCCCAAACAAGCGTACTCCATCTTTCTGTGTTAGACCTCTGAGGATGCCAGTCACAGCTGCTGGCAAAACGCCAGGTCCTACAATGCCAAGACCACAGCCATACAGCCCGGAAAAATCTACAACAACTAATGAACTCCAGACGTGAAAGCCTTCGACAACAAAAATTGCAGCTCTTTACTGGTACTCAAGAAATCTTCCACCCCACCCTACCCAATAACACGGCAAGCCAGACAAAGGTAGGAAACCTCAGACCTAAAACAAGGGTTGCCAGCAGTCTCCTGGGATTACAACTTATCTCCAGATAACAGAAATCAGTTCCCCTGGAGAAAATGGCTGCTTTGGAGGGTGGACTCTATGCCACTGCAACACTTTTAATCCTAAAAGGGCCAAGTGAGTGGTGGTCACAGAATTGTGGGTGCCCCGTGCAAAACCTGAACATGGGGAAATTTTGTGGGGCAGCAGGGGAGGAGGGAGGAAGAGAGAGGGCAGTCACATGCCTTCCCTGAACTCCAAGCGGCGGTTTCGCCACTTGGAGATCAGGCACAGAGCGGACCCCACTAGAAAAACAACATTTTAAGCGTTCCCTTTAAATAGCGTTCTCCAAGCGGGGATCTGTGCCTGATCTCCAAGTGGCGAAATTGCCGCTTGGAGTTCAGGGAAGACAGTTGGCAGCTGCCCCTCTCCCTCACCTCCTGCAAGACTTAAAGGGCCTGCTGATGAGTTGGAGGGCCCTTTAAATCTTGGAGAAGGAGAGGGAGAGGGGTGGCTGCAAGATTTAAAGGGCCCTCCAGCTGATTGGCATGCCATGTGCTCCCGCTGATCATCTGGAGGACCCTTTTAATGTCACAGGAGGGGAGGGAGGGGTGAATAGGGAGAGGGGCAGCAGCTGTTGTGGGACATGCCTCACTTTTGAGGGGGCAGAGTCCCGATATGCCCCACCGTGGCTACAGGCCTGGGTGCATTTAATTATCATAAGGAGCTTCACTGGAAGTCATGTGCGCATGCGCAGCCTGGGCTGTTTTTAATAAGAAAAGGCAACTTGGAGAGGGGACAGTTTTCTACAGACAAATGATTGGTAACTTGAAAGCTCTTCCACCAACCACAGGGCCCCTTTCTTCACATGCTATTTGCCCTACAGCAACCCCCTACCCAGCTGCTTTCCTGCCAGTTGGGCTTCTCTCCATGGTGGATGTGCAACAAAGGAAAATAAGAGAAAGCATCCCTGGCTGTTCCCCCATCAGTTGAAAACCTAACCACTTACTTTCCCTATGAAAAACAGCATTCAGGGCTTAAATTCTTGTGTGCTTGTACTGCCTGTTTGGGCCCTCCATGAACAGGACCTGCAAAGTTGGCCAGTGACCCCGGTGCTCCTGAAACACAATCCCCCCATCCCTTTTAAGCATCAACACATACTGCAACTTTCCTCCACATGAACACACATCACCAAGCTGCCTTGGTCCATCAAGGTCAATCGTGTCTACTCAGACTGGCAGTGGCTCTCCAAGGTCCCAGGCAGAGATCTTTCACACCACTGGTCCTTTTAACCTGAGATGCTGTGAATTCCTGGCATTTTCAGTTAATGCTCACTTGAAACAGGAAGCTGCCTTATACTGAATCAGACTACTGGTCGATCAAGGTCAGTAATGTCTACTCAGACAGACAGTGGCTGTCCAGGGTTTCAGGTCAAGGTCTTTCATATCACCTACTCTCAGATCCTTTAGCTGGATATGCTGGGGATTGAACCTGGGACCTTCTGCAGGCTAAGCAGATGCTCTACCACTGAGCCATGGCCCCTCTTCTGGTAGGGAATGATCTTGCTCTGCCCAAGACCCTGGAAAGCCCCTCCTAGTTGAAGGATGCAACACCAAATTTGATGGACCAGTGATGTGACTTGATATCAGGCCACTTCATCATCTGTCTATATCCCCTCAAAATAACTGCCCAACTGTGAGATCGTATCAGACAACTTTATGAAAACCTATAGAACTGGCAATGCTCCACACCTCTCCAAAGAGGCCCACTTCACCTTTCCAGAGTTGCTGTTCCATGAAGTCCTTCTGCCAGGCCTCTCTCCATCTGGTATTTATACTGCGGTGCCAACTATTCATGCAGAAACTGGCAAGGCCTTTTATGGTATGCACTGCACTGCACAGTAGATCGAGAGCTATACTTCAGCCCTGGCGAGAGGTCATGTACAACCACTTTATAAACTGTCACTGGAGACTAAATTTTAAAAGGATAATTAAAAATGCCTAGGGAGTGACTAAGCACACGGAGCGGAAAAAGGTACCTAGTAAGCCCTGCCAATTTCTCCTGACTTTAATGACCTTATGCTTTTCATTTGTTCTCTCTATTCTCACTGTGGCTGAATATCCCACTTGGTTTGCACCTCAGTAGGAAGTCTTCACCCTGACCTGGACAGCCCACACTAGCCTGATCTCGTCATATCTTGGAAGCTAAGCAGGGTCGGCCTTGGCCAGTATTCGGATGGGAGACCACCAAGGAATACCAGGGGTGCTATGGGGAGGAAGGCCATGGCAAATCACCTCTGAACATCTCTTGCCTTGAAAACCCCACCAGGAGCTGCCATAAATCAGATGTGACTTGATGGGGGGGGGAGAAGAAGAAGAGTTTGGATTTATACCCCGCCCTTCACTGCCCAAAGGCATCTCAGAGCGGTTTACAAACTCCCTTCCCCTCCCCACAACAGACACCCTGTGAGGTAGGTGGGGCTGAGAGAACTCTAACACAAACTGTCCTTGAGAGAACAGCTGTGCCAGAGCTTGTGACTGACCCAAAGTCACATCAGCAGGTGCAAGTGGAGGAGTGGGGAATCAAACCCGGTTCTCCCAGATTAGAGTCCGCACACTTAACCACTACACCAAACTGGGGGAGAAAGCTTGTGTTCAAATTTTGGTCTGTTTAAGGGTGGGGTAGAGACAATCCCATTATGATTACTCCACATAACACTTAAAACACAAAAAGGTGACCAGAAGTCAAGACATGATCCAAACTACTATTTGGCTTGCAAGTAACGGATCATTTGTGTTCTTAAAGCTGATAAGTAATTTGCTTTTAGGCAAGTAATGCATGACTGGAAGTAGGCACCTTGCCTGGTGCCTTCAAATATTTCTACTGAAGCAGTCGGGATCAGAGACAGGAGACTGGGCTGGAGAGATTCTTGATCTGATCCCCATGAGATTGTCTGTGGCTCCTATCTGGGATGTTCTGCATACAAAGCAGAGGCTCTTCTACTGAGCCACAGCCTCTTCCCTTTTATTTATTTACCCCATGGACACCCTGCCTTTTCCTCCAACTGGGACCCAGAATGGCTTGCATTTTTCCTCCTCTCCATTTATCCTCATTGCTCACCATGAAGAATAACTGGCCAGCTGACACTAGAGGGCTGACTTGTTCTCTTGCCTCCATACTCCAACTCCCTATATCACTGAAAAGTGAACAGGGGAGGGATATCCTTAGGAATTTGCTGTGAAATACAGATGCAAAAATGTTTTAAGACGAACGCTGAACACCTAGGCTGGAGTCACAGTGAGTCTTTCTTCCAAACTTAGCAGGAGCCAATCCTTATGCTTTCCCCCCCCAACAAATAAAATAAACTATGACAGAGATTGCTTCCACCTTGGGATTTGTCCCTATGTGAACAAGTAGACTGCCCCCACTGTTTGGGGAAGCATCTATAGGATGTTGTGTCAAATCCAGAAATGTCTTATGAGGCCCTCCTGGGGCTTTCCCCCTTAAGCCAAATGAAAGGAAAAGTTCCTTTTCTCTGGTTCGCTGGAGAAATCGGGAGTCGCTTCGGGTGGAGTGTCCAAGTGGGTGGAATGTCCATATGGTCTCTCTGCCCACAGTCAATTGGGGAGGTGGGGGTGGTGGAGCTGAACTCCACCATTAAAATGGTAGAGCTAAGTTAAACATATTAGATAAACATATGAAGCAGAAGTCCATCAGTGGCTATTAGCCACAGGGTATAGATGGGAACTCTCAGTCTGGGGCAGGTGATGCACTCTATTCTTGGTGCTGGAGTGGGCAGCAATGGGAGGGCTTCTAGTGTCCTGGCCCCACTGCTGGACCTCCTGAGGGCACCTGGTATATTTTGGCCGCTGTATGACAGAGTGTTGGACTAGATGGGCCATTGGCCTGATTCAACATTGGCTTCTCTTATGTTCTTATGTTCTTAAGCTCTATATTCCCCTCACCTTCAGCACTTTAACAGGTTTTCCTTTCTTTCACAGTTAAGGTGTGGTGCACGTTTACACCAGGGATCAGCGGGAGGGGAGAGACAACTGCCACTGGACTGGCATCAGTGCAACGGACGGGAGAGGAGTGTGGGGGGGAATAAGTGGTGAAGGACGGGGGTGCTAACACCATTTCCTGTTTGCTCTCACATGCTTTTCTGCAGGTGCCATGATGGCTCCCACTATGCTGGGGACCCTCGTTGTGCCTGGAATGTCTTTTCCCACCCATTATGACCAAGGCTCCCTCTAAGCTATGGAGTCCTGTGAGCAAAACTTCTACTTTGTGAGCTACTGGCATTAAAGTTGTAAGCAAGTGATTTGGCTCCTGCATAAATTAGTTTGCTCTGGAGCCCTCATTCCTGAGCGAAGACAAAAATGATCTGGAGACTAAAAAACAGTGAGCTAGCTCACACTAACTCACCTTAGAGGAAACACTGATTATGACTACCAGTTCTTCACAGGGAGCAAAGACTTTTTCGTACAGAGACAGACAGACAGACAGACAGAGATCAGCCCCGAAGAGACTGTACTTCATAGTCACATAAAGGTGTAAGGTGCCTCCATCCATTCCAGTCCCAAACTGGGGGCTACTGACCTGCTTCACATGTTACTAGCAGAAGACGGTGGGAGGGGGGGCACAGCGCAGCTGATCTTCTATACCACTGCCAAAAACATTTTACCAGAAAGACTCTGTTCTCAATGCAAAGCCCGCCTTGGCTGATCTACTGTGAAAACTTAATACTGAGGGATCTCCGTCCCAGTGAGGTAGCTGCGTGCAGTGAACATGGAAGCAAGTATCAGCAGCAGCTGCCAGACTTACAGATTTACTGCAGCAGAGTCTTTTGTGGGCTTGCAAGGCATCTGACAAAGTGGGCTCAAGCCCGTGGACGCTTATGCTACAAGAAACTGAGTAGCCTTTCAGTTGCAACCAGATGCTGCCAATTTGCTTCCTGTATCTGCTCTATGATTTCGGGAGGGGTGTTGAAAGTCCTAAGTCAGATTGAGATGACGAGTGAGGAGGTCCTACGACTGATAGACAACTTAAAAACTGATAAATCACCAGACCTGGATGGCATACATCCGAGAGTTCTGAAAGAACTCAGATGTGAACTTCTGGATCTCCTGACAAAAATATGTAATCTTTCATTAAAATCTGCCTCCATTCCTGAGGACTGGAAAGTAGCTAATGTCACTCCCATCTTTAAAAAGGGTTCCAGAGGAGATCTGGGAAATTACAGGCCTGACGTCAATACTGGGTAAATTGGTGGAATTAGGGAAAGAATTAGTAGGCACATTGATGAACAAAAACTATTGAGGCAGACTCAGCATGGGTTCTGTAAGGGAAGATCTTGTCTCACTAACCTGTTAGTGATCTTTGAGGGGGGGAACAAACATGCAGACAAGGGGGACCCAATAGATATTATTTACCTTGACTTCCAGAAAGCTTTTGATAAAGTTCCTCATCAAAGGCTCCTAAGTAAGCTCAATAGTCACGGGATAAAAGGACAAGTCCTCTTGTGGATCAAAAACTGGCTAATTAATAGGAAACAGAGAGTGACTATAAATAGGCAATTTTCTCAGTGGTGGGTGATAAGCAATGGGGTGCCATGGGGATCAGTACTAGGTCCAATGCTTTTTAACTTGTTCATTAATGATTTGGAGTTGGGAGTAAGCAGTGAAGTGGCTAAATCTGCAGATGACACCAAATTGTTCAGGGTGGTGAGAACCAGGGAGGATTATGAGGCACTCCAAAAGGATCTGTAGAGGATGGGCAAGTGGGCATCAACATGGCAAATGGGGTTCAATGTGGCCAAGTGCAAAGTGATGCACATTGGGGCCAAAAATCCTAACTATAAATACACATCAATGAGGTCCAAACTGGTGGAGAGAGATCTTGGAGTCATAGTAGATAACTCACTGAAAATGCCGAGACAGTGTGCAACTGTAATAAAAAAGGCCAACGCTATGCTGGGGATTATTAGGAAGGGAACTGAAAATTGATGGTGCAACCTCATTTGAAATACTGTGTGCAATTCTGGTCACTACACCTCAGAAACGATATTATAACATTGGAAAAAGTGCAGAAAAGGGTAACTACAATAATAAAAGGGTTAGAACGCTTTCCCTATGAAGAAAGGTTAAAGCGCTTGGGGCTCTTTAGCTTGGAGAAATGAGGAGTAACATGATAGAGGTTTACAAGATTATGGATGGGATTGAGTAGGTAGAGAAAGAAGGACTTTTCTCCCTTTCTCACAATACAAGAACTTGTGGGCATTCAATTGCTGAGCATTAGGGTTAGAACTGATAAAAGGAAGTCCTTCTTCACCCAAAGAGTGATTAACACATGGAATTCACTGCCACAGGAGGCTTCAAGAGGGAATTAGATAAGCATATGGAGCAGAGGTCCATCAGTGGCTATTAGCCACAAGGTATAGATAGGAACTCTCAGTCTGGGGCAAGTGATGCTCTGTATTCTTGTAGCTTGTGGGGGGCAACAGTGGGAGGGCTTCTAGTGTCCTGGCCCTACTGGTGGACCTCCTGATGGCACCTGGTATTTGCCACTGTGTGACAAAGTGTTGGACTGGATGGGCCATTGACCTGATCCAACAATGGCTTCTCTTATGTTCTTATGATCACATCCCTGTCTCTCAGCAATACCACAGCTAATGAACAGTGCCATGCAGACCAATCCTAGGCCTATTTACTTGGAAGTAGCTCCTTTGTGCAGCAGGACTTACTTTCAAGTAAGCATGCATAAGACTGTATCATTGTGTAAACAGAAGATATTGTTGTATTCTTAAAAATATAAATAAAATGGTAAAAAAAAAAAAAAAGACTGCAGCCTCAGTTTTAAACATATTCTCTCTGTACAACAACGTGTTTGATTTCTGCAACGTTACTCCAGAAACGGTCCCTGTAACTTTATTTCTCTTATGCATGGATCCAGCTTGGGCAAGAATCACTTTTGCTTCATATCGGGGTCCCCAATGTGGAGCCCGTGGGCACTGTGTTTTTAGAAAGTGGGTGGGGCCAGGTGGGGCTTTTGCCCAGCAAGGCTTCTGATTGGCCAAGGTTTGATATGCTGTGTAGACGGCTAAAAACTTTTCGTTGGCGGCAGCTGCCACCACAGCACAAGGGTCTTCACTGTGTGACTGAAGGTGAGCTGCGGCTGCTTTTCTGTGGCAGCCATTTTGTGGCTGTACCCGCCGTACTGTATCCTTTCTGGCTGAAAAGCATGATAGATATACAATTAACAAATAGTACCACTGAGCTCAGTGGACCATTGAGTAGAGCCAACAAACTGGCCTTGACATTTTACCAGGACCCATAAAAGAGGGTAGTTCAGTTCGGTATTTTTTTTTTTATCTGCTGGGAAACCCCACACCAGCCATCGGAGCCATTTTTCAGACACACTCAAAAGAATCGCTAGAGTCCTAGCCTTACAGCCACAAGCCGTGTGTTCATTTTTTAAGAGGCCGCAAGATTTGGTCACTTCTGCTACAGTCTTACAGTGGCTGCACTCCCTCAGGAAAAATTCACAGTAGTTGGCAAAGCCAAACTCTTCAAATCTAACAGCCCAAGAACAAGGATTTTACTTCATCTCTGTTCTCGAGTTCGATATGCTAGCAGGTTAAGTACGGAAATGAACTAGCCACCCTACTGGAATTCCCACTGGGCTAAGGTTATAAAATAAATGATTCATTCCAATGGTGCTTGTCATCACTTAAATTGTATGTTTAAGACCCTGGACCCTTTACTACGGGGCTGCATTAACACTCCAAAAGGCTTCATTCATTTGTTGGTATAAAGTGCACTTCCAGTCTGGTTAATCTTTGACGGACAGGCCTGATTGTTCTCCAAATCCCTCGCTATACAATACAACAAAGGCTTAAAGGACTCTGCGGACCTGGGCCGCTACCCACAGTGCACCCTGCTTCCTGTCCCTGTATGGCTGGAATTCATGACCACGCAGATTATTCAATCACACACTAGGCCGGGGCTTAAGCATGGCTCTTTGTACAGCTGTATTGGAGATCTGGAGGAAGATTTTACCTGTCAGGACTGCGTGCTCATTCCCCCTTTGATGAGAGGCAGAAGGAAACACTGCTGAACAAGATCACTAGCGGCTAGGGTGCAACTATCAGCAATCTGGCTCTGATGATAGGATAGTCTGCCGGCTGGGTCCTGTCGGGAGGTCAAGGGAGCTCCATACAGATGACATGATAAGGGGCAGCTTATCTCCCTAAGCAAGGCCTGGAGAGCAACTGGCTGCCACTCCCACAAAGCATGGAGGAACAGACTAAATACTTTCCCCAACTACCCGGGTCACGTAAAACACTGCTGAAGCCTTTTAGCTACCAAAACGTGGCTGTGTCAATACTCCAAAAGTAAAGAATGTGAAGTATCTCCGCAGGGACTAAAGGGGAGGGAGTTCCTCATTTCAGAAGCACAAAGAACAAAAGCTAGAAGGAGGCTGCTCTTTAGGTGAAAACAACACTCAAAATGGGTGGGTCAGACCCGGCCAATTCTGACTAGGGTTGCCAATCTCCAGGTGTGGCCTCCTGGTATTATAACTGATCTCTGGACTAGAGAGACCAGTTCCCCTGGAGAAAATGGCTGCTTTGGATGGTGGACACTATGGCACTGTGCTCCGCTGGGGTCCCTTCCCTCCCCAAACCCCACCCCCCAAATCTCCAGGCATTTCCCAACCAGTGTTCCCTCTAAGCTGAGTTAGTGTGAGCTAACTTACAGTTTTTAGCCTCCGGCTCACAGATTTTTGTGTTAACTCAGGAAGGATGGCTCCAGAGCAAACTGATTTATGCAACAGCCAGATCGGTTGCTCACCACTTTAATGCCAGTAGCCCACAAAGTAGAATTTTTGCTCACAAAAATCCAAAGCTCAGAGGGAGCATTGTTCCCAAACTTCAGTTGGCAACCTTATTTCAAAGTCAGGCCCCAGAGTCTACTCCTACATGTCCTGCTGGACACCTGGACATCCTAACCTAGGTGTCTCCTGTGCATTTTGTGCTCTGCTGTATTGCACTAAGATGGTGCATCAACCCACTGTATGTCGTTTAACATTAAGGTATTGCAAACTAAGTGAAGGGGCTGCCACAGTTATCTTCCCATTATGAGATGAAGTAGCAAAAAATGCAGCTAATGCAAAGGTACCCGTTGATGGAACAAAGCTAGCGCATCTGGCTGAGTGGCTGGGGGAGGCTTCAACTTATGGCAAACACAATTGTGGGGAATGCTACACTATTCATTTTACATAAGTAGTTGCACATTTTACAGTGAATGCACATGTTACAGTGAATGCACGTACATCTGTTTGTAAGAAACAGTCAACGCATGTTCAGCTTTGCAACTGAAATGAAAGACCAGTAACTAAATAAATGGGGTGGGGTTTGTTATCACCCGTTCAGCTGCATGTGCATCGAATATGACATAATTACACAATGGGCATATTTTAAAAAACCAACTGTAAACTGCATACCGATTGTACATGAGCTCATTGTGACTTGTGAACTAGGAGAATGCTGCAACTTATAGAGGTTGAAGTCATTTTGTTGCTGTATAGATTGACACAGCAATGATCCTGACAGCAGTCCTGGTCTAATTAAAAGGATGCTAGACGAAGAGAGGCAGGGAGGCAGCAGGTGGTATAGTGAAGCGAGGGGATAAAGCACGGTAGGAAGAGCATCTGTGCAGATGCTCCCTTTAAGGTTGCAGAAGATCACAGGTGGTGTCATTGTTTCTACGGTATATAACCTGGGAATATATAAACTGAGCAGCCATATCTTTGTCCTACTGGGGACCAAATGCAGCCTGCTGAGGGAACAAATATCTGTCAGAAAACGGGGAGAGGGGAAAGAGGTAGATATTCCCTCCTCCAGCTTCTGTCTCCCCTCTCAACTCTGAATCCAGTGCAAGTAGTAGTGTAAAGAAGTGTCTATTTAAAAGGATCATTGTACTACATGTTATGAGTGCTTTTGCCCTAAGCCCTTTTATGCAAGTTAAAGACCCAATCCGATACCGCCCTCCAATTTCCAGATGAGGAGCCGTGAATCCCAGAGATACTGATGAGGCCATTGGAAGTAGGTGGGCATCCTCAGCCATATGTAGCTTCAGCTGACAAAGACTTCCATTCCGCTTCTGTCAATGGGGCCATGGTATTTATTTCCACTCCTCTTTTCTCCCCACTGGGAACCACCTAAAGCAACTTACAAGTAAATTCGAATGCCGTGAGGCAGGTTAGGCTGAGAGGCTATGACTGGCCCAAACTTACCCAGGGAGCTTTCAGGCAGGGTTGACAGCGGTGCTCCCTCTAAGCTGATGTAGTGTGAGCTAGCTCACAGTTTTTTAGCCTCTGGATCACAGATTATTGTCTTGGCTCAGGGAGGACGGCTCCAGTGCAAACTAATTTATGCGGAAGGCAAATCGCCAGTAGCTCACAAAGTAGAATTTTTGCTCATAAGACTCCACAGTTTAGAGGAAGCATTGGTTGGCAGGCCTCCCCCACTATGGTGGGAGGCCTCCCATCGGCAAGCCCCTTTGCTTGCCATTGCTTCAAGCACAGGGGAGCTCTAGGAACCACCAGAAACTCTTTACACTTTTAAAAGGTAATGGTAAATGTTTCCCTTGCTCAAAAGCCATGATTTTACTCCATGGTAAAACTATAGGTGATTCCTAGGGCTACCCTTTGTCACTTCAGGGTTTTACCTGGAAAAGGAGTCGTGATGTCAGTAACATGTCCCTGCCCCCCAGTGACATGTCCCCATCTCCAGACCTCCCACTGGTAGCACAACCCTACTTCCAGGGCAGGGCACAACTGAACCTGGGTATCTGACACACTAACCATGACATAATGCTGGCTCTCAAAGAGACCACTTAAATGATATGACACGAAGCCGCCTTATTCTGGCTCAGACTATTGGCCTGTCAGGGTCAGTACTGTCTACTCTGATTAGCAGTGGATCTTCGGAGTATATCTTCCATATCACTTACTGTCCGATCCTTTTAACTGGAGATGCCAGGGACTGAACCCAGGAGCTTCACCGTGCAAATCAGATGTTCTACAATGGAGCAATGGTTAGACAAGAACACTTTGGATGTGCCTGAACCCCACTCTTGCTGAGAACCTCCTTCTCAATGAAGGTTTTGAGTTTATCTTTTGTATTAGACTTGGATTCCTGTGAACCATTTGGCAAGTCAAGTTTTGAAGACACAACAAAAACAGTAATAAAGCACATTACTGACCCCCTCCTCTAATGCCTGCACCATCCCTTGATTCCTTGGTGCTTGAACGTGTTGCTTGTAACAAAAATCGGTGGCCTCAAGATTCCAGTAACCACCGACAGGGCTGTTTAACACCAGCTCTATGTCAGATAAGGATCCCCAGCTTGCATTCCGTGACATTCCAAACACACTTCATTCTGGAAAGGTCATCGGCGTTATTGCCAGTAGTGAAACTTCCACTATGTCTGAATGCTCTTGCCCTTTTGCCGTGAAAGTCGAACAAACAGTTGTTGAGCCTGGACTTCAGTCGACCTACAAAATTCTGCTCTTGCATTTAATAAGCTACCATAAAACAGACCCCTTTGCCAGGCCCCCCCTCCGGCCTCCAACGGGGGTGGGAGAGATAGGGTTGCTGGCTCCTGGAGATTTGGGGATGGAGCCTGGGGAGGACAGAGACCTCAGTGGGGTACAATGCCGTGGACTCCACCCTCCCAAGTACCCATTTTCTTCACGGGAACTGATCTCTGTAGTTTAGAGATGAGCTGTAATTCCAGGAGATCCCTATGCCCCATTTGGAGGCTGGAGTGTGCAAATGAGACCCAATGCAGACTCTTCCTGCTGCTGACACTGCCAAGATCTCTGCTTGACTGAACCAGGATCAAGAGAAGTATTATCCAAAATGCAGTGCTGGCTTGAAAGGCTGCCCCTGAATCACACAAAGAAAGAGACCCACGATGTTAGAGGGAAAGAACTAACCCATCTATGGAACTGAGATAAAGAAATGAGAAACAGGGGAAGGAGAGGTTGGAAGGATAGGTAATTTGGAAGGAAATGTTTCTCCTTCTCCATGATAAGGGGACTGTTTGCTTGTTTGTTTGTTTATTAAGCATTTATTAGCTACTTTTCTCCCTCGCGGAACTCAAGGTGTCTTACAATATGAATAAAACATTATTAAAACACAATAAAAACAACAATAATAAACAATAATAAAACCCACAAATAGTCACAATTTAAAAACTCCCATTAGGACTGCCAATAACATCAATCAAATAAAATTATCTTCAACTGCCTCCTGAAGATTGACAATGAAGGAGCCTGGCACACCTCCCTGGGAGACTCTTGTCAGAATAAAGCTCACAAAACATGCAGTGGTGAAGTTTTGAATGATTACGTGGCAACACTCAAACCTAGCTGAAGACTCAAACAACAGAGTTTATCATTTAATTTTTATCCTGCATTTCTTCTAACAATCAGGTTAGTTTAGAACGAGAGAAAGGCCAAAGTCATTCAGCAAGCTTCATGGCACAGTGCGGGCTTAAATTCAGGGAGTTTGAAGGACTGTCTCCTCCCATATTGTCAAGTCTACCAGTCAAAACCATCTTTCTCAGACTCTGCTCTACGTGCCTCCACCTGCAGAAGTAGAAGCAGGTGGTATCCTGAGGCCAGGCTTTTTCAGTGGTGGCACCTTGCCTGCGAAATGCTGTTCCTCTTGAGGTATACCTGGCACCTACTCTTTTAGGCACCAAGCCAAACCATTCACTTCAAAAAGGATGTGGACAGAATGGAGCAGGTGCAGAGGAGAGCAACAAGGATGATCAGGGGCCTGGAGACCAAGCCTTATGAGGAAAGGGTGAGAGACTTGGGACTGTTTAGTCTGGAGAAGAGGAGATTGAGGGGGACGTGATTGCTCTCTTGAAGCATCTGAAGGGCTGTCCCTCAGAGGAGGACAGGGAGCTGTTCCTGTTGGCAGCAGAAGATAGGAGGACTCGCAATAATGGGTTTAAATTAAGGGCGGGAATTACTGGCTGGGCCTTAGAAAAAACTTTTTGACAGTCAGAGTTGTTCAACAGTGGGATCAGCTGCCTATACAGGTGGTGAGCTCCTCCTCCCTGGCAGTCTTTAAGCAGCGGCTGGACAAACATGCTCTAGGCTGATCCTGCATTGAGCAGGGGGTTGTACTAGATGGCCTGGATGGCCCCTTCCAACTCTGTGATTCTAGTATTTCTTTTGACCCTGGCTTTTCAGTGAGGGGTTCCATTTACTTTAGGCTGTTTTTATGGCCTGCTTCTGGCCTGAGAACTGTTCTGTGAATATCGGGTTAGGCTGGTGATCATTGTTTTATGCTGTTTTTATATCTCTGTCTTGCTTTTTAGTGGCCATGAGCCACTTTGGATAGGCAGAATGCATATTCCCAAAATAAATAAATAAATGATAGCTTAATGTTGTCATGCCAATGGGGGGGGGGTATGTAGAGTTATTTAATAATTTATTTAAAACATTTCTATGCTGCCTTTCCACTTGATAAGGGTCCCCAAAGTGGTAAACATAAAAAACACAGAAGCATTTTATCAGTTCAAATTATAAAATAATTAAATTAAAACACATAAACAACACCAGAAGGAGGGCCAGTAACCATTATTTGTGGTATGCCAGACGAAACAAAAAAAAGCCTTCACTTGCTGGGGAAACACATCAATAGTTATGTTAAGGTCTTTCAGAGACAAAGAAGCAAAGAAAAATGACACGATTCACAGCTTTACACCATCAGTGATAAGAAACTGTCAAAGCACCCAGTCGGAGTCATTTTGCTTCCTTCTTTCCCCAGCCAAGAGATAAAAGATTCCCCTCTTTTTCTTATGGTGAATTCAGAGGACTGAGACTGCGGAGCCCTGGATTGCTTCTGGATCATGCTGTAGGGGAGACGTGCACACCTGAGGCTGCCTTATACTGAATCAGGCCATTGGTCCATCAAGTTCAGTACTGTCTACTCAGACCGGCAGCAGCTCTCCAGGATCTCAAGCAGAGGTATTTCCATCATTTATTGCCTGGTCCTTAAACGGAGATGCCAGGGATTGAAACCGGGACCTTCTGCATACTAAGTGGATGCTCTACCACTGAGCCCCAGCCGAAAGGACAAGCCAGTCTGTAGTCTAACATTAGTCAGAGTTCAAAAGAAACCCACAGGAGAAGCCAGACAAGAAAAAGGTGAACTGCTATCCTGTTGGCCTGATACACTAAACAACCCGTGAAATTTAACATGCTTGGATCCACTGTGGAGTCATATTTGCAGTTTACCAGTTCCAGCACACAGTTTAACATTTTTGCAGGCAAGAGAAGGACCCCTTTGTCTTCAAAACATAACATGCGAATGGTCATAGAATTTGTTGCTGGGCCTGGCCAGCGCAACAACTGGCCTGCACATATGTCTACGGGCTCACAAGTCATGGTAACAAAATGGACAGTCACTCTATGATTCCTCCACGTTCCTCCATAAGAGCATTACGCTTGTAGTCATCAGTATTAAGACCAGATTTGCAGGATTCTTCCCCTTCAAAAAACAGAGAATAAAGACTGGCCACAGCATAAACCACTGCAGAAGGAAAGGGTATGCTCCCTCTGCATCATGGGAAAGGATTCCATGCCCTGTTAATTGTACAAACTGGGATTTATGAAGGTAGTTAAGAAATATTATGGCACAGTTTAAATTATCCTGCTAAACTGAGCTTTTTGCCAGGATAGCAGCAGCAGCAGCAGCAGCATTGACATGTAAATATTCCCGTTAAGAACGGAAGTTGCTGGAGGTATTACCTTTGGGTCAAGTGGTTTCATAAAATGGGAGCGCACGCAAGGCCAAAATGATGGCTTTGGGCTATAAAGTAGGAAGGCAGTTCCAACCTTTTTATGTGCATTGTTCCCTGCAGCAGCTGTGTTTGTACTTCTCTAACCAAAATTACTCACATTGATACAATTATACAGACTTCTCATACTGCAACTTGAAAACAGGCATCTTCTATTCCAACAGAAGAGACATGGAAGTTCAGTTTGTGCCTCTGCAGTGAAGCCGAAGTATGTATAAATGCAGTGGTTTGTAGCTACCAAGGCCTCTCTGGAACACATGGAACTGCCCATCGAGGTCGGTACTGTCTACTCAGACTGGCAGGGGCTCCCCAGGGTGACAAAGTCTTTCACATCACCTACTACTTGGTCCTTTTTAGCTGGAGATGCCCAGGATTGAACCTGGGGACTTCAGCATGCAAAGCAGATGCTTTACCAGCCATGGCCCTCTTCCTAACTCTTCAGGTTTGCCTTCCTTATTTCCAAGTGTTCACTGGAAGGTTTATCTCCTACCATTTAAGGCCATATACATTACTAATATTGTACGAGTAAAGAATGAAGATCAAACAAGCAGCTAGAAATGCCAAAGGATCAAAACAGCTGTAAAACAAATTACAGGTAAATTACAATACCAAAGTCTTGTTACTGTTAGGCATGTTACATGAACACAGAACGCTGACTCAGAGCATCGGTCCATCAAGGTCAGTATTGTCTACTCAGACTGGCAGCGGCTTTCCAGGGTCTCAGGCAGAGATCTTTCATATCACTTACTCCTTGATCCTTTTAACTGGAGATGCTGGAGACTGAACCTGGAGCCATCTGTGTGTGCGCAAGGCATGTACTCTACCACTTATCCACATTCTCTCCCCCAAAATCACTGGTGTCAACAAGAAAGGTAAGCATGGGTGTAGCTCTTTCTTAGAAAACCAGGGAGCTTCAAAGTGCTCCATTTTGCCTGAAACTTGCCCATTTTATTTATTTATTTATTTATTTATTTATTTATTGCCTTGATGCACTTCAAGTAACATACTTTTGCAAAGGAAACTGTCCTTACAGACATGATGAAGCAGCATACCGCTTCAAGCAGGATGGGCAACTTAAAAACACCCTTTATGGACTGAGACTAGAGCCCAGTCCTATACAACAGAATAAGATGCAGTTTATTAAATGAGGTTCACTTCTTAGTATGCATGTGCAGGATTGCAGTCTTACACAGAATACACACTGTACGATGCTCAGAATCCAAATAGACATATGCGCCTGAACATCTGAATCCTCAAATTTTCTCTGTATAAAAGCTATTATGATTGCTATTGGATCTTCTTGTTAAGATATTAATCAGGAAGTAATTATTTTTATTTATTGCTGTGCTTTGACGAATTGTTTTAAAAAGTATGGCAAATAAAATGTTGGAAGGAGAGGGGGAGCATGCTTTCCAGGGGGGTTTTGTTCCAAAAGTACAGGCAAGCTTCTATGAAGTGTTTGGAAATCAGGAAAAGAAGAGACAGGGAAAGTAGTTAGAGCTTCCAGTCATTATTGGAAGTACCATATTGACAAGTTGTATGGTTCAGCCAGGGTCCGGTCTTCAAAAAGCTGTTTTTCTAAACTAAGCACACACACACCCTCTAGTTCTTTGTGCTCCAGTTTCTGTCCATTTGCCTCTGTGTTATCTGCTCATTAGGCGCCATGGTGGCTCAGAGGTTAAGACACTAAGATGCAGAATGGAAGGTCTGTAGTTCAGTAGTTTGAGACCCTAGTGCCGTGTGACGGAGTGAGCTCCTGTCTCTGGCCCCAGCTCCTGCTAACCTAGCACTTCGAAAGCAAGAAACTGCAAGTAGATAAATAGGTACCACTTAGGTGGGAAGGTAACAGTATTCCGTGTGCCTTAGCATTTAGTCATGCTGGCTACATGACCACAGAAACATCTTTGGACAGCGCTGGCTCTTCAACTTGGAAACAGAAATGAGCACCACCACCCCCGAGTCGGATTTGACTGGCTTTTGATCAAGGGAAACCTTTACCTTTATCTGCTCATTATCAGAATTTCTGCAGTCCATTCTTTTTGCTCATTGCCGATCCTAGATTTCACCCACCTCATTTCAGTCTTCGGGAATATCCATGCGACTGCTGTTTCTAATGACCAATACTCAAAAGTCACCCAGAGACTATGTCATCACCTGCTAGTCTCCTACTAATACCAGGAGAAATTAAGTACAAAGATGTAGTCAGCAAATGAACCTAGAGAGTGACTTATGACAAGAATGAACAACTGGAAATCTAGGGCTTTTCAAGCTGTATATCTCTTCAAAGGTAACAAGGAAAAAGATACTGGGCCTTCACCCAATAGGCAGAGCAGTTCGAATGACTGAATTCATTTTTCTACTGTCTTTATAATGTAACCCGAAGAGCAGCAGATATACAGCAACAGGTTTTCAAATTACTAACAGCTCTCTCCGACTTGGCAAATTTGACCCACACAGGCTTGCAAGATCATTAGAGGAGGTACAGTGGCAGTAGAGCCAAACCAGCCAAAATAGTGCCAAAATTCAATGCTAGGAAATGCAGCCTCTCTACAGTATTTCCTATTCAATTTCCTGGTCATTTAAGGCCCACTAAGCATGTTTAATGCTTAACCTATTCCCCCAAGGCAAAAGTATGAATGAAAACAACTTTTGCTCAAATGTATGTGCTACCAAACATGCAATACACAAATCAGGAACTGCACAAAGGTTGCAAAACTTAAGTTAACTGCAGAGTCTGCTGGACTTAAGATTTGGGATTTTTGGCACAGAATTCTAGACAGCAAGCATATGGTGCCCATAAATCTTTCAGATTTAAAACTAACTTGGTATTTTGGAAGGCATTACCCAACACTGCTGCCTGTGCTTATCTTTGTACATTGTACAGAATCTTTGGATATTTGTTCAAACATTAGAAGTATTTTCATACTGAATTTCCTATACTTTTGGCAAATGTGTATCAGCCATTGACATATCTCTTGTGAAAATTGAGCCTCTTTTCCTTCCAGAAACACAACAGTGGAAAATAGCTAGCAAATCAGTTCAAATTCCATACAAACTCATAGTTTAGGAATAAATCCTCATGGGTTCTGCCAGACTGAATATGTGCAGGCTGAATTTTTTGTGGAAACTATCCAAAGGTTTGCAGCTTGAATGAGTCCAAAGATTTGCAGCTTGGATGACTAGGTTAAAAGAAATGCTTGGAGGGCATTCAGTTATGAAGTTTTGTCTGCACAATAGTACTTGGATGGAGACAAGGACCATTGCATACATAACCTGAAGCTCTTGAACTGAAATGTCACTTGTGTTCAAGTACCAGGAAACTCCATGCATTACTTCAGGCACTCTTAAGCTGTACCTGAAACTGTGTGGCTTTTCTGCAAATCAATCCTATGCAGCTGGATGGACATCATTTTGAAAATCACTGTGCTTCCATTTTGTATTTTGTTTTTTGCTATGAGGAAAAATCTAGGCCCCAAATGAAAAATAAGTGATGTGACACTTAGGTTGTGGGAAAACGGTTCTTTGATTATCTAGTAAATGAGCGTGCACACACAAAAAGCACAAATTCCACTTCCTTCCTTCCAAATCTCTCAACAGATTTGTCCCCTTGGTCTCTCCACTCACACCCCTGCCTGTGGCCTTTGCTCCGCCAGCTACCTAAAGCTCTCCTGTTCCCTTTATCTGTCTTGTATCCATGTCCCCCCCCACCAACTCAGTTGCGATCTTCCCCAAATCTTATTTACTATGATCTTTTTTGCAAGGTCACAGTGAAAACACTTTTGGACATGGTGCAGGCAGTAAGGTACACATTTTTGTTGGTTCCACCCACATTGGTATTCTTTTCCTTGCCTCAGTCCCCACAGCTGCCATTTCCCCTTATACACACCAGATGGTGCAAGCAGCACATTTCTTCTTATAACACCACAATGAAAAAGGCTATATACATGCCTTTTTAAAAAAAAATAAAAGCCAGGAACTAGTAGACTGTGGTGATAGATCATTATAATGCTATAGTGGTCCAGCCATTCCTGATTTTTTTTTAAAAAAAGCCTGCTGTTGTAAGTGGAGGAATGTTGGCCACAGGGGCTTGAGCCAAGGAAAGTGCAGTGGGAACTTCCGTGTGGACACAACGTGGCCACTGTGAATCACTCTTCATTTGTGGCTGCACAGAGAATCGTCTCCATCTCGAAGCAGCTTGAGATGTAGGGTTGCCAACCTCTAGGATTTATTTCCCAGCCTCTACTTGACGTGGTTTAAGTTATTCTTTCAAGATTAATTGGAGCAAAACTTATGGAACTTTACTACGCTTACGGAATATAAGAGACGGTAAATCACAGAAGCAACACCCACATCAGTAGTGAAACTGTCAGTAAGAACCTATTTTCTTCAGAAGAGATTGCATGAATTGAACATACTATTCTTTATTGTATTGCTAACTTGTGAATGAATATAGTACAGTATAAGAGTTGGCTTGGTTTGTACTGCAGGTACTGTACCACTAGAATATGTTGTTACAATTTATTGTGTAAAAAGAGACTAAAAGTTCATATAAGTGTAGGTTTGAGTGGTTTGTTACACAGTTATTTTCCTTGTGGTTTTCAATCTCAAGGTGGTGGCTGGAGAGATCTCAGTACTACGACTGGTCTCCAGAAGACAGAGATCAGTTCCTGTGGGGGAAAATGGCTGTTTGGAAGTTGGTCTCTATGGCATCACACCCTGCTGAAGTCCCTCCCCTCTCCAAACCCCACCCTCCCCCCAGGCTTCAGGAATTTCCCAACCCAGATGCCATCAGCTGGGTAATTATGACTCAGTCCACAGTTCTAATGTCAAATTAAAATGCAATGCTTCTATTTCTATGATGGTTGCTTTGACATTTATTTTATTCATAAAGACTTCTTAGGAAAGATTCTCAACTTCTCATTTTGTCAGTAAACATTAAACTTTTTTCAACTTATTTAATTACACTGTCATCTGGTACTTCCTATCAGTAACCATGGGGTGGGGGGGGAGTTATTTTGCTGATTCTGCAGTGCCAATACCCAATCAAAAAAAATACAGTAGATCAAAAAAGTTGTGAGCCCAAAGAAACAGAGAAAAAGAATATGATGCATGAACAAATTCAAAACGCATTTTGGCATAAAACCTTCATCAGTGGCTTACAAACTATGAGGGTGGGAGCTATTTTGCTGTTTCTGCAGTGCCAATACCCAATCAAAAAAGATACAGTAAATCAAAAGAGTTGTGAGCCCAAAGAAACAGAGAAAAGGAATAAGATGCAATATATACATGAACAAATTCAAAATGCGTTTTGGCACTAACCTTATAAACTATCATATCTAACTTACACCATAAAAGCCATAACAAATCACAAGAACTTGCAAGATAACCAAATTAATTACTTGGAATAAATTAAATACTCCTTATATCAAATCAAGTTTCAATATTTCCACTTCTGGGTATCTGGGTATCCACAGCATCAATATATGAGTGTAACTGTCTTGCCAGGCTAATAGCTGGTAAAATATATCATGCAGTTTGCCTCTGTCTAGCCGCTACACTTTCCTAGTCCCATGTACTTGTAATCTCCTGACTAATGTAGGACTTAACAAATCCTGGGCTCCAGGTCACCATGGTGCCTCGAAATTTCATTTTGCCGCCTATTATTTTCAGCAATGATTTTATTATGAGATTTTTATTATGACAATAGCCAGGGTTACCCCCATATTTATATACTACAACACTTCTGTCCTGTTATAGCCTGAATAAAATTATGAGAAACTTGGAAGTGCTTGGTAGTAGATTTTGTGGTAGCAATAGAGAGAAAAGATTGTCATTTAATTATAAAACCCTGAGGGCTGAAAAATTAGCGTGGTACTTAAATTTGGGGGGCTGGCTCCTAGATTCAAAGAAAACTGTCAAGCTCCGTAGTATCACATAGAAAAGTTTCTGCTGGACTTGAATGGGAGGGCTCTGGAACAATACATGCACTGAGAAATGAGGATACACTCTCAAACTGAGATGGGACTTAAATCTGCAGAGAAGTGGGACTGGGGATACAAGATTCCCCAGGGCCCAAGTCAGCTTGAGGGCCTCCACCAAAGCAATGTCTTTTAAAATTTTCCTATTAAGAGATAAAGAATACTCTGCTTCTGTATTTTTGTTATATTATTTATCTGCTAAAGCTAATAGCAAGTACACAGAAGAGGTGAAAACATGTAACACTGAGTATGCAGCAATGATGAAACTAATAATATAGCTACAAAACAGACTAGTTATGAAAATCTGAAATGTAAAATAATGAATACAAATATAAATGTGCCCATCAGAAGTAAATATCATTGTATGCTATAGACAAAGTCCAAAAAACTTCAGTGTAACAAAGGGGATGTTGGAGAGAAATATTATTCTGTCTTTTATATTTGGTTATTATCTAATCATCTATGATATATTTAATTACGTTAGGTAATCCCTTTTTTCTCTCTGTATTTTCTTTATATTATTTTTTGTTCTTTCAATAATAAAAAATAGAAAAAAAGAAGCAATGTCTTTCATGGTTTATTTTGAATAAATCTGGAATCCAGTGGCACCTTTAAGACCAACAAAGGTTTATTCAAGGTATGAGCTTTCGTGTGCAGGCACACTTTACCAAATACATTAGAAAGGCAGGGAAGGTTCAAACTTATAGCCAGAGAATGAACAGCAAATTAACATGTAACAAGATGATGTTCAAGATATGCAAAGTGACATATCCTCTGGATGGTCGCAGTTGATTCAGTCACACACATGTTGTTAACACCTACTATTAGAATTATCTGTTTTTTATCTTCCGACTAAATTGTAAAAAGTTATTATAGTGTTTTTTCTGTATTGTTGCTTATCTTTTTGAATAAAAATTACAAATAATAATAAAAAAGATATGTAAAGTGATACTAAATAACGTTAAGGTTATAAGGTTAACAGTTGTAAAGCAATAAATATGTCAAACTAGCAAATGAATGTCTAAAGGTGTGTTTTCTAATTGTGGGAAGTGATGGAATCTAATGTATTTGAAAAAGTGTGCCTTGCACACAAAAGCTTACACTTTGAATAAACCTTTGTTGGTCTTAAAGATGTCACTGGACTCAAACTGTGTTCAGCTGCTTCAGACCGACACAGCTGACCATGAGGGTTTATTTTGCTTTTAGTGCAGTTCTGCACTGCAGCCACTAGGGGCACAGGCAAGGTAGGACACAGGAAACAGGAAAAAAATTCTGACTTCCCGATGCTGTTTGTTACCATTTTTAGCTGCTATTTTTATTTAAGAAAGATCTCCATGGCTGCAAACTTTTAAAAGTATGAGGAAAGTTTAATGAGTTTTTCCTAAGCTCATCAACCAACCTGTTATGCCTTCATTTC
The DNA here is from genome assembly GCA_029375565.1 of Gekko gecko. NCBI lineage: Eukaryota > Metazoa > Chordata > Lepidosauria > Squamata > Gekkonidae > Gekko > Gekko gecko. The sequence continues at coordinate 13,843,902 of JAPDNY010000012.1, read as the reverse complement.
TCTCTTCTTCTGTTTGCCCCCCGCCCCTTTCCAGCATCATTCCTTCTCAATGCTACCCTGGCTGGGGAGTTAAAACACAGTAGAATGGAAAACCTTTGTGTCAAGTGAATATTTCCCAAGAATCTATCAAAATAATGAAAGCGTGATTCTCCCCCCACACACACTGCATATGCATTGCAATCTGTATTGATCTGTATTAGAGAGTATAAATGTGGAATAGTGGATGCCTTAGGTGAATGTCTTTGTTTCAGTTCATATCACCGGCTCCATAATTAATTCACTGAATAAACTACTATGAGGTGACATCTGCAGGTTTAGATGATTTTAAAAGGGGATTAGACAGATTCAGGAAGGGGAAAGGTCCATGAGCAGCCGTTAGCAATGGAGACCAAACAGAACTTCCATGTTCGGGGCAGTATACTCTTGAGTGGCAGGTTTTTTGGGCAGGCAACTTTGGGGGTGGTTGTTGCTGTTATTCTCTGCTGACAGAGTTCTCAGAAGCATCTGGCTGGCTAGCTAGTATGGGAAATGGGACACTGGACTACAGAAACCTCTGGTGTGATCCAACAAGCTTCTTATTATATTCTTATAAAAGGTACAAGGAAGTCATCCTATCCTTATTTTGCAGAGGGTTTTAAAAATATTATTAATTGATCCCACTGATTTCTTGCATCTTTAAGTATGCTACTGAATTATTAGAGTGTGTAGGAAGAAAGGAGACTGCAGGTTTTTTTTTAATGTTGAGGGAAAGGATTCTGTGCATGCCCAGAAGTATTTTTCTTCCAGAACTCAGCCTGTGCTGAAAACAAACTCTTACACTAAGTCCTAGTGAATCCTTACCACAAACTTAGTAACCAGAAAAGATAAATTCCAGTGGGGTAGCTATGTTTGTCTGTTGCGGCAAAACCAAAAAGGAATCTTGTGCCACCATAAAAAATAGTACGTATTGTAATTCCAGCCTAGAATCTGTTGCATAAAATACATGAAGTAAATTCTCAGTCTGCAGATATTACTACACAAATGGAAAAAATGATTGTGAAAAAAGGCAGTTGTAATTCCCTTTGAAATGTATGTTTATGGTACCTTGTAATGAATTAATATAATGTGTTACAATTTTAAAAGCTCATGTGCAAGGAAAATAGAAAATCAGGGATAAACCCCATTCGATAAAATGGGAGTTACTTCTAAGGATACCTATTTAAGATTACTCCCAAACATCTAGTCAATTTGGTCCCCTTCAATCTACCAAGGATATATACCCTTCAACCTGATCAGGAACTCCGGAAATTATTTCCAGGGTAAATCCAGTCACACAGTTTGCCCCTGCTCGCCTGCCTTCTTTTCTCCTCTTTCAGGATGCAGCAGCAGGAGAGGAGGGGATGGGGTAGACTGGAATGGGAAGAAAGAGCTGGATTTTAGCAACCAGGGACTAGAATCACTCTCTTAAGTTAGTTGTAGGTGCTGGAAGACAACACCATCTAGAGATTTGCCTCACTTGCCTCCTCTCCTTGGATGATGAAGCCAACTTCTCACATCTCCCCAATTTTCCTTCCCCCATTAAGATCCCTGAGTCTGGGTCCCTCCCCCCAGGTTATTAGAAATATTTTAAAGTCTTTTTGCATTTTAGTACTCTTTGTGAGAGACTGATGTCTCACTTACTTCAAAGGGCTTATTCCCAGGTAACAAGTATTAATCTATTCACAGTAACAGAAAGCCAAGTGGTTTCTTTTAATATCTAAGAACATAAGAGAAGCCAATGTTGGATCAGGCCAACAGCCCATCCAGTCCAACATGCTGTCACAGTGACCAAAAATACCAGGTGCTATCACGAGGTCCACCAGTGGGGCCAGGACACTAGAAGCCCTCCCACTGTTGACCCCCCCCAAGCACCAAAATAAAGAGCATCACTTGCCCCAGAATCCCTATCTATACCTTGTGGCTAATAGCCACTGATGGACCTCTGCTCCATATGCTTATCTAATTCCCTCTTGAAGCCGCCGCCACCTCCTGTGGTAGTGAATTCCATGTGTTACTCACTCTTTGGGTGAAGAAGTACTTCTTTTTATCCGTTCTAACCCAACTGCTCAGCAATTTCATTGAGTGCCCACAAGTTCTTGTATTGTGAGAAAGGGAGAAAAGTATCTCTTTCTCTACCTGTTCTATCCCATGCAGCCATGGGGGGCTCAGAGGGTGGGCTCTGTGAAGGGGAACATCAGGGGGCCGAAGCTGAAGCACTCATACAGCCAGTCATTCAGGCTTACCTCCTTGGGATGAACTTGGAAACAAGCTGGCCCATGTGGCTGTGGGTACATCTGAACAGACTCCTCTATGACTGTCAGTATCAACCAGCTTCTGGGAATCTCGTTTTTGTGCTCCTGCTTTTGACAGGCCCTTTTTGCCTGTAGTACTTTCATCAGAGATCGCCTTCTTCACAGTAGGGCACCAACCCTGTTGTGTTTTAAGCACCAAGCAAACATGTTCCCATCTTTTCATTCTTTACAATGACACCCCCTCCCCCGCCACCACATACCTTCATTGGCTTCCCCGGCCCAATTATTTCCTGTCAAGCTGAAGGATGCTGCTACTGTTGAAAATTTTGAAACTCTTCCACCCTCAATTGTTTGAGTGATTTACTATTTTGCTTTTTACGCCATTCTCTGATTGTTATGCTTGGTCTTAATGACCAAGGAAGGTGGTCTTAATGAGAGTTGTATTTTAACTTTAAAAAAAACAAAACCTTGATCACCTTGGGAAGAACAGCTTGAGAGTGCAAGATGGAGAGAACTTTAATAAATAAATTCCACCCACTCAAGACTCTATGCCCAGTATTTTTCTAATTTGGTAAATCCCTCACATCGTAGAGCTTTTATGCTTGCCAGGTTCAACCTCTTTCCCTTGGCTGCTTTGACAGGCAGATATAAGGGTATTCCTTATAAAGAAAGAATCTGTACCTGTCTTTACAGTGAACCTGATTCTGTGCAGCATATTCTTTTCCATTGTTCCCATTATGCTTTACTACGTCATTCCCTGATCCGTCTCCTTCTTTCTTCTGCAAAATCTATGACTAATGATGACAGTCTTTTTGGTGCCTGACAAATCTCCTGAAATTATTGTTTTATTGTAATTTAATGCCTGTATGCTACCTTGAGCCAGTTTTTCTGGCAAGGCGGGATATAAATTGAAATAATAAATAAATAAATTACTGCATCTGTCGCTGAGTTCCTATCATGTGTATGGAAGTTAAGGGCTGGAGACTGTAATATTTAAATGTACTTTCCCCCCTCCATTTTACTAATTTTAAATGGGTTCTGTTTGGTGGAGACCTTTATGTGTATATATATTTATTGGTGTCTAGTTTTTTGTTTTTTGATTGTTGTATTACTGTGCCATTAAAGATTTTCTTTCTTTCTCTAAATAAATACAAGACAAAAGTGCACCAAAGTTTTGTCCATGTCAATCAAGATACATCAAAGCAGGGGGATGCTGCTGGAATGCCATCTGGAATGCTGAACTCTTAGATGTGGTGCCTGTAGACCTCATAGTGCCTGTGGGCTCCTTTCTTGGTGCTCACCAAGAAAGTGTTTTTAGAAAGTGGGTGGGGACAGGTGTGGCTTTTGCCCAGCAAGGCTTCTGATTGGCCACTGAAGATATGATTGACTGTGCAGATATTTTAAAATTTTGCTTGGGCAGCAGCTGGTACCACAGCACAAGGATCTTCACTGTGTGACTGGAGGTAAGCTGTGGTGGCTATTTTGTGGCTGGCTCCACTACACTGTATCAGAATTCCAAAGGTGCCCACAGGCTCAAATAGGTTGGGGACTCCTGTCTTAGAAATAGGTTGCCTCTTTTTTGCATTCACCTGGGAGAGAAACTGTTAAGGGAGGAAACTGACTCATTGTACTCAGAAGTGGAACACTCTCATTTTCCTTTTAAAGATGATGAGTTACAGGTAGGATAATTTGTATGAGACGCAAGTTGTGCCAACTGCTTCACTGCGTGCAAGTTTGAAATTTCAAATACAGTTGCAGAGACATGCTTGGATGACAAAGGGATAAAAAACCAGTCAGCATTGCTCATGAGGAAGACACTATCCAGACAGCAGGAGGATACACACTGCCAGATTTCATCCGCTGATTAGCCACCTTATATCAAGTAAGGACACTGGCCCATCAAGCTCAGTCTACTGTGACTGTCAGTAGTTTCCAAGTACAGTTCTTGGCATTTCCAGGTGAAAAATATCATGATGCTGGGAAAAACCCTTCTCTGTCCAAGACCCTGCAGAGTTGCTGCCAATCACCGTACTAGCACAATGGTCTGATTTGCTAAAAGGCTGCTACAAATTCCCAGCCCTGAATCTTTAGGTTGCAATCCAAAGAACACTTTCCTGGGAGTAAATGCCATTGGACATACTGGGAATTTCTTCTGACGAAACCTGCTTGGGATTTCTCTCTTTGCTGCATTCTTTTGTTGTTTCACAGGATGAGCCACTTAAATGAAGGCAGCTCATTTGCCAAATGAGGTTTAGAAGCATAACCCACTTGGAAGTTCTCCTACGCAAGCTGACAAAAAAAAAGGGAAGGCAGGACAGGAAAGAAGAGGAAAAAGAACAGGAGCTGCATGAGAAGACAGGAGCGTTCCTGGCACAGTCCTCATCCATCACAAAGGAAGCTATGCACAAAAATTTCATGTCATAAGAACATAAGAAAAGGCAATGCTGGATCAGGCCAATGGCCATCCAGTCCAATACTCTGTCACACAGTGGCCAAAAATACCAGGTGCCATCAGGAGGTCCATCAGTGGGGCCAGGACACTAGAAGCCCTACCACTGTTGCCCCCCCCCCACAAGCACCAAGAATACAGAGCATCTCCCAGCCTGAAAGTTCCTATCTATACTTTGTGGCTAATAGCCACTGATGGACTTCTGCTCCATATCTTTATCCAATTCCCTCTTGAAGCTGTCCACGCTTGTAGCTGCCACCACCTCCTGCGGCAGTGAATTCCATGTGTAAACAAGGCCTTATGACTATTGCTTATTAATCTGGAATCGAGAAGCAAATCTTCCCATAATGTCCCCCTGGAAGGAACCCAGGTGTTACTTATCCTACAGATGTAGCAGTATGTGGAGGTCCAAAGTAAACAAGCTTGCTCTTTTATAAATATTTAACAGAATGCTGGCATCGGCAGCAAGGCCCGCGTTCAACTTAATTAAGACTGATTTCTTGCATGACACTGTGTTAGTATAACTCCTCATTGTCCGTAAATATTTGCCGATGTACTTTGCTGATATCCCAATGTACAGAAACCAGCAGAGGTGGTCTTGTGCGCAGACTGACCATAAAGCCGTATTTTGTTTGTGAGTAAGCCAAACGAGGGTTGTATTACAAAAAACGAACGTCCTGTGGAATGAGAGTACATGTTGTAGTTTAGCATAGCAATGAACACACAGGAAATACATAGAACTAACTGCTGGAGAGGCTTAATTTAAAGCCCTTCTCTTTCTCTTGTAATCCATGTACCTGAACCTGAGTGGGAAAATAAAGTCAATGAGCCAGAAGTTCTAAGTTCTCTCTCTCTCTCTTAATTGAAATATAGAAAAGGTACAAAGGGTCAGGAAAAAGAAAAAAATACTCTTAATTCACAGAGATGCCTAACAAGTATTTAGAATTACTGGAATGCATGTATGCCGAGTCTGAGTAGAAGATAAGTAACAATCTAAATTTATATTCTCCTTGTCTTGCCGATTCATGGCATTTAAATAGTTATTTATGGTGCTCTTATCTCACTGAATATTAGGTAGTTTTGAGAACCAAGACTGATAATTATATGAACATTTATTATTTGTTTGTTTCAATTTATATTCCACCATCCCCACAAGTGGGCACAGGGTGGATCACTGAACAAAAGCCTAACCCTGAGCTACGGTGGAGAGACTGGCTGCAGCCATAGGCCTGCGCATGGGAAACAATTTGGAAGTGTTTGCTGAGGCAAGCAGAGACAAGGTCACCTGGCATGCAGGTCGCTTGGCCTTAACATGGTGGCAAGCCCGTGAGTTTGTTCTTCTGCTAAAGCAGATTCAGATGATTAACTGAGAGCCTCAGCTCCTCCCCTGGCATCCAACTGTTACTGAGGCTGGCGGTAAATGGAACATTCTGTCAATATGACCTTGAATCTCCTTAGTTCTGATCTGCCACCTCAGCCACTGCACCTGATATCACACTGGCTCTTACCTGATGCCACCAATGTCTTTTAAATGATAAAAAGTACTGAGCATATATTCAGAATATTATGGTATCATTTGGGGGGGAGTGAGACTGGGGAGGCCCTTAAGGTTGCCAAACTCCAGGTAGGCCCTGGAGATCTCTTGGAATTACAACTGGCACCTTTGAAGTGCAGACTCTATTACAAGGCTGGCCAAACTGTGACTCAAGATCCATATGCGGCTCTTTCATACATATTTTGCGGCTCCCCGATTGGTCTTCCCTTCTCCAGCCAGTGTTCCCCTCCCTGGGTAGGCTTGAGGTGGGGGGAGCAGAGAAAAAAAGACATTTGGCTGGGAGGGCGGGGTATAAATTTAAATAATAATGATAACGATAACGATAATGATAATAATAATAATAAACCTTCCTTATTATATAAAAGCCAGTTGGGGTGGCAAGGTTCTATGCCCGGCAAAATCAGTCTGCTCCATGATGTGTCAATCACAAGGTGTCTCTATCCACTGGTTGTGTTGCCTGAGTTCTCTCCCACCCATTGCAGCCTAGGCCACTCTTTTCTGACTGGGCCAGCATTTCAAAGTCATTTGCATATGGAAGCTGATTGGTCTTCACTCCATTCCGCACCTCAAACTCCCCCCCCCCCGCGAGACAGTCGGGACTGTCAGTTGCAGTTGCATATGCGACCTGGTGTTTTCTGAGATAAAATATGTCTTCACCCGTAACACATCACTTCCCCTTCAAAAGAAACAAACCCAATAACACAACCATGCCACACCACAAAAAAGACGGATCACACCACAAGCAGAATATCACAAGGCAAAAAATGATAGGAAAAGGTGTCAGCAGTCACCCCATTACTGCCACAGATATGTACCTGAGAGCGCTTCAGAGGATGGTGTGCAGTTCCCAGGTACATGTTATAAAAGCTGCCTGGGGGATTATGGACCATTCACAGACTTTCTACCTTAACATACCTCACAGGGTTGTTGTGCGGATCATACGGGGGAGAGGAGAATGATCTCAGCTGCTTTGGTTCCCACTGCAGGGAAAACCTGCACTTTCCCTAGGCAGAGGCTGGGGGAGATGTAAACCTGAAGACAGACAGGCAGATAAAGGTAGACTGATGGTTACCTGGAAAGGACATAGGATTGCCAGCTCCAGATTGGAAAATTCCAGGATATTTTAGGGATGAAGCCTGCTGAGGGTGGGGTCTGAGGAGGAGGAAGAGAGGGACCTCAGATAGATACAATGCCACAGACCTCACCCTCCAAACAACCCATTTCTTCCATGGAATACCAGGTGACAGCTGGAGAGCTCTTAAAGCTCTGGTGCTAATTCAAAGTGCTGGATATGTGTTGCATTCTGGCAGGGGATGCTGTGAGTGTAGAAAATGAATTATTGACAGAATAGTGTTTTAGAAAATCTTTAGGAACTGTTCGGTCCATTTACCATGGGGCACCCATCCAGAGCCTCTGGCATTTTCTCACTCTGCTGGCATCAAAACCAATTTAAGGCAAAATTGAGATATGGAGACTTTTCCATTCTCCTTTGCATCGATCTGTCTTTGTTGGCAACCCTAGGCCTGCCAGCACTCTCAGAATGACTTCATGCCTCCTGACTGGCATTACTTCACTAGCCCTGACAGCTTGCTCCTGTTCAGCAGGAGCCTCCCTATGGAAGCTGCCTGGGTGATTTTGGACCAGCCCCAGACTTTCTGCGTAACCTACCTTGCAGGGTTGCTGTATAGATCACAAAGCGGAAGAGGAGAATGAAGTAAACTGCTTTGCTCCTCACTAACGGGAAAGACAGAACTTTGCCTAGGAAGAGGTTGCTGAGAGGGGAGGAGATGAAGTTGCCAACTTTAGGTATGGAAATTCCTGGGGATTTAAGGGTGGAGCCTGGAGAGGGTGGGGTTTGAGAAGGGGGTGGGGCCTCAGACAGGTACAGTGCCATAGACTCCACCCTCCAAACCAGCCATCTCCTGGGGAACCATTGTTGCCAGTCTCCAGGGGAGGGCTGGAGATCACTTAGAAATACAATTGCTATCCAGGAAGGAGGGGGAGGAGATGGAAAACTGAAGTCAGACACATGCAAAATTAGGGCTCTGTGCTGGAGGGGGCAGCAGTGGGAGGGCTTCTGGTGCCCTGGCCCCACTGCTGGACCTCCTTATGGCACCTGGTATATTTTGGCCACTGTGTGACAGAGTGTTGGACTAGATGGGCCATTGGCCTGATTCAACATTGGCTTCTCTTATGTTCTTATGTTTCTTATGTTCACCTCTCTCTTGTCTCTCTTAGACAAATAAATATAATTAGCAAACAAATAAACATCATTGGACAAATAAGTATCATTATCAATATCTGTTTTTACCCCTTTTGTTTTTATTTTTGACAGTCTCATTGAATCTTACTAAAAACACATTTGCATATTTTCCAATAAAAATGTTTGTGTAATATTTGTTCATGACTTGTGGCTCTCAAACATCTGACATTTATTCTTTATGGCTCCTACAGTAAGGAAGTTTGGCCACCCCTGCTCTATTGCATTATACTGGGCAACTGAGCAGAGGTCCCTCCCCTCCTCAATCCCCACCCTCCCCAAGCTTCCCTCCCAAAATCTCCAGGTGTTTCCCAACCAAGAGCCCTAATTTTGCATGTACTTAAATTCCCATTTGAGGAGAAGGAACACCTATTTGTGTGGCCCTGGGGGTCAGCTGAGGGTGGAAAAGCAATAATTCTGTCAGCTCCCTGTTGCCTGCAAACCGGCACAGGCTTCACATAGGCCGATCAACTTAAATTCAGGAAAACCACACTAACCGCAGCCCTCGTTAACTAATCAAGTCCTGATGAAAAGCAGCCTCTCGCAGAGGTTTTCTTCCTTTCCCATAAACTCCCTGGCAGGAGGTTGGATGGGAAGTGGTTAACGGGCCTCAGTGGGATTCCAAAGCCTTCTCTTACACACAAGCTCGCACACACTATTTACTTAATGTCAGTTTCCAGGCCAACTTTTTCACAGATAAAATAAATACAAAAAGGAATATTTAAGAACTGCCTCACAGAGTATGCCAGAAAGAAAACGAAAAATCACAGGATGAATTATTCCTTGCAAGTGATGGCAAAGGGAACACAGCACAGTGTAAATTATTTACAAGGCAAAGTATTTTCACCATGGTCAGAGCTTCCAGTGAAGATCCACAGCATGTCTTCAGATCTTGCACCAATTTCTTAAAAATCAGAAAAAAGGCAGGTTGGAAGGGGAAAGGGGCAATGCCGTGGAAACCCATCCCTAAAAATATGTTAACCTGACAGTCAGTCATGCTGAATGGTCATGGTGCAATTAGACTAGGGATTAGGGTTGCCAGGTTGGAACGATGCACCGGTGGGGGAGGAGGAAGGACTGTCCAGGATTGGCGAGGAGTACTGTGATGTGCCTACATCACCCAAAAGTAACACAGACATATTGGGGGTGATGCTCTGGTTTTGGGGCAAAACTGTACGGTAAAATCAGCCTCAAACCACAGAATTTTGCCCAAAAACCAGTGATGCCCCCGGCATGCCCATGTCACTTCCAGGTAATGTAGGCATGTTGCCCGAAGTTGCTGCTGGGGGAAGGAATTTCCTCCCACCAGCTAGCTGGCTGGCAGTGGGCAGGAGTCCACAAAACTGGGCAATCCACAACCCCAAACTGGGGAATCGCAACCCTAGGGAATCCCTTGGAATTCCAGCTCATCTCCAGACTACAGAGATAAGAAAAACAGGTTGCTTACCTGTAACTGATGATCTTCAAGTGGTCATCTGTGCATTCACACCCATGGGATTCAGTGTGCCTGCGCTGACCTGGTCGGTGTCTATACAAAGCTCACAACAGGATTTTCGCGCCCTCCGCCCCCAGGCATGCGCAGGAACCCCACCGCGCATGCCCAAGGGGCGGGGGCACGGACATCCCGCCAGTTCCTTCTGACCGCTATCAAGCCTAGCCATGTATGAGAATAGCTGAGGATGACAGCAGTGTGGAAGGACGGGCGGGCGGTGTGAATGCACAGATGACCACTCGAAGATCATCAGTTACAGGTAAGCAACCTGTTTATCTTCTTCGTGGTCTTTGTGCATCACACCCATGGGAGATTAAAAAGCAGTGGCTCACCTGGAGGTGGGTGCTGTCAGACTCAGGAAGCCGCAGAGGAGAGGACCAGACGACCCAAGTCACCCTTCTGCTGGGCACGGACATCCAGAGCGTAGTGTTTGATGAACGTGGTTGGCGTGGAGCACGTAGCCGCTCTACAGATGGACGAGAGAGATGCGCCCTTCAGAAAGGCCGTTGAGGTCACCATGGACCTGGTAGAGTGCTCTCTCAGACGAGAGGGAGGTAAGCGTTTTGCCAGAGAGTAGCACAGTCGAATCGTCTCGACAATCCATTTAGAGAGTCGTTGAGACGTGATGCGGAGCCCCAGGGAGGGCGAGCTGTATGATAGGAATAGTGAGTTGTCACATCTGGTTGACTGAGTCCGATTTAGGTAAAAGAGGAGTGCCCTCTTAACATCCAGGGTATGGAGCAAGCGTTGCCCGTCATCTTCTGGATGTGGGAAAAAATCTGGTAAGAATATTTCAGTATTGAGATGGAAATCTGAAACAATCTTTGGAACGAAAGTCAAGTCCGGTACGAGGCGCACGCCGTTTGGAAGGAAGACCAGGTAGGGTGGATCATGTCGGAGTGCCATGAGTTCGCTAACCCTTCTGGCTGAGGTGATAGCCACTAGGAAAGCCGTTTTCCACGTCGCATACTTGAGGTCACAAGTAGCCATCAGTTCAAACGGTCGTCTGGTAAGTTGTCGTAGTACCAGTGGTAAGTCCCACAGTTCTGTAGGGGCAGCTACAGGAGGGTATAGTCGAACGAGGCCCTTCATGAATCGCTTTGAGGTCGGATGGGAGAAAATTGTGTGTCCATCCAAGCCCTGGTGGTAAGCGGAGATGGCCGCCAAGTAAACTTTTACTGACGAATGGGATAGACCCTGGTCTCTAAGGAACAGGAGAAAGTCCAGAATTTTGTCCAGGGTCACGGAATTCGAAGCGTCCGTAGACGTGTCTAGGTACGAGAGGAACTTTTGCCACTTCCTATGGTAGGATGAGCGGGTAGATTCCTTCCTCGCATTACACAGCACCTGTGAGACCCGGGAAGAGAAGCTCACTGTTGGAGCCTCCAGGCAGTGAGTTTTAGGTTGTTCACCTGTGGGTGGAGCACCATGACCCCTTCGGCGGTGAGGAGGTCTTGCACGTTGGGGAAGTGGTGGAACCTGCCCTCTGCCAAACGGAGTACGATGGGGAACCAGGGTTGCCTGGGCCACCACGGAGTTACGAGGATGCAGTCCGGTCAAAATTTGGCCACCTTGTGCACCACTCTCAAGAGTAGGGGCAGTGGGGGGAACATGTACAGGAATGAGCCGGTCCAGGGTAGTAGAAGGCCGTCCCCTAAGGAGAGAGGATCCCTGCCTCCTTGGGAGCAGAACTGTTTGCATTTCGTGTTCACCCGTGAGGCAAACACGTCGACTGATGGGGTCCCCCAGTGGTCGAAGAGCGGTTGGAGGTAGACCTGGTTCAGTTCCCACTCGTGGTGGTGAGTGTGGCCTCTGCTGATCAGATCCGCTTCCACGTTTTGGACTCCGGGGATGTGGGTGGCCATGGGGACGATTTTGTTGGAGACGCACCAGTCCCAGAGGTCGAGAGCGAGCCCACAGAGGCTCCTGGAGACAGTTCCACCCTGACGGTTCAGGTAGCTGAGGGCCATGGTGTTGTCGGTGAGGATGGCAATACAGTGGCCTCGTAAAAGGCGCTGAAATACTCTGAGAGCTAGCGAGATAGCCAGTAGTTCCAGGTAGTTGATGCGCCTGTGTGCAGTGGCAGCATCCCACTGGTATCCCACACTGATGCCATTGAGGTGGGCCCCCCAGCCCCATAAGGACGCGTCTGTCGTCAAGGTGTAATGAGGAGAGGGAGGGGTAAACGGAGCACCCTGGGTAATATTTGGAGCAGCAGTCCACCAGTTGAGGGAGTCCCGTACGGTTTGTGTAGGGGTTAGGGCCTTCGACTGAGGCATTCGGTTTGGACGGAAACTCTTCAGAAACCAAAGTTGAAGTGGCCTCATGTGGAGTTTCGCCAGGGGGAGAACCGAGGTCGTGGCGGACATGTGCCCGAGGAGGCGCTGAACATCGTACGCCGTTGAGGATGAAGAGTCGCGAACTGAGGTTGCTAGGTTGGACAAGGTTTGGGCTCTGTCCAACGGTAGGAAGGCTCTGCTGGCCACGGCGTCGAGTAAGGCCCCGATGAACTGAACCCTCTGAGATGGTTGAAGACAGGACTTTTGTAGGTTCACCTGAAGACCGAGTGATGAAAGAAGTTGTAGTGTGAACGCAATGTCCTTGCGCAGAGAGGTCGGGGAATCGGCCACCAGAAGCCAGTCGTCGATATAGGGGAAGATGGTGATCCCCTGGAGGCAGAGGTGGGCTGCGACAACTACCATGGTCTTGGTGAAGACCCTCGGTGCCGTAGAGATTCCGAAGGGGAGACATCGATACTGATAATGACATTCTCCTATCGCGAATCGGAGGTACCTCCTGTGAGACGGGTGGATGTTCAGGTGGAAGTAGGCATCCTGGAGGCTGATGGTAGCCATCCAGACGCCTTGTGGAATCAATGGGAGGATAGCTTGTAGAGTTGTCATCTTGAATTTTCGATATCGTATGTAGATATTGAGATCTCGAAGATCCAAGATGGGGCGGAGCCCTCCGTCGCGTTTCGGTATGGTGAAGTACCGAGAATAGAATCCCATCCGTTCGGAAGTTTTCGGGACAGGTTCTATCGCCACCTTCTTCAGTAAGGAGTCGGCTTCCTGAAGGAGGACGGAGGAGGGAGGGGTGGGACGGAAGGTCGGCAAAGGTGGGAGGTCGAGGAACTCGATGAAATAACCATCGGTCACGATGGATAAAACCCAGGCATCCGTGGTGATGGTTTTCCACATGGGCAGGAAGAGACGGAGGCGGGTCCTTTCTGTCGATATCGGGAGAATGGAGTCAAAGACCCTGTTTTGGTCCACGGTTGGACTTGGGTCTCGACTGTGGGTGTTGCGTGCCTGACCTTGGTTTCGACTGGTACGATGGCTTGCCATGGTTCGGAGATTGACGGGGTCTCCAGGCCATGTCCGGGGATGGTTTCGTAGGGTACGGGCGACGGGGGGTGTACCTGGACCAGGACCTCTGTCGGTAAGACCTCTGTGGTGCCGACACTCCGAGCGATTTCGAAGCCTTGATATTTTTATCCAGCTCCTGCAAGGCGGCGTCGGTGGAGGAGTGGAATAAACCATCCCCATCGAAGGGGAGATCTTCGATATAGGACCTGGTGTCCTGGGGGAGAGAGGTGGTGCGTAGCCACGCATGACGGCGAATCGACACTGCAGATGCCATCGATGTTGAAAAGGCATCCAACGAGTGTTTTGTTGTGTTCAGAAGTTGTTTGGCCACTAGCAGGCCTTCCTTCTGGATTGCTCTAGCCTCGGCCAACTTGTCATCCGGCATGGATGGGAGGAGCGCCGACATTCTTTGCCATAAGGCATATTGATACCTCCCGAAACAGGCCAAATAATTGGAGGATTTTATCCCCAGGGCCGCGGAAGAGTACACCCTACGACCGTAGGCGTCGATTTTTTTGCTCTCCTTGTCGGACGGGGTAGAGTTAGAGCTTTTATTCTTCGAAGATGTAGAAACGACCAACGAATTCGGGCGGAGATGGAGGTAGAGGAAGGAAGCTCCTTCTTCTTGAACTCGGTACATGTGGTCTAACCGCTTGGTAGAGACCGGTGCCGATGATGGTTTGGCCCAAGGGGACTGGACCGCTTTCAAGAGGTGCTTGGACATCGGTAAAGCTATTGGCGTAGACGCGTCGATCTCGATGATGTCGTACACCTCGTCAGCTGCAGATGATTGGGGTTGGATGATCGGTAGGGCAAGAGAGTGTGCCATACGTCTTACCAAGTCCCCGTATGAGGACATGTCCTCCGAAGGAGAGATCGGGCTGCTCCCGGAGATCGGTTGTTTGGGGGGGGGTTCGACATTTGAAAGTGCGTCCTCCGGATCATCAACATCGGAGTCACCCTTCGAAGAGGCGGAGTCGGAACTTAACTCTGGAGGCCTCGGTAGTGGTGGCTCAGCCATCAGCATTGGTGGAGCAGTGGCATGGTCGGAATGGGCGGAAGGACGAGGAGACAGTGAAGGTTTCGACACTGTCGCCGAAGGCTGGCGGTGAGGTGAGCGGGAGCGGTATCGACGAGGTTCCCAAGGATCTGGATATCCAGGGACGTTCCACGGGAGCGAAGAGAACCAGTATGGCATCTCAGGCTTGTGTTCGATGGAAAATTTCGGAGGTCGATAAAGATATGGTGCGTGGTATCTGTCGTAGCGAGGACCATAGGACTCCTGCTCACGACGGTCGGAACAGTATGGAGACCTAGAGTGGTCTCGAGGTTGATGCCGGGAGCGATCGGAATGACCACTAGCTCAGGAAACCGGAGAAGGGGATCGAGACTCCAGTACTTGGACGTTGGAGGCCAGGTCGAGGTCGGCAGGAGGAGGCGACATCGACTGGGGAGGATTACGACGGTGGGGAACTTCCGACATGGGGGGTTCAGACTGACGTGGTGGAGAGTCCAGGATCTGTATCGGAGGCTCCACCATGATTTTCGTCAGCTCCGGTGTCGGATGGGATGGTCGTGGGGGTTGCTGAGGTGCGTCCGTACGGAAAGCAGAGCCCCTAGGAGATTTAACGCCGCTCACACCGTGAGACTTATGCGTGTCTCCCGTCTTGCTTGAGCCCAGGGTCTTCGTCTTATCCTTCTTGGGCTTTTTTACCGGTGTCGACACAGATGAAGTCGTCTTCGATTTAGACTTCTTCGTAGGGGCCCCTCCGGTATCCGAGGAAGATTTCCCTACCCTGGGGGTTTCGGTGTTGGGGGATCCCTCTGTGTCGACACGGACAACTTCGATGTCGAGACAGCCGGTCTCGACGTAGACGGATCGGATTCCATCTCGGGTGCTGGAGGAGCCAGTGCCGACTCCCACAACGCAACCTTCAGCTTAGCGGCCCTGTTTTTTCTCGTTTGGTTGGAGAAACGGGCACAGATGGAACAGGCGTCAGGCCGGTGAGTCTCTCCCAAACAAAAAACACAGAGTGAGTGCTTGTCCCTCAAGGCTAATTTGCTCCCGCAGGAAGAGCACCTTTTGAAACACCCCCACTTACGACTTTCCATAAACAATGGAAGCGGGCCCTTCAACCCGGTAGGATGAAGGAGGGGGGGGAGAATGGTCCGGAGACCGGAGAAAACCCACAAAAAAGTGTGGCTTTGAGAGAAAAAATCAACTGAACAGAGTTCAGAAGATCAGAGAAAAAAAGATGAAGAAAAATTTTGAAGAAAAAAGTTGGATCCTAGCTGAGGTAAAGTGTTCTCGGAGACACCAACGCAGGCTGCTAACAGTGAGGCGGTCAGAAGAGAACTGGCGGGATGTCCGTGCCCCCGCCCCTTGGGCATGCGCGGTGGGGTTCCTGCGCATGCCTGGGGGCGGAGGGCGCGAAAATCCCATTGTGAGCTTTGTATAGACACCGACCAGGTCAGCGCAGGTGCACTGAATCCCATGGGTGTGATGCACAGAGACCACGAAGAAGATCATAAGATCAGTTCCCCGAGAGAAAATGGATGCTTTGGAGGGTGGATTCTATGGCACTGTATACCATGGAGGTCCCTGTCCTCCCCAGGCTCCACCCCCAGATCTCCAGGAGTTTCCAAAACATGTAGCTGGCAACTCTACACCCCCATCTCCAGCCAATGGCCAGGGGGGACCTGGGAACCCTAAGTTAGACAAAATACAGGAGCACTGTAATTGTTAAAATGCAAGCCTACATTTTTTCCCAACTATGCCATCAGGGGAAAAAACAAAACTGTTGCATACAAGCTACACTTACCGCCAGTAATAAAAAGCTTTTGGAGTATGACTTTTTAGGGGGGGTTGTCTTTTACATTCATGCTGTCCTAGATGGCCCAGAGTAACCCAATCTCAGAAGCTAAGCGGGGTTGGCCCTGGTCAGAGAGACCATCAAGGAAGTCCAGAGTCACTACATAGAGGCTTTAGAGGGTGGACTCTGGCATTGTACCCACTGAGGTCCCAGTCCTCCCCAGGCTCCATCCCCAAATCTCAAGGAATTTCCCTGCCTGGAACTGACAACCCTACCCCCTTGGCAACCCTACCTAGTACAGAGGAGAGAATCTTTTTAGTGTTTCATATAATTCCTTCTTAACAGATTGCAAATGATGGGCAGTCCAGTGATGGTTTTAGATTGAGATTATGTTACAACAAAAACATTTAAATGTTTCACAGACCAGACCCCCACCCATAAGTTTTATGCTGTAATTATTAGCTTTCTGGGCAACTACCAACTTGGGTTCAAAACCCTTCTTTCAGCCATGATGCTCAGATGTCTTGGCCTGCTGAGTCGCTAGGGATAACAAGGAAGGTGGCAATTGCTAAACACTGTCCAAAGCAGTGTTCCCTCTAAGCTGAGTTAGTGTGAGCTAGCTCACAGTTTTTTAGCCTCCAGCTCATACATTTTTGTCTTTGCTCAGGAAGGATGGCTCCAGAACAAACTAATACATGCAAGAGCCAAATCACTTGCTCACAACTTTAATGCCAGTAGCTCACAAAGTAGAATATTTGCTCACAAGACTCCAAGGCTTAGAGAGAGCACTGGTCCAAAGTACTGTTGAAATCACAAAAGAAATTGTTCATACCCAGAACACTACGCTGACAATACAGCTGTATCTTGTCAAAGGAAGAAACTATAACTAAAATATTGGAAATGGTAAAAATGGACAATTTAACTTTAGTCCTGAGAGGACACAACGAAGAAGACTTTGAAGATACATGGTCAAGATTTTATAAATGGACAGAAGAGTACAACACATAAAACTTTTGGACATCTAACTGAAACAAAAGGAAATAAAAGCTATTTTTTAAATTATAAGCAAAGGTAGATAAATAAACTATAAGGTGGAAAAAAGTAATAAATATATTCAGATATTGTATGAGGTCATTAACTAGATACAAGTGTTGTAAAGAGAATTCCCCTTATGTATATTTTTGTATGTTTGTTTTTCTTTGTCTGGTATATAAAAATAAAAATGCTTATTAAAAAAACACACCTCATTCTAGCATTTACCAAGTGACAAAAAAGGGCAAACTCAACTCTGCTGTTTTATTCTGTGAGGTCTTCGGCAGGCAGAATCAAGATCCTGAAAGAGTTGGGGAAGGAACTGGGGGGAGGGATGAGCAAGCCAACAATATGCTTAATATGCACCCAATCTGCACCAAAGATCACTGACTAACGGGAAGAGCACTACTCTCCCAAACTTATCTGCATTATTTGCCTCATTATCTACACTATGCAGCTTCCAGATTTCTAACTGCAGACATATTTTGTGTAGATAAAAATTGCTGTAAATTAGCAGTGGTATTTTATCAGTCCAGATGAGTACACAAACATTAGGTGGCAGGTATAAATTTGCTTCCATTTTTAAGCACTGCTGTTCATCATGTTGCCTAGAGGAGAAAATTATATCAGCAAAAAAATGCAGTCTATGTTCTGACCCCTAATTTAACCAACTGGACAGCAGTCAGGGTTCCTCGAGGAATCCATTTGAGGATGGGGAGGAAGGAACAAGGCCAACCACCCACCCACCCACTTCTCAAAGCAGTTTAGCAGCAACTTATCTTCTTCTGTTCTGTATTAGCATCAGATTAGCCACTTCTGTTCCCTTGCCTTCTTTACCTTATCAAAAGAAAGAACATGGAGGAAGAGAAGAATTGGCAAGCGGAATACCAGTTGGAACCCAGACAAGGCCAACATTTGGCCTGGGACTGCCAACAGCTCACCCATCTCCCCTTTTATATAATTCTGTTTTGGTCATGGACTCTCCTGAACATTCCACATGCTCCCAAATCAGTTGGCTCCCTGACCTGTCACTCAGAGGGTTTCCCTATCCACTGGCTGCATTGCCTGAGTCTCACCTCCAATATTCTGAACAGTTTGCTGTTCCTCTCCCCCCAACAGCCAGTCGGAACACAGAGGTCATTTGCATATACGGCCTGATTGGCCTTTGCCTCTAACATTCTAAACAGTTTGCTGTTGCTGTTGGGAGTCACAGAATGTGTCCTGAGGTAAAATAAATATCCCAATCTCCCTGTGGGGCCTGGAGAAATCCCAGAAATCACTGTGTTCCCCAGCCACAGCACATTATTTCCCTTACAGAAAATTTCCCAGCTACAACTGATGTCCAGATGACCAAGATCAGTTCTCCTGGAGACAATGGCTGCTTTGGCCAGTGGACTCTATGGCATTATACCCTGATGAAGTCCCTCCCCACCCCAAACCCTGCCCTCCTCAGGCTCTACTCCTCAAATTTATAGGTATTTCCCAACCCAGAGTTGGCAACCATGTAATTGGCTATGGAACTACTTTCCAGACCCTTGGAACCCAGAAAACAAGGCATAGGAGGAAGTGCTTTTCTACCTTAGCTGCCACTGCATAGCCCCAAATTAACAT
Organism: Gekko gecko; assembly: GCA_029375565.1. Classification (NCBI taxonomy): domain Eukaryota; kingdom Metazoa; phylum Chordata; class Lepidosauria; order Squamata; family Gekkonidae; genus Gekko; species Gekko gecko. Next base: position 13,825,052 of record JAPDNY010000012.1, on the reverse strand, counting down.
AAGCCAACCTCCAGGCAGCACCTGGAGATCTCCAGCTATTACAACTGATGTCCAGATGACCAAGATTAGTTCTCCTGAAGACAATGGCATAACCCCAAATCAACATAAGTCAGGGGTGGAGGGAACCATATCTTACCATGAGGCTGTCCTCCTATACTACCCACTTGGGGCAGCAAAATGACTTGAGACAGCCCTGCCTTATAACTAAGCAGAAGGAAATAAACATGGCTTGCCTCCCTTTATTTCCCCCTTCCTTCTGCCACCCCACCAGCCACAGTTGGGACACTCACCTGGAGCTTGCTTCTAGAGCTCATTGTATTTCTTCTCACAACGGGCCTTACTCCTAGTCTAAAATATTGTTTAAAATACTTATATCATGCTCCTGTTTAGGAGCTCAAAGCATTTTGTACTATATTAAAAGAATCACAAATACACACACTCTCGATATTTACTAATTAAATACTGCAAACAGCAAGTCCTAGGGCGCCCCAACACAGGAGTATTAAACGGATCTTCTAAAATTTTAGGAGTATTAGCAGCAGATGTTTTTAATCTGAGGGAGCTTCCAATCCAGAGGGCATTAGAAACGTAATCAAAATGTAGCAGTAACATCTCACTCTAAACCTGAGCAAATTCAACCTCATTTGGAGCCTGTGCACACAAATGCAGAGAGGAGGCATGAGGAGACTCGCAAGGGGAAGTGAATTCCACAGATTTGGTATGGCCAGCATCCCTGGCCATCACTTGCCTCACCTCAGGATCATGGCCTCTCTGGAAGAACCTAAGGAGCAGATAGGTTTGTATGGATACAGGCTGTCCTTCAGATGGCCTGGGTCCAGAACACATCAGGCTTTAAAAATTAACCACCAGCAATTGGAATTATGCTGAGAAATAAGAGCAACACTAGCTGGCAGCTTAACGCAGGCATAGTATGATCGTGACAACATTTTCTTGGATATTCTCTATAGGTACCTTCCAAAGAACACTTCTATACAGGGGTGGAGCTTACTGCTGTGGTCCTCTTTTGTCCTATATGTGCCCATTATCCCCAGTTAGCATGTCTAAAAAGAGCTATTAAATATAATCTTGCAACAGAACCTTACAACCAGGGGCAAGCAACCTGGCACACATTCCTGTATTTTTTGGTTAAAAGTCAATAAACACAACAAGCCACTCCCTTTCCTTTTTCCTTAGCTCCTTCTCCCTTATTAGCAGTGGAATTTAGGTGGTTCTGGTCCTGGATCCTATTGGATGGGGAAGTAAGGCTCTGTCTGCGCTGTTATCAGTCATCCCCAGATGGGAGTTTGGTTTCCTTGAGTGTCATTAGGACCCATCCAAATCACCACAGGCTCCAGCTAGCAGACAAGGCACAGGCCAACCCTGAGCTGTTTTTATTCAAGATGGCAGCATGATAAAGATAAAATCAACTCTCTGATATCATACGGACAATACAAGAGGGAACTTGCAAGGATTTGTGAAGGGCATCTTATTCCCCCCCCCCATTTCCTCTATCCCTTTCCTGGCAGCCCCCTTAGCCTCTGCTTCCTTCTCTCCTTCCCACCCACCCACCCACCAGCCAACCAATCTTTATCTGCCCCCCTGTCTTCAGCTTTGCCTCCTTCCCTCCCCCTAGCAGCCTCTCCACAGGAAAAGTTTGGCACAGTTGAACTGTGCAGACTGCCAGGCTGGGCCCAGTTGCACTGTGCAGCACAGCTGGGCCATAGTTATCCTAGGCAGAGGCTGCCTGTGGGAGGGGAAGCTGAAGACAGAGGGGCAGATAAAAGTAAGTTGGCTGGTGAGTGGGAAGGAGACAAGGAAGCAGAAAAAAAGGAGATGCTATGGAGGCTGCCAGGGAAGGGAAAGAGGAAATAGTTGGGGGGAGATACCATATATGGCCCAGTTGCACACTGGGGAACCTGCAAGGCCCCCTCACACTATTTTTAAAGTGAGTCCCAGGTCACATATTAAAAGTAAGTTGGGCTGGGATTCCAAGTCATGTTTAATGTATCATCTAATCAGACCCCTAGTAATTACAAGTAGTATAAAGAACAAACAGTGCTTTCTAAATAGCCAGTTTGAATGTAAAGTATATGTCCAAAAACATATTGAGGAGGGCATTTTTATAAAAGAGATTAGAACTATTGTAAAATGGTCACTTTTATACAGAAATAGTATAGTAGTCTTTTTTGAGGCTTAAATAGTATGTATCACCTTGTTTTTACTGCACTGTCTTCTACCTGCACTTTCTGCAGTATGGTATGACATGCCTCTGCCAGGTTTCCTTTTTGTTTGTTTGCATTGTTTTCTGATTCTGAAACCCCAGTCCTTCTGCATTGTTTGTTGGACTTTTTACACTATCTGAATGAATTGGGTTTTTTACATTTTGTCATCTGCCTTGAGTCTCAGCAAGAAAGACAGGCCAGAAATGAAGCAAGCAAGCAAATAAATAAATAAACATCTGAATAAACACCGGGCAATTCAGATTGTGATTCTGGTTGGTTTCTATGCTCAGTTTTGTCAGGACACATAGCATCTTCTGTGAAATGATCTATGTGGCTTGTAGGCAACAGCACACTTTTGGAACCACTCAAAAAGCCATGTGTTATAAGTTCCTGTCAAGTGGCTGAGGAGGTCTGCTACAGGAAATGACTGTTCTTTTGGTGTGATGTGTACCTTTACCAATGCGATTTGTCTTCTTTTCCTTAAAAAAAAAAAGTTACCTGATTTGTCACATATAGAAGTCAGTTGTTGTAGCCCACATCCACAGATGATGAGATGCACACCAAACACCCACTGGAATGTCCTCCTAACCTATCCTATTTTATATGCAAAATGCACTGAAGACTCTTAGGAGGCATAATGAATTGTTTTAGGGCATAATGAGACCATTATGAGCAAAATTCTAAATCAAAGCAAGGTCAGTGTTGCTCGGCGCAGTCATGTTTTCACAGCTGGGATCAATAAATGACCAAGAAACTATTAATCCTGGAGTAAATCTGGTTCCCACCAGAATCAACACTGGCAGCAAAACTGGCAGCATCAGCCTCTAGCTGATGAAGGCAGATGCTGGCATTTTAAGACAGATCTAAGTTGTAAGGTGACCCCACGAAAGGCAGAGAAGCAGCAAAGAACCCAAGCTGCAACAGAATGCCTACGATCTATCAGGAGAGCGTGTCTTGACAATGTTAACAGGGCAGCAGTCAACTTTACAGTGCCACAAAATTCTCAGCTGCTGTTTTTTTCTGCAACAGACCCACAAAGTTGGGAGCTTGTACCCATTTCTTTTAAAGAAAGCAGGTCCGTGGGCCGCTGACCCAGACTGGGATCATAGCATAGCCAGGGGTGGTGGAAAGTGCCGTCAAGTCACAGCCAACTTATGGTGACCCCGTTGGGTTTTCAAGGCAATATAGAATCAATCAGCAGCCCCCCCAGAAGACAAAGGCAATCTTCGGATCCAAAGTCAAAACTGTGACATTTAAACCATGATAAAGAAACAATCATCTGGTTACCAAGACAGACTAAGGCTCAAACAAAGCCCAGACAGTACTCTCTGAGACATGGAGCCTCTCTTTGTACACTTATCTGCCTAGATACTGAAAAACAAAACCATGCACAAAGATTACATACGTCCCCATGCATTAAACAATGCAACGTTGTGGTTGCGTAAGATTTCCCGTTACTGTTAAATCTGTTCTCTCTCCTTTTTGAAGAAAACTCACCTCAAAAAGCAACTCTAATACCTTTTTCAGACTTTATTTAGGATAATAAAAGCCACTATTAGACCAAGATGCATTCCAGTCTTCTTGAGATTTGCAGCTTTCCTCCTTTAGGAACACTCTTGTTTTGCATCAAAGGTACTAAAACACTATTTTCTAGGAAGATCCAGACATTCTCTTTGTTCTAAGCCAACTGGCACCACAGCAAACAAGTTGGACGAACCATTTAACTATGAACTTTATTTGGCTGTAGGCTGTATGGCTGGTGAACTTCCTCACAGCCTAATTAGGTTTGTCTTTTCTGGCTCAGCCATTGTTGCTGGCCAGGGCTGTTTTTTGGCATTCAACGATTTTTGGCCAGCTTCCTAGCCCCAATAAAACTGGGTGGTTCTATGACTCCGCTGCTTTTCAGGGACCATTTCTACACAGGTTATTTGCCCTGGGTTTGCTGTGAATGGGAAGCAGGGTGTTTGTTGTGTCTTGTGCACCTCCCAGGGTTTCCCCAGCTTTTCTCCGATCTTTTCCAAACCTGCTATGCTGCGAAGTTTTGGAGGAAACTGCAGAAAAGCCAGAGTGGCTGCCATGTGGATGGGAAAGCTCAGATTTTCCAGGTCCGGCCCATATGACAGCCATTTTCCCTGCTTTAACTCCACTCCCCCAACTACAGTCTTTTTTAAAAAACAAAAACCAAAAGTCAGAAATTGAATATTTCTGTACTGGTACAATGCTGTAAGGTTCACTGAGTTCACTAATTTTTAAAAAGTAAGTCTCTGTCCCCATTTGTTGAAGAGGTACAACAGGAAAGGTATATCTCTGCAACAAAAGGGACTAGAGACTTACTTAAAATGAGAGCAGGGGATTCAGAGAACCTGATTCACAGACTGTATTATAACAATATTCCACTGCAATTTTTTTTAAAGGAAAAAGCCTTGGTGGCACCAGGAAGGGAATGGGGGGTGGGAGGAGGAGAGGATGGCTGCTACCAGAGGATTAGGGCAGAGAAATTACGGGGCAATCTGCCATGTGGAAGTCCTGTTGCCGCTGTGATGTATCAGCAACTGCAGCAGCAACAGGGAAATTATACAAGCCTGTCCCCATGTGGAAAATACTAGACTCTCTTCTGGGAACCAAAAGAGTTCTAACTCTTGCATTCATATATACTCTTGAATTAGTCAAAGGAACTTGATTTATTTTTCCTTCTGCATCTTTCATTCACTCTTATATAACATAGTAATAAACATTTAGGCCAGCAAAGTAGGAAGAATCAAACAATATTGCCAGAAAAGCTGTCAGGGGCCCACAGCTTACAGACCATCCAGTTCAACATCCACTTTCCTGTTAACAAGAGATTTCTCAGCAAAAAAAAAAGGAAAAAAAGAAAAGACTGGAGTAAAAGCTTTTTGCTTTAAGAAATAGCCACCAAGATGTCCAGGAAAGATAAATCTCTAAGAATACATGTCTTTCTTCAGCTGAGGTCTAGAGAAATTATTGGCTACATGTAGTAAAGTAAGAGAGTGGGAACAGGATCTCAAGAAATAAGAGCATTGTTAAATAGTTGACAAAAGAATAAACAGGATCAAAGGGCCGCTCTATACAGCTTTGGGAAACAAAAGGCCATGTGCATCATAGCCTGCATTCAATAGCTCAGCTGCTTGTGTGGAGCAGATCAGGGTAACTGCATGTCTGACTTTCCTGGGACAAAAATCAGGTGGGTAGCCATGTTGGTCCCCTGGGGCAGTTAAGTAATCAAACAGAGAAAAAACTACAGTTTAATGTAGCGGTTAAGTGCGTGGACTCTAATCTGGGAGAACCGGGTTTGATTCCCCACTCCCCTGCTTGCAGCTGCTGGATGACCTTGGGCAAGCCATAGTTCTGTCAGAGCTATTTCTGAAAAGAGAAGTTTTTGTCAGAGCTCTCCCAGCCCCACCTACCTCACAGGGTGTCGGTTGTGGGGAGGGGAAGGGAAAGGAGTTTGTAAGCAGCTCTGAAACTCCGAGTGAAGGGCCGGGTATAAATCCAATCTCTTTTCTTCTTCTTCTTCTTCTACAGAAGAAGTATCTTTGGCCTATATTGACCCAAGCCAATGGGACCAATCTACCTGGCCAGTCTTTATACCACCCTTCCTCTAAAGAGTTGGAGGGCTCTCTCTTCCCACTTTTCATTCTCACAGTGAGGTGGGTTAGGCCGAGAGAGCGACGGGTCCAGAATCACCAAGTGTGCTTCATAGAAGATGGAGGATTTGAACCCAGGCCTGGGAGATCCTAAACACCATGCTTTAAAAGAACAAAAGATGCAGAGGTCTTGGATGATGCAGTTGGTGGCTCTTCTCATGTAGAGAAAGTGACATCCTATCTATTTACTTTACTTATAGTCTGCCTTTCTCACTGGGATTCAGGGTGGATTGCACAGAATAAATCAATACAGTCAACAGAACAGGACATCCAATAGATAATGCAATAGGATTTGACTTGCAAAAATCTGGAAACCAATCAGTGGTGAAGCACAGCATAAGTATTAAAACAGAGCATGTTAAACGGATGCAAAAATTACATCGTAGGAATCTATTCACAGCAACAGGCTGTAGATCACTCCTAGCCCTTTATCCCAAGTTTTAGTTTCTACCCTGCCCAACTACAATACTGGAAGTCTACTAGGTTTGGCCTTCACTTTAGTCCTGTTTATGGTTCATAGTTCCCTGTGGTACTAATGTCATATGTAGAAGCATGTCAAAAGTTAATGCATATCCTCCCACTACATAAACCAAACCTAACGCAGGCAGATGTCTGAATGTGGATCTCCCTTCTACGTTTCCCTAAGAAGGCCCATCACTAGCATCTGAAAAGCAACAGATGGCTTATCAACGTTCCAGAAGCAGCTCTGCAGACTATCTGGAAGGCCACCAGAAATCACAGTTTGACAACCAGGCCTGGAGGCCATTTCAAGATGTTCTCATCGAGTGTGGGATGGATGGGATTATAAATCTGGTCTGAGCTCAGATAAACCATCTGTATGCAGCTGTATGGATGGTACAATCCCCTTTGGTCAAGATGCTAATCAGTTTCCCAAAGCAACACATTTTGGAGCAGAAGGGTGGGTGGGGGAAACAACTGCAACAAAACCCCATCCATCCCACCACCAGAAAGACTAATACAGCTTTCTACAAGGAGCCAGACATTCATTTGTACTGTGCACACGGCTTCAAAGTGGGCTCTGATTAAAGAAGGGTGAGTTGCTCCATTGGGGTGGGTAGGCCAGCAGTTGACCTCTAGCACAGATGCTTGAAGAGAAGGTTCCAAGGCACACCGACTCTTATTTCAACAAGCCTTGACATGACTAAAGGGTCAACAGACGGCCTCCTTCGGGATCTTTCCCGAAGAGTCATCGTGACACAAATCCCCAGATGTTTGGAAGCAAGATAAGACCAGCAGCGTCTAAACCTCTTGAGACGGCTTTGCAAACACTCTCCAGGTTTGTATAAACGGCTGCCACAGCCTACAGGTCCAGTCTTGATCGCACACCCTTGCATCTGGTGGGGCTGAACAGCTGCGAAGTAACTACAGAGACACACCCGGGTCCAACGAATGGCCGGGACTCACTGTTCCGAGTGGGAGAGAGGAAATGTAGACTAATTGCTTAATGCCCCATTTGGCAACCGTTCCCCATTTTGGAAATAACAAAGAGTAGGTCTCAGTGGTGGTTAATAAAAACAACACTGGCATAGCGAGTTTGTTTGACTTAACTATTACCTCATTTTCACCTGAAATATTGCCAAAGCCATTTCAAGTAACAGCTAACAGATGGTCAAGATTTTTTTTGAAGACCATTCCATCCCCAAATAAAACAACAGAATCACTCGTTCCCCCACCCCCCTTAATGTTTACCCTTTGGGAAGAAAAGATACCCTGATCCCTTTATTGGCTAGAGTTAAGCTCACTGACAGATATTGAGAAGCACAACATTTGTTATGGATTAGAAGTCTTGCATTATCATAAAGTTCCCATATCACATCAAAACAGTTTTTGAAGAATTAAAAAAAAAACACAGTAGCGACTAAGTCTGCCTCTGAAAGTTCAAAGAATGGATGGAAATGATATGTGAGATACTGGGAATGTCGGTTCCAAGGGTCAGCGTGCTTGGGCGGGGTAGCCAACCTGACGGTTCTCCACTGGCATGACAGGGCTTTCCCCTTTCTAACCAGTTGCCAAACAAGGATATTGTTTTTCTTATAATGGGGAGCATGGGAGAAAGGCTGTTCTAAAATTCTTCATTCTGGGTTGTTTCCCTTCAGATTGCAACCACTCCGAATGCCTCAGGAGAGGTCGGAGGGCCCTTCTGGTCCAAACAGTTGTGACTGTGAAGGAAATGAGTGGGTAGGCTTTTAAAAGCCTTTGTGCCTGATCTGTTCCCCCCCCACTAACTCCTTTCCCCTTGTCTCTGTGGAAAGTACATGGGAGAATGAGCTTTGTTGCCCTGGCTTGCCCATGGATACCACCCCATCAGGTTTGCACCTTCCAGAAGTTGGGCAGCCTGCTTGACAGACAGACAGACAGCACTGAGCTGACCAGAGGTGCTTGTCCACCCCAGGGATATACGTACTACTAAGTTATTTAAAAAGCTGGCAAGAAAGGGAAGAATTCATGGGTGCAAGGAGATCAGTAAGGAAAACTGGAGAACTATCCGTGTGGATGCTTGTGTTGCTACTGTGACTGCCTTTCCATTTACAACACGAGTCCAAGCAGGGATTAGTCCCCATGTGGAAGCAGCCTCTGACTCCCTGTAGTCCAGCCAGCAGTAATGCTGGAGATGGAGAATGTATGTGCATGTAGGAGACAGACCGAGGAGTAAAGCCAGGAGTGTCCTTATGGAGATAGCAGAAGACGTCTTTCACAGGGGGCTTCTCTCACTAGAGCTCCACCACACCGGTAGCAGGGAAGTTGAAGCATATTCTGTGGTGCTGAAATTTCGAGACAGAACTAAGATGCAAAATGACCTCAGAAAAGGTGGAGAGGCAGCAAGGAAAACAAAGCGCAACAGAAAGTCCAAGACGTATCAGGAGAGAGCATCTTCACAACATTAACAGAGCACTCGCCAACCTTGCTAATGGTTACTGTTTGGCCTGGATTTAGAACTGGCTGCAAACCCCTCTCTACGGGCAGCATTTTGCATTACATTTTAATTGAGATTTGGACTGGATTGGAGGTACTGGTTTTAGCTGCTGTGCGAGGCAATTTTTGCCTGAAAAGCAGGATTAACATGCAATCAAATGCTAAATACTGTATTCCTTTAATGGGATTCCATGTGAACATATGAAGCTGCCTTATACCACGTCACTTTCACAGAGCAACCACTAGAAGAGGTAGATTCAAGTCCAGCTGTCCCTAAAAGACCGACAGGATTTTCAGGGACTATGCCAGAGGTGGCCAAACTGTGGCTCAGGAGCCACATGTGGCTCTTTCACACATATTGCGTGGCTCCCGGCAGGATGGCTGGGGAAGTGAAGGGGAGGCATACCTCCCTGATCAGTCTTCCCTTCCCCAGCCAGTGTTCCCCTCCCTGGGTAGGCTTGAGGTGGGGGGAGTAGAGAAAGAAAGCAACTTTAACTTTAAATGTGTTCTCAAAGCCACCGCCCCCATCATTCGGCTTGGAGAAGGCATTTGTCTTTTTAAATCCCTTCTCCAAGCCAAGCCAGCGGGGGGGGCTTGGAGGACACATTTAAAGTTAAAGTTGCTTTCTTTCCATCTCTTCCTCCCTCCCCCCTCCACTTGCTTTCTTTCCACCTTTCTCTCTCTCTCTCTCTCTCTCTCTCTCCCTTCATTATCATTATCACTTCAATATCATTTTCAATATCTGGTTTTATCCCTCTAATTTTTATTTCTGGCAGTTTCAAAGCAAATTTGCATATTTTTCAATAAAAAAGTGTGTGGTATTTGTTCATGTCTTGTGGCTCTCAAACATCTGACGTTTATTCTATGTGGCTGTTACGTTAAGCAAGTTTGGCCACCCCTCACCTAAGCTTTTGAGAGTCAAAGCTCCCTTTGGCAGATATCAAGACCGGCCACTGTCACATTTAAGCTCAGCACTGTCTACTTGGAATGCCAGCAACTCTAAGGTCTGTGGCAGAAAGAGGTGTTTCCCAACAGCTACCATCTGAGATTTTTCAGCTGGAGATGCTAGGAACTGAACCTGGGACCTTTGGCACCAAAGCAGGTACCTTGCCATTAAGCAAGACGGCTTTGGGGGATGGACAGTTAATGAACAGCAGCTCCTCTGCATGTGTCGGACAGAAAGTTTTGGGGGGAGAAAAAATAAAATGATGACATGAGAGCTTTCTGGAAATGTAAAGCTGGGGTCTATCGTATGAATCACTGACTCAGCGGGAATATTTTCAAGACTCCCCCACCCCACCCCCTTTTTCCAAGGGGAAAGGCAAGTTCACATGATCTGCATTGTGGGGGGAGGCTTATCACACTTCAGGAGATATTCAGAGGGGCCATCTTCAGAGATAAGTCAACAGGCCTCAGGAAACTGCCTATGAGAGAGTTTCTCATAATAAGCTCTACAAGTGTTTAAAGCGGATGACAGAAGACAGAGCAGCCTGCCCACTGGAAAGCCAGCTGCGTGGGTGAGGCTGTGTAATCTCTCCTTCTGTTCCCTGAAATGGTGGAGTCAGGAGAAAAAGTCGTTGGCTCCCTCCTCCGCAAGGCTTCCTTTTAATCGGTTTACTGACTAGGAAAAGGCTTTGCACACACCCAAAACAACTCTCTGGTCCCACAGCAAGCTCAGTCCCTAACTACAGGATATCCAGGAGCTGAATTTCCAAGCGGTTTTAAAAAAATAGCCAAGCCACCCTCAGCCCACCCAAATTCTGATTAGGACAATGGCATGAAAAGGGGAAGAGGAGAAGGCATTTAGCCCCACCCGGTATTGCCCATTAAATTGTCCTTTTCCTGACTGTTATTAGTTCCCAAAATGAACAAGACAGGCAGCTCATTTTGCCAATCTTTTTCCTTCCTGCCTGGGGCTAACAAAAGTGTGTGTGGAAAGGGCTAGATTTTGAAACTGCTCATGGACAGGAGGGTACATCCTGTTCCCTGGACTGCAGCCCCAATCCGAACTGAAGCCTTGCGTAGTTCCTTTCTGCCTTAAAGAAATGCACACACATACACAGAAAAAACTTACTTTCTGTGCTCATACTTTGGATAGCTGAGACAGGCCTAGTTTACAGATGGGAAAAAAATATTGGGGTATTTAGGCTAGCCGGGTTAAGATTTTCTGGGCTCTTATCATTTGTATAAGGTATTTGGAAATTATGTATATAAAAAGTTAATTAATAAAAGGGGGAATTAAATTTAGCATTGTCGTGGAAAGTGCTGTCATCTCGCAGCCGACTTATGGTGACCAGTGTTCCCTCTAAGCTGAGTTAGTGTGAGCTAGCTCACAGTTTTTTTCGCCTCCAGCTCACAGTTTTGCTTTAGCTCAGGAAGGATGGCTCCAGAGCAAACTAATTTATGCAGTAGCCAAAATCACTCGCTCACAACTTTGACGCAGTAGCTCACAAAGGAGAATTTTTGCTCACAAGACCCCATAGCTTAGAGGGAGCATTGATGGTGACCTCACAGGGTTTTCAGGGCAAAAGATGAACAGAGGTAGTTTGCCCTTGCCCGCTTCTGCATAGCAACCTCGGACATCCGTTGGTGGTCTCCCATCCAAGTACTGACCAGGGCCGACCCTGCTTAGTGTTCGAGATCTGACGCGACTGGGCTAGCTGGGTACGGTAGTATAGTATAAACGGCAATATTGTTGTGATTATATTGTTACTGTGGAGCTACTTCTTTCAAACTGCAAACTGTAATCCAGTTACTGAGCTGTCAAGTTTGTAAAAACAAAATCCATTTTTACAAGGTGAGCGAACTGGAAGAATCCAGCACCTTGGCGGATTGGAGAAATGGAGCTTGGCTCATCGTGAAGCCGTTTGTTTAACTGAACTCAGAAAGAGACTATTGCAAGTTACTGTTCACTGTTACATTCATGTGTTTTACTTGGAGCAGCATTCAATCATGCCAGTTCCCAACTGGGAGATGCCGCCATAAGAACGAAGTCTGAGGGCCGAACTAAAAGATATGGTGTCTTCAAGGATGCCCTGCCATTTTGTAGGAGCAAGCTGCTATTGGGGAACTCCTTATAGCAGGGCCACGGGGGCCCAGTTCTGGTCAGGACCACTGCTGTACAGAGAGAGGAGAGGTTCCTGCCTTCATCGTGTGCCACCTCTCCAACCTGCAACAGTGCTGGGAGGAGGCCCAGATCATGAACATCGGCAAGCTGATGTTCCACCCACTACCCCGGGCAATGGGCCCCCTTCCTGTCGCACACTGACCTGGCCACAGAAATCTGTGCAACTGTCACCTCCAGAATGGATTACTGTAACTCGCTTTACTGTAACTCTACCTTTGAGACTGATCTGGAAACTCCAGCTGGTTCAGAATGCAGCAGCACAGGTCCTGACGGGAATGACACAGACAGCACATATTCAATCTGTGCTGTGCCCCTCCTTTGGTATGTCCCCCGAAGTGTCTCACGCTCTGCTGAGAACAGCCTACTGGTGATCCCCAGCTCAAAAGATGTCCAGCTGTCCTCGACCAGAGCCAGGGCCTTTTCAGGCCTGGCTCCCACCTAGTGGAACTCTCTGCCAAATAACATCTGCCCCCTGCGTGCAGTTCCGCAGGGCTTGCAAGGCAAAGATGTTCTGCCAGGCTTTTGGTTGAGGACAGTCACGGGTATTATCCTATCTGGCACTTTGTTTCTCTCCACCATCCAACTTTTTTCTCCATCTATTTGTGAGACAGTAATGCAGTTTGTGGTCACGGTGGCTCAGAGGTGAAGATGCTGAACTGCAGATTGGAAGGCAGTTCAAGGCCCTAGTGCCGCATGACAGAGAGAGCTCCTGTCTCTGGTCCCAGCTCCTGCCAATCTAGCACCTCGAAAGCAAGAAACTTCAAGTAGATAAATAGGTACTGCTTCAGTGGGAAGGTAACAGCGTTCCATACGCCTTGGCGTCTAGTCATGCTGGCCACATGACCACAGAAAAGTCTTCAGACAGTACTGGCTCTTCGGCTTGGAAATGGAGATGAGAACTGCCCCCTAGAGTCAGATTTGACTGGCTTTCGAGCAAGGGAAACCTTTATCTTTACCTTTAATGCAATTTGTGCAATGATTTTAGCTACATTTGAAAATGTTTTTAGCTATTTTACTTTTTTGGAGTTTAAATTGTATAGATTTTCTGTTAATTGCCCTGAGCTCTATGAACTCTGAGAAGGGTGGTTTATAAATCGGAATTATAAATAAATAATACAGTCAAATGACATGCACCCCTGTGCTGTTTTGCATCAGAAAAACACCACTGGTGGGAAGAAGTAGGATCCCGCTTTAACCTGTGGTAGTCCTGATCAGAATCAGACCCCCCATGGCAGTATTCAAATGAGCTCCCCCATGGGAATTTGCTTCTACAAAATGGAGCTGCCATATTGTCTAGTTTGGCTCTAGGTCTTCACAGAACAGTCTAGGTGACCAGTCTTCCATTAAGCCATGGGATTTACAGCAGCTAGTTGATGCAAGAATTATAATTCCCTTGTTTGATATGTTGTCGAAGGCTTTGTTTGACTTAGCTGGGTAGTACAGAGGCTGATAGAAGGTAGATTGTGGTCTGCTGGTGAATCGCTGGGCTGATTTCTGGTGGGCCTTATGTTTACAGGGATTCTTGCAATAAGGCTGTGCCTGAAACTTGGTTCTATTTAGCAAGACAGTTCTTACATTCCAAAGCAAAGCAGTATATTCAAGGATCACTTAATACAAATTTAGGCGAGTCGCCATGGGAAGCAGCAGAACAAAGTTTAAGTCCAGTGGCACCTTTAAGACCAACAAAGTTTTATTCACGTTATAAGCTTTTGTGTGCAAGCACACTTATACCTTGAATAAAACTTTGTTGGTCTCTAAGGTACCACTGGACTCAAACTTGATACAAATTTTTCATGCCTTAACTGTTCACAGATCCTGAGCTTGCGCTGTAAATTCAAAACACATTTGTCAGCCAGGGAGTAACAGTAAAAACAAAATTAAAAAGTAGACCATGAAAGGCTAAAGTCAGCCAGTTCCTATTGTAGGGAGCACAGATCCCTGGATCACACTGTAAAGAATGTGATTCAAGGCCCATGGCACGGGACAGATGCACACTCTGAAGATACTGCTTCACCTTTGGCCATCTCTGCCGCTGAAAAGCTAGACCACCGAACACCTGCCATCCCCAAAGCTGGTACCCTGAACTATTATTCCATGTAGATAAAGGCAAGATATGCACCCACTTTGCCTTGCCTAGCTTGTGCCTTAGAAACCAGTAGTTATGGCCTTTCCCCCAAAGAGTAAGAGACCATGATTTTAACATACTTTCAAGTACACCAATCAAGTCTGTTTTTATTCCACCCTCCTTCCGTGGTGTTTAGGGCAGCATACATGGCTCTCCCCTTCCCCATTTTGCCCTCACAGCAACAAACCTGTCAGTTAGTGTCAGCTACAAGAGAAGGTCACCCAAGGTCACTCAGCAAATTTTCTGGCAGAGTAAACATTTGAACCTCAATCCCCTTGATGCTAGACAGACACTTTATGGGCCAAACTAGACGTGATGGCAGACATGGGTTAGACCTATGGATACCAACTTTTAAAGTGATTTAAAAATGTTGCAAGGGCCTGATCCTGACCAGGCTCACAGTGTGCTGGGCTCAGGTGCTGTGTCCGTCTGTCGTCCCCCCCCCGGTGCCTTTTAAAGTGCCTAAACAATTCCAGTGCCACTGTTTTGGCACTTTAAAAGGAACAAGGGAGGACAAGAGCACCTTAGTCTGCTATTCTGCAGGACCAACCAGGATTGGGCTCTCACAGTATTTTAAAACTACTTTTAAAAGGCGGTTGGACTCATGGCACCGTCGTGTCTAGCCTTACCCTAATCATATGGGCTCAAACACACTCTTACAGGTGGAGACTTCAATTTCTGTTAGTGATCGTAAATACTGTGGTTGCATTAGATATAGATATGTTATATATTGACAATTAGGGTTGCCATCCCCCAGGTGGCACCTGGAGACCCCCAGGAATTACAACTGACATCCAGACAACAAAGATCAGTCCCCCTGGAGAAAACAACTGCTTTGGAAGATGGACTCTAGGGCATTATACGCTAATGAGGTCCCTCCCCTCCTCAAACCCCACCTTCCTCAGGCCCCACCCCCAAATCTCCAGGAATTTCCAAGCCTGGAGCTGGCAACCCTAGTTGACATACTGCAATGGAGACAGAATTTCTACACATGCAGGCTATTCTCTGTTAGCAGGCCTCTCTTGCACAGAGCATTCTTTTCCTGAAGCAATGCCTAGGTTTTAGTTCGTGTAAGAAATAAAGCTAAAGTTCATCCAAGTTCCCAGGTCAGCAACGAAAACAGTCTAAAACTTTTGTGACATGTTAACAAAAGGGAAATCAGGAGTTTGAACTACAAGATCAACAGTGCTGCAGTCAGTTCAAACAATCTGGCTGAACTCCAGAAATGGAAAAAGACACAAAGACGATGCCCCAGACAGCCCAAGGACTACATCGCAGTCCAAGAAGCTGATGGTGGGTTTGGTTTTGGAAAGTGGCAGATACTACGGATGTTTCCTTTGTGAGATTTTGACCATGCCAACATTGGAAAATTCATAAGTGGTATGTAGCTATTGACCTAACATCTAAACAACTTCCCGTTTAAAATGGGGTGTGTGGAATCGACCCAATCACCAGTGGGATGCTGGTTCTTCCCACATCCCTCTCCATTTCTGCTGCTACAGTCCCTTTCAACCCATGGGAAGATGGTTCTTAGGGTTGTGGGACTCATCTGAATGAATACCCATATGGGGGACTGAAGTGAGGAGGGGAAACGGAATGAAATCAAGGAAGGAACACTACTTTCAGCCCCACTGTCTGCTGCACCCTCGCACTGCCCATGGCTGTTCGTTCACGCAGGTCTTGAGACCCCAGGGACAGTCTTTCCAGAGGTCAAAAGGAACTCTGAAAGCACCCCCACTGTCAACATCTCACTACCAGTGTTCCCTCTAAGCTGAGTTATTGTGAGCTAGCTCACAGTTTTTTAGCCTCCAGCTCACACATTTTTGCCTTAGCTCAGGAAGAATGGCTCCAGAGCAAACTAATTTATGCAGTAGCCAAGTCACTCGCTCACAACTTTAATGCCAGTAGCTCACAAAGTAGAATTTTTGCTCAAAAGACTCCACAGCTTAGAGGGAACATTGCTCACTACTGTCATCTCCTGGGGCAGAGATCGATACTTTTTCTTATACTTCTTTGGTGATATGGCACAAACACTTAAAAGCAATTGATAAGTCACATGCATTATTTCTGTAATCCAAACACAGTAAGGTACAGTGCTGTTCCTATCCCCACATTACAGGGGCTGAGAAGCAATGGCTTGCCTAAGACCATCCCATGGGTTCATAATAGCTAGAACAGATTTGAGGTGGAGATCTCCAACATTGCTTATGCTCTTAACCATTACACCACCCTGTGTCTGAACACAGACACTCAACAGCCAAAGGCACATGACAGAGCTGCATCTGAGAAAGGGCCAAGGCACACACATAAATCAATTTTTTAGTTATTTTTTTAAAGGTCAGGGGAGGAAGGTTGGGCATATCTTTTTGTCAGCTGAACAAAATGTGGGCTGAACCTTTGTTCCTCCTCCGTTACAGGTATTTGAGCCTGGGCATGGCCAGAGGGTCTCTGGCACAAACCAACACACTCTTGCCCCTTAACTCTTTGCCTGTGGCTTGTTGCCTACAGGCCCTGAATGAGCCAAACGAGGGAAACCAGTGCCAACCCAGGATTTTGGAGCATCATGAATGTTACTCCACCAACTGACCACAAGCTCCAACCACGAGGCAAGTGAGGGGGGAGAAACCACCACAAACCTAGAAAGCGGGGGGGAAGAGGGGCTTTTAGCTGTTAAAATAATGTATTAATGCTGTCATCAATTATCAACTGATCATATGAGTTATCAACAACTCAACCTGCAAAAAACAGTGGGCTGGATCCCACGATCCATCAGCAGAAGGCCTGTGGGATTCAGATCTTTCCTTTGCTCCCCTCAGCTCAGCAGTCTGGTGTTGTGGGTCCCACCTGGGTCAGGCTACAACAGGGAAGGGAGCACATGAACACATGAAGCTGCCTTCTACTAAGGCATACCACTGGGCCATCAAGGTTGGTACTGTCAGACTGGCAGCAGCTCTCCAGGATTCCAGATACAGGTCTTTCACATCAGCTACCCTCTGATCCTTTTAGTTAGAGATGTCAGGGATTGAACCTGGGACTTCTGCACGCTGCAGCCTTTCACATCACCTACTACCTGGTCCTTTCAACTGGAGATGCTGAGGACTGAACCTGGGACCTTCTGCATGCCAAGGAGATGCTCTACCGCCACTGAACAATGGACCATCCTACTTCTTGTGGTTATTCATCCATGCAGGTCCCGTGAGTGATCCCTGAAATTCCCAAGGTCAGAAAGTTCTGCTGGGTGGAAGGGAACAAGGGAAAGATACACACAGAGTTTGCAGGATCCAACCCAATCATTCTGGGTTGGGAGCAGCATTCTCTCTTTGGCACTGTCTTAAAATGAGACATGTCCCCACTGCAGGAGGAACAAGGGCGAACACCTTTTCTAAGGGCATACCAGCCACCTGCAGCTTTTGTAAGTACATGGCAGTAAAAAATGACTTTAAAAAAAGTTTGCTGTCTGATGCCTCATTAAAGATTTTTGAGTCAACTGACTGGACAATGCAGACCTCATACTTACTGCCTTTCATATGGTTCTTCTGATGCAGGGACACAGTTACCCACTATTTCCCCCCAGTCAGAAGGATGGCTTAGGCAAAGCCTGATTGTAGGGGCTACAACCCTACAATCTTCCCAAGAGGTTTCAAAGCCTTGGCCAGGGCGCTGATGCAGCTGCTCCCCCCTCGCAGCCCTGGCCTTACAAAGTCAGCAGACTGAGTCTTAAGCTCATTAACTCTGTTTGTCTTGAAAGAAGGACGGCTGAGATAAGACGCCCTAGGACTGGTTCTCTTCACCAAATAAAGGCACCGACTTACCCGGGCACCTTTCTCTGGAAAGCATTTGCAGCCGGCGCTGCAGTCACGACCCCCGCATGGTCCATGATAAGATTTCTTCCCACCCTGTTAAAAGAAGGAGAGGGAGAAAAGGGAGGAAATTTGAGCAGATGAACACTTGACGTTTCCATAGTTATAACAGTGCTGAGAAATCATTCATTTCATGACCACTTGGATAGGCTTGGAGTATACAGGAGGTTTTGTTTGAAATATACTGGAGAGCAAAAGCAAAAACTGCAGCTTTCAAATGCCTGCTATTCTGTTATGCCAACCACCCTGATCAGAGACAAGGTTTGTCACCCACCATTTTTGAAGAGCCATTTCCAAGCCAGATTTGGTGCTTTTTAGCCAGGTGGGATTAACTTTAAATGTCTGTCATATAAGTTTGAATCCACTGCTAGAACACTGTGGGACATGAATGCATGCTTTGCCAGCAACGCCACTTTACAAATGGTCAGGATATGCTCCCTCCAACCCTTGGTAGCTCTAGCTTCTGCAGAAAATATAGCGTAGCTGTGGCCATGCTTCTGTTGCGCAAACCCACATTAAAAGGAAATGGGAGTTTCAGATCCGAGTGGCCAGATTTCAGCTCCATGGAGTCTTAACATATCGTGCACCGCTCTATAACAGATGGATTGTTTCACGCATATACAAGCACTACCTGCTTCCCTTGCTTTCTGTGTGAACGCATTAACCCATGTTCTGAATAGGACTGCCTTGTCTCTTGAGGCTCAGATCTTCAGATGCCAACAAACCATGCCTAGAAATTAAAGGGTGAAGCCAGGAGGATGACCCAGGAGATGGCACCTAGTGGGCTATGGGGGAAAGCCTGAAACCTAAATCTTCTTTGACTTTCAGAAGAACCACCATATGCTGGGCCTGGCATGAGGCAGTGTTCTTAACAGCATGACTTGGAAAAAAATCTGCCCCCCCCCCCCCAAAAAAAAAAAAAGTTTGTACCATAAGGCCTCAGGAAGAGTTCTTGGGAATTTGAAAACTTGCACAGTTAATGCCACATTGGGTTGGTCCTAATAAAAGTATTACATGGATTGTGTTTTTGGCAGTTAGGAGCTGGGCCTCTAGAACTGGGGGTGGGGGGCAGAGTGAAAAGCAAAAACTGTCAAGCTGAGCAGAAAGCAGCCACCTCCCCTTACTTCTGACCCCTCACACTGAGATTTTACTCCAGAGAGGCTAAAACCCTGAAATTTCGGGTCAAACCCCAAGGCCTGGGAAGCCTGGTTAGGAAAGAACAGCAGTCCCTTCGCACAATAGGATCTGACTTGAGCTAAAGTTTCAATGGAGCCCTGGCCTAAAACGTCTCTCTTCCTAAGACCTTCCTTTTAAAGCACACACAACCCTTGGCATTCTGTTGCTCTCTTTATCCAAAAGGAAATCTGCCCAAGATCAGAAAGTTCCAGTATCTGCTGGAAGAACCTGGCCTGCAGACAGGAGGAGGCTACGTTGCACGGATTCGCTTTCCACCCCAATTTAACTCCACTTCCAGACAATCTTCTGCAGCATATATCTCAGAAGTGTCTCATTCTCTTGCAACAGTAGTGGATCCACTGCATTCAAACCTGGGTAAGGCAGCTATTAACTCAAGCTATTCCTCTGAAACAGATAGATGTTTCCTGAAATTTTTTCCATGTTCACACTATATTTCCAAGCTCCCTTTCTCTGCAGGAACAGGTCATTCTGCTCACTTGTGAATGAAAGAAACCTGAGAAGGGGAGGAAGCACGTCAGAGCCAGCTGGCGGAAGACCAGGTGTTACATGTCACAAGTATTTTATTTACGGGAAGGAGCTGACATCAGATACTCCCAAATTACTTAAATAGAAAACAGCCATGTGCTTTAAACTGATCCATGCTGTTTTCAAAGCCTCCTAGCTGGATTCCCGGTTTACGGACCCAAATATTTGCAAGTTAATTGAAAATATGACCAAGAATAATCATTGAGCGCTCCTTTATAAAATAGGGCTAACCTTTCCAGGCTACAAGGAAACTCCGACAAACACAAAATGCCGCATGCGTAATAAAGCACACAGCACAGTGTCTTTAAAAATCAGCACTGACAATTAGAGATGGGCACGAACCAGGAAAATCAAAGTTTGTTTTGGTTCGTGGTTTGTGGGGCAGCACAAAAAAGTGGGGGGATCTCCTGGGAAGGGACTCCCTTCCACCTTTTACTTGGCCCAGGAGGCACTTCATCCCCACTTCGGGCTGCCTGTTGCAGCCCCTTTAAACAGGCTGCATGAGAGAGCCCAAGACTGACAGCTGAGCCAATGGGGAGAGACTTCTACGCACTGGCCCGGCTATCCTGGGGCAGCCCCTGTAAAAGGGTTGCATGAGCGGGCTTGAAACAGCTGGGCCAGCAGAAAGGAAGGGGTGAAGTGCATTCCCAGGGGCACTTCAACCCCAACTTTCTGCTGGCTGTGGTTCGCTGCAGCCACCAAATAGGAAGGGTTGAAGTGCCCCCCTTTCAGGTACTTCATCCCTACCTTTTTGTAGGGGAAAGCCACTTGGAAGACACTTCATTCCATATCTAACCTTCTGGTTTTGCTGCCGCCACTTTGAAACAGTGAGGAGCAGAATCAGAAGGTTTAAATGGCTCCACCATGGTAGCCAGGATCTGCCTGCGGACAGGAGAGCCCTCCCCGCCACACGCAGATCCATTTCAGCCTAACAGCAACACTGGTGTGCCCATCAGCTGTTAAATTTAAGTGACTGTGAGCCACTAACCCCCCCCCAGTTCACTCCCCCTGCTTGGAAGTGGGGGGACTGAGAAGGATCGCTGAAATGGCTTGCATCTATTTCAGCCTAACAGCTGACGGGCAATGCTCCCTCTAAGCTATGGAGTCCTGTGAGCAAAAATTCTACTTTGTGAGCTACTGGCATTAAAGTTGTGAGCAGGTGATTTGGCTACTGCATAAATTAGTTTGCTCTGGAGCCATCCTTCCTGAGCTAAGACAAAACTGTGTGAGCTGGAGGCTAAAAAACCGTGAGCTGGCTCACACTAACTCAGCTTAGAGGGAACACTGCTGATGGGAGCACCAGTCCCACTGTTAGGCTAAAATGGATGCAAGCCATTTCAGCGATACCTCTCGCTCCCCATCCCCACTTCCCACCACAAGGTACACAAACCTCCTAAAAAAAGTGGAGGGCCGTGGGAGGGTTGTTGATAGGGATGGGCATGAACCTCAGTTTGCGAACCACAATCCAGCGATTTTTGTGGTGAATTTAGGTTGAGGTTCGTGGTGATGAGGTTCATACCCATCCCTACTGGTTACCAAGTCACTTCCAAGTGCAATTCAAAGTGCTGGTTCTTACCCTTAAATTCCTACGCAGCCTGGAACACTAGTAGAACCAATTTCTTCTGTATCAATCTGCCCACTGGTTGAGATTGTCATTTAAAGTTCTGCAACATGTGCCATCTAAAGAGAGGGGAATGGCTACCTAAGGGAAAGGGGAGGGGGTATGGACCTGCTGCCCTGACCGTGGAACACTCTCCCCAAGGACAAATTTTAAGGATCCAGTAAAAATATTTTTCATCCCTCCAGGCTTTCTGCTAACATTGTGTTTGTACTTTGCTGAAATCATTTTATTGCAAAGCATTTTATTGCTGAAGTATTTTAGCTACCTGAGTTGATTTGTTCTTTGTAATTTTATAATACTGCTTTTATTATTTTTAATCGTTTTAGTGGTTTTGATGGACTTTACTGTTTATTAATCTGAACAGCAGCTAATAAAAAGAAAGAACTGTTTAATATCTGGAATTTCGTGTGTGTGTCAGTACGTTCGTGTGTCTAGGTCAGGGATGCCTCCAACTATTTTGATACACTACACTTCATCATTTGAAATAAACAGCTAATTCTTAAGACTGGCACAAATGGAACGGGATCCATTCCTTAATAGAATGGTTCACAGGATCTCTTTCTGCTCTCTCACACAAACTCAAGCACAAATGCCTTTTTAGTTTCCCTTCACTAGTTTTAACCAGGGATTGGTGATGGCCAAAAGCTGTGATTACAAGCAAAACCTACAGGGTGTTAATGCAGTTAATCTCTACCTACCCTTAGAGGCCAAGGACATTGGTCACAGGATATTAAACACTAATGTCTTTTTTCAGTGGCTTGATCTTTGGTGACATGGATATCAAACTGCTGAAGATTAACCTCTTGTTAATCCCAATATTTAATCCCATGGGTCTCCCAAAGTGCAATTTCTTTTTCCCCATGGAAGTACAGCCATGATTATTTCTGTGGAGGAATACAGGCTGAGAACGATCAAGATTTTGCTGATGGTGAATCCTCACATTACATTGTCTACATGTATTCTTCCTCAGGAATCCTTTCAAATGCACTTCCTGTGATGGGAAAGTGTGATTCCGAAGCTGGCCTGGTGAACAATTACGCTACTGTCTCTTCAGGGACTAGCTCATTTAGAATTGGAAAGTCTATGGTGTTTCTGGAATACAGCCATGTGATTAATTTAGAATTAGCTTCTTCCAAGATTTCAGACCTTTTGCTGAGTCACTGCCCCCAGGCAACCTCCTCCCCCAACCCTGCAGGGATGCCGAGCCACTTCCCAACCCCATTTGGTCTACATTACCTTCCATTCGATTTTCTTTATATTCATATGGCAAAATACCCAAGGTTCTGCAACACACTGTACACCTGCTAATTGCTTTGACAACCTGCTCTCCTTACTGTTTAGATGTCTGCAAAACCCATGCCCATGAGAACTCGGATTTTAAATGGCCATCAACCTCTTTGGGCAATTGAAGACATGGGTGGGTGGGTGGAGAAGTGTCAGTAATGGAGCCACCAGCCTCCTCCACAATCTCTACACATTTGGGAATCCCACGTACATGGAGCCAACACACATAGACCGTAACCAGCAAATTTAAATGCAGACACAATTTGGGACTTCTCGATTTTTCAAGATACTGGATGGCACATACAGGATCATATGTGCATAGTCTGCCTACCCAGGGGGAAACCTGAACATGTTGACCTTGGCCAGATGGTCCAGAAAGAAAAGATTACTATGCCTGTCATAGATCTGCTTCAACGAGAAATCTTGGAGACTTTTCAATTTTAAAATTATTTTTTTAATTTTTAAGTTACTAACAGTGCATAATTACATAGATATATTACTGTCATGGAAGCTGGGGCAAGTTTGAGTGAGAGGGGGAATAAGTCACAAAGCCCCCTCCCTGGATTGCAGGCTGCCCTGGCCCTCCTCACCCCCCTTTTCCCCCTTCCCACCCACTCTATTTAACCCTTGGGTGGGTGACTGGTAAACCACTGCTCCCAACCTTTCCTTTGAGGGCTCACCTTCACTTAACAAGGGCTCAGGTTGTTAACCTTTCCCCTTTTAATTCTCTTGGCAGTACTCCTTTTATTGTAAGGAGGAGTTTCCTAGATCAGCCACTGAGTCCGCGGCATATAGAAAACCACAAAGGCTAAGAGATTACAATCAAAACAGAAAGAAAAGAAAGGCATCCTGAACGGAAGGCTTTGGCTCAAAAGCAAACAAATGAGCATGCTTTCAGGTTTAAGGCTGCCCCAACGCGCCGGAACTGAACTTATTCCCTAAAAGAACCTACATGCTCTATGGTTGCCAACCTCCAGGTGGAGCCAGGAGATCTCCTAGTATTACAATTGATCTCCAGACCACAGAGATCAGTTCCCCTGGAGAAAATGGCTACTTTGGAGGGTGGACTCTATGAGGTCCCTCCCCTCCCCAAATGCCGCCTTCACCAGGCTCCACCCCACAAATCTCCAGGTATTTCCAAACCCAGAGCTGGCAACCCTAAACACACCCCTTAGACCAGGGGTGTTGAACTCATTTGTTATGCGGGCCGGATCTGACATAAATGAGACCTTGTTGAGCCAGGCCCTGTGTGTCATAAAATGGAATGCCAGGTAGCGGAGATATAAACTTCATAAAGGACACAAACACAAAGCGTTTTTTTTTTTTAAACTTCATGCTCAAAACATTAGCACTCCTGCAATATTCTGTTTATTTAACAGTGTCTGATAACTGACAAATTATTGCATCAAAATGTCTGCCCTGTTGCAACCTTGACCATGCTGTTCAGGTGTGTATCTATAAGCTGCAAACCTACGATGACACAGCAGCAGCAGAACTGGAAAAAGAAGCAGAAGACAGCCATTTCCACTGCGGGCTTGATAGAAGCCCTCCGGGGGCCTGATCCAGCTTCTGGGCCGCATATTTGACACCCCTGCCTTAGACCTTCTCTAGAGCAGTCTGGCACGGCCTGTGCTTCCCCAGCATGAGGGTACATATTCCTCCCCCCTGCTAACCACTGCACACAAACCTTTGGGGATAGAGGGTTTTATAACCTCTTCATAGTTCCGGGCCCCCTTGGTCAGCACTGGTTACCCATTTCCTTCCAAAATGAGCAAGGCCCTGGTAAGGCCACAGGAGCAGAACCCCTAACGAAATGGAAAAAATTATACTAAACTTGTGGCCTCCGGGCCCAGAATAAATTCCAATGAAAATGCATAATCCTGGGAACCTAAAATAGCGGCATCATTTAGACGAGCAGCATTGCTGAGCACAACAAAGAGACTTCGTGGCATACAAAACACGGTGTGACAGGGTTTATGGGTTAATTCTGGCCTCTAGTTCCCGCAAGCCCTGCCTTCTGCCTCACGCCCCGCTGAAAGCAAAAGAATCTCTGGGGCAACTGCATTCATTCCACTTGGGATGAAAGTCGGATGCACAAGGCTGCTTGCGTGACACGAGACTTCGTTTCTCTGGGGAGTAAGCTGGCTTCAGCCCACCAGTCTCTGTGAATAGCAAAGAGCCGGACAATGTGCCGTTTCTTGCAAAATTGACAGAAACAGGCCTCGTAAACAAAGGCCATCTCTGTTCTTGGGAATCCACCATTACCTTATTAATTAATGTACCTGAATAAGTTTGGCCTATCACTGCCCTTTCTTCTCCTCCAACAAAGTCACCATTCCAATGATCCCCTCCAACACTCCAAATCTTGGAGGCTGCTTACATGGAGCAGAGCTGCTGGGGAGGGGGGGGTTCAGCTCATGTTTTAACTCCTCAAAGGCCAGCTGACCACTTACACTTGCCAAGGCCAGCAATATTGTCAAAGGAATTCCAAAAGTTTAGTCAAGCAGAACTGTCCCTTCCTGAAAATATGTTGTAAGTCTCCAGAGTTCAAGAACAGTCTGTTTTTCCATGGGATGCTCTATCAAATTGGTAACATAAAATTCACAGCTCCTTCCTGTAAAATCCCAAAACACCATCAAAACAATAAAACAATTACTGCCTACTGCCAGTTCTTTTCTTTACTTTTGCTACCACTGCTTTCTATATATCTGAAAAAAACAAAAATGTTCGCAATATGATGCACACAAAGATGCATGGGACTGATTAACTGAGGGGGTTATTAGAATTATTTGGGTCCTTCTGCATGGTCTGCAAAGCTGAGAATTGACATATACGTAGCCCAAGACATCACATTTACTGGGACAGTATGAAAAAGAGATATCAGCATTTGAACAGGAGATGTAAAGTATATCACAAAATGGTTGATTAAACTGACAATGTTGTTAAAGAGTTCCCTTTTTTCAATGTTATAAATTTAACTTGCTATGCAAATATGCTGATAGTTCCACTGTGACTGCATGAGAGCATTTATGTCCAAATAATACCTTTTTCTTTATGTCAAAATTTATTTGCTAATTTTAATTATAAATTATTCTCCACCTCTCAAATGGCAAAAATTATGATACATATGCTGTGGTAGCATAAGGTGCTGCAGTCTGCATCCCTCTCCCAAGTACAGGATATAGTTGCAATTTTGCTTGTAGAAAACTAAGGCATGTATACTTTAAATATGCAAATATGCAAAATATACAATTTTAATGCTAACTTATAGATTATGCATTTTATGCTATCACAGTAAAATAAGTTTGAAAGAAAAATATGTAGTGAACATATACATTGAGGACAGCAACGGTTTCCATCATAGCTGGCACCCTTTCCGCTCCAGTTCCTTCTCAGATCTGCTTTGCCCTCCTATCCCCGCCTGTGGAGTGGCCAGCAGTTTGAAATGGGACCAATTAATATACGCAATCTTCTTGTTTGAAATACATTATTAATGTTTTAACAGTTTTAATCTTGATGCTTTTATGAATGATTTAGATCGCTCAGAGCCCTGCACTGCAGGGATTGGGCGATTAATAAATTTAATATATTAAATAAATAAATAAATAAATATTAAACCCTCTCCTCTTTTCATTTTTGTGGGAGGGAAATCACATTTCTTCAACATTTTTTGAAATTATACATCTCTAGATAGCAGATGTTTTTACATCTCATGCTCCAAAGACAAAATAGGCACAAAGCATTTTGGACATGGAGTAGATTTTGGAATATAAAATTTTGTTCTTCCAACACACTCCTAAAATGGACTGGAAACTTGGAAGGGGGAGGGTGGAAAGAGATGGGGCAGAGAGAGAAAGAGAGAGAGAGAGATTTACAAGCATTGGCATGGTTCTGCTCCCTCTAAGCTGTGGAGTCTTGTGAGCAAAAATTCTATTTTGTGAGCTACTGGCATTAAAGTTGTGAGTGAGGGATTTGGCTGCTGCATAAATTAGTTTGCTGTGGAGCCCTCCTTCCTGAGCTAAGACAAAAATCTGTAAGCTAGAGGCTAAAAAACTGAGCTAGCTCACACTAACTCATCTTAGAGGGAACACAGGTCTTAACTGCTACTGGAATGCAGATTTAATCTACTAGTGCATAGTATAAAAATCTGCACAGCCAATCGCCCTACTTCAAAGAAGAAGATGCTGTAAAGTCGCCTCCATGCTTGAGAGGAGACAGATGGCAGGGTCTCAATTATTCACTCTCAGCATTCTACACTTAAGGATACATTAATCTCCAGTTTTGACATATTTCCTTCATTGTCGTCTCCCCAGAACTGAACCCAAACAAATGGTACCCATATAAACTAAGCTCATTATTCCTGTTTGATCCTTGAATTTGTTAAATATCTTCATTATGCTGTATGACAATTTACTGCTCACCCTCTACCTATAAGTATGTACTAGGGTTGCCAGGTCTGGCAGGGGACTTACCAGGACGTTCTGGGAGAGGGGATGGAAGAAGCACGCCATGCCTACTTCACCCAGAAGTGATATAGGCACATTAGTGACATTGGGGGTGACCTTCTGGTTTTTGGGCAACACTCTATGGTTTGAAGCTAATTCTACTATAGAGTTTTGCCCAAAACCCAGAGCGTCACCCCCCACCCCGGACGTCACCAACATGCCTATGTCTCTTCTGGGTGACTTAGGCAAGTCACATTTGGGGTGGTAACTCTCCTCTGCCAGCCAGCTGGCCAGCTCCAGGGCGGAGTGCCAGAAACCGGGGAATCCCCTGCATGCCTGGGGGACCCAGCAACCCTAGTACAGACTCTAATTGGCCTTTTCTGGCCCTCCCCTCCCCTTTTTCCTCCTATATGTAATGATTGAGGAAATTATGTTTCACTGTATCTGAAGAAGTGTGCTTGCATATGAAAGCTCATACCTTGAATAAAACTTTTTTGGTCTTAAAGGTGCCACTGGACTCAAACTTTCTTCTAGTGCACACAGACAGTGAAGATAAGATGTCACGGACTGAGTCAAAGTTTGAGTCCAGTTAAAGACCAGCAAAGTTTTATTCAAGGTATGAGCTTTCATGTGCATGCACACTTCCTCAGATAAGAAACCACACACGAAAGCTCATACCTTGAATAAAACTTTGCTGGTCTTAAAGGTGCCACTAGACTCAAACTTTGTTCTAGTGCTTCAGACCAACACAGCTGCCCACCAAGGACCCAGTCGGTCACTCAGCCACAATGGTACTGAAATTGTAACATTATTTCTGTAGAAGTACAAGTGCTGAATTTTGATACACAATGCTCAGGATACGCTGGTTGCTAGAGAAATCTGAAAACTGGATACTTGTAAATCTCTGCCTCCGTATGGGCAGCTGACAGGGCACTCCAAAAATGGCTAAGGTGCTTCCATACTAAGCTAGAAACACCGTGGTCAAGATGGTTATCTATTTAAGACTGAGAAACAAACAACTGAGACAGAACCAACCATACAAAAACTAGGTCAGGTCAGACATCCTGATTTGCCTCGCTCCCTCTCTCCTTCCTAACTCTTATTAAAGTGGTGTAAATAACTCAAGATACCCAAAGTGCCAAGCATATTTGATTTCAAGCTAAGGTTTTAGGTTATGCAAGGGGAGGCTTAAAGGCTTATAGAAGATCTAATTTATTGTTTCTAACGGGAACGAAGGTAATTGAGACTGGAGTGTTTAAGGGAAAGCAGGCAGGCCTGGTTGCACAGCTGGAAAAGATGGCTTCTTTCAAGCATTTAAGGGTCCAATACACTGAGAAGTTCTCCTGCACCAGCCCGATCAAAAAGAACAAGGAAATTAATGGGAGCTGCAAAAGAAAGTGGTGCTCTTGTACAGTCCTTAGTTGTCTCAACAGGGTTTGCAGAAGGAAACTTGATGATGGGTTGCCAAATCTGGGTTGGGAGATTCCTGGGGATTGTGGAATCCAGGGAGGGTGGAGTTTGCTGAGGGACCTCAGCAGGGCATAATGGAATAAAAATAAAACAATCCTATTTAATTTAAGTATGCAGTTTCCTGGTGCACATATCAAATGCTCAACTTCCAGAGCACCATTTTATGGGTTACTGGCATGCAGGCTCTGCCATTCCCCACACAAATTTCACAGCCATACAGACAAATTTCCAAAGAGCTTGTGATGAATAATTGGGTTTACTCTGTCAGAGCAAGGATAAAACTAGGACTTCTAGACCCAAGCAAAAAAATAACAGAAATTTTAACATGGGCCAGTAACGTACTTCCATTTATACAGCAGTCACTGTACTCCCGACCCAGATGGGTGCAGCTGCAAGCATTGATCCATTCAAATTACTACTCTAACCCAACCCCAGATTAAGTTTCTAAATTAAGCTTTTTCCATGTCAGATGCAGACAGGGTGGGACCAGCCCCATGCAAAGGTAGGGCTGTCTTACCCCAAAATAAGCCCCAAAAGTATAAGATCAACCCATGGCTTTAAACTTTGCACATGATATTTGGCCCAAGGTCACCCCATTGTTCTCCTTGAGAGCACATCAGGTTAAAATAAGCAAACCTGACCAAGTCATGGCTTTCCATTCGCTTCGCTTTATTTTTAAGAAACAGGAGGTTCTACCTGGCAACTTGCCCACCAAGCAAACCAGCCAACACGGCTGAAAGTCTACATTAATTATAGCTTATCTAAATACAAAAGTGACGCAGTCGTCTACAGGAACCATCACAGAACGATGAGATGTAGCACTAATTCTGGTTGGCTGACATCAGAATCGTGAGCAAACAGATCTTCCCTCCCCCTCCAATCACAACCTGATCTGTGGCTAAAAGCAGAAACAGAACTTACAAGTAATGCCTACTAAAAATGACCACAGGGAAAGCTGCTTAACTGTTTTTGCAGTTTATTAAACAAATTTTCTATTCCAGGGATAAAATTGTTTCAAGGAGCGCAACACAGCATATATCGTTCTCCTGTGATCCATTTTAGCCTCACAACCACCCTATGAAACAGGTTATGTTGAGAAGGAGGGACTGATTCAAGGTCACTCAATGGATTTCAAGGGGGATTGTGACTAATTCTAGGTCTGACTAATCCTAGGCTGAACACTCTCATCACGAAACTGAGATGCAGTCCACAACAGTTACAGCTGGCCTTTTGAGGATATCTGTTAAGAACACTGGGGTGCACCCATTAGAGTTCTTCAGGTTTTATCCGAAGGTGATGGAAAAAGAAAGGGTGGTTGCATCGTGAAGTTAGTGGGAATACACAGGCACAAAAGGCCAACAAACTGAGTTCCTCCCTTCTTCCTCCACATAATATTTATTTTATCGGGGTAATTTAAAATTTATTTCATTTATTTTAAAGTACTTTTAGTTCATCTTTCAGCCCTTGCATACCCCACTGCCCAGTGACTGACATTAAAATTCAACAACAGCAACAGCAACAAATACTTGTTGGGATGCTCTCCCTTGTCAGTGATGCTCTAGGCTGATTGAGCAGAGGGTTGGACTAGATGGTCTGTACGGCCCCTTCCAACTCTGTGATTCTATGAGTATAAATCAATTGAAACCTCCTTTCTCACTCCTAGGTGGCTTACCAATAAAAAGATGCTTTGTTTATACCCTGTCTTTCTCTACAATGTGGACCCAAAAGGCCTCACAACATTCTCACCGCCTCTATTTTATCCTCACAACAACCCTATGAGGTAGGTTAGGCTGAGGGAGTGTGATTATCCTAAGGTCACCCAGCAAGCTTCCACAGCAAAGTGGGGGTTCAAACTTGGCTCTCCCACATCCTTGTCCAACACTGTATGGACTGTACCACACTGGTTCTTTTAAACACAATTATTAAAATTAAAAGCACAACCTTTTAAATTATAACCTTTATTTATGCATTAACCTTTATGCATTAACCTTTTAAATTATATTTAAAAAACCTGTTGACACTTTACTTACAGTGCAATCCTAAATAGTTACGCCCTTCTAAGTCCATTGGAGTCAATAGGCATAAAAATGCATAACTTTGCTGAGGATTGCATTTAGCCACTTAGTTTCACAAGACAGTAGAAGACACGATGTTCAGAACACTACCAGAACTCTCCTTTGCCTCTAGTCAGCACAATAGCAGTAATAATGCAGGGAGCCCATGCACATGCCAGCACATGTTCCCACTGATTCCACTTTGCCCAAGTAAGTGGTGCAGTGAGCAGTGAGGAATTCTGAGAGATTTGTGTCAAAATGCTCTGAGGTCCTTTAATAAGAATGTAAGCAGAGCCCTACAGGGACAGTCCAAAGGCCCATCTGGTCAAGCATCCTGTTTCCCAGAGTGACCAATGAGACACCCTACAAAGCCTACAAACAGGACACAAAATCCCCCAGTTGTTCCCACCCACTCAAGCAAGGGGCATTCAGAAGCCATGAACACTAAACAGAACCTCCATGTTTCAAGGCAAACAGCTATTGACTGAAATTTTCTCTGTAATTTTATCTTATTGCCTTTCAAAGTCATCAAAGCTAGTGGCCACCACTATAACCTAGGGCAATGAATTTCACCAGGGAACTACAGATTATATACATATATTTATCCACATGAACACATGAAGCTGCCTTATATTGAATTAGATCATCAATCCATCAACATTGGTATTGTCTACTCAGACCGGCAGATGCTCTTCAGATTCTCAGGTAAAGGTCTTTCACATCACTTACTACCTGGCCCTTTCAATGGCAGATGCTGGGGATTGAACCTGGGACCTTCGGCATGCTAAGCAGATGCTCCACCACTGAGCTATGGCCAACAGCATTTGATTCATTCTTTTGCCTAGCAGCAGTTTTAAATTATTGATCTTAACTAGTGGTTTTATTATTAAGCCACCTTGAGGTCCCATAAGGTAGAAAGGCAGCTAATAAATGTTTCAAATAAAATACAGCAGATAAATACATTATGTGAAAAAGCACCTTCTGTTGTCCTGAATCAAATGTTCATCTTTTCATGTATATGGTATATGAGAATTCTTGCACATTTAGGATCACTGCTACAAAATGGCATAATCCCTGAGAGAGTAGCATTTTTGCCTGGAAATCTCTCCATCTTTTACCTATTTAAATATTGTGTTTATTTAAATTTAAATATTGGGTTACCTATTTAAATATTGTGTTTTAACTACTCTGTTGTTTTAAATACATGTATATAGAGACATATATTTTCTGTGAGCCGCCCTGAGCCTGCCGAGGTGGGGAAGGCGGGATATAAATAAAATAAATAAATACATAATAAACCTATCTTTTTCATTCTCACCAAACCTCGAAAGCAACACTTTCCCATGCAAAGGGCCTATCGTAACAAGAGCAACAAAGCAGAGCTGGGATGGAATTTAGAACAGGAAAATCAAATAAACAAAACTGAAAGCATCAAATCCAAGACGTCACAAAGAAGTTTTATTAACCCCTTTTACATAATCCTGTGTTTATTGAAATACTTGCACCTAATTTAATTTGTAAGGATACCAAGAGAACAGGAGATCACTTTTCACTGGATGCTGCTTGCATCTGCCAAGAGAAAATGGACAGCCTCTGCTAGAGATAATCTTACCTGTCTGGGAGGGAATTCTTTCATAAGATTTATTTCAGATTAAACAGAACAGAATAGGGGCAGTCTAATGCACTCAGCCCTGTAAAAGAATGCATTTGCCAGGGAAAACGCACAGATTAGATCTCATGCAATCAACATCTCAGCCATGACACCAAGAGAGCCAAACAAGGACAAAACAGAAGACTGTCCTTGCCTATAATTCACTCTTATATTCACAAATAGTCTTAACACTCCATGGTCCTGTCATCTGGGTTACTATGTGATGCTGAGTGTTTTGGAAACGCTAACTGCACAGTTTTAGGAAACTATAACCAATTATCAATAAATGGGAGGCAATGAAACTAAGACCAAAGAGGCACAGCTTGTCCACTGCATCCCTTTGAATCAAGAGCTCTCCACATGTGCTCTTCTTTCCTGCTGAACTCTGTCACAGTACAATATTTTGACTGTTTGCTCAGCCCAAGGAACCTGAACGGAGGATCGGGAGCCCGCTTTAACTTAAATAGCACTTGAGACACTTTGAAACTCAAAAATAACAAAATATTTTGTTTAATATAGAGGGGAAAGGTCAGGTGAATTCACGGGTTGAAATTTCTGAGGTAAATCCAGTACATGCACATACTTTAGTCTTTATGTTTCAGGCTAATAAGAGGGTTTTTCTTCTTTTTTGTATTTTTGCATTTTTGTGTGTGTACGTGTGTGTGTGTGTGCGCCCATGCCTGTAAATCATGGTGACCCCTGGTGACTCCTACTGGCGCATGGAGGATATTCAGAGAAGTGCCTTGATAGCCTGCCTCTGCCTCCCAAAACTGGAATTCTTTGGAAGATTCCCTTCTAAATATTTGCCAGGATTGGCCCTGCTTAGCTTCAGAGATCTGACAAGATCGTGCTAATGAGAGTTTCTTAAGCTGTTTGCAGTGATTTAATTCTTAATGCTGAGAGGCTTTTGTTCCAGTGTTTTCCCCAAACACTTCAGTACACTTTCTTTGAGTATTCTCTAAATCTTCTGGTTTCCGAAAGGCTGGTACACGATTTCCAGTACTCAAACCCCTTCTCTTGAAACACCAGTCCCCGTTTTGAGTTTTTAACTGATTCTTTAGGTCTGTAAAGGCAGTTTCTAACCACACCAGACCTGGGATCTCTGAACTCTTCAGCACTAACTCCCTATTTGACTGGGTAGGATATTTTCTTCTCTCTCTAGAAGATCTATCCCCTTTCCTTGGTCCAAATGGGAATCTCCACCTAACTACCCACTCATCCTTGCCACCTTTCCCCCAGTTCTCCTGTCTGTGTTAAACTGCTCTCAGTCAGGGTTACATTCTGAAACTGTCAGTACTTGACTCTTCTCAGCTAGGGCTGAAATCAGACTGCATCTCTCCTCAGCATCTAGTTCAGAAGTCTTTCTCTGCACAGCTGATGCTAACCAATCAGATCTCTTGGAACAGCCTGTCACTTAAGGTTCTCTGGCTCTGTGAATAGTCAACCCTTTTAAAAAGTGCAGACTGTCTAGATTGCACATTGTCAGTAAGCTAAGGTCTAATTTTGCAGTGTCTTTTGCCTCTAGGGTAGCCAACTCAAGTTTGGGAAATTTCTGGATATATGGGGGTGGAGTTCAATAGGGAAGTGATGGCCATGATGTCCACTTTCCTTAGGTGCCCTTTGCTCCAGGGGAACTGATCGTTGTTGTCTTGGAGATCAGCTGAAATTGTGGGAGAAATTCAGGCCTCACCTGGAAGGTTGGCAACCCTATATTAGCGCCCTAGAATCCATCTTGGAGCAAGCAGTTGAGCCCCTACTTCTCCCCTCAAATGTGTTCCTCATTTCTTTCGTAGATGTCCAGGCAATGCAGTGGGAGTAAGGGATGTGCTGAGAGCTAACTGTAGCAAACCACACTGACGCAGTCTTGTGGTTTAACTATGTACAGTTTTATTTACAATTATATACAGCTCACCAACAAAGTGCTTCACAAGGCACCGCATAAATGAAGGAGAGACAGACACAGACTACATACACATATATATATGGTAATCAACCAATCAGCTTCCTGCTGAGTCACTGTGACAGCGCTTTGTCCAGCTCCTGCCTGAACTGGTTAGTTCTGGCTCCTGTGGCTGTCATCATGAAGTTTAGATGGGTATGATCACGTGTTCTGAAGCCTTACAAGCCAACAAAACCACCTCTCTTCATCTCTTGCCTTGAAAACCCCATGAGAGGTCATCATGTCAGTTGCTTCTTGGCAGCAATTAATTATATTGCTGTCTCACAAGCGGCACACAGACCAGCATATTCTTTGTAGCTGGCAAGTGTCAGTCATATTGCTTCAGCATACCTGATGCTTAAAGTGGAAAAGGTAGTGGGAAGAACAATTGCAATAGCATGATTCAGGTGTAAGAGCAAATAATAGTTTGTCACTACATGAATGACCCTGGAGGACTCTCTGGCTCCTGTGTCTGCCTCCTCCCCACCGCATGTGCAGCCAGAGAATGAGCTATTTCTGCTTCTGCAAGCACCATATTAGAACAAGCAAATGCCAGCTGTGTTTTCCCTGCTCATAAGCATCCAGCTCTGGTTTAATTCTGCTTTGGAATCCTGGCTTGCTTGCATGCAAAACTTAAGCCTTGGTTTTCTGGAGGGGACGTAACAGCCAACGACAGCTAGCTACGAAACGGAAATAAGTCATTGGCCGGCTACAGGAGGGGCAGAGGGGGAAAGAAGGAATGCATCAGTCTAAGGACAGTCCAGGCTTCCACAGCCTAATTACCTCCCACAGTGATCCTGTCATTCGTGTGTGGCCCGGCCCCAACAATCCAGTTGCAGAATACAAGCTCTGAATTACAAAGATTCATATAGTTTGATCTCAGGTAGCAGGGCTGGAGAAGTTAGTGGTGCGCCTTCTAAAATCACTGTACCTCTCGTATGTAAATGGGGTGTGTGTGCGCGCAAAGGTCCTATAGATGTACCAGGCTTTTAGCTAAGACTGACTTTGAAAGGCAATGAGATAAAATTACAGAGAAAATTTCAGTCAATAGCCATGAGATTGCCATAAGCCACCTGCAACTTGGCAGCACTTTCCACCTCCACAAGTGGAGACACTTAAGCCATTGTTTTTATTTACTTAAAAGAATTGTAAACTGGTTTTCTGATTTGCTCAAAGAGGTTTCTGTAAATGGTCTACAAAATGTCCACACCACTTTAATGAGTCCCCCCGCCCCCATCAGCATCCTTCATCAGGGCCAAATACACATTACACTACACAAGCACTTTTAAAAACAGTTCCGTCTTGCACATTCTACAAAAGACTGGTCCACGTGGCACTTTACAGACTTCCTTTGGCACACCATCCCATAGAACTGGAGCTGCCACCAAAAAGCCCTTGCTGAAGCTGAAACAGTTTTGATTTTCCTTGGCGATGGAGAAATGAGCAATCCCTGCTGGGATGAATGTAGTGCCCTCAGGGGCTCATTTCTGATGGTATGATAAGAGTCTGGCATCTCCTGCTTTAGGGGAAGAACAAGGGTGGTTTGATACTTTTTTTTTTAATTGTCTTTACTGTTTTTGCAACCAAAGTAATAAACAGCAAGTTTGGTACTTTTGTAAGACAGATCTTAAAAAATATATGTGCACAAAATTATATTAAAGGTGAATTACTCACACAGCCTCACCTTGTGGAAGTTGACAGCAACACATGCAGCTCAGCTAACATACAGATCTGTCCATTTTTCTGCCCCAACACGCTTCTATTTGCAGCAGCAT
Source organism: Gekko gecko (assembly GCA_029375565.1). Classification (NCBI taxonomy): domain Eukaryota; kingdom Metazoa; phylum Chordata; class Lepidosauria; order Squamata; family Gekkonidae; genus Gekko; species Gekko gecko. The sequence goes on along the minus strand of JAPDNY010000012.1, from coordinate 13,789,158 downwards.
TCCATATAATTAACAAAGCTTTTTCTGTGGGTGCTCATAAAAACCTCTCAAAACCCTTATCCCCCCCCCAGACAAAAGCACTGATCCTTCTGGGAATGTGAGATTTACTGGGTGGGGAGTCTTTTGCTTTAGCTTTTTTTCCCTAAAAGCCCAAGGGAGGCAAGAAGGAAGACTCAGGAATCTGTCACAGGAAAGGTATTTTAAGATAAACTACGACTCTAAGAGTGATGATTTAAGAGTCTGCTGCAAATCATAATATAACCAATGATTTTTTTCTGTGCAGCCTTCAAAAATAGAAAGAATGCCAGCATTTAAGATAGTGCCTATATTCTTTATGGATTTAGCAGCTTACTTTGAAAATACTTCATAACAGGTGCCATGACACGCAGCGCAAATATATAATTCGCTAAATCACAGAACACAGACATTTTAAGAAAGCCAGCCAGACATTTTCTTGTAGAAATACCCCATTTTGATGGGAGATGGCCTTGCATTTTAAATCTTGTAATAATAATATAAATCACTAGGCACTTCTGGTTGCATAATGAAGCAGGATGTAATCCAGGGGTTCCCAATGTGGTACCCATGGGCACCACGGCATCCACCAAACGTTTTTAGAAAGTGGGTGGGGATAGATGGGGCTTTTGCCCAGCAGTGCTTCTGACTGGACACTGGAGATCTGATTATGTGTGTTGGTGAGAAAATAAACAATATGTTTATATTAAAAGGCACATCGTTATTAATTAATTTATTAAAACATGTATATCCTGCCTTTATATATATATATATATATATATATATATATATATATATACACACACACACACACACAGAGGAGCTGCGGTGGCTCAAGTGGTTAAGACGCTGAACTGCAGGCTGTGGAAGGTCAGTAGTTCAGCAGTTCAAGACCCGAGAGTGCCGCATGATGGGGTGAGCTCCCGTCTCTAGTTCCAGCTCCTGCCAACCTAGCAGTTCGAAAGCAAGAAATTGCAAGTAGATAAATAGGTACCACTTCAGTGGGAAGGTAACAGCGTTCCGTGCGCCTTGGTGTTTAGTCATGCTGGCCACATGACCACGGAAATGTCTTCGGACAGCGCTGGCTCTTCGGCTTTGAAACGGAGATGAGCACCGCAACCCTAGAGTCGGATTCGACTGGCTTTCGAGCAAGGGAACCTTTACCTTTACCTTTACCTTATACACACACACACACACAGTCATACATACACTTATACATAATTGAGTTTTCCCTTCCCCGCTGGCCTGTGGGGACCGGAGAAAAATGCGCGCCGTCAACCATTGGGCCACCAGCTGCCGCTCAAGGCTGCTGGCGTGCCATTGGCTGGGAGGCGAAGGCTGCAAGCAAATGCCGCTGCCAGGAGCCAGGGAACGGAGGCTGCGATGCCAGCCGACAGTGCTGGGCGGGGAGCGAGGCCAGCGCCAGCCCCAGGGGGACATCGCAGCCCCAGAGAGACAGAGTCTCAGAGAGGGGGACGGCGGAGGCCGGGGCGGCAGATGAGCTCCTTCCCCAACAGCCGCCTGTACGCCTGCCTCCTCCACCTTCTTCCCGGGGGGGGGGGCTGTTTAGCGCCCGTTGTCTCGGGTCCATAACAGGCTTCCCTTCCTAGTGTGTGTGTGCGTGTGTATATATGTATGTATGTATGTATGTATATATATATATATATATATACACATATATATATGTGTGTGTGTGTGTGTTACATAAATTTTTATCCCTTCCTAAAATGTTGAAAAGTTACTATTAGAGTTATGCATAAGCTCGCTTCCTGACATTTTGCAGTTGCCTCCACCTCCCATGGAAGCCATTTTGCAGCTCTACCTTGTGTCAAAATTTTAACAGTGGCCACAGGCTCAAAAAAAAGTTGAGGGCCTCTCCCAACTCAGAATAAAATGTTCCAACTGCACAATCCCATTAGCACGAATAAGCCAATCAATTTTAATTCATTTTAATAATTTCTGTCCCTATTTCTCTCTTTAAAAAAGAGCATCAAAGCATCAAAGACTCACATGTCTAACCCCCACTTTCTCCCCTCAAATCTATTTGTGGGAAGAAATTATAGCATTTGGGTTGGATGATGACAAGAGAGGGACAAATAAAATAAAGCACTGCTCCAGCCCACTGGCTAACCTGAGCAGAATTAAAAGGTAGAATTACCAACTGGCAAAAGAAAGAAGAATACATTGTTAAACCCACTGATGCGCTCACAAACCTTTATGCTTTCACAAAGGGCACTTAAGTAAAACCCAGCTTGTGTTTTAACAAAGGTGACCCAGGGAGGCTCAGGTGTAGGCAAAGGTGTGTCTGTGGGGAGATGCACATGCAGGCTTTTCTCGGCAGCTGCCCCAAATCTCTGGAAGTCCCCATCCTTCAAGCAGTACAATGAAGGCCTTTCCCCAGATGGTTAAAAACATGTTGATTTGGGAGAGCCTTTTAAAACTAATTCTTCCCGTTTCTTTGTGGATTTATTGTTAGTTACAAAGCTATTGTCTTTATGATTTTCCAATTACAATTATATAGTATGAAATGTAAGCCAACTTGGGTTGTTCTTGGAACGGAAAAGTGAAATAAATAATTTTAATGTACATAAACTGAGAGGAAGGGGAAATCAAACGTAGGCAAAGCAATTGAAGGGAAAACGAGAGAGTCATAAGGGGAAAATAGAAAGAGAGACTCTTTGGCCTTCTAAATGTTCTGGGTGGGGGGGAAGCTGCCATGACATCAAAACCAGGCAAAAAATAGTTTTCAAAGTCCAACCCAGGAAAACAGTTTGCTACATTTCAGACATTAGCAAGCTGCTTTTTGCCACAAACCATAAAGTGGGGGACGGGGACAGGAATCAGAACATCCAAGGGGACACTGAGACACAGCCCAACTGCCAAGCCACAGGCAGGAACAATTCTACCTGCCCACACCTGCTGTGAAAGCAAAGTCAGCATGCCTTAGGATGCCACAGGATACCTATAGGTCATGAGTACTGAATGCACTACACTATGATAGAAATAAAATATGTCTTAGCAACTTCCAATGAAACCCAAATGGAGAAGAGGCAATAGCCAGACCCTTCTATTGTAAAACAAACCACATCCAGTGGTACCTTAAGACTAAGGCTGTGGTCACACACACTAAATAATCCACTTTCAATCCACTTTCCAACTGGATTTTGCCAGTTCACACAGTAAAATCCAGTTGGAAAGTGCACTGAAAGTGGATTATTTAGTGTGTGTGACTGCAGCCTAACAGTATTTATTACAGCATGAGCTTTTGTGAATCAGAGCTCACTTCCTCAGAAGCAATGGAAAGACAGGAAATAATTCCCCTCATTCTCATGCAGAAAATTACAGAAGAGAAGGAGGAAAAGGAGAAGTTGAGCAAAGAGAGTACCAACTGCTATCCGCAATGCCACCAAGTGAAGAGACAACAAACGCCCTTCCATCATTTGTTGGCCAAGATTTCATTCAAATTATATTTCTGCCCAGATCTGTATTAGATTCTAATTACTGTTACGTCAGCACACTAACCAGCTCCAAGGAAGCTGGTGCAAGACACTGGTGCAATTAGTAAAAAGGACTCACAATATTCAGCAAAATGATAAAAAGAGGCATAACCAGTGGAGGTCAAAATAAATCACCAAGCAAGTTTCTGTAGTTCTCAAAGAGGTCTACACCTTCAATAAGGGAGAAAAAATATCCTGACCAAAAGTGGTCTTTTCCAGTTTATTCCAGAGCAAGCTGACTTCTTCAACAGTAATAATAATAATAATAATAATAATAATAATAATAATAATAATAATAATCCACACAAGTATATAGAAAACAGAATAGCCGTTCCTACTCCAAATGTGGCTGTTTGGAAAGACATTCTGGTGCTTGAGATAGAAAATTCAGATGCATATTCCCTCTTGTTAATGCCCATAGGACGCAATCCATACAGGAAGTTCTCCTGTGCCAGGAAAGCCTCACTGAAATGAACAGGCACATGGCTGTCTTCTTGAGCAGTGCTCATTCATTTTGATGGGTTTTTCAGGAAAGAACCCCCTGATGGATTCTGCACATGGGTCAGAATTGTCTGCTGACCTTAACCATGCCCCACATCTCTCCCCCTTCCCCACAAGAGGCCACATCTTTCTATGTCATGCTTAAGCAACCTCTGACTTCCAAAACTATATCTCTAAAATGCTGAAGGCTCAAAAAGATTAACTGCATTGTAAAACAATTAGTAAGCAACCCCCCAAAACCCCCGAAAACTTATCATAAAAACATCAGCACCCCCACCCGGATATGATTTAAAATCAGAAGAATTGCCAAACTGTAACAAAAAATATATAACACACTGAACTCAAGCAGTAAACACAGGCAATTGAGCAGAAACCTAGAAAGATTAATAACAGGACAATATTAAAAAAAACATAACCAGGGGGGAGTTTTTGCTTTAAACTCAGGTTAATACTTTTTCTTAATAATTAAGTACTGTCAAGTCAAAACTGACTTATGGTGACCCCATGAAGTTCCATCTCATGGGGTTTTCAAGGCAAGGTATGAGCAGAGGTAGCTTGCCATCGCCTCCCTCTGCATAGCAACCCTCTACATAATAATCCCAGCATTTCAATTGAGTTGAGCCCGGGGTTGCCCTTTGACCTTTTCATTTCCTCGCCTCATTAATCGAGCAGGCTGTTGGGCAAGTGTGACTCCAGCCGCTCGCAAATCACCTGCCCGGATTTGCAGAGAAAACTTCGGAGATTACTAACAAGTATCATGGATGGAGAAAATGCCAATGCCATGGCAACGGAAAAGCCTACGAGCCCACCTTGAAACATGCAAACAATAGTGCTATTCACATAACTCCTGGGAAGCAGGGAAGGGGTGTCCTTATAAAAGGGTGGCTTGCCCTTGCATTTATTTGCCCACGGGTATTTGTGAAGAACAAGAATGCCCTGCACTACCCCTCCCCCCACTTCTATATCAGCCAGCTCACATTTGGAACCCAGTGAGCAGCTATTAATTAATGCCATAAGCAAAGGAGATGGCATCCAACATACTGACGGAATTGGATCAAAAAGGATGTTTTAGCAGTGGAGGGCTATCCTTGCTCCTGCAATGGTGTGGCATGGCAGCTTGCTCTTATCCAAACTCCATCTCCGGCACCATAACCTTTCATACCAATCGAGCTAGAAGTAGGTGAGCGCCCCCAGACTGGATTTAGACCTGGCATAGTATAAGCAACACTGGAGAGCAGCGAAGGAACAAAATAACTTTTCTCTATGAGCTCTCCAGTTGCAATTCATTCCCAGGCCATGCCGTCCAGACCACAATTACTTTAGAAGCCCACCCACCTTCCAATCCCATTTATTTCCAATCCCGCTTTTGGAAAGGAGGCAGTTCATCACTATCTCTCAGTCTCCTGCTCCCTTTCCCTAAGCTTCAGGTACTGCTTGCACAGCATCTGAGAAATGAAGGCACCCTGGGAACTACATTTCCCAGGGCGTACCCAGGATGCTGCTGCGCCAAGTCTTTGAGGCACGTGGGAAGGAGGAGAGTGAGGCAGGGAAAGAGACTATGGGGTGGCTGGATCCTGCCAGACTTTGGTCTGATCAGACACACCAGCAGCAAGGTAAGTGGGCTGGGGAAGAAAGGGCAATCTCAGGTACACAATTGGAGCCAGGGAGGAACTTTGGGCTGTAATATTTACCTACATGTTGATGGTGAGGAACACAAGCTGCCAAGGCCTGTATTCTGAGCCCAAGAAATGCAAGTTCTATAGGAAGAACCCAGACCTTTGGTACGTCTTTTCTCCCTATGCAGCAGTATTGTTGACAGCTGGATATTTCCTCTGTTCTGGGCGCAGAGCCAATTCCAACAGCCACTTTGCCTACAACTGGCAGCTTAATTTTTTCCCCATCCTGGCTTAATTTATTCCACAAACAATGGCACTTTCCTCTGGTGCCAGCAGCCTTCTAGTGGTGTGAGGCTATTCTATGGAAAGGAGCCTCTTTCCTCAGCGGAAGGCTCCATGCACCAGAGGAAAGTGCCACCTTAAACGGAATGGGTCTGCAAGATTCAACCCATTGTTTCCTATGGTGAAGTGAACGGCTTGTTTGCACGTGCACCGCAGTGGACACAGGCTGCATGAGGTCATCACCATCCTTCACACACACATAGCCCATCAGGACAGTGTGCCAGTCACAACTTCAGTGCAGATCAGAAACCTCATACACTCTCTGTCCAGGGCCCTCCAAAATCTGGAATGGCTCCTCTGCCTGCCACCAGCCCCCCACCCCCCATGCGTCCTTCCCAACTACTGACCCACATGTCTGCACATCCTTCCCCTATCCCCTTGTGAGCCCTTTCACTACCTGCATTCACAGATGCCTATGCAACTTGTATGCCCTTTGCCTGATGAAACCGGGCAGTGAATATGGGTGGAAGCATGGGTGACAGAGCGCTTGCAAGTAAGAACGTGGTAGGTGGGCAGGAGGGGAGGCAGGTGGGCAGGGGCATCGACAGCAGTGGGTCCCACCAGAAGCCCTGGCAGCTGCTCCACCTCAGGGTAGGCTGACGATGGCCCTAAGTCCTCACATATAACACAAGCCAGAACAAGCAAAAAGTTGTTCAGGCCAAAACCACAAGGAGTCTATTGGGGGGGGGAGAGTGATGGTGGGAATCTGCCTGAATATGCTTCACTTTGGTCAAGAACGCCAATGGCAAGGATTTAATTGTTCTTCTAAAAAAAATTCTAAAAGCGAGAGTGAGACGCTGAAGATCTCCCAGGCCCTTTTGCCCTGCCCTGCATTTTCCACCAGTGCACTGCCAGCTTGCACTACACAAGAATTTGCTCCACATATTTTGGCAACAACCAGGACAGAAGGCTTTACAACACATGGTGAGTTGATAACAGGTGTGTTCTTCAAAGTTAGGGCTGGAGGAGTCATGCTATCGCAGACAGACTCAGGCCATTAACTTCCAGATGAGATTGTGCCAGACAGCTGTCTCACCTGTAGCTGGAAAAGACCAGGTGTTTTCTGCCAATGAGTTAACTTTAGTCAGATTTCCTAACCGCCTTTTAAAACTCCTCAGGCTTTATAAGTCTACAGGGCTGCGATGGAATGCTACCTCAGATGAAACCAGTAGAATTTCTACAAAGTAGTCTTGAAATTGATAGCCCATGACTCACACGTTTGTAGTTTTCAAAGAGTTGGGTCTGAGTTCCTCCCAGCCACACAGCAGTTGCAGAGAATGGCATTTTAAAAAATAAAGGCGAGCCCAAAGAAGCTCATAGTGTTGCCACAAGGTAAGGAAGGGCTCCTCCCCTGCAAGCCATTCTTCCATGCTAAAACAGCACTATGGGGAAGCTATTATTTCTCTGTATTCCACATGGAGCAGCAGAAACAGGGAAATCACTCCCTACCAGCTGTGTTCCAGTGTGGGAGAATGGCGGGGGAGGGAGAGGTGTCCCTCCTCTCCCTGGGATGGCATTCCTATCCCATTTGGGCTCTCCTGTATATTTAAAAAAAGCCATTCCCCACAGCTGCTGTGTAGTTGCGAGGAACCCTGACCCATTTCTTTAAAAATACAAATGTGTCTTTTAGCCCCAAGGCACTCAAGAGGAAGGGATACATCGAGCATTATATGGAATAAATTAATTCTGTTAAAATCTCTAAAACACATGCAAACTTAGAAGCAGAACAAAAACAACAACAACAAAAAACCACTGAGGCAGAAAGGACAGCAGTCATGCCCATCGAGAACTTGGTTCCATGCCCACAGCATTTTGGGCAGCTGCTCCACCAGCACATGTCCACGAAAGAAAGACGGCAAAGGAAATACAAGTTCTCCTTAATGTGACTGTAGCCCAGTTAAATGACAACTGATAAGGACAGCAGCAGCTCCTTCCCTTGAGGAATATGCACAGTGGGACACTTACTCTCAAGACATTCAAGTTGTTAAGTCTAAGCAATCTCTGGGCGTTGCTCTCCACAGAACTCATGTGTGTGCATGTGGAGAGACTATGATGAGAAAAAGAACCTCTGCCTCTGAAACTCAAGACTTGCAACATAATCTTGCTGTGCGAGGTTGTCAACTGGCCAGGGGGAAAAAAAATAACCAAGCCAGCCTGGTCTATCTCTGTGACTTCTACTAAGGCCTAGGATGCCAACATCAGCATGTGCGGATTTTCGTGGCTTGGAGATGACATGATAACCTGGCAATGGCTGCAGATCCAGCTGCTGTTAAGAGGGTTCAGTTCAAAACCCAGTAACCCTAGCTCCAGTTTTAAGCTTGCGCACGACTGGCCAAACCCAGATCCTCACGCACTCTCTTGAGTACCAAGATACGTAACCAAAGACAATAAATACGTGGGCTCCTATTCCTGTAGACTCCAAAAAGGTAACATCTTTCATGTTGTTCCAGGTGGTCATCCGTGTTGGTCTGAAGCAGCAGAACAAATTTAGAGTCCAGGGGCACCTTTAAGACCAACAAAGGTTTATTCAAGGTATGAGCTTTCGTGTGCAGGCACACCTTTTCAAATACATTGGAAAGGAAGCTAGATTTCTAACTTCCAGATACAAGCTAAAAAGCAAATTAACATGTAACGCTGAAGATGCTTTAAGGTATTCAAAGTGAAAACTTAATAACAAGCTAAAGGTTTTAGTTTTCACTTTGAATACCTTAAAGCATCTGCATCATGCTACTGTTAATTTGCTGTTCAGCCTGTATCTATAAGTTTGAAATCTAGCTTCCAATGCACACGAAAGCTCATACCTTGAATAAACCTTTGTTGGCCTTAAAAGTTCCACTGAACTCTAAATTGGTTCTACTGCTTCAGACCAACACGGCTGACCAACCGGAGCAAATTACCATGTAACATGATGAAGATGTTTAGGCATTTCCCAACCTGGATCTGGCACCCTAACCCCTCCCCCCCATATGGCGACCCTATCTCCAAAATAGAGTTTCCACAAGTGCCTGGCAACTCAAGAAAAGCAATATAAAACCCGCTGAAACTACCAACAAGAAGGACAAATAATCATGAACAAGGAGGTGTAAGACTATATAACAATAAAATGACCAAACAAATGCAACAGTCCAAAAAGTCATATATAGGTCATGTGACAGATGAGATCAAAAGAACCCAAAACTGGTCAGGAAAAATTAGTACCTAAAAGCCTAGGCAAATAAAAAGGTCTCACCTTTAGCTTCTAAAAGCCAAAAGGACAGATTTTAGTGGAGCTTTCAAAGTTAAAGCATACCAAAACCGGGGTGCCACTATTGAAAAGCCCTATACCTGGTTGCCAGTTTGTCTCCCTTCGGTGGGCAGGAGGACACACAACAGAGTTTGAGATTTAACCGGCAGTGGGACTATTAAATGCCATTTTGAAAACCAGCGTGGTGTAGGGTTAGAGCGTCGGACTAGGATCTGGGAGAGTGAGACCCAGGTTCAAATCCCCACTCTGCAATGCAAGCTTGCTGGGTAACCTTGGGCCAGGTAGCCACACACTCTCAGCCTAACTTAGCTCACAGGTTATTGTGGGGATAAAATGAAAGAGAGACAAAACAATATAAACCACTCTTAGTCCCAACCAACACTCTCCTCTAAGCTGTGGAGTCTTGTGAGCAAAAATTCTATTTTGTAATCTACTGGCATTAAAGTTGTGAGGGAGCAATTTGGCTGCTGCATACATTAGTTTGCTCTGGAGTCCTCCTTCCTGAGTGAAGACAAAAATGTGCGAGCCGGAGGCTAAAAAACTGCAAGCTGGCTCACACTAACTCAGCTCAGAGAGAACACTGGCAACTGGAAAGGTAGGATATAAATGAAGTAAAATAAACAAACAAACAAAACTACATATTATATTTTCCTTGTGCCCTCCTCATCAGCTAGGAGCTGGTGATGAGACATTTATTTAATTTTATTTAATTTCTATCTTGCCCTCCCCACAAGTGAGCTCAGGGTGAGTTCGAAAGTCACACAGAGATTGTGACTAAAATAACAATGAATAAAATTTAACAATAAAATTAACATTAAAATCAACCATGGACCAAATCAGAGTGGGCTTGTTTTGATAAACTCAGATTAAGATGTTTCAGAGTGGTGCAACTGTGCACTGCGCTAGACTTAAAAGAATCAGCGCTATCAGCAGAGGGAGGCCAAGGTGGATTTGGACGTCTGGTGCCTCAACCAAAATGTTTATTAAAACATTCAGACCCCATGTTTCCTTGTAGTTCAAGGAGGCTGTGAAGTGAGCTGCGAGTTCCACATCTGGAACTGACTGTCACTCAATAGAGAAGTCGATTGTAATGGCCCATGGCTAAATACAATAAAACCTTTCATTCAATAGAGAAGTTCCTTCCAATACCGAATCTACTACAACTTGGATCTCTCTCTCTCTCTCTCTCTCTCTCTCTCTCTCTCTCTCTCTCTCTCTCTCTCTCTCTCTCTCTCTCTCTCTCTCTGTCTTATTGGCTACACAGACACCAATGGTGCAATGCGGCTGGTAGGAGGCAGTTGGTTGTAATCGGTTAGGTTGAACAGATATACTTGAAGCTCTTTAGAAAGATAGCCAGCATGCTAGATTTCATACTCCTTCTCCAGGGTGGAGAAACCATATGGCTGAGAACCTAATCTGACAAAGGATTATGTATAAATTTTGAACCCTGCCTAAATTTAGATCACTTACATATGGGCTGTCGTCCTGGTTTAGATGTTTGCTTGTTTGTTGCTGCTTCCCACGGCACTGTAGTGTTTCTATGCACCTTCTCAGCTTCCCCCAGCTTTCCCAAACCTACTTTACTGTTATGTTTTTGGAAAGATTCCTGCACAAAAACAGTGACACCCATGTGCACAGGAAAGCCTGGATCATCTCAGTCCTGCCCATATGCGCTCCATTTGCTGTGGCAGCCATTCTTCTCTCCTTCACCATGGGACAGCTTCAAAGACAACAACTGGCCATTACCAGCTGTCGTTTTGGGGTTTTTTTTAAACAAAAAAGTCCCTGTCCCTTTTCATTGCAAAGATATGCCTTTCGTTTTATGGAGGGCGATAGAGATATCCCTATGTATAAAACATCTTAAAATGGGCATTAATGTCTGTTTTTTTCTGGTTTAATAGTTCTGTTTTTTAAAATAATTTCTGTAAAAAAAAACACATTCAAAATGCCATGTAAATTTCTTTCATCCTCAACCTTACCTGTACTCTACCAGGGTCTTCCCCACTTAGTACTGGGTTTCTTTTGCTCCTTAGAAAGGGATGTTATAAAAGGTGTTCTGGTTGCATAAGAGCTAGACAGAGGTGGGTTTTTAAAAAATAACTATTTGATTTAAGTTTATCACATAACGACAAAACAACAACAGCGAACCTTTCTACAGTAATAAGCTAAAAATAGTACAATCAATATATGTTCCATCAGATGGAATCTATCACACTTTAATTTTTTTTTACAGAATCAACTTGTTTGCTATATTCAATGAATAAATACAAATCATACGCTATTGTGTGCTTCTCTTACTTCGTGGCATCCAATGTATTCTAAAAATGTCCCCCATCTATTCAGAAAATAAGTGTAGTAAACCAAATTCTGTAAATTGCAAAGAATAACTTATCTAAGATTAAGAGATCCCATTCCCGATGGAAGGTTTTTAGGTCTTCTCCAGCATGAGGAAATCAGAAGCAAAATCAGTTCCCTTTTCAGGACAGGGAGGTTTTGTGTATCAAAGTTTTTTAAAAAGATGATTAAGGGGTCATTAGTGTCTTTGTACTGTGTGATGGATTCTAGATGTCTCAAAATCTTGCCCCCAAATAAGCCAGTTTTATGGCATGACCACCAGTAGTGAGGAAAATAAAGTTGCCAACTACAGGCTGAGAAATTCTTGGAGATTTAGGGGTAGAGTCTGAGGAGAGAGTCTAGTGGAGATATGATGCCATACAGCCCATACTCTGAAACTGCCATTTTCTTCAGGAGAACTGATTTCTGTCATCAGGAGATGAGTTCTAATTCTGGGAGATCTCCAGATCCTAAGGTTGGCAACCGTAGTAGAAAGTTATCACCACAACCTCTCCAGCATAGGCCTGAGTAGCCTGGTATGATATGATGAAGACAAGGGAGTGTGAGATACCATCAGCTCATGATTTTATATAAGCTGGCTCTTTAACGTTGGTAGAGGCTGATTTAAGACAGTATATCTCCCAAACATAACCGATCGTCCTCAGAGATAATGGTTTTGACTTCTCTGCTGTTTCTTAGTACGTGAGGGAGCCGAAGGAAAATAATCTTTAATAGAAGAAGAAGAGAAGAGATTGGATTGGATTTATACCCCACCCTTTACTACCCAAAGGAGTCTCAGAGCAGCTTACAAACTCCTTTCCCTTCCCCGCCCCACAACAGACACCCTGTGAGGTAGGTGGGGCTGAGAGAGCTCTGACAGAAACTGTTCTTTTTCAAGAACAGCTGTGCCAGAACTATGGCTTGCCCAAGGTCATCCAGCAGGTGCAAGTGGAGGAGTGGGGAATCAAACCCGGTTCTCCCAGATTAGAGTCCTCACACTTAACCACTACACCAAACTGGTTCAATTTATATCAAATTGAAATAATACCTTTACAGTACAAAGCTGTCTGTTCCATATCAGTGTCTTAATTTTTTTCAGTTGTCTAGTAATACTATAAAGGAGAGCAGGTGCCTGGAACAAATGCAGATACTGGAACGAATGAAATTTACTTTCTCCCACGGCATCATATAACAACCACCTACTTTATAATGTTTCTATTTGCTGATGAATCTTCTAATCTAGAGATGTTTCATTCTCTCCAAGTGTTCTACTACCTACCTCACAGGGTGTCTGTTGTGGGGAGGGGAAGGGAAAGGAGTTTGTACACCACTCTGAGACACCTTTGGGTAGTGAAGGGCGGGGTATAAATCCAATCTCTTCTCTTCTTCTTCTTCTACTAGCCTGTGTCTTATTCTGGTGGAAAGGGGACTTAGTCCAGGGGTCCCCAACCCTTTTGAGCCTGCAGGCACATTTGGAATTCTGACACATGTTGGGCACAGCAACAAAATGGCTGCCACAGGAGGTAGAGCCAGCCTCAAAATAATTGCCACAGCTTAACTTCAGAAACACAGTGTAAATCCTTGTGCTATGGTGGAAGCTGCTTGCAGAGCAACTTTTTAAAAAATCTGCACAGCCAATCAGAAGCTTTGCTGGGGTACCAGAAAAGATGTTGGCAAATGCTATGGAGGCCACGGGCACCATGTTGGGGACCCCCGGCTTGGCTCATTACTGTAGAACCTGGTGAAATTTCTCAAGTCAGATCGATACTTCAACTATCCCACATCTGAAAGACATATGCTCCCACTCTGGCAGCCCCTCTGGAGTTGTTTGAGGAGGAGACAAAACACTTCCAATGGAAATGTTCCCCCTTTCCAGAAATCAAGCATTGAGCGCATCAACACATGAAGCTGCCTTATAGTGAATCAGGCCCCTGGTCTGTCAAGGTCAGTACTGTCTACTCAAGACTCGCAGCAGCTCTCCGGGGTCTTGAGGGCTTTCATACCACCTACTGCCAGATCCTTTAACTGGAGATTCCTGGGACTGAACCTGGGACTTTCTACATGCCAAGCTCTAACACTGAGCCATGGACTCTTCCCATTAATAAAGACATTACTGGTACACCACACCCAAACTAGCTGCTCATGTGCTCTCTTGGACATGCTCTAAGGATAAGAGAGAAACAGAAGACACTGAGAACTGGCTAAGAAAATAAATCCTGACAAGACAGAAGTTCTCTCTGGGTTAGCAGAAAGGCAGACTTGGGCTTGAGGTCTCTTGTGACTTGGATGGGGTTTTACTTCCTTTGAAAAGCCAGTTCACAGCTTGGAAGTGCTACCTGACACAGCAATAATCTTAGAAAATCAGGTAGCTGAGGTGGTATGGAGTGCTTTTGCCCAGCTTCAGTTGGTGCGCTAACTGCATCCACTCCTGGGTCAGTCAAATCTACCCACTTTAGCTACATCTGGACTGGACTATTGCAAGGTGCTCTATTTGGGGCTACCCTTGAAGACTGTTTAGAGGATGCAGCTAGTCAGAAATCTGGTTGGGGCCACCTATCAGGAACATATTACAACAATTACATTGTCTACCAGTCCACGCTTAAGCCCAATTCAAGGTATTGGTTTTGACCTTTAAACCCTACGTGGCTTGATGCCATGGTATCTGATAGACCATCTTCTCCCATATGTTCCTGCCCAGGAATTAAAATCATGGGGAGGTGCCCTCCTGACTGTCCCACCAATCAGGGAAGCTCATTTGGTAGATATACAAGGGAGGGCCTTTTTAGTGCCAGCCCCATGATTATGGAACAACCTCCCTGGGGAGGTGTGCCTGGCCCCCTCACTTTCCCTCTTTAGCAGGCAGCTGCAGACAGTTTTATTTAGGACTGCATTTAGTTAATTTTAGTAGCAGTCCTGAGTGGTGATTTAAAATTTTTGTTTTACATTAATGTGTTTTATCCTATATATTTTTATCTGTTTGTAAAGCTGCCTTGAAATCCTTAAGGCGGAGGTGTGGATAATAAATATTTTAAATAAATTAATGAATAATTTCCTTACTAATTCCCTGTTTGTTTTTCAATTATTTACATGTGCTATGAAGCAAATCTCAGGCACAGCCTCCTGACATCTGCAGGTGCTACCCACAACTAGTCACAACTATATTTGGAAGCAGAAAGGACTGCGGCGGAGGAAAACCTTATGGTTCGAAAGAAGAAAATAAGGTTTGGGCGCATGATTGAGCATGGAAACTACAGGCCTTAACCTTGGCAGTGTTTTTTCAAATGAGGAAAAAAAACCCTCTGAAAGCACTGTACAAAGCATTTTCACATCAGATTTAGAGCTGAAACACACTGTGAAAAGTTATGTTTTGACAGCATCTGTAATGCAGACAGCCTGAACTATGGGACTGTTGGAAGAATAAATGCACCAGTGACCCTCCCCCACTTCCCCGTTCTAAATCTCTACGCTCTAAATAGCCCCAAGTTCTAAAACCTGGCAGGACAAACCCAGCCATTCACTGCCAGTTTTCACAAAGGCAAAAATAAACTAAACTTACAGTACTGAAATAAATTAAAGCCTAGGGAAAAAATGTCTCTTGGAGTATAGCACCGGCTCATGTCCACATTTGGTGGCAAGGATAAAAGGGTGCTGAGAAAGGGTGCATGGAATTCTGGGAGATGGAACCAGATTAGCCAACATCGGTTTGGATCAGAATGGCCTGAACTCCCACTGTGGTGAGGAAGAAGTGAGCCAGCTCCTCCATTTTGCTTTGAAAGAAAGGAAGCAGCAGAGAATCACCAGGTTCAGACATAAGCATGGAAGGGAAATAGAAGTCTGTGGGGTCTGTCTATAAATATGACAAAAATAGCCCTAATATGGAAGGAGAGGGACAGAAGTCCATAATGTGACTGTTCCCCCCTCCCCCCACAGATGGGGCTAAAAGTATGGAGACACATTTCTGATTAGGGAAAAAGGAGAGTTTATCCATGCATTCCACAGTATTACAAACAAAAAGTTTGAATCCAGTGGCACCTTTAAGTCCAACAAACTTTAATTCTGGCTATGAGCTTTCGTGTGCATGTACACTTCTTCAGATACAGTATTGCAACTCCAATCCACAGCAGCTTTTTAGGACCAAAAACAAAGGCTGGAAGTTCCAGACACAGAATGTTACCATCATATGTGGCAGGGTCACTGACATGGTATAAAAATATCCTGCCATACACACACATCTTTAAAAACAAAGGGTTCCCCCCCCCCAAGTTCGAAACTTCTACTTTCTACTATTTGCCGTAGGGAGCCTACCTGTGTTTCACTTGAAGCAATCTCATATTCTCTTTAGCAGCATGAGTCATTTAAGTCCAGTACATTAACTTCTCTCTTGGGACTGCCATTCTCTTCCAGCTGGGTCTTCTCCAAATCCTACTCATCCTTTCCCTTCATACTCATCCTGCAAGTTTCCTTCAGCTCGATAGCTAAATGTTTGTGAAGAACACCATCTCAGGTACTTTCATCTCAAGTATGGCCCCCTTCCAGATTTTTGCTACATAAAACTATGAGGGGTTAGAGACCTGAGATGATAAACTGGACAGTGCTACTGAGGAATGTAAGAACATGCCTACTGGACCAGACCAGTAACCCATCTGATCCAGTATCTTGTTTCACACGGTGGCCAACCGGGTGCCCCACAGGGCCAACGAACAGGGTTGAGAGGCCAAGGCCTTCCCCTGATGATGTCTCCCAGCATTGGTATTCTGAGGTTTGCTGCTTTTGTTTATGGAGGCCTTAGAGCTGGTTCTAAGCAGGCCAGGTCTTCCCCATAGGCTTTTGTGGAGGCTATGGGGTGAAACAGAGGTTGGGGGGGGAAGGCTGAAGCAACTGCCTTCTGGACTGAAGACTATCCACCCACCCACCCCGGTGGCCTCTCCTATACATTCAGCTGCCCTGAATCTGCTTCAGCAGGGAGGGCAGGGCATTAAATAAATAAATAAATAAATAAATATTTACACCCAAACTGCCCACAATCAAATAACATGTGGGACCCAAGCTTTAAAATAAGGACTGGTAGCACCTAAGTTATGTGCTTCCTAAAGGTCTCTTATTTAGAAACCTGCTAGACTAAGGCTGTACTTGTACATAAGGTAAATAAGAGACCCCCTGCTGCTTAGATGTCTGACTTGACAGGAAAGACCCAGATGGAGATAAACGGCAAAGGTTTATTTAACAGAAAATAAAGTATTTAATAAGGTAAATATGACGTGTGGATGACTCAGATATATAAAGTAAAGCTGTCTCTCAAATAAAGGAAATAACCCCTGAGGGGAGATTACTTAAGTCCCCGTTCTCTGGTCAGGTTACCTCAGGAGGTTCAAGGCTGCTATTTTCTCTCACAGAACCTGCACACCCACCAGTTATGAATGATGGGCCCTTAACAGGATGCTTATTTGACACACTAAAATCAGCTTTCTTCCCTCAGCCGACCCCCAAACCCTAACTAAAAAGCCCCATAAAAGCCTGGCTAAGCTGACGCTCCTTTCCAGATCCACCAAATCCCCGTCCAAAAGTCAAAAAAGGTTTCCTCCCCACTTTTAAACAGAGCCTAGCTCAGCCCCACCTACCCAGCGGAGTTCCCTGGACTCCGATTAGCTGACGATCACTTAGGTTTGCTTGAGGCCTAAATCACAAGGATTGGTTCAGAGCCCTGGAGAGGCAGGACTTTTAAGGACGGTTGCCACAGCTTTCCCTAGAGACTGCCCGCCACTCAGTGCTGTTTCCCGTCTGTGCTTCCCGTGCCAGTAGGAGAAAAATGGGGGGAAACTGGAATGCTTGTGCTGGCATGTGACATCATTTCCGGCAAAACCCAAAAGTGTTATCATTACATGGAGGAGGCGACTCATTTTTTGTTTTTTTTAAGGGAAAAAAACACCAGGGAGAAAAGCTCTACCTCCACTTCAGTTTATGTGGTGGCTGTCTACTAGCCAAAAGTTTATGGTAATATAGGGGGATATTTCCAAAGTGAGATCCTCCAGCTACAATCTGAAGTCGTATAATCCATTCTATCACTTTAGGTATCTTGCCACCTCCCATCCTTTCATACACTAACCAGGCCTCAGGTTCCAGATTTCTACCTTGTTTGTTCTCTCTCTACACTGCTTCTCTATACCAGTGACGTCTCTCAAATCCTGTCCCTCTTCCTCACTGCAGACCAGTTTAAGCTTCAGATTATGACAATGTTGCTGACTGATTTGATTTTGGTTTTAGATAACTGGCTTTTATTCCTTTATCTACTATCTGAGGTTTTTTTTGGGGGGAGGGGTTGTTATATTTTGTTGTGTGCTAGATTTTAAATTGATTTTATTATTGTTGTTAAGTGCTTGCCAGGGGTAACCAAAAACACTTGAGAGAAATATTTGATGTAATAAAATGTTCCACCCTCGTGATCTTCTTAACTGACGTTCCATAGTTAATAAAACAGAATTGTTCATGGTCTCTATGGCTTAAAAATGTTCTATATTTATATTAACTTTTTCTAACGCTTCTCTTTGACAACTTCCCTTTTGTTCTTCCACTCTCTCTTCTTACCCTCCACATTTGGAAGGAAAAGGGTCATTTGTGCACTGGCTTTCCAAGCGGTCTCTTCTCCTCTTACAATCCCCCTCCTCTTATGGACTCTTTCTTCTTTTCAAGTTCATTCCATTCTCCTCACCCTCAACTTAATCTCTTGTGTTGTTTACCGTCACTTTGTTGTTCATCTCCCCCCACCCCACCCCAGGAGGTCAGGAAGATCCTGCTAGCTGCAGCTGAATATCATCTAGGCTGAGCTGTTTTCTCCTTTTCTTGCAAGTACTTAGCTAAAGATTCTCTGGCCTCATTCAAGCTTTTATAGTACCTGAAAAGAGGAAGGGAAAAGCAAACTGTTTAGCAAGATGTTATAGCTGGTCAAGAGGTCCTCCAGTCTGATCTTTCCAGTGTTGACCTGTGGCTTTAATTTTCTCCCTCTCTCTTCTCCTTTCCTTTTGGGTCATTTTAAATTAAGTAAAGACTAAACACAGTTCTTCAGCTGGCTGCTCTGGACCACATGTCTCTCTTCTCTTGCCTGACTTGGCTGTTCATTCGGCTGGATGCTGTTCATTCGGCCTGTCAACAGGATATCTTCCCATCCTCTCTCAGATGTCCCAGTTCTCCTCCTGTCTTTGATCACCACCTTATCATTTTCCCCTTGATTTCTTTTTCTTCTTCTTGGTGTGCTTTTCACAGTTTTCAGCCTCTCAACTCAGAGACATTCTCTGAGTCAGATTACATGCACATAAGGTTTCTGATGTAAATCAGGAACAAGCCACATATTTGCACATTTCTTCCTTCTCTTGCATACTCGGAGTCAATTAGTTATTTCTGGTTCAGCGCAAAACAATTTGGCATTACACGCAAAACAGCCAACTGTGATACCCAGCCTTCACTTCATGGACAAGTGCAAACCATCTTCTGGGTGTTCAGATATAACAGCAGACATTGGCTTGGATCCTATGAATTGATTCCGTGGATGGTGAATCCCTCCTCTACTGCAAGAACACATTAGTGGAACAGATTAGTAAGAACCCTATGTCTCATGTTTTTTCCCATCATTAGGCCACTATGCCCTCATCTGTAAGTTATTAACCTACTAAATTTAGATTTTATTACATATTTTACTTCATTTGCACCCCATCTTTCTCCCAAACGGGGAACCAGAGCACCTTACCTCCTCCTCCTCTCCTCTATTTTATCCTCAACCCCATTCGTCTCCTTTATTTTATTCTCAACCCTGTAAGACAGGTGAGTGTGTGTGACTGGCCCAAGGTCACCCAGCGAGCTTCCATGGCTGAGTGGGGATTCAAACCTGGGTCTCCCAGTTCAGAGCCCAACACTTCTAACCACTCAACCACACTTTTTTCACTTATCCTTCCATTCTCTCACTGTCTACTCTCCTAGCTCATTTCTTCCCTTTCTCTTCTTCCATTTTGGTACACAACTGCTTTACACATTATGGAAAACACAAGTTGGGCTCTGGGGTCGTCCCCCCGTGTGTCCTACACCAGTTTGGTGTAGTGGTTAATTGTGTGGACTCTAATCTGGGAGAACTGAGTTTGACTCCCCACTCCTTCACTTGCAGCTGCTGATGTGACATTGGGTCAGTCACAAGCTGTGGCACAGCTGTTCTTGAAAAAGAGCAGTTTGTGTTAGAGCTCTCTCAGCCCCATCTACCTCACAGGGTGTCTGTTGTGGGGAGGGGAAGGGAAAGGAGTTTGTAAGCTGCTCTGAGAGACTCCTTTGGGTAGTGAAGGGTGGGATATAAATCCAAACTCTTCTTCTTCTTCTTCTTCTTCTTCTTCTTCTTCTTCTTCTTCTTCCTGTGTAGCAGTCAGACATGAGTTCAGACTGTGACTGTGGTGAGTGTGGAGGAGAGACTTCTGATCCCCCTATGGTCATCATTTCCCCAACTTGAAAACAGTCCCAGGGAGTTCAATTTGGCCCACTGGGGAAACCTACATATATAGTTACAAGCTATACAGCCAACATGTTGTGGGGTGGAGGGAAAGATATGGACAGTGACCAGCTGTTCAAAGCTTGGATGATATATTTTTTGGGGGTCCACCCCCCCTCCATTTGTGGTGCCTCTAATGGTATTTTAAAAAGTGGGACTGAAAGGTGACCAAACTAAGAAATGCCATACACCTTGCCTTATTTTCAACTGCCAACACATTCTCCCTCTGCAGTGTGCACGTTTCATGCCTTTCCATGGCTAGTAACCAGATCTGATTAATATGGAGCACCACACCATGTTTAAATATGGCTCTTCAAAAATAGTTGCCAAACAGCAAGGAAGAATTAAACACACCGAGAGATAAGCTACTCCTGTTACTAGACCGAGAAGTTCAAGGAATAACTAGTGCGTGTATTTAAACACGTTTGTGATGGAAGACCAAAGCATAAACCAGTCATACAATGTCACATTTTAATTCCTGTCCTTCTTCCAAGAATCTCCGAGCAGCACACGTGTTTCTTCCCTCTTCCTTTGTGGAAGCAGGTTAAGCAGAGAGAGAGAATAACTGGCCAAGGTCATCCAGGCAGCTTTATGACCGATTTGAACCCCATCTCCCCACTCCTGGTCCATTTTCCCTAAAGATTTCTCTGCCTCCATATTCTCCCTCCCTCCCTCCCGGCATTTAAATATCTAATATCAAATCCTTTATGCAAAGAAACAGATTCAGCTATGCCAATCTATCCACACAAAGTGAGATCACGGCTTTAAAACAATCTCTTTTCCTGCACAGAGAAGCCAACACAAAGAGACTTCTAAATGTCTACACAAACACTGAGGGTTTTTTCTCTAATCTAAACAGTTTCTACCAAAGTTTCTAACAGTTTTCTAAATTAGCTCAAGGCTACAGTACTATTTTAAGTACCAAAGGGTAACACATGAAGCCTTGCGGTTAACAAGCACATACCCTGAAGATTTTAAAGACTTGTATCACTTTGCAGAGCAATGTTATTTATGATTGTTGCATGGATACATGGGATAAAGGGAACAATCCACCAGCTTCTTCCCTTCCCTATCCATTTCTTTTTCATGGAAGCATCACTTGTTGTATTATAACCAAAAGCTGAAGTCGTAAAAATATGGCAGGACGGCAAATATCCCAAATTGGAAAAAGGACAAAGAGGAGTGGAAGCGGACCCTGAGGGCAGAGAACAGAACCCCCAGAGGGAAGGAAATGTACTGGAAAACACAGTGTGAGCAGCCATATAGGAAGCAAAATGGAAACTGCCTTGTAACTTCTCCCACATGTTTGGTTTGGTCTTTCATGACTTCAAAGGGCATTGTAACCAAAGTGCAAAACAAAGTGTGTACCATACTAAAGATATATGTGCAGTTTTAACAGGTTATGGAGCCTAAGCATTACCATTCAAAAGACAACACACACACACACATATATATATAGAGAGAGAGAGAAAGAGAGAGAGTGTAGTACATATACTATAGTGGTAAACTCAGTGGCTTGGATCAAGCACAGAAGCAGCAAAATTTGACAACTTACAGACATATGCCCACAGATTCACGCATACTTGGAGGGGACGACCCCAGGTACGCAGAAAAATAAGATATTGTTATGTTTGCTTGAAGAGAAAAAAAGCCCCCACAAAACTAACGGAATGTTATAGGAGACACAGGATACAGAGAGCAATTGAGAGGGATGGGGGGGGGAGACAGAGGATGATAGGAACACTGGCCTGCTCATAGGGTTGCCAGCCTCCAAGTGGGGGCCTGGGGGTCTCCTGCTTTCACAACTGATCTCCAGCTGACAAGAGATCAGCTCCCCTGGAGAAAATGGCTGCTTTGAAGGGTGGACTCTATGAGGCCCCTGCCCAAACCCCACCCTCTCCTGGATCCACCCCCAAAGTCTCCAGGTATTTTCCAGCCCAGACCTGGCAACCCTACCTGCTCAAGACCTTGTGAGCTTATAGAACCCAGGAAGAGAATATTGGGGATGTGTGCAGGGTGGTGGGAGAATTAACAAAAAACTGCTCACTCCCCCTATAGGCTATTTCATGAGAGGCCTCTAGTTTCTGTAAACCTATGTTACCGAGCTGCTAGTAACATCAAGGGAATTCAGTCAAATGACACGATTTCTTGTAGCCATCTGAATGCCACCATTAGCAAATTGATTAGACCAGAGGTTCCCAACCTTTTTGAGCCTGTGGGCACTTTTGGAATTCTGACACAGCTTGATGGATGCAGCCACAAAACGGCTACCACAAAATGGCTGCCAGAGGAGGCAGAGCCAGCCACAAAATGGCTGCCCACAGCTTACCTTCAATTACACAGTGAAGATCCTGATGCTGTAGTGGCAGCTGCGGCCAGATCAACATTTTAAAAAACCTCCATAGCCAATCAAATCTCCAATGGCCAGTCAGAAGCTTTGCTGGACAAAAACCCCAACTGGCCCTGCCTCCTTTCTAAAAACATTTGGTGGGCACCAGGAAAGGTGTCAGTGGACAACACACATGACGCCCCCAGGCACCACGCTGGGACTCCTGGAGCAGACTAAACAGCTTGTTGTCTACAAGACGGGGATCCTCTTCAGCCCAAAGTTTCATCACCATGACAAAACACACAACATTCAAATCCATGAAAACGTTTTGGAATATGTGGAGCGGCCATATAAAACTGAGTCATTTTAGGAAGGCGCTGTCTCGTGATGAGCATTCAACAGAAAATCCGATTACATGGCAATTGCATGCCCCTGCTAGTGAGAACACAGTGCTGGAAGGACCTTTTGGAACTTGTCTTGTCCCGTTGATTGACCCGTTGACACCCCCCCAACTTTGCACTGATATCCTGCCACCAGGGATTGCGACACAGTATTATTTTTGAGGGTGCAAATATTTCAGACTTTAAGGTACAGTAGGAAATGTTGATAGTCGCATCGTTTCCAAACTGAGCACCCCAGCGCCTTCCCTGCTATCACTGGGAATGAGAGCTGTAATCTCAATCGTTTCCTTCCGTGCCTGATTGAGGTGTGTGCTTTTCCACTAAGCACGGTTTGCAGAACAAGTGTAGAGAGATATTATTTGGATTTCCTGGATTTCTTGGCTCCAGAAAGGGAGACCTGTCTGCTGGGGTGGAATCATTTGCTGTTTCCTGGGGGGATGGGGGAGAGACGACCGTCCTTATCACTCTGCCGTGCTAGAGGAAGAACAAGGAAATGAATCCTGGGGTTTAGAAAAGGCTCGAACGCTCAGCAGTTTACCATCCTCATAACCCGGCAAGATAACATTGTTGTGGGAAACGGCTCTTCTTGGGGCTCTCCCTCCTCTCTGTTCATATGCCAGCACAACTTCACACAGCTGCATGGTGAGCTCATTTATACTCCAGCTCAGTTTATCTCAACCCAGGACAAAGAGTCATCTTTGGCAAGCTCTGTGGTTCCTTTTCGAAACGTCGCCAGCTCCTGCTTCTTTGCTTTAAAGCGGTGATTCCGAAGCCTGGTTTTGCGACACGCAAACATGTCGCCAACCATCTCCAAGGTTGCAAAGTTCCAAGCGTAAAATCAATTTTAATGCGCTTCAGTTTTAAAAACCACATGTCCTTATCAGCTGGGCAGTTTTAAAACTGCACTGGCTTGGAAGCTGAAGAGCCAGTGTGGTGCAATGGTTAGAATGTCAGGCTAGAACCTGGGAGAACAAGGTTCGAATCCTTATTCGTGCCATGGAAGCTCACTGGGTGACCTTGGGCCAGTCACAAACTCTCAGCCTTACCTACCTCACAGGGTTGTTGTTGTGTGGATAAAATGGGAGGAAAGGAAAATATGTAAGCAACCTTAGGTGCCCATCGGGGAGAAAAGTAAGGTATGAATGAGGAAAATAAATAAAGACCCTTCTTGTTGGGTCAAGCTGTCCGCCCGCCACACTGGAAATAAATTTCAGGAAGCACAGCAAGTTTCCGACCCATTGGTTGAAGAGCACTATTATTGGGGCATAATCTACAGGCTGCACCCCAGCTTTAGATTGCCTTTAAACAGTCATCCACTTCATGTTTTCAGAATCCAGCAACGCCCTCCTACGTTAGAGAAAAGCACAAGAAATAATTACCGTTTTCACATGGGTTATTCGCCCCAGAGGTTTGATGTTGTGGGGAAGCAGGTCTCCCCCCCCCAATTCTCCACAGCATCGTGATGTATTTGTGCACCTCTCGTTTTCTCCCAGCTTTCCTACAACCTTTCTGAAACTTGTTTTGCTCTGAAGTGAAGTTTTGGGAACAATCACAGTAAACCTGGATGGGTTGTGGTGTGGCCATTTTCACCCCCCCACACCAGGGGACTTTTATTTAAAAAAAACACCAACGTTGAATATCTATATAATGTTATAACAATGTGTGTACTAGGTTTCCTCAATTCCCAGCTTTCATTTATTTAAAATTAAGTCACTAGCCCCTTCTGTTTCAGAGATTAAAGGGGAAAGGGATATCACTGCAACAGAAGGGCCAGAGAATTACTTTAAACTACAAACAAAAAAGGCTGGGAATTCAAATAATCTGTTACATGCACAGTTATAACGTTATAGTGATATAATAAACATTTGCTCATGTAGAAAAATCCTGACAAAGCCCCAGTGGCCTGGGGGAGGAGAGATGGCCTCTGCTGGGGGACTGTGGGGAAACCCGCCATGGGGCAGCCCCATTGCTGCTGCACTGTATCAGCAGCCATAGAAGCAACAGGGAAACCATTAAAGCCTGTCCCTGTGTGGAAACCTCACTGGCATGGCTGTCACATGAACAAGTCAAAGAAATCTGTGGGCTTCTGTGCTTCCACTTCTTTCTCTCTCCCATTCTTCATACAATAATTACATTATTTTGAAGCAAACCACAGTTTACCATTACATCTGAACCAAGCATGATATTTTGTTCTCTTCCCAATAAACCAGAGTGACAAACTTGGGTTCAGGTTACGCCTGAACCATTCCAATGAGCCAATTGTTCCCCGCCCAACAATTAAATAGGAGAAAAGGGCCGTTTCTGCTGCAGAATAAATTTCTGAACTGACCATCCCAGAAGACTGTAAACACCTGCCCACATGCTTTTCGCTCATCAAAATGATAATTGCTACAGTAACAAAATGTTCCACTTCAGATTTTCCTGAAATTGGTGGGCTTCACATCCGTTCCAAAAGGCACAGAGAATACAAGGATTAATTAACAATATCGGAGTTCCAGCAAAACATATTTACTTGGGAAAGAGTTCAAAATGTTCTTCCACAAATGTAGGACGTGGATAAAAAACAACCATTACAAACAGATGGAACACACGGTTTGTAAATATGGCTCGCAACAGCCTCTCTGAACGCAGAACACACACCACAGTTGGCAAGGGCCCGAGACAACAAGGGATCGTTTGACCTGCTATGCAGCAAATCGGTTCCAGGCAGCAGCAGAGTTCGCGCCATTACTCACATTTGCAGTGCGGGAAACAAAAATGGTTCACACCAACGGAGACGAAAAGCAAGTGGTCTTGGTAGTGTCCAGCAGGGGCCACACACACAATTGGGAATACACAAGTAACGATGCAACCCTAAATAGAGTGACATCCCTCTAAGTCCATGGATTTTAGAAGGATATAAATGCTGCTTACTAGGGCAGTGTTTTTCAACCACTGTGCCGTGGCACACTAGTGTGCCATGAGATATTGTCTGGTGTGCCGTGGGAAAAATTCCAATTTCATCCATAACATATGAACAATTATAAAATAAAGTATTATTATTCCATAATAAAGTAATTATAAAATAATTTCTTTGTGTTTATTTGATTCCTATTCAAGAGAATTACTTTATATATAGTCAATATAGGCACAGAGTTAATTTTTTTTAACATTTTCTAATGGTGGTGTGCCTCGTGATTTTTTTCATGAAAAAAGTGTGCCTTTGCACAAAAAGGTTGAAAAACACTGTACTAGGGCACTGTAAGAAGCCAAATATGGGAGTGGACTTAATTTCCGGCTCCCAGAAAGTCAACTCCGTTCTCCCTTCCTCTAGCAGCATCTTACAAGAAAATATACATATCTGCTCCTATATGAGTCAGAGCAAGGTTCCCCACAACTCTGAATTGTCTGCTCTGCTACCTGACTAGAAGCTCTCAGGCAGGAAAAGAACTTTCTCAACACCTGTTACCTGGATGCCTTTAACTAGAAATGCTGAGGACTGAAGATGGGACATTCTTCATGCCAAGCTGGTGGTCTCCTACTGAGCCACAGTCCCCGCCCCAAAGTCTTTCCCATCTATCCACAGAAGCAAGTCTCTTCTTTATAGATCCCCCTCCTCCGATGGATGCTCTAAGCAGCAATACCTGCTCCAAACAGCAGAGGCAGACTTGAGTTCACCTCATAGATGTTGTGAAGGTAGGAGTTGAAGGACATCCAGTTAGTACGAGTTCTTCCTATTATTTTGAGGGGGGGAGGGCATAGTCACAAAACAGGGGCTGAAATGGATTTTATCGGAGGAGGGGGGGTATGAGAAGGAGAGAGATGTCTTTAACAGGCATGTTCCACTTGATAGCCAAAAGAGACTGGCTGGCGACCTCTCAACTTTTTTCATTAACTGACTGCATTATATATCCTTATACAGTCTACAAGATACAGCTCAAAATAGATATCTAGCTCTTAGCATGTAAATGCGTAGGGCTTCCTTAATTCTCTGATGCCGTTGTTTATTTGAGTACAGCTTTTTTGTCACATTAAAATAACTGGAACAGTGCTTTTCCAGTCACGTAAAATATGTGAAGGAATTCATCTTATTACCATGGTAGGACTGGAAAATAAGACTTCAAGCTTAGCCATAAAATGAAGAGTAAGGCTGGGACCTTCCACCCGAGTCGAGTACTCCATTGACTTTCATTTGGAGTCTATATATGGACCTTAAGCTACTTTGGGCATATCTGACAGAGAAGCAGCTAGAGAACGGTCTAGAACAAACAGCCGAAGCAATTCATTGTGGAAGTGTCAGGTAGGGTTTCAAAGTCCCTAGAATACCAGATGGTTGTCCATTAATGGAAAAGCAGGAAGGAGAATGCTGCTGGCCACAGTGACCCAAAGAGCCCCGGTTCCTCACACACCCTTGCCCCCTCCCACTGAAAAGTCTAGCAATGTTTACAGCATATCTTTCAGAGGTACTGCAAATCCCTTTTCCCCCTGTCTCGTTTTGTGCCTGAAAATGAAGACAGGGAGAGAAGGAATTGCACTTATGTGGATACAAAGCCATACCACCCAAACAAGTGCGTATGAAATGTATTAAATGAGTCACTGCTTTTCCTAAAATACTTGCATCAAAACAGAAGAAACCGAACATCGGTTAATGGAATTCCTGCTCTCATAGTGAGCCGGTAAGGTGGTGTAGTGGTTAGAGAGCTGAGCCTGGACTGGCAAGACCCCCCGTTCAAGACTCTGCTCTCCTTTGAAGCTTGAAGGGGTGTTTGGAGGATAAAATGTGATAAAAGTTGAAATATCACAATGTTGGTTCAATGTACATAGGAGGGACCAACTCCTCCCATACTATTCGGCCCATCAGCTAAGATTTGCCTCTCAAGCCCTGCTCTCTCTGTACCCCTGCTTTCAGAGGTGAGGCAGAGGGCAACCAGAGACAGGGCATTTTCTGTGGTGGTGCCATGCCTTTAGAATGCCCTCTCCTTTGAGGCTCGCCTGGCACCTACTTTACCTGTTTTTCAGCACCAGCCTAAAACATATCTTTATACCCAAGGCTTTTAATTAGGAGTTTTATCTTACCAGATTTTTAAGGGTCTGCCCTGACTTGGATAGCCCAGGCAAGCTGGATCATAGAATCAATAGAGCTGGAAGGGACTTCCAGGGTCATCTAGTCCAATCCTCTGCACAAGGCAGGAAATTCACAAATACCTCCCCCTCCACACCCACAGGGACCGCTGTTCCGTGCCCAGAAGATGACAAAAAACCTCCAGGATCCCTGGCCAAATCAGCCTGGAGAAGAATTGCTTCCTGACCCCAAAGTGACAATCAGTATTTCCCTGGGCGTGTAAGAAAGGGCCACAAGAACTAAACACTGAGGTAACCCTTCCCACTCTCCCCCCCATGATCTGACCAAGAACCAGCACTGCTGTAAGATGGCCATCTATCCTCTGTTTGAAAACCTCCAAAGAAGGAGAGTCCACCACCTCCCAAGGAAGCCTGTTCCACTGAGGAATTGCTCTGTCAGGAAGTTCTTCCTGATGTTTAGCCGAAAACTCTTCTGATTTAATTTCAACCCGTTGGTTCTGGTCTGACCTTCTGGGGCAAAAGAAAACAACTCCATACCATCCTCTATATGACAGCCCTTTAAGTACTTGAAGATGGTTATCATATCACCTCTCAGTCGTCTCCTCTCCAGGCTAAACATACCCAGCTCCTTCAACCTTTCTTCACAGGACTTGGTCTCCACACCCCTCACCATCTTCATTGTCCTCCTCTGGACACGTTCCAGCTTGTCTATATCCTTCTTAAATTATGGTGCCCAAAACTGAACACAGATCTCAGATTGTCAGATCTCAGAAGCTAAGCAGGGTCGGCCTTGGCTGGTATTTGGATGGGCAACCTCCAAGAAATACCAGGGTTGTGACACAGAGGCAGGCAATGGCAAACCACCTCTGAAACGTCTCTTGCCTTAAAAACAAGTCAAGCTTACCATCTAGTGGTGCATAATACTAAAAAGGAGCTAGAACTTCGGGCTGCCAAACTTAGGACCTCCTGGGTATTCTACATACACTGCCATACAATAATTAATTAATTAACAATGGTCTGCTTCTGTTTTATGGATCATTTTGATACATCCAATGGTTTACATTTTAATGACTTGTTTTTAATATTGTGGTTTTTAATTGTTAACTGCCTCAAGCAGGATGCTAAAGAGGCAGCATAGAAATATTATAAATAAATAATAAAAATATAGGAATATTATAGAATGCCATCAATATGCTGATGACACCCAGCTCGTGATGGCTGGCTGGCTGGACTCCGCCCCAGATATTTTGGACTGGGTGTTAGGGGCCGTGGCTGGATGGTTGCAGCAAAGCCAGCTGAAGAGGAATCCAACAAAGATGGCGGTCCTGTGCCTGAGTCATGCGGGGTTAGCATCGAGAATCAGGCTCCCGGTCTTTGGTGGGGCACCACTGGTGCAAATTCCAAGGGTGGGGAGTCTCGGGGTGATGCTGGATTCCTCGCTTACCGTGGAGGCCCAGGTCACTTCGGTTGCCAGATCATCCTTTCATCATCTTCAGCTAACCAGGCAACTGGGTCCCCATCTCACTTCCTTGGACTTAGCTACAGTGATGCAAACAATGGTCACTTCCAGACTGGACTACTGTAACTCCCTCTGCATGGGGCTACACTTGAGCCTGATCCAGAAACTGCAGCTCGCGAAGAATGCGGCAGCACATCTGCTGATGGTGACTCCTGCGCAGGCACACATTCAGCCAGTGTTGTGCCAACTGCACTGGCTGCTGATCGAACATCGGATCTAGTTCAAGGTCATGGTCTTGGCCTTTAAAAACCTATGTGGCCTGGGACCACCATACCTGCAGGACCACCTCTCCCCATATGAGCCCCGGAGAGCTTTACTCGCTTCTGACCAGCACCTCCTGGTGGTCCCTGGCCTGAGGGACGTCGGCTTAGCCTCGACCAGGGTGAGGGCTTTTCCGTCCCTTGCCCCGGCCTGGTGGAACATGCTCCCATTTGCGGTCAGGGCCTTGTGGGACTTATTACAGTTCCACAGGGCCTGTAAAAAGGGGCTGTTCCACCAGGCCTTTGGTCAAGGCAGCGGACGTTCAATCATTCTTTCTGTCAGGTAGCCCTGCCATTATGGAAGGGTGGGAGGTGGGCTATGATGGATGACAGGGTGGGAGGTGGGCTATTGGCGCCTTCGTGGCGTACCAGACGGGAGGTTGGAATCCGGGGAGTTGTTGATTTACACCTCGGGTGTGAGAATGGAATGTGGCTTTATTTTATTATCTCTTTGCAGCCCAGACGTTTTGACCTTGGCAAGTCGGGCTGTGAGCTTCTCTATCGCTGGCATAGATGTAGCAGCTGTGGTTAATGGGGGCGGTGGGGAATTCATTAGCTTAGTAACTTTCGATTTCCCAGTCGCATGGTATTCATTGTATGGAGGAAGGGGGGTCCCCATTCACCCCCTTTCCCTGTATAACCGCTTGCTTTCTGTAACCAAGTCATTCTGAACAAGAGACCTGTTTCAGTGATCTATCTATTGCAGCTTAATAAACGCTAACCTTGCTTGCATCAAAAAGGTCTGGTGTTTGCTGACTAAGTTAGGACTTCTGACAGTTTGTTCAGAATCATCATTTACTTTCGGGACTGGTCCTAAACCCACCACTCCAAAATGAGTGATGGAGAAGAAGACACTCTCCCGATTGAAGAAGAAGAAAAGGACAAGAAACCTCCAGGGAAAGGCGTACCCAAAGAAACCCCTGACACATACGTGCCGGGACAATGGGGTTTGGAGTACGACTTTGGAGGGCCCTACGGCGATCCGTATGGGGCAGCTTATGGAGGGGTGACCCACCGAGCGGGACGCAGACGGGACTGGGTGAAACCCCTGACCGAGACCCACGAGGCGTGGTTCGGGACCCCAAGAGCATCCATGGGGATGAGCCACCCCGAGAGGTCGGTCCGCAAATTGGCTACCGCCGAACCCCTGGAAGACACCGGCAGGGACTCCGAGCCCCGAGAGAGTGTCGTGGTGAGGCGGAGATGGAGCGGGGAGCCAAGCCAAGACCGCCTGATGCGTTTCCTGGATGAATCCCTCGCTCGCATCCCACAGATGATTGCGGATGGCATTCGGGAGGAGCGTGAACGACAGAGACGGGAAGAGCCGCCGGCACAAGTCCCTCCAGATCAACGTCCAGCACCGGACCAAGGGGCGGGGAACGTGCCAGCCGGACCACCGGATCAACCAGCGGGGCCAGCACCACGGGGCCCGCCGGGGCAACAACCCCCTCGCCCTTGGGGGTTCCTGCCTCCTAAGCCTACCGAGCTCCTGGATGCGGATTTTGACGGAGACCCCGAAAAGTTTCCGTTCTTCCTGGTGCGAGCCGAGAAGTTCATTGAAACTTGGGGCCACCTGTTCCAGAGGGAAGAGCGGATGGTCGACGTCATAGCGGCTCACCTGAAGGGAGCAGCAGCTGACTGGTACGTGGGGCTCCACCAAGCCGATGGGCGCGAGCTGAGAGAGATCGACTCCTTCATGTGGGCTATGAAAGAACAATTTGAAGACGTGCACTCAACTAAAGCAGCAAAAGCAACGATCCGGAGCCTCAAGCAGGGCGCGAGGTCGGTGAGAGATTACACCGCGGAGTTCCGCAGATGTGCCGCAAAGCTGCGAGGAGAAGGAAATCTCCTGGAGTTTTACAAATGGGGGTTGAACCCGGAGGTTCGCCGTGAGGTCACCCTGAACCAAGATCCGAACACCCTTACTGGATGGATCCAGGCCGCAATCACGATGGAAAACCGGCTGAAGACCATCAAACTAGACGATGCCGCAGCGCTGGCAACCCGAGGGAACGCACCGACTGCGAGAGGAAAGGCCCTCGTCCAGAACCCAAAGCAGAAGGACGGGACAAGAGAACTCCGGATGAAGCAAGGTCTGTGCCTCAAATGCGGAGAAGGGGGCCATTTCGCCGTGAACTGCCCGACCGCGTCTGCACCGACTGGGGCGCAAAAAGGATCAAAGAAGAAGTTCGACACATCCACGCCAAAACAGGTGGCGAGGCCGAAAGGGGCGAAAGCTTTGCAAGCTAAACCACTCAGCGAGCCATCCGACTCCTCCGATGGCGAGGTCGTGCCGCAGGGAAACGAGGCGGACCTACTGTGAACAGCGCTGAACAGCAGGTCCCACAACCCCAGGCGCAACTCCCGGTGAGCAAAACCCCCTCTCTTTTTTTTTCTTACCGTGACTTTAATGGACCCGGGTCTATTGACCCATGTGAGAGTACGAGCTCTCATTGACTCAGGGTGTGGGAGAGACCTGATTAACCCTACCCTACTGACGGGACTCGGGGCGAAAGTCCTTAAACTAAAAGACCCCTTGATTTTTACCCAAATGGACGGGTCCACAATGAAAGAACCTTGCAAATACGAGACTGTGCCACTGCGGGTGGGACTGGGGCAGCACTGGGAAGAGAGGTCTTTTGTAGTTACCCCGTCCGCCCGGTTTCCCCTGGTCTTAGGAAGTCCGTGGTTCTTTGATCACGATCCCCACGTACTTTGGGGGGAGGGAAGGTGAACTTCATCTCCGAGAAATGCCGCTCCCACGTCTGGAAGACAGAGTGGGGACCCATAAGCGGGGCCCAACTCTTGGTAACGGCTGGGGTAGCCGACGCAGAGCTGGAAAGCATTCCCCCGAATATCGTGATCTAGCCCCTGTGTTTGGGGAGGAGGAAGCCGACGAACTGCCCCCCACAGGAACTCTGATTGTGCAATCGAAATCTTGCCCAACCAAAAGTTACCAAAAGGGAAACTTTATTCTATGAGCCCCTCGGAAAAGGTGGAACTGAGGAAATTCATTGACAAAAACCTCAGCAGGGGTTTCATAAGACCAGCGTCCTCCCCCTTTGCAGCCCCCGTACTCTTTAGGAAAAAGAAAGACGGGGGATTACGACTTTGCACGGACTATCGGGGCTTGAATGCAGTTTCTAATACCAACGCTTACCCTATGCCTCTCATTAAAGACTTGTTGGCGGCAGTCGCTGGGGGAAAATTTTCTCAAAACTTGACCTCCGGGATGCCTACTTCCGAGTCCGAATTCGGGAGGGGGACGAGTTTAAAACAGCTTTCAACACACCCCTCGGGCAGTTTGAATACCTGGTCATGCCGTTCGGGCTACAAGGGGCCCCAGGGGTATTCATGAACTTAATTAACGAAGTGTTGCATAAGTACCTGTTCAAAGGGGTCCTTGTTTACCTTGATGACATTCTTTTGTATTCCCCCGACCTAAAATCTCATGTGAAACTGGTACGGGAAGTACTACAAACGTTGCACAAGCATAAACTGTTTGCCAAACTGTCTAAGTGTGAATTTCACAAAACAGAAATCCCTTTTCTGGGCTACCGCATATCTCAACGGGGGATTGAGATGGACCCTGACAAGATTAGAGATGTAGTAGGGTGGGAACCTCCTAAAACGCGGAGACAACTCCAGGGTTTTCTCGGATTCGCGAACTTTTATAGATCATTCCTATCGAACTTTGCCCAGGTGGCTCTTCCCTTAACAGACTTATTAAAAACCAAAGGGAAGCCGCCCGAATGCACTCGACCCGGAGCTAAACTTGTGTGGTCACCAGAGTGCCAACGGGCTTTTGACAAACTGAAGACCCTTTTTACTTCGGAACCGGTTTTGGCCCACCCGAATGAACTTAAAAAATTCATTGTCCAGGTTGACGCCTCGGACGTTGCTATGGGGGGCGATCCTCCAAGAGGGGAGGACGGCAAATTGCACCCCCTAGCCTATGTGTCCAGAAAATTCAACGACACTGAACGAAATTGGTCCATTTGGGAGAAAGAAGCGGGGTCGATCCGCTTGGCGTTAGCTACCTGGCGCCATTGGTTAGAGGGTGCGCGAGTCCCATTCGAGGTCTGGACTGACCACAAAAACCTCGAGCTGCTCCGCTCCCCCCGTTCCTTGAACGCCAAACAGCTCCGCTGGGCTGATTTCTTCTCCAAGTTCAATTTCACACTGCACCACTTTCCTGGGACATCAAATTCGCTGGCCGATGCTCTGTCACGCCTCCCTCAACACGACAGCAAAAGGGAGGAGATTCGTGATTCCGTATTCACTCCTTCCCAGTTGGGAGGAGCGGTAACCACTCGGAGGCAGGCCGAACGTTCCCCCCGGCCACCAGCCCCTCCCCCGAATGACTGGGCCGTAAAATTTTCCACTGAACTGTCTGATGTGGATAGGGAGGAGGTGGAGGGGGAAGAAGGAATGTCCCGTGATGAACATGGCTGCTGGACTAAGAATGACAAACTCTTTGTTCCCCGATCTCTCAGGGGGGAGGTAATGGGTTGGGCACACGGATCTAAGCTGGCTGGACACACAGGGTTTGTAAAATCCCTCCAGCTCCTGCAGCGGCAGTTTTGGTGGCCGGGCCTGCGTAAAGATGTTTCACTCTTCACATCTGCCTGTCAAACTTGCTTGATGAGTAAACCTCGGCCCGGTAAACCCCCAGGTGCCCTACAACCCCTCCCTACGCCGGCTCGGCCATGGGAAGTGATCTCTATGGACTTTATTACGGATTTACCCCCTAGTGGGGGAAAAACTGTCATTTGGGTGGTGGTGGACCTGTTTACCAAACAGGCACACTTCGTTCCTTTTGCCGCCATCCCCTCTGCTAAGAAATTGGCCTCGGCGTTCTTGCAACACGTCGTGAGACTCCACACCTTGCCTGCTAAGGTGATCTCCGACAGAGGAGTTCAGTTCGTTTCAAAGTTCTGGAGCGAACTTATGTCACTGCTTGGGGTAGAACGGGGGGTGAGCAGTGCCTACCATCCTGAATCGGATGGGCAGACTGAGCGTGTAAATCAGACACTGGAACAATATTTGAGGTGTTTTTCTAATTTTCAGCAGGACAATTGGCATTCTCTTTTGCCTTTGGCTGAGTTCTGTTACAATAATACTCAGCACTCATCAACGGGGATGTCTCCTTTTAAAGCGGTACATGGGTATGACGCCCCGCCTCTACCGTTTTTGTCTTCTCCCGACCTCCCGGCGGGAGACGCTGGTGACTGGTGCAAACAGTTGCAGGAGGCATGGGGCTCCTTGGCCCAGACTTTGGAAGAAGCTAAGGCGGCGTATAAACTCCAGGCCGATAAAAAACGTAGTCTTGCCTGGATTCCCAAATGCGGAGAGTTTGCTTACTTGTCCACCCAACATTTGCGTCGCATTCAGCCAAGCCGCAAACTCGGTTGGAAATTTATTGGTCCTTTTGAGATTGTGAGAGTGATTAACAATGTAACTGTTGAACTTGCGTTGCCTAAGTCTCTAAAGTCTGTTCATCCTGTTTTTCATGTACGGCTTCTTCGCCCAGCGCCTGAAGGGAACAAATGGAGACCGCAACGCCCCGTCCCGCCTCCGCTGCTGGTGGGGGGGAACCTCACTATGAAGTCTCACAAATTCTGGACTCTAAACTCTCTCGCAATCGCTTGTTTTACCTTGTTGAATGGATTGACTTTGGGCCGGAGCAGAGGGAGTGGGTACGGGCGGAAAATGTTCTGGCCCCCGGCTAGTTAGAGCCTTTCACAAATTGTACCCCCATAAACCAAAGGGGTAGGGTTATTTTCGAGGGGGCTGCATGTCAGGTAGCCCTGCCATTATGGAAGGGTGGGAGGTGGGCTATGATGGATGACAGGGTGGGAGGTGGGCTATTGGCGCCTTCGTGGCGTACCAGACGGGAGGTTGGAATCCGGGGAGTTGTTGATTTACACCTCGGGTGTGAGAATGGAATGTGGCTTTATTTTATTATCTCTTTGCAGCCCAGACGTTTTGACCTTGGCAAGTCGGGCTGTGAGCTTCTCTATCGCTGGCATAGATGTAGCAGCTGTGGTTAATGGGGGCGGTGGGGAATTCATTAGCTTAGTAACTTTCGATTTCCCAGTCGCATGGTATTCATTGTATGGAGGAAGGGGGGGTCCCCATTCACCCCCTTTCCCTGTATAACCGCTTGCTTTCTGTAACCAAGTCATTCTGAACAAGAGACCTGTTTCAGTGATCTATCTATTGCAGCTTAATAAACGCTAACCTTGCTTGCATCAAAAAGGTCTGGTGTTTGCTGACTAAGTTAGGACTTCTGACACTTTCCTCCCCTTTCCATGGTACCTTTCCAAGTGCCCGTACTGTTCTGGATACTACTTGGGCACTGGAGTTTCTTAACTATCCCTGCCTAACATGAGAGGTGGGTCTTTGTCATTATCTGTTGCTGCCATCTATTGTTTCATGGTTTTATGTTGCAAGTCACCCTGAGCCCCATTTTTTGGGGTAGGGTGGGGCATAAATTAAATAAATGCATAAATGAATGCTTACATGGAACAGGGCACTTCAAACAGTTATTCTACTGTGTCTATTATGCTTCTGTCCTAGTTTCCCTGTAAACCGCTTCCACGTCTATGAAGCCAGGCTTCCTGACATTAAACCAGACCACTGATACATGTAGCCCAGTCCTGAATGCATTTGGACATCACCATAAAACATGGTTTGTACACCGTCATTTGCTCTAACATAAGAACATAAGAAAAGCCCTGCTGGATCAGACCAGTGGTCTATCTAGTCCAGCATCCTGTCTCATGCAGTGGCCAATCAGCTCCTCTGGAGGGCCAACAACAGGACTTCGAGGCCAAGGACTTCCCCTGATATTGCCTCCTGGCTCTGGGATTCAAAGGATTAGTGCCTCTGAATGCGGAGGTTCCTCTCAGTCACCATGGCTGATAGACATTGATAGATATCCTCCATGAATCTGGTGAGCCAGTTTGGTGCAGTGGTTAAGTGCATGGATTCTAATCTGGGAGGACCAGGTTTGATTCCCCACTCCTCCACTTGGGCAAGCCATAGTTCTGGCATAGCTGTTCTTGAAAAAGAGCAGTTTCTGTCAGAGCTCTCTTGGCCCGCCTACCTCCCAGGGTGTCTGTTCTGGGGAGGGGAAGGGAAAGGAGTTTGTAAGCCGCTCTGAGACTCCCTTGGATAGTGAAGGGCAGGATATAAATCCAATCTCCTCTTCTCTTCTTCTATCTAATCCCCTTTTAAAGCTATTTATTCCCATGGCCATCATGACATCCCCTGGTAGTGAATTCCACATTTTAATCACACTCTGTATAAAGTAGTATTTCCTTTTGTCTGTCCGGAACCTACTGTCCATCAGCAGTAACATCCAAACACAAACTGTCTAACAAACTGGGGCATATCTATTGGCACCAAAACAGGATTTCAAACTAGGATTTGTAGCTGGCTTTTTGACTACTGCTTGTACAGTGACTTAGCTGTGAAGACTGAATTCACAGACCATAGTTTGTTGAGCAGCACCACTCCCTGCGGCAGCCTGGCCACAAAGATGCTAGCAAACTGGGGTTTGATACTTACATAGACTAACCTAAGTTGCTACATAGCCATGGTTTGGTGTGATGCCCAAATTCAATGACACTCTGCTCTGATTGGTGGGTACTCCTCAGGGCCCTGGAGAAGAAATCTTTACATTACTGCTAAGCCAAGCTGTGTACCCAGGCATCGTCTTCACACAACACAAACACTCCACCACCAAACCACAAAACCTCCTTAGTTTTGACAATGCTACAAGGGGTTAAAAATAAAAATGCAGCATAAAAAATGCAACCACTTCAACAGGAGACTAAACTGCACAATACCAGAGTCTCAACAAATCCAAAAGGGAAGGGCGGAAAAAAAACAAAACACCAAACTAAACACATCACAATTTACAAATAAGAAACAGAACGCCTGGCCACACAAATGGCTTTTCATATCCAGTAGCCAAAGCTTAAAAGACCAGGTTGCAGGCAAACAGCCCCAAGGAAAGCATCCCTTAGCCAGCACCACCACAAAAAAGGCCCTGTCTCCAGTCAGCATCCATACCAGTTCAATAAGGTGCTCCTAAGTTACAACTATCTCTAGCTAGCAGGTGAAGACTCCATTTACTTTACTGGGGGAAATCCTGGTGGGCCATTGTCCCAAGCTCTACCGACCCCATGGTGGGACCAGTGAAGAGGAATACAAGTGCCAGTGGCATAGGGCAAAGCCAGGAGCCACTGTGTCCATGCTCCTCCTCACCCAGGCCGGTGAAGAAGAGCACAATCACATGGGCCACTGTATTCCTCTTTGTCAGCTGTACTGCGCCCAGGCCAGCCACTAGGAGAACAGGCACAGTAGTGCCTGGCTCTGCCCTGTGCTGGTATGGTACAGCTGGTGAGAAGGAGCAAGGGCACAGCTGCTAGTACACATCTGGTGTGGTCAGCGAGGAGAAGCATGGCCATGCCCACAATGGCGATGATGAACACTGACACAGCACTGCCTGCCTTCGCTCTGTCCAGTTGAGGTGTAGAGTACTTGGGGAAAAGAAACACGGCAATGTCCACCTTTGCCCTGCTAGCTCGGTTGGGGGGGTGGCTGGCAAGGAGGGGCAAAGTAGCACCTCCTTTCTCCCCAATTGGCTCTTTGACCCTTCATGAGATGATGGGGGCGTGGCCATTTCCCAAGGCCATTTTGTGCTCCATGTCCACCCTAGCTAGCCAGAAACCCCAACTTCTCCCTTTCAAATCCCAGTTTCCTCCTTGGAAACTACAAAGGGAGAACTAGTGTTAATTTTTAATGGTACTGCAGTAACCTTTACTGTGGTACATATCACTATACTGTCTAGAGGTTGCTGGTAGGATTAGAAATTATGCTGATTGCAAGATGGCAGCGCAAAGACCATCTGCCTCCCACAAAACCCGCACTTCTGTGCTACAAAAAGTGCAAAAATATATTTTTTTACATATTTACTTCATTTATATCCTTCCTTTCTTCCCAATGGGGGACTCAAAGCGGCTTATATCACTGGCTCCTGGAAAAATCAGGAGTGTGATGGAGAGAGATGGGGACAGCAAACTGATGACAATATTCTTCGGCACCGCTACTATAACTGTGAACAAATGATTGTGTCTGGACTAGATGGCCCAGGCTAGCCCAATATCATCAGATCTCAGAAGTTAAGCAGGGCCAGTCCGGGTTAGTACTTGGATGGGAGACCACCGGGGACATCCAAGATCTCTAGGGAAAAGTAGGCAATGGCAAACCACCTCTGAACTTCTCTTGCCTTAGAAACCCTACAGGGTTTTGCCACAAGTTAGCTGCAACTCAACAGCACCTTCCACCACCGCCACAAATGGCAGCCACGTTTGACTAGCGTGGAACCACCGCCAGGCACCCCGTTGCTGATTTCATACCCAATGTGACAGGGATAGCTTCGGCTGTAAAAGTATTAGTTTCTACCGCAGGCCCCTTCTGTTTTAAAAAAGGATTTTATTGTCCAGCTTAAGTTTTCCCCAAGTTCTCGCTGCAACAGTTCACCGTCCACTGAAGCCACCTCTCTATATTTAGCCAGATGCCTGATCTCACGCCTCGCGTACTTCAAACCAAATTAGAAGGCGCACGAACTGGAGCATTCCTTTTGAATGCAAGCCGATGTAGGCCAGGAATAATTTCTTTAAAAAACTTACTATACAGAAAGGACAGTGGGACCACCAGCCTTGGGCCTGCGATGCGCCTCATAAAAATGTACACAAGAATACGCAACAAAATGCTACAGAAACGTCCATCCTAGGCACACACCACCCTTTCCCTCCCGTCTCACAAAATATGTAGATGATAAAAGTCTTGTAAGCCTTCAGTGCCCTCCCAGCAGGCCATGGGACTGTGAACAGGCTCATTTGCACACATATTTCAGGGAGCTAGCCTGTACCTGTGCCTCAATGCACATTCCATTGTCAATGGAATTTCAACCTGAGACCTGTCCTCTCCTCCCCCCCATGATCTAATTACTCTGGAATGGGGAGGAGGGAAGGCTGCTCTGTTTGCGGATTCTCGTTAATGAAATCGATAGGGGCCTACTCCTTTGAAAGGGACTCAACGGGCATTTTTATCTGTTCCTCAGAACGTAGTGTGGTGGCCACCTTAAATTTAACCTCAGCTTACCATTTGTAGCATGGAAAACTAGT
Source organism: Gekko gecko (assembly GCA_029375565.1). NCBI lineage: Eukaryota > Metazoa > Chordata > Lepidosauria > Squamata > Gekkonidae > Gekko > Gekko gecko. The sequence goes on along the minus strand of JAPDNY010000012.1, from coordinate 13,749,316 downwards.
ACGTTTTTAGATGGGTTTGTGGGTACAGAATCCGCCGCCGCAACTTGCAGCGATGGCCGGCGGATAGGTTGATATTAAAAACAGGATAGAGAAATCCATGATAAGCGGACCTGTCACAGCCACAGAAATTACGCCATGCTTTCATGTTTGGCAGCGGTATGCTCCATTGCCAAACAAGAGGGCCACAAAAGGTGGCGTGAGGAGAAGGAGGTTGCCATCAGGGCGTCCAGACTGCAGAGGGCTATCTGGCTGGCCATGGGCAGATGTTGGACTAGACGAGGTGTCCCTGACCTTTTTGTGCCTGTGGAGACCTCCGGAATTCTGACCCAGCGTGGTGGGCAAAGCCACAAAGTAGGAGGCGGAGCTAACCACAAAATGGCTGCTGCAGCTTACATTCAGTCACACCATGAAGACCACTGTACCGTGGTGGCAGCTGCAGCCCAAGCAACATTTTTCAAAATCCACACAGCCAATCCAATCTCCAATGGCCAATCAGAAGCCTTGCTGGGCAAAAGCCACACCTGGCCCCACTAGGGTTGCCAGGTGCTTTCCTTCTGCCAGGGGGGGCTCCATGCTGCTCCCCAGGATCTTCTGATGCACATGCTATGATGACGTCACCCGGAAGTGACGTCACCGCACTAGGAATATCGTGCAGGGAACACTCTAGTACTTGGCCAAAAACTCACCAAAGAGCGTCCCCCCCACAACATGCCCAGTGGGGCTCTTTGGGATGGGGCTCTCCCTGCTGGTGGATTGGGGGCCATGAAATCAGAGGAAAACCCATCCCCATCGGGGGGATGGCAATCCTAGGCCCAACTCACTTTCTTAAGACACTTGGCAGGGCCAGGAAAGGCGCTGGCAGTTGCCATGGCACCTGCAGGCACCACACTGCTGACCCTTGGACTGCATGGTCTGATCTAGCAGGACTCTTCTTACGCAGCACCAATGAAAAATTCAGATGGCAATGGTATGAAGCAATTCCGTTATGGAGAACCACCATCAAAAGCTTGAATATTAGTAAAGATTCTTCTTCCAATATCTAGACTCTAGCCTGTTAAAGTTCACAACTTCAGGACTTTTTTTGTGTGTGCCAAATTGGCAAAAATAAAAGGCGCAGGGTCCCTTAACGGTTACCAAATGAACAAATACAGCTGCTGTTTTTATCATGTCTTGCATCCAGACTTGGGAACCCTGCCTCAGTGAGGATCTTGGAATGCAACGCCGGACACATTTTCAAAAAATCCAAACACCAACTCTGTCCTAGCAAGATCGAAAACTGAAGTGTAAACACTGATTTCATCCTGCTCTGACATTGCATTTTATGGCAACAAGGGTGTCTTCTTTTCTCCCCCATTTCTCCTCTCAAACAGATGCAAAGCTTGGCCAGAGGCGGTGAATCTCTGGAAGAGAAAAACCAGCCCACCTTCCTTTATAACATTCCCCGTCTTTCGCTACCACTGCTCGTGAAAGAAGAGACAACAGGATTAGAAGGCCTCCGTTGAAGCCACTGCTAAATGTTGGCAAAATATTCCAGTTAAATCAAGCTCCTGATCCTTCAGGGCCTCTAAGGTTTCTCCCACCCCCTTTACTATGTGCAGAATGGGACTCGAGGGGTGAATGTGTTAGGCTGTTACCTGGGTTCAAAGTCGTACCCAGCTGAAAGAGCTCCCTGGGGTAGAGCTTTAGTCACTTGTATGAAAGCAGAAATAATTCACTTGTGGTGCGTAAGAGGAAAAGCTCGTGTGGTAACAATTCTGCAGCTAACGCCTGTTCCCTCAACACCAAGCCATGATGTGACACTCTCTTGGAATTGTGAGTGTGTGTGTGTGTGAAGTGCCGTCAAGTTATAGCTGACTCACAGCAACCCTGCAGGGTTTTCAAGGCAAGAGACATTCAGAGGTGGTTTGCTGTTGCCTGCCTCGGACCCGTGACCACGGAATCCCTCGGCCGACATCTGTCCCAATACGAACCAGGGCTGACCCTGCTTACCTGTGAACCAAGCCCTTCCATTAGCTCTGTTCCCCACGTAAGGGAGTGGGCCAATGATCACCTGTTCGACAGTCCTCTTGTCAGAAAACACAAAATTCTAAGGCGCAGTCAGAACGTGGTGGGGGGAAAACATCTCTAAGAAACATGCTGGAAGGGGATGCTGGGTAGGGTGATATATCCCTTGCAAGCCACTTGCTTCTTCTTTTGGCATCTCCAGGCAATAAACCAACAGAGAAGAGACCTTGGCGCCTTGCTTACTAACAATTTAAAGGATTGGTGTCAGGTTCCACTGGGATCGGGGCCAAGTCTGGAGCCGTCTCATCCTCCAGGGTTGCTATTGTTGGGCAAATGTCCCGGGGGAGAGTCTCAGACTGGAGCGGGGTGTGTGTCTTCATCTGACTTTGTTCTGCCAATTACATGTTCCCACCTGCCAGGGAATGGGTCTGGTTCTTCTTCCCTGGCTGCTCCTGGGTACACCTTTTAGATGCTCTCCTGGGAGAGGGCCAGTCCCAGGCTCAGCCAATCCTCCATCCCCAACCCAGTCCTGGAGAGTGACAGGCTCCTGGGCCAATGGAAGCTCACTGGCCCTTCCCCCTGAACCTCTTTAAATGTTTGGCTGCCCTGACTGATCCCTTCTAAGAGCATCAGTGCTGCCTGCTTTCCCTGCGCCTTTCTCAGAGCTCCCCTAGGTTCCAGTGCCAGGTCAACTGTGGCTCAGTGGCAGAGCATCTGCTTAGCACGCAGAAGGTCCCAGGTTCAATCCCCAGTATCTCCAGTTAAAAGATCTGGCAGTAGGTGATGTGAAAGACCTCTGCCTGAGGCCTTGGAGAGTCACTGCCAGGCTGAGTAGACAATACCGACTTTGAAGGACCAAGGATTTGATTCAATATAAGGCAGTTTCATCTGTTCATGTGTCATCTCTGGTAGGAACTCGGGAGGGTTGGCTTCAGCTGCTGAGTACGCCACTGAGAACCAGCTGGGCTCCTTCAACGGGGCTGGCTTCCAAGTTGGATCTGTACCCTGCAGTGACATGACAGACAACTTTCCCAGTGTCAGGGCTTGCTGGTGCAGACCGCCTTTTGTGGAGCTTGTGGTTCCCTGGGCTAAGTGTGCAGGGACAGAAGCATCGACCCTGGATACTTGGTTAAGATGTTAACACAAAATCATGGCTTGTTTTAACAATGGTTAACTTTGGATTCGCCTTGATTCAAGTCCAGTAGTACCTTAGAGACCAACCAGATTTGGTGGAGGTATAAGCTTTCGAGAGTCAAAGAACCCTTTGTAAGATACTAGGATTCAGCTTGCAGGTGAACTCCCAAACCTTGGTTTGACCTGACAAATACTGGCTTCATCATCTTTGCTCTGCAGTGGCGGTCCTGCAGTACAAGCCAGGAAGCCTGTGTTTATTGTTACGACAACAGCTAATAGACCAACTACAAAGCATGATTAGAGGATCCTGGAATCATGGATTCCAACGAGCCATGGTTGGTGGACAGGCCTGCATTCAGACAATCACATCAACCACAGTTAAACTAGCCACACTCTCACTAACTAATTAAGCCATGGTTTCCCATGATGTCTGACAGAAGCCAATGACAAATGGGCTTGAACTCACTTTGTTAAAAGCATGAAGCATTAACCTCAGTTCAGAGACTGAACATAATACGTACACATTGAATGTAATGCTATCACTGGAAGTACTGTTAGTTTTTGCAGGGCAGTTTTTTAGCTGCATCAAAATCTGTTGTGCAACTTCCTCACATCAAATAACTAATTAGCACTTTATGTCAGCATTACATTTATGATCAGATTTTTTTTAGCCAAGTACAATTTCTGCATCAATGTCACGTACCTTCTCCGGGCTTACCCTGAACTACTTTATTAGGCTAAAAAATGCAATCATTTTCTCTGTCCTTTACTAAAATAAATCCACAGCCAATTAAAAAAGGGCTATCGCAAACCACATACAAGATGAACACAGATAAAGCTGCCTGCACCTCCTATACTGTAGTGGTTTATACTCCAGGATCTTACAGGTCCCATTTCTTACAAAAAAAGGTAAAGCAAAAATGTACAAGTTCATAGATATCAAAATGCAGACTATCATTTGAAGATCATCTGCCCCTACCCAACCTCACATCAGTAAATAATTACAATGCTGTTTGTGTTGAAAGGGAGCTGCGGTGGCTCAAGTGGTTAAGATGCTGAACTGCAGGCTGTGGAAGGTCAGTAGTTCAGCAGTTCGAGACCCGGGTGCCGCATGATGGGGTGAGCTCCTGTCTCTAGTTCCAGCTCCTGCCAACCTAGCAGTTCGAAAGCAAGAAGTTGCAAGTAGATAAATAGGTACCACTTTGGTGGGAAGGTAACAGCGTTCTGTGCACCTTGGTAGTCATGCCGGCCACATGACCACGGAAACGTCTTCGGACAGCGCTGGCTCTTCAGCTTTGAAACGGAGATGAGCACCGCATCCCTAGAGTCGGATTCGACTGGCTTTCGAGCAAGGGAACCTTTACCTTTACTTTACCTTGTGTTGAAAACGTTTGAGATCTCCAGGTCACCCAAGTGCCAGTCAGCCCCTGTGGCTTGACTCATTCATCCCATCTTTCCTCTAAGGGAGCGGTCCCCAACCTTTTGGAGACTGTGGGCACCTTTGGAATTCTGACAGAGGATGGAGGGCGCAGCCACAGAATGGCTGCCAAAGCAGGTGCACCAATCATAAAATGGCAGATTGCAGGAGGTGGAGCCAAACACAAAGTATCAGGGATTGAGGTTATATACAAACTCTAATAGGAACGCTTCAACGTTTCAGACAGAAGCTCAGTTTGGCAGGATGTCTTTTAATCCACACAGCCAATCAGAATCCCCACCCAGCCCTACCCACTTTTGAAAAAAGCACTTAGCAGCAGTGTTCCCTCTAACCTGAGTTAGTGTGAGCTAGCTCAGTTTCTTAGTCTCCAGCTCACACATTTTTGTCTTCGCTCAGGAACATAAGAACATAAGAGAAGCCAATGTTGAATCAGGCCAATGGCCCATCTAGTCCAATACTGTCACACAGCGGCCAAAAATACCAGGTGCCATCAGGAGGTCCAGCAGTGGGGCCAGGACACTAGAAGCCCTCCCACTGCTGCCCCCTCCAGCACCAAGAATAGAGTGCATCACCTGCCCCAGACTGGGAGTTCCCATCTATACCCTGTGGCTAATAGCCACTGATGGACTTCTGCTCCATATGTTTATCTAATTCCCTCTTGAAACTGTCCATGCTTGTAGCTGCCACCACCTCCTGTGGCAGTGAATTCCATATGCCCACAGTCTCCAAAAGGTTGGGGACCCCTCCCTTAGAGGAAAGATGGGATGAATGAGTCAAGCCACAGGGGCTGACTGGCACTTGGAAGGATAGTTTCAGAGCAAACTAATTTATGCAGTAGCCAAATGGCTCGCCCACAACTTTACTGCCAGTAGCTCACAAAGTAGAATTTTTGCTCACAAGATTCTACACCTTAGAAGGAGCATTGCCTAGCAGGTGCCAGGAAAGGAACTGGCAGGTACACCCAGTCACCATGCTGAAGGCCCTCGGTCTAAGGGGCTCAGAGCAATATTCACTGTCTTCCCTCCACATTTAGTGTCCTCCATCAACTGGAACTCGGGACTCCTCATTCCCAGGCTAACATGCAAACTCTTCACCACACTAGTTCACAGCTAGCTGTGAACGTCTAGTTTTCTGCATACAGCACCACACCAGCGTATTAAGCAACTGCATAAGCACTGTACATCGCCTTATTGAGAGGCAACTCCAGTGGAGAGAGGGATGCATGCACACATTCCACATACGTATAAAAGTTAAGGGCCACTGTACCATCTGTTTTGAGGGCACCATCTTCACGTCCTTCGAACTCCTAAAACAATTAAAGTGGCCTGATTTGCTAGCTGGAGTTTTTTGTATTCCTCCCAGCTATACTTGTCCAGTAACCCTTCCACCCTGACTGAAAGACAGGGCTTGTAACAGCCTTGTATCCTAATGACTCACCCATTTATTGCTTTGTTAAATGACTTATGGCTTGACAGCGCACACTTGCACTCTTTTTCCTGAAGCAGCCGCCAAAACCCCTGGTGATCTCACTTTTGATTGCTCACCGTTGGATTCTGATGTGGAAGGATTCAGGTGCATATTCCCTCTGCTGCTGCCTCCCAGCTATGAAGCTCCCGGGCAAATCGCAGCACGATTTCTCCCATCGGGTTGTGGTGAGGCTAAAACGCCAGTCTGAGGAACATGCATGATAATTGCGCTCTAATGGACTGACCGGAGCACATTCGCACCAGCAGATCCTAAGGACATCCAGGCTCCACCATATCTTATTCTAGTCAATCAATATGATAAAAGCTTGGAAATCCGTTGCAGTTCTGTTAGTTGCTAAAGTAGTTAGGACCAGTTTTTTGAAGATGGTGAAGAGATCCCCTGTTCACAAGTTACAGTGAAAGCAAGTATAATCCGTATACAGTGTACTCTCTCTCTCTCTTTCTCCCCCCCTCTATATGCATGTGCTGAATAATTCTCATATTACATTCAACACATGTGCAGCTGGATGTGTGATATAAACCACACATTTACCCAGGTACTGGTCCCAGGTTTCAATTGCAAAGTGGATGTGTGTTGGCTCTTACCTACAAAAAATGCAATTTATTTATTTGTAATTTATAGTCCATCTTTCTCCCTGGGACTCAGAAGAAGAAGAGAAGAAGAGATTGGATTTATACCCCGTCCTTCACTTGGAGTCTCAGAGTGGCTTACAATCTCCTTTCCCTTCCCCTCCCCACAACAGACACCCTGTGAGGTAGGTGGAGCTGAGAGAACTCTAACACAAACTGCTCTTTCAGGAACAGCTGTGCCAGCGCTTGTGACTGACCCAAGGTCACATCAGCAGGTGCAAGTGGAGGAGTGGGGAATCAAACCCGGTTCTCCCAGATTAGAGTCTGCAACTTAACCACTACACCAAACTGGCTCTCAGGGTGAATCAATACAGTCAACATTCAATAAGCAACATGTGAGGATTGCAGAAGCAGGAAAGCTAAGAGGCAGAACTGAAGCAAAGCAGAAGTATTAACATGACACATTAAATGATGCAAAAAATTTACACAGTAGGATCCTAGTTACAACAAGCTAAACACAGGAGGATAGACCACAATCCCTAATAATTTATTCAAATAACTTTGTGAATCATTTTGTACAGTGCAACTGTATTGCTCGTGCAGAAAAGCCCTCTTATTTTATTTCTTTTCTAAAAATTGTGTTTTTTTGTATTTTTTCATATGTGCATGTGAGCGTGTGCGCTTCTGGAAGGCATGGTGATCTCTGGTGACTGACCTCTACTGCAATGCTCCCTCTAAGCTGTGGAGTCTTGTGAGCAAAAATTCTACTTTATGAGCTACTGGCATGAAAGTTGTGAGCGAGCGATTTGGCTGCTGCATAACTTAGTTTGCTCTGGAGCCATCCTGCCTGAGCTAAGGCAAAAATATGTGAGCCAGAGGCTAAAACACTGAGCTAGCTCACACTAACTCAGCTTAGAGGGAACACTGGCCTGGAGGATATTCAGAGAGATTGCTGAATAAAGCCTGCCCCCGCCTCCTGCCTCTGGTATTCCAAGGAGGTCTCCCATCCAAGTACTTGCCAGAGTCGACCCTGCTTAGCTTCTGAAATCTGACAAGATTGGACTTTCCTGGGTTATCCAGGTCAGGGCTAGAAAAGCCCTCTTGAATTAATACAATTTTCCACAATTTGCGGAAGGCCAGGAGAATGAGAGCCTTCCTGACCTCCTCAGGCAGGCTGTTCCATCAGGCGGGGGCCACAACGGAGAAGGCACCTGTATGGCCAAAGCACTGATTTTAGCCATTTGCAAGTTGGCACCTGCAGAAGACCTTGCTCAGATGAGCAAAGCTACCTGTCAAACCTCACTCTGCTCTGTTTGCCATAATGCTTGGGGAGGAGGGAAATTCCAGAGGGGAGAGGAGTGAATGCTGTGCGTATGAACCTTTCACTTTTAGAGGCTGTAATTTTCCCGAAGATACCTTCCTCCCAGAGGAACTTCCTTGAGGCTTTTGGTGCCAGATAACAGAATCATATATTCCCAAGAAGAGGGTAGAGACAGCAATGGCTAGGTGGGATGATTGTGATGTGTGATTGGTTGGGGGAAAGGGGCATTGTTTGAATTACCTATATCTATTCAGGTACATGCCAAAATCGTTAGTTCTAACACAGTGCTGTTCTGATCTGGATCATGCATATATCTCAATAAACAAATCACTGCCAAAGAGAGTGTTGCTGAGAGTAACTTGACCAGGAGTCTGACACTACCATGGCAGAGCACAGGGGGAGAAGTGGTCTTGCAGATATGAGGGCCCAAAGCCATAAAGGGCTTTTTATGTGACAGCCAACACCTTAAACGGAGCTCAGTAACTGAGGGGACTACAGAATGGAAGTAATATGTAATGTTTGAAGGCTCTGGAAGCAGCTCTCGATGCAGCGTCTTTCTTGAATGCAGCTGCCTGTACAGCTCTGCTCTCAGACGGTTTGAGTGAAGCTGAGCAGACCTTACTCCCACCTGGGAAGGATTAGCTCACTTTGTAGGTTAGGGAACTACATGCTTATTATGATTCATCTGGCCAGCAGGTACAAATTTTCTGCAACTGCAACAATATGTGGTTTCGCTTGCTCAGATGTCTCTACCAGTGATCAGAAAGTTGCGTAAACAGCTCCTAGGGGAAAATGTAAATGTGACTGTGACAGACTGCACTTTTTAAAAACTTAGAAGTACTGTGTAAACAGCTAAAGGACTGCAAAGGGTTAATTCTTCACAGACCCAGAAAACCTTAAGTGACAGGCTGTTCCAAGAGATCTGGTTAGTATCATCTAAGCAGAGAAAGACTTCTGAACTGGATGCTGAGGAGAATTCACTATGATTTCAGCCTTAGCTGAGAAGAGTCGAGTACTGACAGTTTTGGATCTCAGCCCTGACTGAGAACACTTTAACGCAGACGGGAAAACTGTGGGAAAATTGGCAAGGACAAGATGACCCCATTTGGGCCAAGGGAAGGGGATAGTTTTTCTAGAGAGAGAAGAAAATTCCCTACCCAGTCAAACAGGGTGATATCTCTGCAGAGTGCAGAGATCCCTGGTCTGGTGTGGTTAGAGACTGCCTGTGGAGACTTTAAGAGTCAGTGAAAAACTCAAGATGAGTACTGGCATTTCAAGAGAAGAGGCTTGAGTACTGGGAAGAGTGCACCAGCCTTCTGGAAACCAAAAGCGTCACACAATACTCAAAGAAAGTGTACTGAAGTGTTTGAGAAAACACTGGAACAAAAGCCTCTCAGCATTAAGATTTTAAGTAACTCTGAATAGCTTAAGAAACTCTTATTAACCTGAAACATAAGAACTAAAGTCTGTGTATGTACTGATTTTACCTCAGAAATTTCAGCCCCTGATTTCACCTAACGTTTCTATATTGAATAAAATATTTTGTTAATTTGGAATATAAAATACTTATTGGGTGCAGTCAGACGGCGTGCTGAGAGTGGTTTAAATTGCTCCGTTTCTGACCAGATTATATTTGATCTGGACAATCGCGATCACACTTACCTCCCTTATCCCGCTTTACTGCGCAGTTGCTGCGCTCCCCGCTGCCTATACTACCGACGCATGGGAGCATGCATCGATGGGTTTTTTATTATTTTTCTCCGTTTGCGCTTGCACATAGGTGCCCCTCCATAGAAGGGGGAAAACTATCATGGTGCATGTGCAGAACCACCATGGCGAATCAATCCAACCCCTCCAATAAAAGACTTCCCTTTAAATGTATGACCCAAAGGTTTCTGGTTTCGGCGATCGCCATGGCAGTCATGTTTTCCCAGGGCTCTGGGAGAAACCTGCCAGCGCCTAGGGCTGGGCGGGGGCATGATTGTTCGCGCCACTCCAGGAGTCCTTGGGTTGGACTCCCAGCCATGGGGTGCTAGAAAGCCCTCCCCGGCATGTCTAGCTGGAGAGGGGGGCCCCCTCCAAGCCCCACCAGGCCCACCGTAGAGTGTCCCGAGTGGGAACAAAATCAGCACATCGAAGCAAGTGTACGGTGATCAAGCAATTTCAAATGCAAGAGAGCAATCGTTGAAAATGTGAATCTAAGTACAAGCGAAAACCACCGAAAGAGTGTGCACCCCTGAAAGAAAACGGGGGGGAGGGGACTTCCCCGTTAAGAACTGTTAAGCGACTTTAAAGCCAGAAAAAAGGGGGCGCCTACAGTAATAAGCGGTCAGACTGAAATAAAGAGATTGTGAGAATTTACCGTGTTGCACAAGAGTTTCCAGAGACTTTGACAAACTTTTAATAACAGTAAACAATCCTCAAACATGGCGCCGCCTGTGAAGGATTCCAGAGACAAACAAGCGAAAGCTAAGCTTCCCTCCGGAAGTTCCAGCCCGGCGAGTTCTGTTCTTAGACAGGACTCAACTGCAGAACTTCAAAGGTTGCTGTCGGAAGCGCTTTGCCCCCTGCTGGAGAAAATCATGGCTATTGATAATAAGCTCAATACACAACAAGCGCAAACGGCCGTAAATACACAGAAAATCGAAAAAACAGAGCAGGAGCGTAAAGAGATTGATTCCAACTCAAAAAAGATGAAAAAAAACTGCAGGCATTGAGAGGAAAGTGGCAAATCGGAGAGTCTCGTGTACTACAGCTGCAAATGGAAAGGGCAAGCTATGTCTTGAGATGTCAGGGTATCCAGGAAGAGAAAGGGGAGAACTTGATTTTTTAATATATAAGTATTTTATTGATTCTACAATGCTACTGGATACGGGGTAAGGAGACTAAGTCCCTATCTCTAAATTCTATGGGAAACAGGAAATGAAAACTAATACAATTGACACTACTGGAATGGGGGGGGGTAAACTATAACCCTAACTCTAAAACAACTAATGGTTAAAGGGAGGGACAGACTAACAGGTGACACGATCTGGTTACATAGTGATATATCTTTGTCACCTAAAAATACAGATCTGTCATTGCTTACACAAAGAATTAACAAAAAATAGTAAAAAGTTGCATTAGCAATCTATTCTTCAAAAACTGCAACAATTATCTTAGTTTTAGAGTCTTTTCTTCTTGCATTTCTTTTTTCCTTGTGGTTTGGGAGCAGCTGCACCTTTCTCTGATTCCAATGTATCTGAAGAACTATTAGGTTTGTAACTGTCGCTTGATGAATCCTGTGAGTAGGAGTCTTCTTCATCTTCTTCCTTCTCCTCTTCTATTTTAGATTTCTTGTCTTTGTTGTGTTGCTTAGGATTGAAGTATTGGTCTACGAACTTTTTCGCCTTAGGAACAGTGTCAATGTTGAAATTTTTGTCATTAAATTGAAACTGAGTCCTTCAGGGAACGACCATCTATAAGGAATTCCTTCCTTCTGAAGAGAGAGAGTAAGATCCCTGCTTTCTGATTTCAAAGGGGATATCCTTCAAGATTTTTATCTCCTCATTTTTGATTTTCAAGGGTTTCCCCTGTGTAGATTTCAGCACCAGATCTCTGGTAGACCGTCTCATAAATTTCAGACATATTTCTCCCAGGAGTTTATTTCTTTTTATAAAGTCTTGATAAGTTCTGTAAGCCCAGTCCATCTCTTCAATAAATCTTCCTGTTTATAATCCATTATTGGAACCAAAGTCTCTGCTAGAAGAGCCTTTAAATCTTCGTTCTTGTCTTCTGGGATCCCTTGGAAGTGTAAAATGTACATGGATCTTTCCAGCTGGAGCTGTGTTAACTGAGTTTTATTGGAGGATCTCTCTTTCTCCGCTTCATCCGCTCTTTTATTAATACTCTCAGTCCGTTTTTCCATCTTTTCTAATGTCTTTTCAGTCACTGAAGTCCTCTTATCTATTTGGGACATTCGCTTCTGCAAATTATCCATTTTAACGCTAAGAATAGTCATCTGTTCCATTAGAGGGCACAATGCGTTCGCCAGCAGTGTAGGCATATCTGCTGTTACTTCCTGATTGTGGGAGGGAGTCGCTGATTAGTTATTTCCGGTTTGCATTTTTTCCTCCAGGCCTTCCGCCCTCTCCCAGCCATAATATCAACAAGAAGTAAGTTTCCCAAAACAAAGTAAACGTTGACTAATTTTTTTCCGCTTCACATTATTATGCAGTTTTCAATTTTGCTGATATTCTGATGCGTTTAGCTTAATTCAGAAAGTTTTAAAGTCCCGTTTTAAAACCGCCTTACTTTGAGTGTGTGTGTGGGGATTCTTGGGTTTCCTCCCTCCCCCACTGCTTTGCACTTAGGCGCTTCTAATTGCTACCAAGGTTCTTGTAGACGCTTTTAATCACCTGAGCTTTGCTTAACTCACACTTTGAAGCCTTGGAAGTCTTTTAGAAGCATTTCAAAACTTTTGATCATGTCTACTTGTCTGGCAGTAGTCTCTTGGCGCCATGTTGGCTCTGCGGCGATGGGACCTTTCGGGGAAGGTGAGCCTCAATTCCTTGGCCATCGCCTTGGAAGAGGCTCTCCTCAGTTCCCCAGGCTGAGGATCTCCTACAGAGATCCCGGGAGGGCCAAGACGATTTCGGACCCTTCCCATCAGCCGAGTCTCAGCTCCCCTCCATCAGTATGAGACAGGGTGCAGCCGAGCAGCGAAATGCTTAAACCGGATGTCAAGGGGGAGAACTTGAGACAGATTGTTGGCGATGTGTTGGCTCCCTTGGCAGAGATGACATCAGAACAACTTCAAAGTGAAATAGATACGATCTTTAGATCGTACTCAGAATTTATTAGAAAGAATAATTTGCCAGGGGAAGTCACAATACGATTCTCCGGAAGAAAAGTGAGAGACCAACAACTGAAAGTGACTTATGAAGTTACCTTGAAGATAAAAGACAAAGACATAAAAGTATTGAAGAACATTCCATTTGAGATAAGAAGGAAGAGAAGGAAAAATAGAGACTTGGTCTCATTTCTACAAAGTCACAACGTTTCCTACAGATGGTTAATACCCGAAGGATTAATTTTCAGATATGCAAATTCTTTCAACAGAAAGAATAAACTCTGTTGAAAAGGCCTATGAATTTCTGCGTCAACATGGTTGTCCAGCAGGTGAAGGAGCTACCGATGGCTCCAAAGGGAGCGAGGAAGAAGTAGCGGCTGGATCTTCTGATGAGCACTCGTATTCTAAACCGGAGCTGTTGGCCCCAAAACAAGCTATGATTTGAGATACAGAAAGGGGAAAAATAGATTGTCAATGTACTCTGGGGCACCTAAAATATGTTTATTTTATATCGATATTCACAGTCCCTTTTAAGAAGCTAAAATTGTTGGTGAAATACAGAAATGTTTTCCCAGATAGATGACCATTTTCAATGAAAGTTAACTTGCATTTAAGAGAGAAAGTAATTTTGCAAAATGTTTGTATGATCACCATCTCTTGGGTTTTTAGAGGGTTTCTTCACTTTTTCCTATAGATTTTAGTTTTCCCTTCCCATTTCTTCTGTTTGTAGTTTATAGTTTGTAGTTATTAGAAAATGCAATAAAAAATCCCCTACAGGGGGCCAAAAAAAATGTTTGACCCGAAAATGGCCTTCGTGAGATCCCGAACTCATCTAAATGCTGAAACAAGTGACTGTTTAAATGATGGTTTTCTAAACGTGATGGCGGAGCTCCACCAGTGCGCACACCACCAACGCATTAAAAAAATGCCGGGCAAAAAGCAGAAGCCTCGGGCAGCTTTTGAGCAGGGAGGGGGTTTAAACTGGAAGTAGCTCGACACTGCAGGAGTGATCAGACATCAGAAAAGTGTGGCTAGAACCGGAGAATCAGGAAAACACCACTTGTGGACCTGGTATCAAAATACTCCGTTTTAAAGGGGGTTTGAGCCAGAAAGCAACGGCTGGGGACGGTGCGCAGATGTTGGGTGAGTGAATGTGCACATAAAATTCGTTACTGAAGCATGCCGAAAGCGGACTAAGAGGCCCATCTGACCGTACCCATTGAGTGCCACTTAAGTCGTATAAGTTAAAGGGGATTCCCATTTCCTTCCTTCCAGTTCCTGGGCTGAGCAAACAGCCAAGATATCATACTGTGACAGGGTGGGACAGCCAAAATTCTTCAGGAAAGAGAAAGACAGATAACTAGAGCAGCTCAGGACGCTTACCACCACCCCTCAGAGGTTTTCTATGTCTGTGGGCCAAAAAGCCTGGAAATAAAAAAGGGAAAATTGGGGGGGGGGGAGAATGCAGGATGTCTTCCTTTTTAAAAAAAAAACCAATTTTTTCCAACGGGAAAAAAATGAGAAAGTATTGAATATCCCTCCCCCCACTTTTGGAATAAATGAAATGCTTTCTGAGACATTTACTATACTTGAAGTTTAGAAGACAACCTACAGCATTAGATAATTCAGCGTCCGTGCACCTTGAGTTTAGTCATGCTGGCCACATGACCACGGAACGCTTCGGACAGCGCTGACTCTTCGCGAACGGAGATGAGCACCAACCCTAGAGTCGGATTCACGGCTTTACAGGAATGTACTGTTGACATTATTGAACATGTGTAATTTTTAAGTGTGAACAATTTGGGCAACAACTAGTATGCTACAATGTGCTAGATGATAACACACTGTTGGAGAGTTCAGTGTTTTCAATGTTATAAGGTCTTGACATCCAAATACACCAGTAGTCCTAAAAACTGTGGGTGTACAAGACTATTCCCGTCCAATAATACACCTTTTGTTTCCTACAAAATTTATTTTCTCTTTTCAACTTTTATTTTTTCATAACTTTCAGATGGCAAAAAATAAGATACATATGCTAAGATGGGAACAGGGTGGTGCCCATCTCTGAAGAGTGGACAGTACTTTTGTAATTTTGACTGTAGAAAACTAGGGCGTTTATACCTTTGAATAACATAACCATGGCAAATAACACAATTCTATAAATTAAGATACAAATTATGCATTTTATGTTATTAAAGCTTCAAAATACGTTTAGGTTTGATAAGAAAGTATTTCAGGCATTTCATATATTCCCCTCTTTCCCCTCTTTGATGACTTCAGAGTTTCCAGAAATGTCATGTCCTTATTCCTAATTTAAAGTAGATGGTAACAGCCAAGAGATGCTTCAAAAAAAGATCCCAATAAAGGAAAACTGTATCCTAACTGCGCTCAATTAATTTTTTAAATATTAAAGTGAACAGAATACAAACATTATTCGTGAAATACAAAATACATAAGATGAGTACAAAATATATAAAGATATTCAACAATTATTGGTTGTTGTTATTAGTTGTTAACGATGATCTCTGGAATGTTCAACCGTTTCGAAAGATATCTTCTTCTGAACAGATGAAGGAAAATGAAGAACATGTAACGTCTCTGGTCAGTTTTACAATTGGTACATTTCAAGAATTTCATGATTTTCTTCGATATGTCAACACATTACTGAGAGAAAGTTCCTGATGATTCTACACTGGGCAAAATGCTGTAAGATGCGTGTCCTACCAAGGTCTCTGAGTCTCTCCTGACTGACTCCCTTACATAAATTCACTCAAGCCAGATGTGGCCTGTAGCCCCCCCACCACCAATAAACCTCCTCGAGAATCCCAACCTGCAATCCTGCCCACAAGAGTAACCGCCAAGCAGTGCTGGTGCTGCTCTAGCAGAATGTTACGTGCCCAGTTCATCAACCTTTAATTGCACTGGATGCGGACGACTCCCCTATTGAGCATGCTGAAGCCCTGAACCCAGTCTCAAGAGTAACAGAAGCAGAGAAGAGGGTTCTAGCAGATAAGGAAAAAGTAGGCTTTGTGCAGTCCAAACTTTGGCTTAGTGGACTTATGTCTGTTGCAGGAAGAACTCTTATACAAAAGGTCGGGAAATTGACCTGGGAAAGTATTTCTTTGTGAAATTTAGGCCTTGCCTTTAGGATGGACAAAAAGAAATACTACTTTACACAGAGAGTGAATAAAATGTGGAATTCACTGTGAGAAATGTGATGGAATAAACCACTTAAAAAAGGGATTACATAGATTCATCGAGTCTATCAATGGCTACTAACCATGGCGGCTGAGGGGAACCTCCACATTCAGAGGCACTAATCCTCGGAATCCCAGAGCCAGGAGGCAACCGTGGGTGAAGGCCTCGGCCTCTCTGCCCTGTTGTTGGCCCTCCAGAGGAACTGGCTGGTCATAGTGTGAGACAGGACGCTGGACTAGATAGACCATTGGTTTGATACATGTTTTTGAAATTCTCACACATCAGTAGCAGAGAACAAGCTTTTACAATCACTCCTACTGGCTGGCACATACTACTATGCCCTCAGACCCTGTGGTTCTTCTACTGAACTGCTTTGATATGTTAACACATCAATCCCCACTGGATTCAAATCATAAATCATTAGGACAGTACAGGCCCATAGTACTGGTTTGCAGGAATATGGAGCTTTGTGCTAAAGGATGACAACTTAAATCAACATGTCGAAAAAAGGCTTTCCTTTCCTATCCTGAACAATGGTTATCGGTTCTTTCAATTCCTCAATACAGATACAGGAAACATTTTACAACCGATAAGAACCTCTTGTTCCCAGGACACGTGAAATTGGTCTTCACAACCATCATGGTGTTGACTTTTGATTCTATATATCTGGTGGGGCCCAAACTTTTTCAGTGGACAGGCGCCTTTGGAATTCTGACACAGGATGGAGGACACGATAAGAAAATGGTTGCCACAGGAGGCAGAGCTAATCATAAAATGGCTGCTGCAGGAAGACCACAAAATGTCTAATCGTAACATGCATCTGAAGAAGTGAGCGTGCGCACACGAAAGCTTATACCCAAAATTAAAACTTTGTTAGTCTTAAAGGTGCCACTGGACTCAAACTTTGATCGAATTGTAAAAATTTGACATTTCAGGCAGAAGCTCAGTTTAACAGGATGCCTTTTGATACCGCACAACCAATCAGAAGCCCTGCTCACATACGCCCCGCCAAGCCCCTTCCACTTTCTACAGGCACTTGGGGGGTACCAGGAAAGGCGTCGGCAGGCACCACGTTGCCCCCAGGCACCACACTGAGGACTCTGCTATACATCATGGGTGATGTACTCCTTTCTCATTTCCGGTTTTCACTTATTATATATGCACTTGGCAAGCCGTAAAATTTAGAAATTTATTATTTAGAAAATTGAAATGCCGCCTCTCCAGAGTTACATTGCTATTGACGTGACTCATCTTATACACGGATGTTCTTGCAGTCATATAGTTCTTATCTTTAAAAAAAAATACTTTGGGGAGGGGGAGTTTGTTCCAAGAAGACTAGGGCAGCCTGGAAGGGGGTTATCACACATCATTATTTTGCTATTCCTCACAGTTGCCAAAGGAAACTCAAGTCTTCTAAACATCCCGCAGTTCGAATGCATGCAAGATAAGCAATACAGCTTGCATTAATGGAGTGTCAGTTTGAAGTTAGTTCCTTTATGCCAACGTGGAGGAAAGCTACAATACTGTGGAAAAAGACAGAAAAATGGCAATCATCTTGAATCAAAATGCTCCTGCCTCCCTCCCCACCATGACCACGCAACAGCTATCCGCACATTTTGGGAACCAAAAACAGATCTCTTTCGGAGAGAGGCAACTAAGTACAGCCTCGATTTGGACAGGTCCCCCTGATAAGGAGAGAGGCGACTTAACCCTTCAACCCTCTTGGTGTTGCTAAATGAAACCAGAGTGCCCACCCTGTTCTCAGCATTTTAAAGGGAATGTATCTCTTAAAAACACTAGTTAAAGCATGGGGAGCCTGATTTCACTTAGTAAAATGGCTGGGGGAGGGGGGAACACAGCTGAATCCTCTCTCCCCTTCCTGCCTGGACTTAGGCCAAATTAGAGTGGTGCAGGCATATAAAGGTTTATCTCTATATTCAGATATTTGGCCAAACAGTATAATAGGAGTCTGTTTCTGTCAAAATAGCACACTTCTTCTTTACTGCGTTTTCTACTTTCACCTTTTATTTTCTTCCTAGCTCTCAAATGGCACAAGCTAAGGCAGCATACGTTCAGGTGGGTGGCCTAGTTGGTCTGAAGCAACAGAAAATTTTTTTGAGTCCAGTGGGGCACCTTTAAGACCAACAACGTTTTATTGGAGGTGAGCTTTCGTGTGTATGCACAGGGTGCAGAAGTCTGCAGACACTTCTTGGTAACCCTGGAGCTGTTCACAATATGACTTGTAAAAACCAAATGCATTTACACTTGTCAACTTCATAAATATGCCAGACCATGCAATTTTATGAGCAAAGCTATAAATGATGCATTCTGTGTTGTTACAGCTGTAAAAAAAGCATTAGGGTTGATAGGAAAGTATATATGAATAAATTATTTATTATAGGTCTTGGACCCAGACAAAAATAGATCCAGTACCAGAAATGCTTACATAAAAGTAAGTATCGTACACATTTCAGTGTGTCCCCCCCAATGTATGGTTTTTTTTCCTCTCCAGAAAAGCCCTACCCCATGGCATAAACATTTCTGGAAGTTGTGCATGTGGCTCTTGGACCTAAATATAGGAGACTGACTTCTCCCAATATTCCTGCCCATCAGCTGAGATCTTCAAGATGGTTTTTCTTCTGTATGTCTTTCTGTATGCATTTCTGTATGCATTTCTTCTGTATGTACACCAGTTTGGTGTAGTTAGGAGCACGGACTCTAATCTGGGAGAACCAGGTTTGATTCCACACTCCTCAACATACAGCTGCTGGTGTGACCTTGGGTCAGTCACAAGTTCTTTCAGAGCTGTTCTCTCATGAGCAGTTCTCGAAAGAGCTCTCTCAGCCCCACCTACCTCACGGGGTGTCTGTTGTGGAGAGGGGAAGGGGAGGGGATTTTAAGCCGGTCTGAGACTCCTTTGGGTAGTGAAGGGTGGGATATAAATCCAATCTCCTCCTCCTCCTCTCCTAGAATAAAATGGGTTACCACTAGTGGGAATATATTCTCAGTGATGGTCACCTCAAACACGGAACTCCCTTCCACAGACATCTACCTGACACCTGGTCGATTTTTGGAACTAGGTGAAAACGGATTTATGCTGCTGGTTTTTCTTGTTTCTACTTATTACAAGTTCTCCCTCAGAAATATTCTACCAACTGAAATATTCTATCAATTTCCAATATTGTTGAGATAAAACAGCCATTATACTGAATTGTACACCAGTGATATTCCATGGCATTGTGGGGCTCTAGAACGAGGGTCAACCATTTAAATTCATTTGAAGTTTAACCTGTAAAATGAGACATCTGGCAACACTACCCTGGGCATCTATGCAGTTCAGGAAGTCGGTAGCAGACCATCTAGGATGCTGAATTCTCTGAGGAATGGCAGTGGAGCATGGCATAAAAGGGTGTTACCTCGAGCAGATGAACAAGGAGGCAGGGCTAACAGCCAGAATTCTTATTAAGCTAAGGAGAAAATAGTCTGCCCACTTGATTCTGTCCCCCCACCCAGAGATTTTTGTCTCTCCTCTGAAGAATCACAGACTAATACCACGAAATATCAATTCACCCCTTCAGGATGAGCAACCTGCACCACAATGTTGTGCATTAAGGTATGTCAGAACATAATGTATCACTTCAAATCCTCAGAATGTATTTATGCAAAATTCACTGCATCCCCTCTCAAGTAAGCTCTCCATCTTTGTGGAGAGGAAGTATGGAACAGCCACATTGTCCTTAGTCCTTTGTATGAAGATGTGGACCCAATCCATATTACGACACCCTTGAAATCCAAACTAGATGATGGTGACTCCATGGGGTGACCTGCTTTCACGTAACATTCCACCAGGAGGGATTACCACTTGTCATGCAAACCACATTTCCCCCTCCCAAACAACGTTGCCATCTGCACAACGCAACTGGCAGGCCATGGGCCTGCAACAGAGAGCAGCAACTCACAAAATAGCTGCTGTAGGGATAGGATTTCAAGCAGCCCGCAGGCAGACACCCATTTGTTTGAAGTGAGCCTTCCTGGAGCTAGGATTCTTTTTCAAAAGATAACAGATTCCTTGG
The DNA here is from genome assembly GCA_029375565.1 of Gekko gecko. Taxonomy (NCBI): domain Eukaryota; kingdom Metazoa; phylum Chordata; class Lepidosauria; order Squamata; family Gekkonidae; genus Gekko; species Gekko gecko. The sequence goes on along the minus strand of JAPDNY010000012.1, from coordinate 13,729,260 downwards.
TTCAGTTTGCTAGGGTTATAAAACCAGGGGAACAATGAGAAGGACAGGCCTGATTCTCATGGAGGGAGATGTCCAAGATACAACCTGCAACAATACATCCAGCGGTATTTGCAAGCCCCCTCCTGCCATAGAGCAAACATCTGTCAACTATCTCCAGACTATTCCTTATCATGGCAGTAAACAGTTGAATTCCATACTTCCTGTCCCCTTTGACCTCCGGGATGCTTTAAGACTGGACTTCGGCCTTGCAGATTTTATACTCCTCTCAGCTACTGAGGACACCTTGTAAGGAGTGCAATTTATTTATTTATTTTGACATCAAGCCACAGCTTTTTATTTATTTTTATAGTTTTTATTTATTTATTCTATTTATACCCTACTCTCCCTGCTGAAGCAGACTCAGGGTGGCTGGTGACCCCCTCGAGGGGTTTTCAAGGCACAAGACTAACAAAGGTGGCTTGCCACTGCCTGCCTCTGCATAGCAACCCTGGACTTCTGTGGTGGTCTCTGATCCAAACATCTGAATACTAACCAGGGCCAGCTATATTTCGCTTCCAAAATCTGATGACATCGGGCTAGCCTGGGCCATCCAGGTGTGTGTGGGGGAGCTAAGGCTATAGAGACCCTAAAAAACCCCTGGACTGGAAGCAACTTTCAATACTTTTTCTGAGCCACGCTATAAATTTGTGGGAAGACAGAAGCCCCAAATATTGGGGAGTCTCTCATCCCCTCTATTTCCCATCCTTACAGCCCAAAAAAGGAGATCCTTGGGGTGAGTGACATAAGAAAACACACTCATAGCCTCTAATTTCCTATAGTAACAACAACAACAACAAAAATCATTAAAAGATATAAAGCCAGTCCATGCTAACCATCAGCTGAATGACTGCAAAAGCCTTTGAAAAGCACCACCTTCAACATACAGCATTTGACCACTAAAGGGCTATTGCCAGGGATTGTGGGAGGAAAGGAATGAGGCTAGACCAAGCTCAAAAGCTGGTGGGATAAAACCCATTTTTTGAAAAAAAAAATCAAAAAATGAGAGTTACAGCCAGGCATACTGACAGCATTGCATTTTGATAGACCAAGAGTTAACACCAAAAGAACTACAATAAGTCTTATCAGTGGCAAGAGTTTGCTGGACAACATTGTGCTGGAATGGGAGAATTTCCAAGAAAAATTAAATCATACAACTTGGAATCCATCCCGTACAGAACAAAATTTAGGTTTTTCCTAACTATGTTCTGATCAGCTGTGGAGAGACATGGTGGGAGTGGCGAGAAAATGGCATGAGATGGTTTTGAACCCATAATGGAATCTTTCCAGTTAGGCTAACTGAAAACAAAGAAATCAGCACATGATGATTCCAGACAAGCAGAACCAGGCAAATCATGGGGTACTGTGAGGCTGCATCTATAAACGATGATTGCCAACATTCCAAACAGAGTTAATGACTTTGCTAATTGCCACTTCAGGATTAGGCCCCAACATAATGATTTTTTACATGCCTGCCCTTTTCCAATATAGAACAGGGAAGGTGATTTTAACTTTAAAGGGATTACAAAGGCAAGGGGAGCCGAATTCTCCTCCATCTTGGGCACTTTTCTCCCACCTCAGTTCTGATACTGGAAATGAGCCAGGCAGGGGAAGAAAGTGACCGAAGTTAGGTAAAGAAGAGGAGGGTTTGGCTCTCAGCACCTGCACGTGCTTGGTTGCAATCAGCACACTGAACAAGACACAACCTCTAGGTTGGCCCGTAACATCCATTTAGCCCCTCACTATAGAAGAGAGAGAAGAGACTGGATTTATATCCTGCCCTTCACTCAGAGTGGCTTACAATCTCCTTTCCATTCCCCTCCCCACAACGGAGACCCTGTGAGGTAAGTGGGGCTGAGAGAGCTCTCCTGAGAACTGCTTTTGAGAGAACAGCTCTGAGAGAACTTGTGACTGGCCCGAGGTCACACCAACAGCTGCATGTACTACATAGAACATCTGGAAAATGCAAGCACTAATAATTTAGAATCCTGGTTTGTAGTTAAAAACAAACTACTATATTTTACAGCACCAAACTTGGGACAATTCTTTAAGAGACACCTTCAGTCTCCTTACACGGCGGGGGGGGGGAGCACACAGCCCATGGAGTCCTGAGGTTCATTCTCAAACAAAACCCATGCCAGCAGGGTTCTGGCTTTTCCTGCATGCTGTGCGTTTGTTAGTTCTAAACACATACACCCCTCCAACTCATCCAAAACAACTTCAAGAGAACTTTGTTACTATCAAGCAACTTCTATGTCTTTAAAGCAGCCAAAGAGAAAGCCGTGCACTGACAATCAGTATAAAAATTAACTATTCCCACCAGTGCCTGACCACTGGTAGCTAAGACGGTAAGAGAAAAAAAGCAAATCTGCCTTTCTGTACCAATGGGAACATCCTTTTTTTTTTTTTTTTGCAAAGGAGAGATTCCACAGTGATCACATGTACGGCAAGGATTCTGGGCCCCATCTCACAATCACTTTCAGCATCTTCACGTCTCTGTGTGCCCTATCTATGAGCAAGCAAGCAAATGCCTGCAGCTATCTTGAATTCAAGTTTAAACAACTCTCCTGGGGTGGAAAGGAAGGTCCTAAATTTAATTTCCCAAACTCCAAGCCTTTCTTGGGGGGGGGGGAAGACAAAAAAAATATCTTCCTGTAACTAGGAAAGTTTGAGACATGATCTGGACAAAGGTCATGCTTTCAGGCCTTACTTTTCTTGGCAGGTCCAACGGAAAGCTACCCAAAGCAAACATGTCCAGAAAGATCTCTCCTTTGCAGCTGATAACTGTCACCAAAACATGCCAAATTTCCATTTCAGGGACAGACACAATAAAATGAGTGTGGAAGACAAGCCTTTTGCTCTAGAGGAGTTCCACTGAAATCACTGGGGCTACTCCAACGGAAGGGAGCTGAAGACCGCCACCAGGAGGAAATGTGAAGCAATGCATCGTTTTAATAGGTAGCAAATTCCAGAGAAGTAGCTGTCTTCGTCTATTGCAAACACACACAGCCAGTGTTCCATCTAAGCTGTGTGCGTGAGCGGCTGGTCATTAACACAGGGAGCCCTGCTCAGCAGCAGTCTGGGGCCACGGCCCATTTGAAGATTACAGGAGTTATATTCTGCTCAGGATGTGAACTGCTCCGTTCAGCAGGGGGAGAAAACTAGAGGGAACTTTGCACACAACACCGCTGTCTTGGGGAGCTTATTGATTGTGGCATAAATTATCGTAGATGAGGCAGGGCCACTCGGATGGGATGTTACTGGATACTAAGTTTTCAGAATAACTGGCCTTCTGGATTTCTCTGCATGGCCAAGAAAATCCAGGCAGTAAATGATGGCAGTAAATGATGACAACAGCACAATATGCAACAATCTGTGGATTCCACCCAGCTTCATTAGGCTCCCAAAGCCTCTGCGATCTGATGAAGTTGCCTCGAAATCTAGGGAAGTTTTTTCCACGAAAGAAGACAGGGATCGCTAAGCAGAGGGCGGCCATGGCAAACCACTTCTACTCGCCTCTTGCCTGGGGTCACCGTGAGTCAGCGTTTGACTTGCAAGTCCATTCTTCTTTTTCTTCTGTTGTAAATTAACATACGCCTCCTTAAACTGCCACAAGGCACGGCTTTGTTCTAAATAGCAAGCAACTTCTGAACGAGGAACTTGGACAGTCAGTAATAGCTAAAGAACAGAAGTGCACTGTAGGCATCCACAACACTAAATGGAATGAAAAAAGATTCAACCACCATCCCCCTGCGTTATCAACATACGATGCATTCTAACCAAAAGGCATTCTTAATGTTATCTATGAAGATAATCAAAGCAGACGGTGGAGGAAACCCTGGAGTGTCGCTTGCAACATTCCTCACCGCGGATCCGTCAGTTCCTTGCTTCACAAGCCCCAGCTGCCACCCTTTAACAAGAAGAAGCGGGATTTGGAGAGGAGAGGAGAGGAGAGGAGAGGGACCTCAATGGGGTTTAATGCCATGGAATCTACCCTCCAAAGCAGCCATTTTCTCCAGGGCAACTGATCTCTTTCGCTGTAATTCCAAGAGGTCTCCAGGCCTCACCTGGGGGTTGACAACTCCATATCTATTCTCAATGCTTCCACCACAGAAGGGGGCACCAGTCACATCCTGCACCACTGGTGACTAAGTATTGGCTAAGCCTTACAATCCGTTGGCACCGTCTTCCTTGTGTTAGGACAAAGGTGGGCTTATAAATGTTTTCCATAAATTAATATAAAAGGTAAAAGCCTCCTTGGTCCCCCTCCTCCCCACTTCCAAAAAGTCCAAGACTGCGGGTCCAGGAAAGTCACCAGAACAAAGGTTGAGAATTAAACACAAACGTTTGTGGCAGGAAGCTGCAGTTCAGAGAGACCCAACACATTTTATTTCCATTTGCCTTAACTAGAAAATGGTGAATTCCCCCCACACATAAATCCCTTTGTCGATGTTCAAATCGGTTCTGGGAGCAAACAAGAAGGCGGCTTTTTTTTTATGGCCTGAAAGATCAACGTTTTTGGAACTTCTTAGGTAACGGGGAAGTTCCAAAAACATTGAAAATAAAAACACAGCTGACAGACTCGTAACAACCCATCCATCCAAGGCTGACACAAGCATTGATAGTTGATTTACAATAAATTTCCTGCTCATGGTGCTCCCAACGCCTGGTTGGGGAATTCCTGATGTAGAGGTGGAGCCTGGGGAGGGCGGGGCTTGAGGAGGGGAGGGACCTCAGGGGGGTACAACACTAAAGCAGTCACTTTCTCCAGAGGAATGCATCTCTCTAGTCTGGAGTTCAGCTGTAATTCCTGGAGATCAACAGGCCCCACAAGGGGACTGACAACCCTAAACGTAACAGATGTATTTCACCTCTTCTCCAGGAATAGGGTATGCACATTCACACTCAAAAGGGAGCGGCATGCGTAACGAGAGCACTCTTTGTTGGGGGGCACTGGGGTTGCCAACTATGGGTTGGGGGATATTACTGGAGATTGGGGGTGGAGACAGGGGGAAGGAGGCGTTTGCCAAGGGTATAATGTTACATTAAGTTCATCCTCCAAAGCAGCCATTTTCTTTAGAGAAACAAAGAAATAAACAAATAAATAAAAAGCCCTGACCTGGATAGCCCAGGAAAGCCCAACCCCATCAGATCTCGGAAGCTAAGCAGAGCCGACCCTGGCAAGTACTTGGATGGGAGACCTCCAAGGAATACCAGGGCCGAGACGCAGAGGCAGGCAATAGCAAGCCACCTCTCTGAAACATCCAAGCCACTCTAGGGGTCGCCAGAAGTCAACCATGATTTCCAGACACACACATGCACACACACAAACACAAAATACTTCCAGTTTGGTATAGTGGTTAGGAACGCAGACTCTAACCTGGGAGAATCGGGTTTGATGCCCCACTCGTCCACATGCAGCTGCTGGTGTGAGCTGGGGTCAATTACAAGTTCTCTCAGAGCTGTTCTCTCAAGAGCAATTCTTGAAAGAGCTCTCTCAGCCCCACCTACCTCACAGGGTGTCTGTTGTGGGGAGGGGAAGGGAAAGGAGATTGTAAGCTGCCCCAAGACTCCTTCGGGTAGTGAAGGGCGGGGTATAAATCCAGTCTCTTCTTCTTCTCCCTCCCCCACTACAAAAAGAAAACAAAGCAGCCATTTTTTCCAGCTGAACTGACCTCTGTTGTCAGGAGATCGGCTGTAATACCGAGAGATCTCCAGGCCCCACTGTGGAATTGGGAACCCTACGGAGGAAATGGCCACAGGGTGACTTGCTTAAATTCACAATGTTTTAGAGAGCTTTCTGCTGCATTTCTAATTTTGTCATCTGTCTTGAGTCTCCGCGAAAAAGGTGGACTACTAATAAAGTACATAAATATATAATTACAATCTTCACCCAAACACGTGCAAATGGGATGCATCGCCCCTTTGGAGAGGCACCAGCATCCGTTCCTAATGACTTGGTGTTGGCATCATGAAGAGATTACATCCGGATGCAAACTGTGGAAGCATGAAAGCAACCATGGACACACAAATAGTAAGTACAGCCCATCTAGTTACATTATAGTCCGCCTTTCTCACTGTGGCTCAAAGGGGATTACAATACTGCATGCCTTGGTGTTTCCTGTTTCATCTGGTAGATCTATCTGTCTCTGCCAGATCCGCTTCCCAGGCAAGAGCAGGCTATTCCCAGGAGTGCAAAAAGGAGACGTAATTTGGTAGGTGTGGCCAGTCATGATTGACCGGGGGGCGGGGGGGCACACACAAAGCGCAAGGACGCAGAAGCACACTATTGTTGCCACACTTCTGGCAGGAAAACCTCACCCATATGTCATGTCCTCTGAACACACGTGTGTATATTCCCTATACACAGGTGGGGTGCATACATATAGGAAAAACTGCTGATCACCACCCTGTTTATCTATTTATTTATTTATTCATCTAATTTATATCCCGCCCTCCCTGCCAAGGCAGGCTCAGGGCAGTTCACATAAAATATAAAACAGTTAAAACAGAATTAGATAAAGACAAACCAATATAATTATAAATATTATTAAATATAAAATATAAAGTGCTAGTTTATGTCAGATGGCGGGCTTAGCAGCATCCTTGGACAACAGCCAGCCAATAGCATTGTCTGGGTTGACTGGCTGTTGACAATCATGTTGGTGTTGGGCCAGGGTTACAGTTTCTTGGGTGTGGCTTCCTAATTGAAGGCCTGGTGGCAAAGCTCTGTCTTGCAGGCCCTGTGGAACTGTAAAAGGTCCCACAGGGCCCTGATGTCCTCTGGGAACTCATCCCACCAGTGCAGATTATTGTACGAATTATTAGACTATTGTACAAATTATGCATATCAGATACAGTCAAACAAACAACATGAATATGTTGTCGAAGGCTTTCACAGCCGGAATTCATTAGTTGTTGTAGATTTTCCGGGCTGTATGGCCATGGTCTTGGCATTGAGGATGCCAGTCACAGCTGCTGGCCTTTAATATGCAGCTTTCCTACACCAAAAGCATGCAGGCAAAGAAAGATTCCACATGCCCTATTATTTCCGTCCTTGCATGCCCCGGCTGTGGAGAGGAGGTGGGTGGGCAGCACTTCACAGCCGTGGCACCTTAAACGGGGAACTCCCTCCCCACAGCAATCTGCTTGGCATCAAATTCATCGAGCTTTGGGCAGTAGGCAAAAATACTTCCCGTTTTCCCAGGCTTCTTGTTGATTTCGCCCCAGCCTGTCTATTTCCTGAGTACTTGAAGAACAGCCCTGAAAAGTGCATGAGGCAGTCCAAATGGCTGGCTTCACTCTGGCCTCCCTGCTGGTTTCGTGGTCATTGTTTCTGTACTGTGACTGTGTTTATATCTGATTGCTGGGAATCACCTTGGGAGCAAAAGCGGGGAGCACAGGATAAAGATTTTTGAGTAAAACAAACACACATTTGTGCACAGAATGCACATACAAAACCCGGAAACAGGTCTTCCCCATTTAATCATTGTTGTAACATATTGTCTGTTCTTGGCACGTGTCTCAGTAGCAATCATGGTTTCATTTAATCAGGGATGCCAATGGATGAACTGAGCTACATCTGTTCTGCGATCCCTACCTGTGGGCCCATAGCCAGAAAGCACACAGTGAGGAAACATAAGGGTACACTGAAGGTGAGTGATTGGAATGACTATCATTAACTCAACTTGAAACACCAAGAACTGAAATAGAAATCCAACATGATTAACTAACAACTTTAAACGGTACTGGATTCTTAATTGCCAGATGCTCCTATAAGTTGCCAACTTTTACCAGCAAGTGTTTCATTTGGCATTCCTGTAATGATCCCTCCTTTCTAGCCAATGTTTTAATTGCAGTTTTGTAGGTATTTTAACCTTAATGGTTTTAATGATGTGTTTGGGGAGCTGATTATGATGGTTTAAAATGTTATTTTATCATACATGTTTTAAATTATGAACTATCTGGGCGGCCCCTTGCAAGGGCAGAAAGGCAGGATACGGTTTTGTACGGTTTTTCCCTTGCTCGAAAGCCAGTCGAATCAGACTCTAGGGTTGCGGTGCTCATCTCCATTTCAAAGCCGAAGAGCCAGCGCTGTCCGAAGATATTTCCGTGGTCATGTGGCCGGCATGACTAAACACCAAGGCGCACGGAATGCTGTTACCTTCCCACTGAAGTGGTACCTATTTATCTACTTGCAATTTCTTGCTTTCGAACTGCTAGGTTGGCAGGAGCTGGAACTAGAGACGGGAGCTCACCCCGTCATGCGGCACTCATGGGTCTTGAACTGCTGAACTACTGACCTTCCACAGCCTGCAGTTCAGTGTCTTAACCACTTGAGACACCCGCAGCAGGCGGGATACACGTTTTTGTAAATAACAACAACAGGTCCCACATTCTAGGATGACCGATTCTGGATGTTCTATTCACAACAGAGAGTCCAGCATAATGTTATCTGAAAGAGCATTTGCCCGTACATACCCCACAGCGATGGGCATGGGTGCACTGAGAAGGCCCATGCCCTCCTAAGGCCAGGCGGCTGTGCTAAGGCCACAGGGTAGAGTCTCAGTTTAAGTGTCTAATTCTGTGAATTGCCCTGAGTTCTCTGGTGTTAAAAAAGAACAGGCCACGCCCTGGGTAGCCCAAGCAAGCCCCATCTTGTCTGATCTTGGAAGCTAAGCAAGGCGGACGCTGGCAAGTAGTTGGACAGGAGACCTCTAAGGAATACCAGGGCCAGACACAGAAGCAAGTTATATCAAGCCACCTCTCTGAGACGTCCAAGCTCCACTAGCAGTCGCCAGAAGTCAACCATGACTTCCAGGCACTCATGCACACACATACACACAAAAATTCTCACAGAAATAATAATAAAAAAGTACAGGACAGGGACTTTTTTCTTCAGAAACAAGTAAACACAGAGCTGTGACTTAAGCCTGGAAGAAGCACATCGACCTATTAGGTGCTGATTTTGGTCTAAGCAAATCACTCCTCACCTCAAATTGCAGGTCTGAGTAAAGCGATACAAGGATGGGGGTTTCATACAGCAAACTTCATCCAGTTAATGAGCTGTCTCTGAAGCAAATCTGGCCATTTCAAACTGCACCGCTCCCCCCGCCCCAAACGTTCTAAGTTGAGCGCTGTAGCGCTAAACCAATACAGTCTCTCAGTGGAGTCAAGGCATCTCAGTGGAGTCAAGGCATCTCAATAGCGCTGCATTAACTTAAGTGCTATATTGGTGTAGTGCAGGGGTGGCCAAACTGTGGCTCGGGAGCCACATGCGGCTCTTTCACACATATTGTGCGGCTCCCAGCAAGGCAGCTGTGGAAGTGAAGGGGAGGCATGCCTCCCCGATCCGCCTTCCCTTTCCCAGCCAGTGTCCCCCTCTCTGAGTAGGCTTGAGGTGGGGGAGAGCAGAGAAAGAAAGCCACTTTAATTTTAAATGCATTCTCAAAGTGTCCCCCCCCAAGCTGGCTGTCTTGGAGAAGGCATTTGTCTCTTTAAATCCCTTCTCCAAGCCAAGCCAGACAGCATGGGGGGGCTTGAAGGATGCATTTAAAGTCGCTTTCTTTTCACCTCTCCCTCCCTCCCCCATCTATTTGCTTTCTTTCCACTTCCCCCCCACTTTCTCTCTCTCTCTCTCTCTCTCCCCTCCCTCCCCATCTAAAGTTAAATGTGTTCTTCAAGCCCTGCTACACTGGTTGCCTGGCCAGCTGGTTTGGCTTGGAGAAGGCATTTGTCTCTTTAAATCCCTCATCCAAGCCAAATCGGCTGGTGTGAGGGCATGGGGGTGTGTGGAGAACACGTTTAAAGTTAAAGTTGCTTTCTTTCCACCTCTTTCTTCCTCCCTCCCTCCAGCTATTTGCTTTCTTTCTCTTTTCTCTTTCTCCCTTCCTCTCTCCTCTTTCTCTTCCTTCCTTCCCTGCACCATCTATTTGCTTTCTTTGTTTCTCTTTCTCTCTTTCCGTACCTTTCATTCTTTCATTCTACCACTCTCTTAGACAAATATCATTAGCAAACAAATAAATATCATTAGCAAACAAATAAATATCATTACCAATATCTGTTTTTACCTCTTTTATTTTTATTTTTGGCAATCTCAATGAAAATGTGTGTCTAATATTTGTTCACGTCTTGCGGCTCTCAAACATCTGACATTTATTCTATGACACTCTTAAGTTAAAGCAAGTTTGGCCACCCCTGGTTTAGCACTACAGTGTTTAGAACGTTCGGGAAAATGGTGAGAAATATTGTGCGCCCAAATAGTGCGAGGGGTGGGGAGCAGTATTGCAGGAAGTGCTACAGACATTTTACACAGCACACCACAGAGATTCAGAAGCGCAACAAAGAGGTGAAAACGGAAGAAAGCCGTTTCCCTCAAAAACGGCTCAGCCCCATTTTGCCAAAGGGAGGCAAGCAGTTCTGTATGAACAGGTAAACAAAATCCATTAGCAGCCCGTTGCTAAAATGGTTGTGTCTGAATTGACACAAAAAAATTCATTTGCAACCTGCTGCTAAAACGGATTACGAAGGCTGTCTGAAAGGGGCCTTAGGATATTTTTATCCCACCATTCTTCCCAGATTGGCGTGCGTTCTATTTTCTGAACAGCCTGGTGAGGTAGATTAGACAGACAAAGAGACTGGCCCAAGGTCACCCAGCAAGCTTCCATGGCAGAGTGAGAATCTGAACCCCGGTCCCCTAGCTGGTAGCCCAACACCCTAACCACTACCCCAGTCTGACTTTGCAGGCATGCATGCAGTGTGACAGCACCCTCCAGCCCCAGGGGGAGCCCGCTACAGCCTCCTCTTATCTTGAGTCCAGAGACAAGCCGCCTCACCCACCCTTTGTGAGAAGTTAGCCAGGGATGCCAAGAAGCAGAAGGATATTTGGATGGGAAAGACTAAGTCATCACACGGAGGCATTCCTGCATAGGAGGCGTGCCATGCATGCCAGGAGTAGGTCAAAGCGATTTCGGAAAGGTTTTATTCCAAGGGTGCTTAGGACTAGGCTCTGGGCCAAACTATGTGCGAGGCTGGAGTCCTCTGACTGAAACTCCAGATGCATTATTTGGCCCTTCCAAACTGGTGGGGAAGGCAGGCTAACTGGTTATGGCGCAGGTTTGAATCTCCACTCTGCCACGGAAGCTCGCTAGGTGACCCTGAGCTAGTTACACACTCACAGCCTAGCCTACCTCACAGGGTTGTTGCGAGGATAAACTGGAGGACAGGAGAACAACACAAGCTGCTTTGGGTCCCCACTGGGGAGAAAGGTGAGGTACAAACAAAGTAAATACTATTAAAACCCCGCTTTCCTCCCCATGAATTTCACTTAATGTCAAAATAACTGCCCACGTCAAATCAAAGGGAACATCGTTTTACAGTTAGAAAGCACTGCAATCTGTTCTTACTAATCTACTTATTTGGGTTAGAATGGATAAAAGGAAGCACTTCTTCACCCAAAGAGTGATTAACACATGGAATTCACTGCCACAGGAGGTGGTGATGGCTGCAAGCATGGACGGCTTCAAGAGGGAATTAGATAAGCATATGGAGCAGAGGTCCATCAGTGGCTATTAGCCACAAGGTATAGATAGGAACTCTCAGTCTGGGGCAAGTGATGCACTGTATTCTTGGTGCTTGGGCGGGGGGACAACAGTGGGAGGGCTTCTAGTGTCCTGGCCCCATGGCTGGACCTCCTGAGGGCACCTGGTATTTTTGGCCACTGTGTGACAGAGTGTTGGACTGGATGGGCCCTTGGCACTGATCCAACATTGGCTTTTCTTATGTTCTTATGTACTTATGAACAATTTATCACCATTATCTTACAAATCATTCGTGTGAATTAAATGAAGGAGGTGCCTCGCTGTTCAGGCCCTAAATCAATCTCCCTGCACACACCACCACCATCAGTTACAACAAGATTTGTGGATTTCAAGTCTTTAATACAACTTACATGAAAGCAAGTTTAACCAAAATCAACAGAATCTACCTCCATGAAATTGTGTTTAGGACAGGGACATAACCGCCTGTCAAACTGAACCTAAATATGGTTTTCTTGGAAGTGTATTCAACAAAATTCACTGAGATTTACTTTCAAGCAGTGTTCCCTCTAAGCTGAGTTAGTGTGAGCTAGCTCACAGTTTTGTACCCTCCAGCTCACACATTTTTGTCTTAGCTCAGGAAGGATGGCTCCAGAGCAAACTAGTTTATGCAATAGCCAGAGCAGTCGCTCACCACTTTAATGCCAATAGTCCACAAAGCAGAAATTCTGCTCACAAGTTTCCACAGCTTAGAGGGAGCACTGCTTCCAAATATAGTCTGGATTGTCTAGGCTAGGCCAATCTCTTTAGATCTTGGAAGCTAAGCAGGATCGCTCTTGGTTAGTACTTGGATGAGAGACCACCAAGGAAGTTTTCCATCTAAGTGCTAACCATCCAATCCAAGTACTAACCAGGACCAACCCTGCTTATCTTCTGAGATCGGGTTAGCCTAGGCCATTCAGGTCAGGGCAGATCCCAGATACTCTCCCAACCCAGGTGTATGCAGGTCATTTCCTACTGAAAGCCCTGGCAAATAAAATGGCCTTGCATTGCCTCTTGAAGATTTCTAACAATGGCGCTCCCCTCGCCTCCTCAGACGGCCCATTCCACAAAGCAGGAGGGACAATGGAGAAGGCAAGAGCTCCCGCTGATGCCAGGGCAGGCTACCTTAAATGGGAGAAATGCCCAGCAGGTGACAGCCTGAAGATTGTAGTTCCAAATATACCAATTCCACTAGTAGAAAACACCCATCAAAAATTGCCAAACAATATATTTAACAATTATAAAGTTGGTGGTGTCGCAACAGTAAAGCATACCTATAACCATAATAAGGCATAAGATTCGATACTTCCTCCTTTGTAGATAAGACATAAAGTCCATGTAATCAGTGTAACTTGATAGGAGGAGTCCACATAGTCATTATATTGTCCGAACAGCCTTTGCAAAGACGCCTGTTCTAGATACTTAGAAGATGCGTTTCCTTCGACTTCTTCAGTTTGCTGGGCGTGTAAGGGGAACCTGATTTCAGCAATTTCAACAGACCACAAGGTTCACAGTGCAAGAAGCAAATGTGACACCACCAACTTTATAATTGTTAAATATATTGTTTGGCAATTTTTGATGGTGTTTTCTATTTGTGGAATTTGTATATTTTGGACTTCTGTGACGCTAGTCTTTTCCCCTTGTTTTTTTTGATGATTGTAGTTGGCACGCAGTGACATATGGGAGGAGACACTTCCTTTGGATACAAGGGTCCTAGGACATGAACGAATTCAGAGGTTGTAACCAGCACCTTGAGCTGACCTCAGAAACGAACTGGCAACCAATGCAGTTGTTCCAGGTGGGCTGTTTATGTTACCATTGACAAGCTGCTGATAATTATCTAGTTGCCACAATGTGAACCACCTACAGTTTCCAGGTTATCCTCACAGCCCAACATAGAAGGCATTACAGTAATTCAGCCATGTGTTTGCAGAAGCATGGGTCAGCCTGGCGAGATATGCCAAGTCTCAGAATGGAGAGAGCTGGCAGACCAGAAGCGGCTGATAGAAGAAGGCTTTCCAGAACAGCAAGATGGTTTCAGAGGAAAGCCCCGCGAGGGAAACTGCATGTAGGACTGCAACGCTGGTCTTCAAGGAAGCGGCTGGACTATGGAGGCATAAGTCTGGGTCCATTTGGCCTTGGCAGCAGCAGCAGCATGCTTGGAAATAAGGGAGGAGACCTTGCCCAAGTAGATTAACAGAAAAGTAAATCAATGAAAGTGTCAACTTGAATGTAAGCCTGGATATAAGATTCCTATATAGGATTTGTTCCTGAGGAAAGACCAGAGGTCTGAAACACTTAAATATCTGGGGAAAGTGTTGGAAAGAGAGGCACAGATTGACTGAATTTGGAGCAGACTGCTTTTGAGAATACAAGACTGTTAAAGGGATATAGACTAAGAGACTGGAGCAGATTGCTATGAGAAATCTTATGGACCTTTGTATTTTTTCTATGGAAGAATAAGTGGTTGTTTTTTATTACCATACACTAAATGATTTTATGGCTTTAATGAAGTCTCTTTTGTTATTGTATTGTTCTGTGGGCACCTAGCACACACCTGTATATTTTTTTCATACCAGGCTGTCTTGGGATTGTGTGTTATTCTTGTGGGTTGTTTACCACCTAGGTTATCCAAAGCCCGGTCCACTTCCTTCGTCAAGCAGTGCCAAAAGTCACGTACTAAGCACTGACTCTAATGCCTATTATGGTTCTCCCCCAACGCCTGCATCTAGTCTAACGATCTGGTAATTGCTGAAGGTAATTATTACCAGAGATGCCTGCTTTCCATTATTTTCTTGACAAATGAAAGAAAACAAAATGGCCCTAGTACATGAAGATTAATGCTACTGACAAGGTTTAAGATTGATAAGATTTAAGACCCTTGAAATACGATTGCCGAGACTAGCTTTTGGGTCTGCATTTTAGACTAAGTACATTTAACTTTGAAAAAGTGGCAGAGGGATTTAAGAACTTGCAGGAGGATGCAGACCTTGACTCTGGAAGCTTTCGCAGTGGGACATTCATACATATAAAGAGAACATAAAAATAATATTCAAAGAAGATTATTTCTGGATAGATCACAGAGTTGGAAGAGGCCTTAAAATTCATCATGTGCAACCCCCTGCCTATGGGTGTGTGTACACACACAAAAATTGGGATTTTTTGGATTCAGATATATTGGAACCCCCCAACATCAAGACTTCCAGTCCCCTCCCCCCGGAAATCCTGATTTTTGGCCGGGTCCATTATAGCCTAGGGGTCCATTATAATCAATGGGGAATCTATCTGGCAGGTCTAGGGGGGCTGTCTTTTGAGGTAGAGGCACCAAAATTTCAGCGTAGCTTTTGATGCCTCTCCTCAAAAGACTTCTCAAGTTCCAAAACGATTGGATTATGAGGTCCAATAATACAGGACCCAAAATTAAGTGCCCCATCCTCCATTGTTTCCAATGGTGAGAAAAAAACAGCAAAACTCCCAAAAAACAAAAACAAGGACTAATGCCAAACCAGAGAGTCTCTTCAGTAGAAACTGAAGGTTTTTTCCAAGCCCAGCAGAACCAGTGCACATACAGAGTGCCCTGGAGAACCAATGACACTGTGGCAATGCCAGTTCAACAGATCCAAGCAAGGGGGAGTGCAGGCATCGCAAAGCCAGTGCATGTATTTATGTTTTTATTTTATTATTTATTTTATTATATTTCTATCCCACCCTCCCCTGCTCAGGCTGTGTTACAACCAGATAAAAACTATTATTAGCTCATTTAAAATCTCATAGCATAATTCCTAAGATGGTGCCCCCTGAGATGAACTGAACTCCAAAAGCAGGGTGCTTAGTGCATCAAAAACAGAGAGCTGGGAGATTAGGGGTTAATGCCTCACTGTAAAGCACTCTGATTGACAGGCTGTTGCCTGCATGCACCCCCCTTCTCTCTGATTGGTCAGAGTCAGCTGAGGAGAGTTTCAAAAAGTCTTGTCAGAGGGAGCCAGTCATTGTTTGGATTTTGGATTGGCAGTTGCCAGTCAGGAGGAGTGTGTGTGTCAGTCTGAGGGAAACAGACAAGTCACTTGGGAAGTGAAGGGACACAACTCCTTGCCCTTATTGTGCATCAACACAACTGAGGAAAAGTTCAAAAATCAGAACTAAAAGTCTAAGTGTCAGCCCTAGCTGATTTCCATTTATTTTCAATCTCCAGAACTGGGGTATAGGTTTGACAGAAGGGACTAGACAGTAGGTTGAAACTGCCAGTCTAGCCAAACTAAAAAGGATTATTGCACCTAGAAAGAGGAGGATATTTCTTACCCAGTTGGTCAGATGGTTCAACTCAGAAGGGACCACTGGTCTGTATGAAAAGGGAAATGGTCTTAGTCTCCTCAAGAGTGATAAAGGGAAAGTTATAAACCCCCAAGGGAAGTATTTAAATACAGGAAGAAAGTACTAACTTCCAGGAAACTCAGACAGTTATATGAAACTTTATTAAGACCCATTGTTGCTGAAAGACAAACAAACTTCTCAATCAGAAACTGAGTCTCTGAAAATATAAGCTTCAATTATACTCTGCTGCCTGTTCAAAATATTCTCATTTGTATAATCAACAACAGTTACCTCAACTTCTCACCCCTTGCCCTATTCATGATTCAGCTGTGCCTGTTTAATAAAATCAACCTTTTTGTTTTAACTTTACTTCGTGTCAAGTGCCATTTCAAAAGGATTTTATAAGAGGGCTCCTGCTGAGTTACAGTAAAACTCTGGCCTGGATAAAAGCCAAATAACTTCTCTATCACAAGGTGGGACACGCAGAAAGTAATAATTCTATAATAGAAACACACTACTAAGAAGCTGCTCAACCAGACTGGGGAACAGTGTTTTGGCAGGAAAATCTGTCTCACAGAGAAGAAGCAGCAGGGGTCCATCATACCCTCATCCTCCATTGTTTTCAATGGAGGGGGGAAAAGAAAACATTTAAAGGAAGGGACCAGGTTTTGCTGGGTGCTAGTACATTGCACTGGTACTCCTTAGCAGTCTGTACATGCACTGACTATGCTGGGCTTGCAAACCCCCCCTGCTTGGATTTGTTGATCTGGTATTGTCACTGCGGCATTGGTTCTACTGGGCACTCTGTATATGCACTGGCTGGGCTAGGCTTCCAAAAACAACAACACCTTGCTTGGATTTGTTATCCTGGCATTGCCACAATGGGACTGATACAGCAACATTTTATTTATTGATTTATATTTCTAGCCTGCCCTCCCCTGCACAGCAGGGCTCAGGGCAGGTTATAGCAATAAACAATAAGATTAGGACAATGAAATGTCCCCCCTTCAGTTGTTACTGCAAAGATTCTCTGGTTTGACATCAGTCCCTGCTATTTTGCTGTTTTTTCCCTCAGTTGGAAATAATGGAGGATTGGGGGCACCTTCTTTGGGGGCCCATAGAATTGGACCCCCAGTCCAATCTTTTGAAACTTGGGGGGGGGTCTTTGGAGTAGAGGCACCAGAAATGATGCTGAAAATTTGGTGCTTCTACCTCAAAAAAAATCCCCCTAACCCCCACATAGATTCCCCATTATAGTCTTTGGGGATCATTGACTATAATAGTCCCCATATACTATAACAGAGCCAAAGGCATTGAAAGGTGTCGAAGGCATTGAAAGCTGTAGCTTCATCAGGAACAGTGTTTAAAGGGACTGCACTCTTTTAAACCCCATTTAACTGCTGTTATCCTGTTATTCTGAAGAATCCCATTTTTTTTTCAGGATTGGCTATGTGTGATAGCCAAAAATACATCCCCCTCTATATCCAGCTGAAAGAATAGCTGATAAATATCGATAAGGTATTTTCCAGCTATTTTCTCAGCTCAGATAGAGCCGAATGCACACCCCTACCCTTGCCCAATGCAGGAATCCAAAGCTAGAGAACTCCTGACAGGTGACCATACAGCTTCTGCTTGGAGACCTCCATGGAGGGCCTACTCACTCCAAATAATTGGATTATTTAGTGTTATGCGAAGCTAACGGTTGGAGAGTTTCAGATCTGGCCAAAACAGTTAACACAATGATACTAAAAGCCCAAACTATGGTTTAATCCAGGGGTGTCAAACTCATTTGTTATGAGGGACAGATCTTACATAAATGGGACTTTGTCGGGCCAGGCCATGTGTGTCATAAAACATAATGCCAGGTAGTGAAGATATTAATTTTACAAAGGACACCAACAAACACAATTAAAGGTTTTTTAAAAAACTTAAAATACAAACATGCTTAAAATAGTAACACTCTTTCCTTATTTTGTTTAACAGACTTTGATAACTGACACCTCCCAAACCACCACCACCACCAACCATCCTTAAAAGACGCCTGCCTAAAATGGAATGGTGGGGGGAACAGTGGGATTTGGCAATGCAATTTTTTAAATAAAACATCAAGATAAAGCAAAAGGATCACAGCAGAAACTAAAACTAAAAATTAAAAAAATTGCTCTGAGCCTAGGAAAACATGAAATGGTGGACATTGCAAGCTCTCTCCCACCGGTCTTCTCAGAGAGGCAGTAGCTCTCCAGTGTAATGTCCCTCTTTGGCTTTGGGTTCCCAGGTCAGAGTACTCACTCAGGCACCCATTTTCAGGTCCATTCAGCAGAGACAAGCTGGCTCCAAACATCGGCCCTTAATTTGCAAGGAGACAACACAAATCCTGACAACTGCAACTACTTGAGCTCCACTCCACTGAAATACATTGCAGCTCAACAAAAGTTGCAAGAAAATGCAGACTGGATTTTCCATTAAGGTTTCTGGGTCCAGACAGACTACTCTAGGACTGGAATGAGCCTCCAGAGTAGAGTTCCATTCCCAAAACACAGCTGCTACTCCCCAGGCACCATCATTCCACTCTGGGGGTTGTCATTCCAGTCCCAGAGTAGTCTATCTGGGCCCAGAGACCTTAAAGGAAAATCCATTCCACATTTTCTTTACAACTTTTTTTGTGCTTTAGCCCAGAGGAGCTGCCTACTGGAGGAGAAACAGGTGAAGACAAGGTGCACCAGGTGGGAAGTTCAGCAGCCCTGATCTCCCTTGGAAGGGAAGGCAGGGGACGGGGAGGGGGGAGAAGAGAGCTGTGGGCCTGATCAATGGCCTGGGCGGGCTGCTTCTGGCCCACAGACCATAGGATTGACACCTCGGGTTTAATCCACGGCGAAACCTCTTCACCAATCCCTACCATTTCCCTTACTGTCTGATCAAAATCAATTCTAATGGTCCCGGAAGCCCATTAGATCTAGTCTCACCCTCCCGAGCGGCAGAGAACAGGTCCTTGCCCTCTTCCACAGGATAGCCCTATGGGTTCTTGAAGAACAGTTCACATCAGCCCCCAGTCTTCTTTTTGTCATGTTAAACATGCCTACTTCCTTCAGTCTTTCCTCACTGTTGGGTTCCCCATACCCTAGTAACAAGAACATCACATTTAATAACTGCCAGCATGATTCACAGGAGTCTGGTGGTAAGTCAAGACTAAAAAAAACCTGAAGGAGCCCTGACTTGGATAGCCCGGCCAAGCCTGATCTCATCAGATCTTGGAAGTCAAGCGGGGCCCTGGGCAAGTACTTGGAAGAGGCGACCTCCATGGAATACCAGGGCCGGGACACAGAGACGGGTTATCAAGCCACCTCTCTGAAACGCCCTAGCCCCACTAGAGGTCACCAGAAGTCACCTTGCCTTCCAGGCTTGCACGCACATATGCACACACAAGCACACACACAAAATACCCCCACAGAATAAAAAAATAAATTAAAAGAAGACTGCTGCTGATGGAAAGTACCACCAAGTCATGGCCAACTTATCAGAACCCCGTAGGCTTTTCAAGGCAAGAGGTGAGCAGAGGTGTTTTGCCATTGACTGCCTCTGTGTAACAACACTGATCTGAGTACTAACTGGTGTTGACTGACCCTCCTTAGCTTCCAAAATCTGATGACTGGGCTACTCTGGACCATCCCTGTCAGACCATGTGGACTAAAGCCTACTTTTTTAGATTCAAAGAATGGATCCTCATGATGCTCTTGTTTTACATAAGCAATGGGGGGACCCACACACACAAGCAAACAGCAGGGTCCTGTGGGCCATTAAATCCAGGAGACACGGGACAAGATGTTATTCTGTTGCATTCAAATCCAATCAAGAACGAGAGACAGACCATTCACTAGTTGGGCCTAGCTAATTAACACCTACCAAGGGAGGGGAGTCCTGGAGTTGGCTCAGATAATTAACACAGTGATACTAAAAACCCCAAACCAAGGTTCAACGCAGGTCAGAGATTGTGTGAAACTTCCTCACTAATCCCATGCCAGCCATCTCGAGCTGGAGACTCCCTCTGAGGTACTTTCCATGCAGAATGGTCAACAAAAATCTCGTGGAGATTGCAGTGCTCTCCCATGAGTTTCTGAATAACACCATCTGGACCATACGATACCACGACTACAGCAATCACACTGGCTACTGATCCACTCCCAAGCCCAACTCAAGGGGCTGGTTTTGTTTTTTAAAGCCTTATACGGCTTGGGACTGGAGTATTAGAAGGACCGTCTTTCTCCCATAGGTTCCTGCCCAGGAATTAAGGTCCCAGGCAGATGCCTTCTGACAGTCCCACCAATCAGAGAAACTTCTCTGGGGGGCACACGGGAGAGGGCTTTTTTGGCCGCGGCCCCACAATTGTGGCACAACCTTCCTCCAGCAGGTTTGCCTGGCCCCCCTCACTTTCTCTGTTCAGAAGACGGCTAAAGACAATTTAATTCAGGACTGCACTTGACTAATTTAATTTTTATTTATTGGTAGTTCTAACTGCAGATATTATGTGTGTTTGAATAAAATGTTGTGTTCACCTTTTAAGACACCTTGAGTCCTTTAAGACACCTTTTAAGACACTCTGAATCTAAAAAAGGTAGAGAAGCAGCTGACAAATGTTTTAAATAAATAAACAAACTTTTCATGTCAGATTTGGGTCTATTTATTCTTTCCTGTAGGGACTGACCATTTGTCCTACAGAGAGAAGGGCGCTCTTGACATATAATGGCAAATATCCCATTGAAGGATGATGACCAAGTCTTGTAAGCTGGCAAAAGACCCTTCAGGTGAGTGGCAACTAACCCCCCCCCCAATATAAATAAATGAATGAATGAATGAATGAGTGGTGGAGCCAGAACTGTTACTACTGCTGTTCCTAGGTCATCTTTTGCTGTGTGCTGGAATTCTCCTCATGATGAAGCAGGCTTAAAGCCCAACAAATCTTTCATGTGAATTCAAGAACTGGGCCCTCTACGTATTTTGTATCTTTACAAAACATCAAGAGACTGTACTTACTTTAAGCCAGGACTCATATGCATTTAACCTCAGAATGCTACGAACTTAGCTCCAGAACCTTGCAAAGGAATACGCAAGAGAGTACTCCTGAGACTAGGGTCCCATGTTTGAGACTGGGCTGCCTAATGCTTTGACACATGCTAAATAATGCAGTTTCAATCCCCTTCACCAACCATTTGCAAGCAGATTTTGCCACTTCACACAGTAAAACCCAGCTGCAAAGTGGACTGAAAGCGGACTGAAAGTGCGTTATTTAGTGTGTGTGAAAGCACCTCTTCTGTCTTTGCACCTCTGTTTATATATTAACCACTGTCAAGAGACTCCCACTGCTTTTCCTTCTACCTGCCTACTTTTTTCTCTTGGTTTGCTAACAGAAAGCACATTTTTCTTTATTTTTTGTTCTGCAGCTTACAAGGGAGCTGTGTTCATGCCAAGGACAGATCCAAAGAACTGCTGGCTTTCACGTTTTCCCCAGTGACTGCTTTCCCCTGTCCTAGTAGCCTTTGATGCAATCTGAGCTCCTTTTGCACTAGTGTGGCCTAACCTATTTCAGGCCATCAAACAGCCGGGGTGCCTTCACACACACTGAATGATACACTTTCAGTCCACTTTGCAACTGGATTTTACCGTGTGAAATGGCAAAATCCACTTGCAAACCATCGATGAAGTGGATTGAAACTGCATTATTTAGCATGTGTGAAAGCGCCCCAGGTTCATTCAATTTGTAGACTACCACAAGCTGCAGGTGGGAGCTTCTTCTTCTTCCATCAGTGCTCAGCAACCACATCAACGTCTAGTTCGGCTAAATTAAAAATGTGAACGCTTTTCAATATTTTGCTTGGCCCTAAAGAAAAGAAGAGGCATTCTGCTACTGCTTCCTAGGCAGGACGAGCTAATTCATCAGGGGTGGACAGTGAGAAGCCAACACAGATCTTGAGCGGAGTGTGGGGACAGGGACCAGAGTGTCGCAAAAGCCATGACGTATCCAAAAACCAAGGAGTCTCAGGGCAGCTTCAAGAATATCAAAACTGCATCGTGGCATTCGCGTTGTGCACCCCAGCCCACTTTGCCAGGCCCACAAGAGCATCTGCTACGATAAACCTGTTGGCTTTCAAGGCGCCACAGGGCTCTTGATAGTGTGACCCCATGCACAGTGCTGTAGCAAGATCCACACCCCACTGCTCTTCTGGAATTCTGTCTGCATAAATACTCCCAAGAAAAAGGAAGAGAAAACGTAGAACAGGTCTGAAAAGCAACTGTGTCTAAAATCCCAGTGAGTTGAGGGGGGCATTCTCCCAAGGAAGCATGGCTAGGACCTCGCAGTCTACATTTTGCTCCTCCTTTGGAAGCCTAAAACCATGTCTGACACATCCAAGAAGCTCTCCTTTAAATATCACTAGCCGAAAATAAAAGCAGCAAAAATACACTCTGACTTGAGAATGCATCGCCTTACACCGAATGGGGCTGATCTCCGAGTGGGATCGCACTGCAAAAACAGACTTTTGCCACACAACATTTCTGTGTTTTGGTTGTCGAGGACCACACGTGCGCCAGCTGTACAGCTCCGCCATCCCACCTCTGCAAGATTTTTAACTTCAGCCCCCAACGAAGAACCACACTGCAAGCACCCCCCCACATTAAAAAAAAACAAGGAGCCTCCAGCTCCCCCCCCACGCTTTACTCCACCGGAATCCACAAGCCAGGATGGAGGCTGTTAAATCCCCCAAGTAAGCACCATAAACCAGGAGAGGGTCTCCTTCTGAGTAAAAGGCAGGACGCTGAGAAACTTACCCCTTCCACCGGCTGCACGGCTAGACACAGAACGGCCAGCAGTACCGTCGCCCTGCAGCGGGAAGCAGGAAAGCGAGAGAGAGAAAGAGAGAGACCCAGGCTTCACTGTTAGATATTCCAGAGATCGAGATAAATTCGCCTCCTCCCCGCCCGCCCGCGGTTCTCTTGTTCGGCTTCTTCCCCAGGACCCGGCGGGGACTCACCCTGCACGCATGCTGCTCCGCGGCCCGAGGGAAAAGCGCTGCGCCCCAGCGGATGGGCTCCGGGCATCGAGTCCCCTCCGCGGCTGGATCCACAAACCTGCCCGGCGCAGCCGCAAGGGAGAAAGAAGCAAAGAGCCAAAGTTAGACGGCCAGGCGAAGTGAGCCAGCGCGGCGGGCAGAGGGCCAGGCAGCCCCGGCCTTGCCTCTCTTCTCTCCACCCCCCCCCTCGCCCGAAGACGTTACCGCGGGAGGTGCCCGGGAGTCCGGATCAAGGCGAAGCGAAGCGCCCGGGGAAGACGCCGCAGAAGCCCCAGCGGAGCGGCGTCGGAGGAGGAATGGAGGCGAGGGGCGGGCCGGCGCCCGTCAATCAAGGGCGGCACAAAGCAGGCAGCGCCGCTCACACACGCCCGCCCGCTCGCCCGCGTGCACACGTGCTCCCCGGGCCCCGTTACCGGCTTTGCCCTTCCGCTTCCCAGGCGCCTGCCGGGGGTGGGGGAAAGGGCTGCTAGCCGGCAGGGCTTCGGGGGGGGGGGCGCCTACGGCAGTTTAGATCTTCCAGGCAGATTGGGGTCTCCGTAGACAGCTTAGTCCTGGATGTGTTTACTCAAGAGTAAATCCTGCTGAGCTCAAGATTAGTAAAGGCTGGAGCGCGCCGTGTGAATCCCGGTCCCTTGCAGGGATCCGGCTCCTCCAGTCCAAAGTGGCAATTCTATGGCGAGGAGGAACGAAGTTTGAGTTCTAGTGGCATCTTGAAGACCAACAAAGTTTTAATGCTGGGTGTAAGTTTTCGTGCGCAGGCACACTTCTTCAGATTTACTTCCAAGTAAACGTGTCTGGGTCCTAGACTCTAGGATTAGGGGTGTAAAGCGCACACCCCCATTGGCATACTTACTCGGAAGTAAAGGGCTGGGGAGCAAAGTGGGACTTAGTTCGGAGTAAGGGAAGTCCAAGGACCTCCAGAATCGGGGAGACCGAAATCTGGGAAGGAGTTTTGCTTGCCTGTCATGTAAACTCGGGAGATGTTCAGTTGTCATGCCACATTCTTTATTCGGGAGTTACTGCAACCGACGAACCAGAGAAGGATATTCTGCCCGAAGTGCTTTGTGGATTGCAGGTCATTTAACGCCCTCCCCCCCCCCGGCAACTGCGTTTTAAATGCGCAGAAGAGGACGCTCCTCCCCCTTACCAACCCATGAAAACAAGGAATTAAATATAGAATTTTATGGATCACAATTCGGCTGAGGCATCAATTCGTCCAACTCCCACTGAGTTCAGTGAGCAATCCCATCCTCTGCATGCTTTCTTAGAAGTAAACCCCTGTATATTCAATGAAGTTTACTCCCAGGTAAGCACGCACAGATCTGCAGCCTTAAACTGCTACCGTGGGCGTGGATTGGCTCTTAAGTGATTCAGTTTGGCTGGACCGAGCCCACCGGCGCTACCTACCAGCCCTCGCGCCGATGGCTTGGACGCATCCTGAAGGCAGGCAGGGGGCCAAACCTCCAATCCAGAGTGTAGTCCTGGGCGCACTTATCTGGGAGTAAGCACCAGGGACGTGGCGGGACTTACTCCTGAGATAGTACTGCGCTCCAGAGTTCTCGGATGGCAACACACAGTAGAGAGGCGTGGGATTTACTCACCAGGAACCGGATTCGATGCACCTCCGAGTTTCATAGACCTTTAAATGCAACCAGATCCGCTCCGTTTTGCTTGTCCCATAAAAACTGACGCACAGTTTAAAAGACAACAGGGAAAACTGGAGACATTTGCTTGCTTACCATCCTTACCCAAAGGACGCCTAAAGATGCCGCCCAGCCCCGATCCTAAACACGGTTAATGGAAAAACTAAAGCTAAATCCGGCGTGGATGGATAGGATAGCCCTGCATTTCAATCTTATGCTCGATGGCGTTTATACTCAGCTACGCCGGATCCTACACATCTGTCATGCCTGGCCCCAAATAAATGTGCATAGGATCGCAACCCCCTGCTCCAGTCCTTTGCCGCATAAACTGTTCCAGCACCGGGCGGCGGGTATTCTCTTTCCTTACCGGAGCAGGGCCCTTCCCTGCCGCCGCCTCTTTGCAACCCCCAAAAGGGTCTTTTTGCACCGAGGTACCTCTCGATCCCACACCTGGCCTGGCCGCCTCCCTCCCCCCCCCCAACACACCCTTCCGTCACACACACAAATCAGTGTGTACAATATGCTCGGGCCAGGATGAGAAAGCACGCCCCTTGAAAGAGCGCACGTGAAACTTCGGCACAGCAGAGGGGCCCCTTTTCGCAGCCCCCTCCAAAGAGAAGAAACAGCATCAAAACTTTGCTCCTTGATAAATATTAAGAAGCCCTCGCGCCCGCTCTGCCCAGCTCTGGCGGCGGCGGATGGATCCCAGGCCGGGCTCCCTTTTTGGCGACAAAGTAGTCCCGCGAGGGCGAGTCTGAGCAGAGGCGAGAGCGGCGCTTCGCCTGGCGGAGCCCGGAGGGGCGCGAGGGGGAGGGGACAGGCAGGCGCGGCGGAGGCCCTTTAGCCCAGCCCCGCGCAGTCCAGCCTCTTCCCCTGGCTGCACAGACCATGTCAGCGCCGAGGAGGCAGCTGGGGAGCCTGCGAGGCTGCTGAAGGAGACGGGGGCAGCAGCAGCACCAGCAGCCGCCTCTCGGCCAGCAGGATGAAGCCCAGCCCGGCGGGAGCCTGCCTGGTCCTGCCGCCGCCGCCGCTCCTCCTCCTCCTCCTCCTCCTGCTGGGACTTTGGGGTCAGCACGCAGAAGCCGCGGTGGGTGCTCCGCTCCGCTCTGCCCTTCCCGGGGGGAGGGCGACGGCTCGGCTGGGGAGGGAGAGGAAGGGGAGAGGGAGAGAGAGAGAAAAAGGGCTCCGTATTTATAACTCGGGTAACTTAAATCCGGCCGGGTGGGCACTTTTTACCTTGTTTAAAAATAGGGTCTTGTGCTGGCTTGTCGCGCCCGCCCGGGGAGCTGCAGCGGCGGCGGCGGCAGCGTGTTGCAAGGAGGAGGAAGCGCCGGGGAAGGCGGCGGGGGGGGGGGGGTGGAGAGAGAGGATCGTGTGAATGGAGCTGAGCCGCGCACCTTTGCAAGGGTGCGGAGACGCCCGGGCGCGCTCTCTCGCTCTCTTCGGCGCGGGGAGGCCGGCGGGGCTGGAGCCCGGCGGTGCGCTTCCCTCGGGCCGGACTGGCGTCGGGGGGATTTTTCCCCGCTGCGTGAGAAACGCTGCAGCCGTCGCGCCCCGGCGACCTCCGCAGGGCCCTTCGTGGAGATCGGTGCGGGGGGGGGGAGGGCAGAGAGAGAGAAAGAGAGAGAAGGCGCGGGAGGGTGGACGTGGGGGGGCTTCTGGGGGGGGCGCCTTCAGGTGGCCGCGGCGTGGCTTCCTTATTTCCCCCCCCCCAAGCCAGCTTCCTTGATGGGGAATGTCTTTATCAAACAAAGGCATGTGTAGTTGTGTCTAGCAGCCCTGGGGCACAGCGATGGCCGCCCTCTTTCGCCCGGGGGTTTGGCTAGGTGAAGAGCGCCTGGGTGCGCGGAGATGGGACGAGGTGGCCAAGGAGCAGAAGGCGGCAGGACAAAAGAACAGCCCGCAGCTCCGCGCAGGGCTGGCCCAGAAGGTGTCCGGGCCCTTCCGTCCCTCAGCCCTGCCTTGGAGGCGAGGGGGGGCATCCCAGGCCACAGGGGAAGCCTCGGTGGGGGTAGAGCCTCCCCTCCTCCTCCCCAACCCCATTTGCCCTGGCTTTAGCTGAGGATGCTGAGGTGGGGTCGAGGTGATCGGGGAGGAGGCACTGCCACAGTGGGTTGGTGACCTGGAACGGCCCCCTTGACAAATGTGCTGTTGTGACTTGCTGGGATACGATTTTGTCACTTGCCGGGGTCACTCTGTGCTTGTCTTCTTGGCGCCCTTGCTCCTTGGACCCATTTTACAGGCGATGGATGGTCTGGTGCGGAGGTGCGCCTTCACCCAAGACTTTCCCAGATCCGTCGTCTGGTGCCCAAATGTGCTGCTTACCAGAACTGAAGGCTTCCCTGTGTGTTAGCCAGTATGTTTCTGTCATCACCTGGGGGACCAACTGCTGGGGTCCTGGCCAATGTTCCCTCTAAGCTGAGTTAGTGTGAGCTAGCTCACAGCTTTTTAGCCTCTGGTTCACACACTTTTGTCTCAGCTCAGGAAGGATGGCTCCAGAGCAAACTAATTTATGCAACAGCCAAATCGCTCGCTCACAACTTTAATGCCAGTAGCTCACAAAGTAGAAGTTTTGCTCACCAGACTCCACAGCTTAGAGGGAGCATTGGTCCTGGCTAGAGAACCTGCATTTGCTCTGTTTGTACCTTCCTTTTGGGGGGGATGTCTGTATGAAGTGGTCTCTGTAATCCCAGGTGTTAAAGTGTGTAACTCGGCCCCTTTCTTCCCACTTCTGTCTGGGTGATCTGGGCTTTTCCTCTGTGCTCCTAATCCCACCTCCTTATCTGTAGGGAGAGGAGGAGGATTCTGCATGCTTTAGCAAGCTGAGCTGGGGGAACATGGACGTGATAAAGTACCTGTTGCTTGTCTAAACGACGAAGGGTCTTGTGTATCGCCTTCTATTATGTTGCTAGTCTGAAAGTCTCTTGGTGAGAGCGGGGAACTTTTCTTTTTGTATGCAGTTCTCAATTTACGTTGCACATTTTCCGTTGCATGTTTCTTCTGCAGCAAGAGATGTAAGAGGGACTTCAGTGTGACGCTTTTGCAGAGGCAGACGATGCATCTTAGTTCCAGGATGGTCAAAGGAGCCCCAGAATAAGCTAGGTTAATAATACAATAATGTGCAATATCATGGCCTCCCTCCTCTGTAATAAAAAAAAGAACAGAGGCAACAGAATTCCCTGTAGTTCTCTGTGTTACAAATATGTTTGGTTCAGCAGTGAAATATACTGAATGAATACTGTGCAGCAGTAAAAACTGGCTGAACAGAATAAGTGCAATTACAGTATGCCTATACCAAGGTGGCCCGGATCATCTGGCCCAGATGTTTGTCTTCCAACCTTCCCCTGGGCTTTTTGTAACTGCACAGGAACAAGCCAACATTTTTGATAATTATCTCTGCTTCTTATTGCCTAATGCCTAGTGCAGTCTTGGCTAAAGCAGATTTAATAGAACAATTTCAGAAGGATTAATAATTTTTTAAGATTTCTCTGTACCTTCCTGATAAGCTAATAACCCCGGCTGTGGTGGCAAATGAATGAATCGGAGGGTGTTTTTATGTATCACGAGTGTTTGCATAATTCTCAGATTGGCTTCTAATTATAAAATACCGTGACAACTAGTAACCATTAACTTTTTAAATAATTGCATGGCATAGTATTGTTCCAGTGTCAGGTTTATGACTTTGGAAGGTGGTCAGTGACTGGAACCTTTAAAAAATAAGAAATAGTACAAAAATGGAAAAGATGCTCTCTAGTTTTCTGTGCAGAAAAAGAGAGAGTGCCTATTAAAAGATAGACCAAACTCCTGTGATTTTTGAGTAAATGAAAATATGTCAGAGGGTGGCAATGTGCCCAGTTGAGACTCCTCTTTCTAGCACTTGCTATGCTAATAGAAACTCAGGCCACTCAATTCTAGGGTTGGGCATTTTGAGTGGCCTAAAGAGATCTGGTCACTTCGTAAAGCACTAGCTTCATTAGAATGACAGAGAAGATATTTTGATTGGGGAAAGGCTTGATCCTCATGCCAGTTACAGAAATCAGCTGGGTAACTGTAAAACAATGACATTGTTTGGAAAAATTATAATTAAAAAAAATAACTTCTCATGTAGGTGAACCTCAGCCGCTAGAGACTGCTTGCGTTCCTTGAGGGGGTGCGTGGTGGACAGTAGGGGGAGCTTTGTTACGTTGCTGAGTTTGCCCCTGAGTCCTGTATCATGGTGTGTGGGGGGATCTTTCCTCTTGTCCATACATGACAGCATAACGAAAACTAAAAAGACAAATTGTCACCTGCATGGTGGTGACTTCATATCACATAATAATATTTGATCAGTAGTGGGAGAAGAATTGGGGGGGGGTTATACCTTGCTTTTCTTTACCTTAAGGAGTGTCAAAGTGGCTTACAATCACCTTCCCCCCCCCCACAACAGGCACCTTGTAAGGCAGGTGGGGCTGAGAGAGTTCTGGGAGAGAAACTGTGACTGGCCCAAGGTCACCTAGCAGGTTTCATGTGGAGGGGAGGAGTGGGGAATCAAACCTGGTTCTCCAGATTAGAGTCCACTGCTCTTAACCACTACAGCACGCTGGCTCCCGCAGACCACTGGGAGCTAGTGAGTAGTGGACCAGTAAGGTCCCAGCTCTTGCTTGGGTTTATCATGCTATGAGGGGAAAAATAAGTAACTGGGATTTTCTTCATTTCTCTTCTCATTTCCCTCAGTTTTGGGAAACCTGGCTGCACAAACTGTTGACTTTTCAACAAAGAATTGTTGCATATATCTGCTGCGGTACCACCATGACCTAGCTGTGAAGAAGAACTGATCTAAAAGCAAAAGTTGCATAATTAGTAACACAGGGAATGAGTGTGAATAGCTAGTTTGCAACTTTGCTAGCAGGTCTACACCCTTTCTTGAGTGGATTGAGCATCAGACTGTGAGGATCAGCTTGTCCGTCTTTGGAGACAACCCCAGCACCCTTCCAGAAAAGGGGGCAGTGCTGGAGGGAAGGTCTTGGCCAGTAGTCAGACACTGATGCACACAGTCATGGTTCTCTTTCTGGGGGAAGGTGCTAGGGAAACCATTTCTGAGAGAGGCGGGTGGCTATGACCCTGCCCCAGGTCAGGGTATTTCTTATTTACTTTAAAACAATCCTTAATGTTCTGTCTATGGCCTGGCAGCAGCGAAATGAGGTGCGCCACTTTAGACAGTAGGCGGGGTACATCACATTTTTAATACTCCTCCATGTCACGGGCTGGAGTGCGGGCGGAGCAAGAGAGGGGTAGTCCGGGTCCAGTCCAAGATCAAAAACCGGGCCACCGGTGGGAGCGAATCAGGGGGGCTGTCCGACATTTGTTGTTCTGCCCCGCTGTTGCCGGAGCAGGCTCCGTGGCTTCATTGGGGTCAGGTATAGATTCTGCCGGAGCCGGGAGCTCATCCTCAGCAGTACTCAGGACTTCAGCTGGGGCTGGGAGCTCATCCTCGGCAGTACTCATGACGCTCCATGTATGAAGTAGGAAAAAATTAGCCCAACCAGGGGAGAAATTCTAGCCAAACTCTTCTCCTGCTGTGCCATTTCTCCACTTAAGAGGAAATAGCTGATGTAGAGGGACAGCCCGATCTTGTCAGATTTCGGAAGCTAAGCAAGGACAGACAGCGGCAAAACCGTCTCTTGCCTTGAAAATCCTATGGAGTCGCCATGTCAGCTGCAACTTAACGGCACTTTCCACTACAAAGCACTGTTCCCTCTAAGCTGAGTTAGTGTGAGGTGTCTCACAGTTTCTTAGCCTCCGGCTCAAACATTTTTGTCTCCGCTCAGGAAGGATGGCGCCAGAGCAAACTCATTTGTGCAGTAGCCAAATCGCTCACTCACAACTTTAATGTCAGTAGCTCACAAAGTGGGATTTTTGCTCACAAGATTCCCCAGCTTAGAGGGAGCGTTGCCACAGAGGGACTTGGAAAAATATAGTCACTTACCTGCCATCTGAAGTCCATTCTGTTGCCTCATGCTCTTGGATATGTGGACTCGGCCTATTTCGCCAGGCTCAAGTTCTGGTTTTTCTGTCCAATAAAATTCCTGATAAAGTCGACACGGTCAAGTTCTGTACCTTGCGGGCCCTTGTAGAATGGAGGTAAATAAAATTTTTAATCCATTCTTGTAATATGTGGTGATGAAAAGGTAAGAAAACGGGCTGTGGGAAATACTTTGGGAGGAACACCTGCTCTGTCGTGTTACCTCATGGAATCATTCTTGAGGTAAACATGTCTCCTTTCCCCCTCCAAATCTGTTGATTTTGATTTAAGCTTGGCTCTAGCCAGAAGATCATAATCCAGAGGGAAAACTGTTAGTCAGCCTCAAGAAATACCACAGAGTCTTGTGGCACTGTGTATACCATAGATATAGACAGTATTTTCAAGGATATGTTTGTAGCTTATACATGACTAAGTTTGCCTACAATTAAGATGCCATGATATAGAAGATGCTATGATATAGAAGAAGAAGAAAAAGAAGAAGAGATTGGATTTATACCCCGCCCTTCACTGCCCAAAGGCGTCTCAGAGCGGCTTACAAACTCCCTTCCCCTCCCCACAACAGACTCCCTGTGAGGTAGGTGGGGCTGAGAGAACTTCTGAGAGAAACTGTCCTTGAGAGAACAGCTGTGCCAGAGCTTGTGACTGACCCAAGGTCACATCAGCAGGTGCAAGTGGAGGAGTGGGGAATCAAACCCGGTTCTCTCAGATAAGAGTCCGCGCACTTGACCACTACACCAAACTGGCTTATATAATATATAATTATATATATTATAATACACGATTGAGTCAATTGCTTTTAGTATAAATTTGGTATCCCCATATACTGCTAGATGATCTATAGTGAGTTAAGGCTGTTGCTGTCAAAATACAGTTTTTTATATTATAAAGTCTCTCTTGTATTTTCAACTTTTATTTTTCTCTTACCTCTCAGATGACAAAGATGAAAATACGTACACTTTGGTAGTGTAGGGTGCAGCAGTTTGCAGCTCACACTGTCTGTTTGTAGTGCTAGATATATTTGCAGCTTTGCTTGTAGAAGTTAAAACATTTATACTTTTAAATTTGTATTTCATATGCTGTGTTTTAAATAATGCGTTTTCTGTTGAACCAGTAGACATTGCATATATTTCTGTCTTTTCCAAAATTTGTTTTCCCAGAAGAAAACTGGGAAATCCCCCCTGCCTCCGGCTTCAAATGTCTATACATTCTGCTTTTCTGGGCACTTTGCATATATATAGTTCAGCTTGCGTGATCTTTATAAAAGTCCCGTAACTTGGGCAAGCTGTCTTCCCAATACTTAGGTTGCCAGGTTTACAGATATAATTTTAAATTATAGAAAATACATTAATAAAGTCTAAAATATGAATAGGTTGGCGAAGGCCAGAGAAATACTGGTTATTATTAAAAGGTGACTGGGACATGCTTACACTGGCATTTGAGAGAGAACAACGCTGATAACCAGTAAATATCCATTGGGGGGATTCCTTGTGGTACCCTGTCTCTGATAGCTACCTGGCTAATCTCAGAATCCTGAAGATAAAGTATTAATGATTATCTCAGTGGATATGAAGGTTCACAGAAAAGATCAGTGATTGTCACCCCTGATTTTCTTCTACCATGTCCCTAGTTATCCCAGGGGGTGATCTAGAATGATCAAAACAAAATTAATTTAGTTAATTCTATTTTTAAAAAATTCCATACAGTGTTTTTCCCTGGGGAGTTTCCAACACTGTAAATATACTGACTTGGTTCCTAAGGATACTTTCTGTTGGGCCATCTGGCTACCAGCCATCAGGAGTTTCTGAGACCAGAGTAGGAAGGAGGTAGTCAGAAAGATCTGCTCGGTGTATATTTAACTTCAAGTGTAACACTGCATGCATGTAATTGTGCCAAACTGTGTCAAGTCTGATTGTGCTATTATACATAACATTTAAGATTTATTGTGGTTGGGGGGGGGTGTCACAAAAAACAAACAAGGTTGCAGTTCCAAAATGGTTGTCAGTCACTGCTTTAGACAACATGATCTCAGACTTTTCAGGGCTTTTTAGGTCAAAACCAGCACTGTCAATTGTACCTGGACATAATCCAGGATATAGTGAAAATTTATAGGAACAGATGCAGTGTGTGCTCATCTTTTCTCAGTGAATGATTAAAATGCGGGATTCACTACCAGAGCATGTAGCAATGGCCACAAGCATGAATAGTTTTGAAAGAGGAGTAGACAGGAGGATAGGTCTATCAGTGGCTGTTAGCAATTGGTGATCAACAGGAACCTCCAGAGAGTCAATAAACCTCTGAAGCCAAGTCTGGGAGGCAGCATCAGGAGAAAGGCCTTGTCCTTTATGTCATGTTGTTGGTCCTCCAGGGTAACTGGTTGGCCAATGCGAGACAGCACACTGGACTAGATGAACCACTGGTCTGATCCTGTAGGGCTCTTCTTATGTTACATTCGCTGCCGCAAACCCTAGTGAATAGTTTGGTTACTGCGTACTAAGCTTGCAAAATTCCTGTTGAACCATAGAGTTAAACCATAGAGTCTTGGCTAAATGCTAGAGCATGGCCAGGGCCTGCATTAAAAACTGAACAGCAGGATTGCGTGAGAATAGGTGGTCCATGAGGCATGTGGCCTGTTATTAGGTTGTGAGTTGAGGGAATTTGGCTGGAGCATGAGGGGCAAATGGCCAGAACCCACACACAGGGAAGCTTCTTTGCCACCAGAAGTCCTCCTGGTACCATAATGGCAGCCATGCGGAGGGAACAACAGTGTGGCTCCTTTTCTGGGTAGGTCTCAGACGAATTTGATTTTTAAAATTAGTTTCTAAGCCTAATAAATGGGAGTTTGGTAGCAGTTGGAAATATAGGCCCAGGGAGCCTGCGTGTATTTGTGAACTAGAGGGTGATGAAATGTTTTAAATACATCTCTTCTGAAAGAGGTGTGATCTTGGCATTCTGCTGTGGGTCTCAGGAAGCTTATGCCATTATAAACAAAACTCTTGATTTTTGACTGCAGCAAACCAACACAGCTGCCTAATCTCCATGATAAAGATCATAGAGACATGGGGAAGTTCCTAGAGCGTTGCCATTTTCTGGCCACTTTTTTCTCCCATCCTTCGGTTTCTTGAGGGGGAGGGATTGGTGCTGAAGACCAGCATTTAATCAGCATTGGTGGGCAAATGATAAGCCTAGGTCTACTGGTTAGAGGGTTGGAGTAGGACTTGGAGGGAGACCCAGGTTCAAATCCCTGTTTAACTGTGCATTTCATTGAATACCTGACTAATAATTTATTGTCCAGCATTACCTACTTCACAGGGTTCTTGTGAGGATAGAGCTGTTAAGGGTGGAGCACACACGTCATCCTGAGCTTCTTGGATTTTTTTGGCTGTCAAGTCACAGCCAATTCATAGGGTTTTCAAGGCAGGAGACTTACAGAGGTGGTTTGCCATTGCCTGCCTCTGTGTAGCAAACCCGCGTCTTCCTTGGTGATCTCCCTTCTAAACACTGACCAGGGCCAGTCCTGTTTAGCTTCTAGTGAGACTGGGCCAGCCTGGGCCATCCAGCTGGGTGCTCCTTAGAAATAGGGCTGGGTATTTATTTTTTATTTTTATTTATTATTCGGCTTATACCCCGCCCTCCTCGCAAAGCAGGTTCAGGGCGGCTTACATTCATTAAAACATATTACATAATATATAAATAGCAATTAAAATTCAGTAAGATCATCATAAAAGAATTCAGTATCAATAGTAATAATAAATGCTGTCGATGTTTCACTAATTTTACGTTTTTCAGTTTCTCAGTGTTCTTCACACAAGCCGGCCATTGAAGCCGAGGGTTGGTGGTGATAGCGGGGGTGGCTCCTAGTTGAAAGCCTGGTGGAAGAGCTCCATCTTGCAGGCCCTGCGGAACTGCGAAAGGTCCTGCAGGGCCCTGATCTCTTCCGGGAGCTCATTCCAGCAGTATGGAGCCACCACTGAAAAGGCCCTGGTAATAACAAATAAAAATTCGAAGTGCTGGGAAAGGGCTCTCAATTTTAATAATTATTTTTGAAAGGGGATACTTCTGTGTGTCCAGTGGGGTCTAGCAAAGGTGCTGCTATTCATCCTTAGGGAAGTGAGCTTCTGTATTTTCTTAAACCAGCCCTTGATAAATTTTCTTTTGCTTTATGAACTACCCCAAAAATTTAGGAGCTAGAGTTATTTTCCAGCCTTTGGGATTCCATGTTTGAATGACCATGCTTTCTAATTAATCTTGCCACAAAAACCTAATCCTAAACTCTTCAAAGTAACTTGTCATTTTTTTAATTTAAAGCCATAACGAAAGTATTGTAACATATAAATAAAGATGGGGTAATGCTGCTTGCCATCACAACAAAAAGATAACCTCGAATTCCTTACCTAAATAAGCTTTGCACTTCTACTAAGAATCACTAAGAGGCAGTTAAAATAAATGCCTGTTGAAAATACAATTTTGAAACAAACAAACAAAAAGAATGGAAATGTATAGGAAGCACTATAGTTGGTTGGAACAGCTTGGTGCAAAATCTTTTTTTCAACTAGTGATCTAGTGACCATGGAGAGGGGGCAGTGTTGGGGATCATTTTGGTTTTTCGCTTCAAGTCCTGGGTCACCTGAAGTTGGCACTGCAATACCCTAAACAAGGTGGGTAGAAGTTTCAGGGATGGATACCTGAGAGTATGAGGGTGGGTACCTGAGGAGGTCACACAACCCCCAAAGTGTCATTTTGATTGACACAGGTTAGTTTTCTATGTACTGTAAAGTCAGCTTTATCCAACCATTGCTGAATCTCAATAATTTCCAGCCTCTTTATGCTGAGATGCAGCCTCCTGTCTAAATAAACAAGACATTCCAACCGTGTCCCAGCCAAAGGCCTTGAAGGACCCTCTTGGGTCACTGACAGGCCACTCTGCTTTCCTAAAAAAACAAAACCTTGTAAGCTCCAGCCATCCGAGAGGACAACCCCACTGTTCTTTGTATGACCAGCTGTGTCCCTCTCCCTGATCCACAGTGGGCATTACATTATCATGATAATTTACCTCCTGGATTATGCTGTACAGGCAGAAAAATCCCTGGAGCTGAACTGATAACATTTATTTATTTATGTATTGGATTTCTGCCCCGCCCTCCCAGCCAAAGCCGGCTCATTAACCCAATGTCCAATGACCTGGGGAGCCTATCTAGGACATCTTCAGATGTTATCCCAGCTCTGCAGAAACATCATCCCTGTGTCCGCAGTGACATCTGGAATTGTCACCCACCGAAGGAGGGGGAGCATTAATCAGGTAGGAAGGGCCCCTGTGACTCCTCACATGTGGTTCCTGTCTCATGTAGTTCCAAACATCATAGTGGTGTGATTTCAAGGGATGATGAATAGAAAAGAGCTGCTGAGATGACATATTATCTGAAGAAGTGAGCAGTGACTCACGAAAGCGCATACCCTGCCACAAACTTTGTTAGTCTTTAAGGTGCTACAAGACTTTTGCTCTTTTCTACTGCTGCAGACAGACACAACTGGCTACCCATCTTGTTTATCTCTGTGGGATGATGAGCTATATCTATTGGCCTTTGTCCAGCGGGAAAGCAATGGTGAAATGAATGGGCAATACCTGGGAAAACTATATGGATTCCTGGCAGATACATACAGATACACGCAAACAAGACACTTTGAGCTTTATGAAAAGGTGAGATCTACGTGTTTTAAAATTAGTCAATGAACCATGAAAGCCAACAAAGTATTATGGGATATCTGTCGCACAACACCACTTGGACTCCTAACAAGGCAATCGGTCCTGTTTGAATTGGAATGGGAGGTGTCCCTTTAACAGTACCCGGAACCACTGGTTTACATAATCCATTGAAATCGGTGCACTCTTGCAAAGGCTGCCTCTAAAGATGGTGGTCCCATTTATCCATCCAATGCCTGAATGGATTTATCCTCCGTGGATCTGACTAATCCCCCAACAACACCCCCTTTTAAAAGCAGATGTAATAAGAGAGTATGAACTGCTGGCTGCGTTTTGTGCAGCAAGGCTGGACTGTTCGTAAGGCGACTTAAGTTTGGTGGGGGTTGTAATGGAAGGGAATGTGCTGTACAGAATGAATTTTTCAGATATGTGCCTTTATGTAACTGCTGGTCGACTGAGCCAGCCCTGTTTGAAAACAAAAGAAGGGCCCCGGTCACATGGAGCATTTGCCCCACGGAAGGCACGATAGTCGGGTGGATTTTCCATGCGTGATCACACCAGAACATCTGGGAAGCGTTGTGCACCTGTGGCCAACCCGTGGCGTGCTGCCGAAGGTGCGCATTTAAAAGGCACCTGAAACAACCTACTGGCAAATGGTTTGCCACGGGCTGCATGCAGACTCCCACGGTGTGATTGTGCCGGTGTGCAGCTATTCCCCCAGGTCGTCCTCTTTGCTATGTGCGCCGACGGATGAAACCGTGGTGTGCCGCCGTCGCGTCTGATCCTGTTCTGGTGGGTCTAATTGCGCCAGCGCAAAGAGCCATGCCTCCCCCCGCGTTATCTGGCCTGTGTGACCAGGGCCAAGGTTTAGTTGCTGTAGATTTTCTGGGTTGTGTGGCCATGGTCTTGGCCACACAACCCGGAAAATCTACAGCAACTAATGAACTCCGGCCGTGAAAGCCTTTGACAACATAAAAGAAGGTTTGCCACACAGAACAGGCAGAAACCATCTTGCAGTGTGATCGTGCCAATGTTAGAGGAGTGTGTCTTGGACAACTTCTCACTTTCCTCTGCTCATGTCCCCAATTCCCCTGCTTCTCAACATGCATATAACATGGAATGAACCCTGTGAGTCTTGCCTGAAGTATTCAGGAAATGCTTGCAGTCGGACAAAATTTAAGGACCACTTTTGCCGATCGAGGCCATTGATCAGGGTGCCAGTGAAGGCTTTTCATGGCCATCAGTCCACTACTGGGTAGAAGTTGCAGTTTGAAGAGGGGTGTATTGCTGGATCATTTGCTGGGAGGAACTGTTGTTTTTTTGCAGTCACTAACTGTGAAGTTTGTGCAGTTTAAATTGCCTTTTGAAGGTGCATTCATGGGTTAACAGTCAGTGTTGCTGGACTGGAAAGTCAAAGCTAGAGCCCTTATATTTTAAGAGAACTCTTCAAAAGGGAGGAGAAAACTGTACAAACTGCTGGCAAGATTAAAAAGTTGGTCCTATTTCTAGACCAAGATGTATATGGAGAACTCTCTGTCCTCATCTTAGAAGATTGGGTTCAGGGCCAAGACCAGTACTTGGGAAAGCTTCCTGGTTCTACTAGGTCTGCCAACAGGCCTGCTTGACCTAGGCTGTTTGGGTCATGAGAGATGAGAACTTCATAGCCTAATTTCTCATGTATAGAACTTACCCCTTTTTAATCTGGAAGTGATTGACGGTTGTATGGAATGAACTGTTGGAGGATCTCTCTAGGGACAAATGTCTAGTTTTATTCTCTTGGCATGCAGCA
Organism: Gekko gecko; assembly: GCA_029375565.1. NCBI lineage: Eukaryota > Metazoa > Chordata > Lepidosauria > Squamata > Gekkonidae > Gekko > Gekko gecko. Next base: position 13,691,121 of record JAPDNY010000012.1, on the reverse strand, counting down.
CAATTTTAGGCTTTTCCCTTAAGATAGCAACTAAACTAAGATCGTGTCAATGTAGGCAAGGCGTGGGGAAATGGTGGTCTGTTATTTCAAGCTTGCTAATAGTGAAATGCAGTTTCTCTTGTAGGTACACAGAGTTCTGCTGGCGCAGCCAAGTTTGGTCCCACAGGGAATGATAAGTCTGCTCCCTCCCCTTGCATCCTAGGAAAGTTTGTGTGGAAATTCTATTTATTTTATTTAAAAGCATTGATTAGCCACCTTCCTTCCTTACAGAGCTCAAGGCGTCTTACAGTATAAATAAAATACATAAAATAGAGTTCATAAAAATACATAACTAAAATTTACAATCAATTGGGGACTGCTGTAATCAAATGTAGTCCTTCATTAAACTGTCTTCGGCTTCCTCCTAAAGACTGAAAGTGGGAGGGGGGGCAAACACATCTCCGTGGGTAGATGTTCCATAAATGCTATCTGTACAGCCAGCCTAGTGAAGCAAGTGAAATGGAAATCTAGCAATACTCACTTACTGCTTGATAGCTCACGTGGGCCTGGTAACCCCCCCCACTCTCTCTGGCCCCACCCCCTGCTCAGTGTGATTGCCTAGTTGTCATCGGAAGAGAAGAGAGAAGAGAAGAGATTGGATTTATACCCCGCCCTTCACTGCCCAAAGGCGTCTCAGAGCGGCTTACAAACTCCTTTCCCATCCCCTCCCCACAACAGACACCCTGTGAGGCAGGTGGGGCTGAGAGAACTTCTGACAGAAACTGTCCTTGAGAGAACAGCTGCGCCAGAGCTTGTGACTGACCCAAGGTCACATCAGCAGGTGCAAGTGGAGGAGTGGGGAATGAAACCCGGTTCTCCCAGATAAGAGTCCGCACACTTAACCACTACACCAAACTGGCTCTCGGAGTGTGACCATCTACCCACTCTGCAGACCAGGCAAGTCATTCAGAGGCAAGGGTGAGGGGCTGGACTGCTCATGCCCATACCCCCTCCACAGCGCAATGAGTCGGAGGTGGGGGAAGACTTGTATCAAGCTCCACTCCAGCTCCGTTGATATATTATGATGAGTATATGTGCATTTGTTTGCAAGAAAGAGCCCATGTGTGTTCACTTTGCAACTGAAACCAGAGATCCGTATCTGTGTAAATATTGGGTTTGCATCAGATGTGCAGCTGTATGTGCATTGAATGCAACATGAGAATTACCCAATGCATGTATATAAAAAAAATCAAGTGTCCATTGAATGCAGATTGTATGTACGTTCCCTGTAACTTGTGAGCAGGGCCCTTTGATAGGTTCAGTGGCTGCAAACCCCTTGCATCTGCTCAGTTCTGCCTCTAGTGGCTGGCTGGTAACATATTCTTTGCAAAATTGTTGTTTCTTGGGGCTGCTCTGCAGTATGCCAGCTAGGTGTCTTTGAGCACTGCCTGTCATGGTTTTACTGCCTTCCAGAGATGTGGGGTGGAACATTTTCCAATGCGACGTTTTATTTCTACAGAAATCTTTCAGGTTCTAAAGACTCATTGTTTCATAAAATAAACATGGTTGAGTGTGTGCAATACAACCTTAGGTAAGCTTGGCAATTTTAACATTGTCATTAATGTTTTTCTGGGGATCACTCTCTGCTAGGGATAATGTGTATGCATTGATTTGTAAGTGGGGATGGGGGAGATAAAACCACAGGTACATATAATCAAATAAAAAGTCAAGTCATGCGTTCAGCTCACTGGCTTTGCAGGTCAGATTGAAATCAAGGTGAAACCCCGATGGTGGGCTCCATGGTAGAGCATATGTTTGGCATGGAGAAGGTCCCAGGTTCAATCCCCGGCATCTCGAGTTTAAAGGATGAGGTATCAGGTGATGTGAAAGACCACAGCCTGAGACCCTGGAGAGACAGTGGCTGAGTTCAGACTGGCAATTTGCAGCAGGAGCCAGTCGTGGCAAAAAAAGCCCGGGAATAAACTGTTCCGGGTTTTCCTGGTCACACGGGGCCGACGGATGCGGGAGCATACCGAGAGGAGGTCCGCGGGAGCGTTCAGACTACTGGCTCGGAAGCACAGCTGTAAGTGGCTTTTCCCTGGTAATTTGGCTGGATGCCTATGTGTGCATGGGCGCATATGCGCTCACGCGCTCATACACACATAGGCATCTGGCCAATTTGGGGAGGATCCTATTGCGCCAGCACCGCATTGGGCGTAGAGCGTAACACAGCCAATCAGATCGCTGCTACCTTATGCGCGGAAACACCCAGCGCACGCTATAGAAGCAGATTGCTCCCGGCTTTTCGGCTTCACGTTCACACTTCCAGGAAGCGGAATAACCCAGGATAAAGGCGCTCTCCGGGATTTGCTACCACTTTTATCAGGTATCTTTTAAACGCAGGAGCGAAGCAGAACAGCGTTTGTTACCTACGGGTGGGGAACTCCAGGGTTGAATGCCCCCTTTAATCTGCTTTTAAAACGTCGCTGAAACGTGGCTATAGCGGGGCAAATTGCTAGTCTGAACTCAGCCAGTGCCAGTCTGAGTAGACAGTACTGATTTCAATGGACCAATGGTCTTATTCAGTATAATGCAGCTTTGTGTATCCAGGGGAGGGGCTGAAGCTCAGTGGTAGTGAATCTACTTTGCATGCAGAAGGTCCCAGGTTCGATCCCCAGCATCTCGAGTTTGAAGGATTTGTCAGCAGGTGACAGGGGGAAGACCTCTGCCTAAAACCCTGGAGAGCTGCTGGCAGTATGAGTAGACAGGACTGACTTTGGTGGAGCGAGAGTCGCATTCCGTATAAGGCAGCTTTGTGTGTTTCATTGTGATTGACTCACATGGTAGAAGCAATATTGTAATCACTGTTTGACTAACAGCTAATGCAGACGATGCCACAGAGTGACAGTGAAGCTAAGGTACATCAGTTTCATTCTGCGGGTGCAAGTTAAATTCTGCTGAAATACTTGAGTGGTACATTGTGCACAGTTCCTTGGGTGTGTTAAAATTAGTATGCAAGTCTTGTGGAATTTTAAAGATAAGATTGCATGTACTTTCATGACATGATTTAAAGTTAAGGAAAAAACCCTAAAAGCACTGAAGCCGGGCGGATTTAAAGTCTTCAGTGCTTTTAGGGTTTTTTTCTTAACTTTAGATCATGTCATGAAAGTACATGCAATCTTATCTTTAAAATTCCACAAGTTTATTTTAGAAGTGTTATTCCAAGAGAATTGCTGCCTAAAGTCTTGCGTGTAAATATTTAAAACCACAGCTGATTGATTTGGTCCTAATCAAATAGTTCTATTCAAGTGTTTGTTGATGCTGGGATGTAAAATGAACATGGGGTATTTTTTAAATTTCATTTACTAAATATGTCAAAAGTACTCTTCAGTTAGGTCACACTCTATTTAGGTAAGGCAGGTTCCAGGTTTTGAGGACCCCAGGGCCCCTGCCTGCCCACGACCAGGCCCTAGTCATGCCTCCCTTTCTGCCTCTCACCCCTGTGCCCCCCCATGCCTCTGCATCCTTCTCCTGCTTGCAAGAGCCTCCCATTGTCCATGATCAGTTGCCTGCACAACCTTTTCCCAACAGTTTTGGCAAGTGCTTGCAGCTGGGAGTGCTGTTACCATAGCCACTGGGAATGCCACCACTGTGCACCCAGCTGTGTGCCCTTCCCCAGTGATTGGTGGTGGAGTACTTCAAGCAAACAGGTGGGAGAGGGCATGCAGAGAGGTGGTAAGGGGATTGTGTGGGTGGGGGATCAGTGGCGGTGTGCCCCACCTGAAGCCCCACTTGGCAACTGCCCCACCTTAGAGTATGCTGATGCCGGCCCTGTAATTAGGGCAAGCAGAAAATTTTCTGGGAAATGTTCTAATCCAGCTGTTTCTGAAAAATCCCATCACTGCTGCCTCTTGTCAAGTGACGGTCTGCTTCTTCCAGCGCTTCTGTATTCACAGATGGAAAACTTTCAGGAATTGCTGGAGGTGGGGAGTTTTTCAGAGAAAACACCAGAAATTTTGGGGGAAATGTATATGTAGTATTTACTCTCCTATCAAACTTACTCTCCTATCAAACTTGAGCTTACTTTACTGTTTTTAAATGTCGTAGGTTGAGAAAGAAGTACTTTTCTCCCTTTCTCACAATACAAGAACTCGTGGGCACTCCATGAAATTGCTGAGCAGTCGGGTTAGAACAGATAAAAGGAAGTGCTTCTTCACCCAAAGAGTGATTAACATATGGAATTCACTGCCACAGGAGGTGATGGCAGCTGCAAGCATGGACAGTTTCAAGAGGGAATTAGATAAACATATGGAGCAGAAGTCCATCAGTGGCTATTAGCCACAGGGTATAGATGGGAACTCTCAGTCTGGGGCAGGTGATGCACTCTATTCTTGGTGCTGGAGGGGGCAGCAGTGGGAGTGCTTCTAGTGTCCTGGCCCCACTGTTGGACCTCCTGATGGCACGTGGTATATTTTGGCCGCTGTGTGACAGAGTGTTGGACTAAATGGGCCATTGGCCTGATTCAACATTGGCTTCTCTTATGTACTTATGTTCTTATGTTAACAGCATAAAATGTGTTAAACCTTTGTTGGTCTTAAAGTTGCCACTGGACTCTAAATCTGTATTAGCATGCTTTATGGAATTTGTTTTAGTTTTCTACAAACCTGCAAATTTACCCAATACTTGTGAGAGAGTTTCAGACTCCTGCATCCTCTGCTATTTTAGCACATGTATTTCAATTTTTGCCATTTGAGGGGTTGGGAAAGATAAAAGGTGAAAGTAGAAAACATTTTGCAGTAAACATAAGGTAGTGTATTGTTGGACAGAAATACTCTTTTATAGTCACAGGGCGAATAGCCGCATTGTGAATACCAAGTAAAACATGAAAACAGCTGTTGAATATGTATGATCATCAAACACATTATTGTCATGTTAGGTCTTAATTTTATTTTGAACTAAGACATAACATGACATTGTGGCACACTGTTACTGTCTAATTCAAGATTTCCCAGCATGGTGCTTCCCTTGACGCCTGCTAAGCTTTTCAGAAAGTGGACAGGAATACGTTACGGCATGTCTTGTTATTGGCTGCCCTCATTCATAAGAAAGGATTTTCCACTGGAGGTCTGGTAAGCACCTGGGCGTTCCTTAGTCAGTGTATGGTTCTGTCCCTCCTTCAGGTTTTCCCTTTTCCCAGGCAATGCTTTCTCTAAGCTGAGTTAGCTAGCTCACAGTTTTTTAGTCTCCAACTCACACATTTTTGTCTTAGTTTAGGAAGGGTGGCTCCAGAGCAAACTAATGTATGCAGCAGCCAAATCGCTTGCTCCCAACTTTAATGTCAGAAGTTCACAAAGTAGAATTTCTACTCACAAGACTCCACAGCTTAGAGGGAGCACTGTTCCCAGGAGGTGTGAGGAGGAGGTATTCCATTTGTCTCTGCTTCCTGTGGCAGCCATTTTGAGCTTGGCTCCTCCTTCTGTGGCAGCCATTTTGGCGTGGTGCTCATTGCCCCTTCTCAAAATTCCAAAGGTGCCTGCAGGCTCAAAAAGGTTGGGAACCCGCGATATAGATGATTCCACCAACTGAGTAATCTGGCAGGCACCCTCCCTCCATGAAATGCAGTGGTGTCCCAGAAGACTCTAGGGCAGTGGTTTTCAAACTTTTTAGGATGGTGACCTACACCTCCAAGGCTGCGATCATATGCACAATTAGACCCAACATAAGTGCGAATGCCGGGCGGATTTAAAGGGCGCAATCAGACAGCAGCATCTGGGAAGCACCCCGCAGCTGTCGGCAACCCGTTCTGCTCCACTGCAGAAGCGGAGTTAAAAGATGCCAGGGGAAATCCAGTAGTAAACAGGTTGTGATGGGCCACGGATCGATTTTCCTGTGTCTGATCACTCCAGCGCGCTCTCATTGCATCGGGATGGTCTGATCAGGCCATGCTGACTCCGTGCCATTGTTCCCCCCCCATTGCAAACTCCATAGGGAGCTCTCGGCGCGAAGGTGTGATTAATCAATTCCTCGGTTAAGCGCATGGGTGGGAAAGGCACAAAAACCCCACTCACCCACAGTTGCGTCTGATCACACACTGATGGACTGTGCCCGCAGCTTCAAAGGGAGGTGTGATCATTCAACTGCGGGTCAAATTCCTCCAGAAGAAATAGCCTTGCTCCCCCCCACCCCAATTTTTTCTGGTGCGTGTGACCACAACCCAACTTTACTTCATACGGTGACCCATCCGGGGCTGGCCCAAGGTTTTTTTTTTTTGGCGGGGTGTGTATGTACCCTAAGCAAACTATGACTTTGGCACCCATCTGTTCCAGCATTCTGTTTTCTACAATGCCCAACTAGATGTTTTTGAGAAACCAACAAACATCACACAAAGGGAGCACTAGGAAATGCAACCTCCTTCTTCTCTGCCAGCTGAGCCAGAGTTGGAGTTTGCAGAGACACGCTTGGAGGGTGCTGGGTACACAGAGATGGCAGCGAAGAGGTACTGTACCAAGCTAGCTCCTTGCCACCAACACCTTCCACAACAAGTACCAGGCAGTGAAGCAAAGCTGGGGGCTGAAAAGAGGTTGGGCTGCTGAAGGAGCGGCACCAAGATGGAGCCCATGCGTCCACATGCCTCTTTCTGTCTTGTTCTGTTCTTCCCATGGCATGCTGCACAGCTCTCGCTTAGTCTCCAGCCTCCTCCCCTCGCCCCTTCTTTCCGCCACTACCAAGAAGTCACTAGCTGCCTGATGGCTTTTTTCTCCTCATTGCCGTCACAAAGGAGGGGGAGATGAGAATGTGAGAAGCTGGCAAGGAGGAAAGAAAGAGAAGGATGGAAAGGGCAGGAGCCGCCATTGGGGAGGGCTGCTTTGCAACCCACTTTCAGAGGCTTTGCGACCCAAAGCCTCTCAGCTGAGTTGTTCCCTCTCAGCTGAGTTAGCGTGAGCTAGCTCACAGTTTTTTAGCCTCTGGCTCACACATTTTTTGTCTTAGCTCAGGAAGGATGGCCCCAGAGCAAACTAATTTATGCAGCAGCCAAATCGCTCATTCACAACTTTAATGCTGGTAGCTCACAAAGTAGAATTTTTGCTCACAAGACTCCACAGCTTAGAGGGAACATTGGTCCTGACCCACATGTAACCCAGGCGTTGGACATAAGGGCAGGGCTCAGGGCCTCCTTTCTTAAAGCCCCCCCTCCCACTCACACACCTTGGCTTAAGCAAAGCAACTATTTATCACAACAAGGAAAATACAGTTCTGCACACAGGGTGTTGTACTTCCCACCCCCAAACTCCTTTCCCTTCCCAAACCAAAGGTCCCGTAGTCAGTGTTCCAGAAGCACTGCTCTCTTGTTGGAGCTGGTCCAGGCGCAGTCCCTCAGCAGCAGGCCTCCAGTGGGAAGGAAAGTTCTCAGGGCCTCTCTCCTCACCCTCCGAGAGAAGGAATCAGCGTCAGTTCAGAGACAGATATGTCTGGGGGCTCACCTCCTCCAGAAGAAGAGCTGTCCATGAGGGGAGGGCCCATACCAGACCTAATCTTCTTCAACTGAGACCTTTCAGCAATCCAGTCCTTGGAGAGACAAATGACCAGGCCTCTCTTTGCTCCACCCCCTCCCCAGATTGTTGGGTGGTTTCTTTTTCCAGTCACTCACTACACACATTTCTCCCGATACACAAATTGAGTTTTTCATTGCTGTACCCAACAGCATATATCCCCACAGTTACACACATGTAGGGTAGTATTCCCTCTAAGCCGAGTTAGTGTGAGCTAGCTCACAGTTTTTTAGCCTCCAGCTCACCCATTTTTGTCTCGGCTCAGGAAGAATGACTCTAGAGCAGGCTGATTTATGCAGTAGCCAAATCGCTCGCTCACAACTTGAATGCCAGTAGCTCACAAAGGAGAATTTTTGCTCACAGGACTCCGCAGCTTAGAGGGAGTATTGCTATAGGGCATCCTCTCATATGGTGAGGGTGACCCCTGGTTTTGACCTAAGCGAAGGCACCTCACAAATGGTTTCTCTTGTGCAAGGACACCAGTTGGATATCAGCATCTCCTTCATCTGGCCAGGACCCTTCCCAGAGGTAAATGAAATAACTTTTGAGGCGCCACTGCAGATGCATCCAAGACATTCTGTCACCTCTCTCCGATTGAGAATGAGGCCTGCCGCTTCACCAGCATCGCTGCCATAGTTTGTTCCCTAGTATTCCTTGTGGGAGTGCATCAGTCCACCCAAAAGCGATACACATCTGACTTCCTTCAAAACAGAGGTTTAACTTAGTTGGAGTGCTTTTAAGGGGGCACCAGCCAGCCAATTCCTTTTATTGGTGTTCACAGCTACGTGTTGTAAATGTTGCTGAACCCAAATGCTGCGGTCAAGTAACCAAATAAAAGCGTGCAACCAGAATATATAAACCATCCCCAGATAATACGCTTTTGAAATCAACTCTTAAAAATGCTGTAATGACCACCCTGTTTTAAACAAATGGTGGTGTTTTTGCCAGCAAGCCTGAATTCTAAACCAGGATGATTAAATTATGGTTTGTAGGCAAGAAACCAACCTGTAATTACTTCAAGCAATTGGGTTTAATGTTGGTTCTAAACCAGAAAATCTTGGCTTGGGGAAGAAGAGGTAGATTCGTTTGTGGTATCTGAATAGAGCTGAATAAAGGGCCAGATTAAGGTGTGCTGAGACGCCTCTTACACTGACTTGATACAGCATTAGGAAAAAAAAGAAAAAGATATTATTTTCTTTTTTGGTATTTAGAGGCCCCTCCTAATCTGAGGCCCAACGCTGTAGCTGGCTTAGTTTGTGCATAAACCCAGCTCTGATGCAGCTGATAATTCCTCTCTTTTATCGTGGTCTGAATTTGCTCCTCAAAGTTTCACTGGTTTTATACGTAAACATCAGTTCCTTCATCCCCTCCCCAGCTGTTTCTTCACTTCTCATCCATTTCTGTCCCCCACCTCTCCCCCACAACTGGTTTAGGGCTACTCAGCAGCTTGCCTCTCATTTGTGGCTCCTCATACAAGGTTCATAACAGATACCCCAGAATACCTTTAGCTTGGGTGGCACCACTGCCTGAACTGCAAAGATCCCTGAAACATCTCCCCATTTAGTGCTGGGATGGCCACTCACATAACTTTTAACCTGGAAGCTGGACCAGTTGTGTAGGAAGCTTGGTGTGGCCAGTCCTACTTCACTGAGGACCAAAATACATGTTAAATTTGACATGTGTTAGGATGCAGGTGACCAACACAGCTCATAATCAGACATTAGAGTTGGGCCATAAGTTTTGAACCTGGGACCAACTGACTTGTGATTAAACCTTTTTGGCTGCAGTGCTAGGCCTTGCCACACGATGGTTTGAGAGAAGAAGGCAGATAGGTATTCTTGCAGACAACACCAAGCATTGTTATAGAAAATTTCTGAAACCTTAGAACAGTATTTTCATTGTTTTAGAAAATGGCAGGTTGATATTGCTTTTCTAATAACTTCCTTTGTGATTTACTGGAAACTAGTATTATGATAGCAACTCAGAGTTCATAACCTGCACAATCTTCATCAACTGTCTTTCTGTTTCAAAACATTGATTTGGTTATGTATGTCTTGGGATAAGCATCCAAGAACACACACACACTTTTGTGCAGGCCCAGAAACTTACAACGTGGAGGTAAAATCTGTCTTGCCTCCTCCAAACCGTTTTGGAATAACCCCCCTCCCTGAAAAGAGTTACTGCTTTCTGCACATTCGAGGAATGCATTGCCAACTAATCAGCCTGTTCAGGCAACTGAAATAGTGACCTAACTCATGTTTGGGTATCATTTTGGTTTAACAGGCAAACCCAGAGTTGCAACAACATGGCATCATGGTGGAGAGGGGAGTGATCCTTAAGCTGTACACAGAGCTGCTGTTTAGAGGTCACTTTGGAGGACAGAGAGGAGGCGGAAGGGCTGTGGAATGGGATGAGCTAGTTAAGGGGGCCTGGATGAATCACAAGCTGGAGTTAAGATTGCTGGGGAAAAGATCAATAACCTCAGATATGCAGACGATACCACTCTGATGGCAGAAAGTGAAGAGGACCTAAAGAGCCTCTTGCTCAGGGTGAAAGAGGAGAGTGCAAAAGTGGGCTTGAAGCTCAACATCAAAAAACTAAGATCATGGCATCTGGCCCCATCACTCCTTGGCAAATAGAAGGGGAAGTCGTAGAAGTAGTGACAGACTTCACGTTCCTAGGATCCCAGATCACTGCAGATGGTGACTGCAGCCATGAAATTAAAAGACGCCTGCTCCTTGGGAGGAAAGCGATGGCAAACCTAAACAGCATGATAAAAAGCAGAGACATCACCTTGCCAACAAAAGTCCGCATGGTCAAAGCAATGGTATTCCCCGTAGTAATGTATGGCTGCGAGAGTTGGACTATAAGGAAGGCCGAGCGCCGAAGAATAGATTCTTTTGAACTATGGTGCTGGAGAAGACTTCTTGAGAGTCCCTTGGACTGCAAGGAGATCAAATCAGTCAATCCTAAAAGAAATCAACCCTGACTGTTCCCTTGAAGGCCAGATCCTGAAGCTGAAGCTCAAATACTTTGGCCACCAAATGAGAAGGAAGCATTCACTGGAGAAGACCCTGATGCTGGGAAAGATTGAAGGTCAAAGAAGAAGGGGACGGCAAAGGATAGAGATGGTTAGACAGTGTCATCGATGCAACGAACATGAAATTGAGCAGACTTCAGCGGACAGCGGAAGACAGGAGGGCCTGGTGTAATCTGGTCCATGGGGTCGCGAAGAGTCGGACTCGACTGTGCGACTGAACAACAACAAGTTAAGGGGGCACTGTGGAGGCAGATGAGTGGGTGAAGGGAGTGGAAGAGGAAGAAGAGATTGGATTTATATCCCACCCTTCTCTACCTGAAGGAGTCTCCTTTCCCTTCCCCTCCCAACAGCAGGTTGAGGTAGCTGCCAACTGTGAGGTAGGTGGGACTGAGAGAGCTCATTCGAGAACTGCTCATGAGAGAACAGCTCTAAAAAAGCCTTGTAACTGACCCAAGGTCACACCAGCGGCTACATGTGGAGGATTGGGGAATCAAACCCAGTTCTCCCAGTCTGCGCTCTTACAAACTGGCTTACCATCTCCTTTCCCTTCCCCTCCCCACAATGAGCACCCTGTGAGAGAGCTGAAAGAGCTCTTTTGAGAACTGCCCTTGAGTGAACAGCTCTGAAAGAACTTGTAACTGACCCAAGGTCACACCAGCAGCTGCGTGTGGAAGAGTGGGGAATCAAACCTAGTTCTCCCAGATTAGAGTTTGCGCTCCTAACTACTACACCAAACTGGACAGGAACAGAAGTTAAAGGGGAGGTGAACTAGGATACAGAGGGGGAAGTGGGATGATCAGAAGGGACATGAAGCATAAGGGGAGTGTAGGGAGACAAAGGTGGAAAACAGAAAAGAGGGTAATGGGGTGATGAGGAGGAGAAGGGTGGGCTGTGGCTCAGTGGAAACGCCTCTGCTTTACATTCAGAAGGTCCCAGGTTCAATCCCCAGCCCCTCCAAGTTAAAAGAACCAGGCAGTAGGTGATGTGAAGGACCTCTGCATGAGTCTCTGGGGAGCCACTGTCAGTCTTGAGTAGATAGTATATTGACCATGGTGGTCCAGTGGTCTGATTTGGTATAAGGCAGCTTCATGTGTTCAAGAAGAATGGGGATGTGGAGAGGACTGGGAAATATGTGGCAGAGGGGTTGTTTCAAGGAGGTGGGATGATGTAGGTTGATGGACGTGATGTGGGGTTGGTGAAGTAACACTGTGAAGGAAGAGAGATCAGAATGGGTAGCCCTGTTTCCTCTGGAGGGCCAACAACAGGACAGAGAGGCTGAGGCCTTCCCCTGATAAGAACACCACAAGAGCCCTGCTGGATCAGACCAGTGGTTCATTCAGTCCAGCATCCTGTCTCACACAGTGCTACCAACCAATTCCTCTGGAGGTCTAACAACTGGGCATAGAAGCAGAGACCTTCCTCTGATGTTACCTCCTGGCACTGGTATTCAGAGGTTTACTGTCCCTGAACATGAAGGTTCCCTTTAGTCACCGTGGCTAGTAGCTACTGATAGGTTTCTTCTCCATGAATCTGTCTAGCCTCTTTTTAAAACTGTCTGTTCCTGTGGTAGTCACTTCATCTTCTGACAGGAAAATCCTCATTTTAATAACTCATTGTATAGAGAAGTATCTCCTGTGTCCTCAGCTTTTAGTGCAGAGAACTGGCCCCAGTATGCCCCACAGAATGATCTGTCATGCCCCTGTTTGGCACAAGCGCTGGGGTGCGGGGGTTGGTGTGTTTTTGCTCACAAGACTCTATAGCTTAGAGTGAGCATTGGTGTTCACCCTTTGAATATAATATTTCCTGTGTAGCAGTAACTGTTTTAATGAATGAAGACCATAAGTCATTCATGTAAGGACACTGGAATCTCCATTCACATATGAAGTAAGTAAGTACCATTTTGGAAGAGTCTTTTCATGACCCCGAATAGTGTATTTGTGTTTCTGTGTGTGTGTGTGTTATAGATTGTCAGTTTGATATTTTTGACTGCCCTTATGTTTGTGAGTTTTTAGTGTACTTGCAAACTGCTTTGAAAATAGGAAAAGCAGTATAAATTCATTTTAACTAATTCCTCATATTTGGTAGTTAATCTTAGGGCACAGCACCTGACAAGCGGAGGGAGCTCAACAGGCATGAAATCCTGTAGAGGCCCCCGCCCCCCTGCAGGCATTTACTTCACAGGAACTGTAGTCTAGAGACCAGTTGTCCTCCTGGGAGAAATCCAGGCTTCACCTTGTGGTTGGTAACTGTAGGCTTGCAGTCACACACACTAAATAATCCACTTTCAGTACACTTTCTAACTGGATTTTGCCAGTTCAGTCACTGAAAGTGGATTATTTAGTGTGTGTGACTGCAGCCCTAGTCAGACTGGCAACAAACATCTCAGTAGAAATAAAACTTTAAAAAATAAAATAAAACAATATGGATGAGTGGAGGGGAAAACCCCATTTATTTCTTTATCTAGGACATTTTATGCCACCTTTCTACCCAGTCATGATCCCCAAGATAGCACACATAAAATATTTAAATATTTGAACAATTAAAAAACATTTGAGAATAAGAAAATAATTCTGTATCTCTCATCCTTCCTTATATATAATTACATTTTGGTCATACCTTATATGGTAAAAATGCGCGCCGGAATCAGTTGGCCGAGGGACCTGCCAGTCAGATAGGGGTCCCTCACCACTGGCTGCATTGGGTCCCCTGCGCGGCTGCAGTCCCGCCCACACAGGCACCGTAGGGCCTCACGCCCCCATTCTCACACCGGACGCCGGGAGGGATGGCTGCTCTGGCGACAGCCCACCTCACCACCCGGCCCTCTGCTCGCCGACAGACTCGCCTGGAGAGAGGCGGCGGCCGCTTCCTCCGCCGTGCGCCAGGATTCGCCCTCCAGCCCGGCACATCTGCCCTGCGACAACTGCGCCTCAGGAGGAGCCACGCCTGCTTCCTCCGCCGTCCGGGAAGATTCGCCCTCCAGGCCGACGGGCCCGCCCTTCTGTGGACGCGCCGCACACTTCCTCCGCGGCTGCCTGAGCAGCAAGCTCCCTCCAACGCCGCGACAGCCCCAGACAGGTAGGCCTCACGGAGCTCGAGGCCTGTGCCGGCACACAGCCCCTAACGCAGCCCACGGACACCGAAGGACCTCCTGCTCATGCCTCTCCAGCGCTGGAGAGGCGCGCCACCAACGCCGCCTCCCCCACCCGCCATGAGAGGGCATGGGGGGGGCCTTCCCCCACCAACTGCCTAGCGCCCGTTGCATCGAGCCACGCAACGGGCCTGGCCACTAGTTATATATAATTGTGTTTTTGGGTGGCACTTTGCTGAACATTCCATGCACTTCGGCTGCCTGATCTGTCAATCAGAAGGACTCCCTATCCACTGGCTGTGTTGCCTGAGTCCCGCCTCCAACATTCTAAACAGTTTGCTGCTCCTCTCCCCCCCCCATAGCCAGTCGGGACACAGAGGTCATTTGCATATGCGGCCTGATTGGCGTTTGCCTCTAACGTTCTAAACAGTTTACTGTTGCTGTTGGGAGTCACTGAATGTGTCCTGAGGTAAAATACATACCCCAATCTTCCCTTAAACGGTCACTGGAGTTGCCAGTCTCCCTGTGGGGCCTGGAGATGTCCCAAAAATTGCCCTGTTCCCCAGCCATAGCACATCATTTCCCCTACAGAAAATTTCCCAGCTATTACAACTGATCTTCAGATGACCAAGATCAGTTCTCTTGGAGACAATGGCTACTTTGGGCAGTGGACTCTATGGCATTATACCCTGCTGAAGTCCCTCTGCACCCCAAACCCTGCCCTCCCCAGGCTCTACCCCTCAAATCTACAGGTATTTCCCAACCCAGAGTTGGCAACCATGTAATTGGCTATGGAACCACTTTCCAGACCCTTGGAACCCAAAAACATGGCATAAGAGAAGGTGCTTTGCTACCTTAGCTGCCCCCCACAAAAAAGTCAGGTGTGGAAGGAACCATACCTGTTACCATGAGGCTGTCCCCCATACTACCCACTTGGGGCAGCAAAATGATTTGAGACGGCCCTGCCTTTTAGCTAAGCAGAAGGAAAGAAACATGGCTTGCCTCCCTCTATATTCCCCTCCGCCGCCCCACCAACCACAGCCGAGACATTCACCTGGAGCTTCCTTCTAGAGCTCGTTGTATTTCTTTCCACAACAGGCCTGGCCTTACTCCTAGTATACACATATACAAACAATACCAGAACCATGTAGGAGGGACAATAACCATTACTGGGGTACGCCAAATGAAAGAAAAATTCTTCATCCACTGGCGGAAGACACCAATAAAGGGAGACAGACACAGTATAGATAAAATTAAATGCTTTTAAACCTGTGGCCTTTGGGTGGGATATATATGAAATATAAGTCATTATCAGAACCTCCCTGACCATTAGAGATAGTAGCATACTAGATCCTTGTACAGCTGACCACCAAATGCGTTTCGGCAGGAAACTTCTTGTTGAAAGGCATTTGGTGGACATTTGTACAGTGATCTAGTGTGCTGCTTTCTTTACTGGGTAGAGAGGTTTTGAAAATTATATTTTGCATATATTTTAATGGTATTTCTAGTGTGACTTACTAAATTTATATCCTCCCTCACTGGTTCATTATCTGCTTCTCACAATTTTCTGGTTAATTGCTCTGTTTGGTTAGGTTGAATTATCTTTCTCCTTCTTTGTTAGGGACTTTTTTTCGAATACCCGGTGGAGACTGGTACAAAAAGAGCCCTCTGTTGTGATTAAACCTTATAGTGTGAGAGGGCTTTGCCTTAACACGGGTGGTAGGTGTAAGAGCATAAGAGAAGCCAATGTTGGATCAAGCCAATGGCCCTTCCAGTCCAGCACTCTGTCACACAGTGGCCAAAAAGACCAGATGCCATCAGGAGGTCCAGCAGTGGGGCCAGGACACTAGAAGCCCTCCCACTGTTGCCCCTCTCCCCAAGCACCAAGAATACAGTGCATCACTTGCCCCAGACCGAGAGTTCCTATCTATGTTGTTGTTCAGTCGCACAGTCGAGTCCGACTCTTCGCGACCCCATGGACCAGATTACGCCAGGCCCTCCTGTCTTCCGCTGTCCGCTGAAGTCTGCTCAATTTCATGTTCGTTGCATCGATGACACTGTCTAACCATCTCATCCTTTGCCGTCCCCTTCTTCTTTGACCTTCAATCTTTCCCAGCATCAGGGTCTTCTCCAGTGAATTTCTTGGGATGGCGGTGAGTGCTGCCTCCTTTACAATGTCACGGACCTCTGTCCATAGTTCTTCAGGCACTCTGTCTATCAAATCTAGTCCCTTAAACCTATTCTTCACCTCTACTGTATATTCATCGGGGATGTGATCTAGGTCAAATCTGAATGGCCTTGTGGTCTTCCCAACTTTCTTCAATTTAAGTCTGAATTTTGCAATGAGTAGCTCATGATCTGAGCCACAGTCAGCTCCAGGTCTTGTTTTTACTGACTGGATAGAGCTTCTCCATCTTTGACTGCAAATTATATAGTCAATCTGATTTCGGTGTTGCCCATCTGGTGATGTCCATGTGTAGAGACGCTCTAAGGTTGTTGGAAAAGGGTGTTTGCTATGACCAGCGTGTTCTCTTGACAAAACTCTGTTAGCCTTTGCCCTGCTTCATTTTGTTCTCCAAGGCCAAACTTGTCTGTTATTCCGGTTACCTTTTGATTCCCTACTTTAGCATTCCAGTCCCCTATGATGATGAGGACATCATTTTTTGGTGTTAGTTCTACGAGCTGTTGTAGGTCTTCATAGAACTGGTCCACTTCAGCCTCTTCTGCAGCAGTGGTTGGGGCATAGACTTGGATTACTGTGATATTGAATGGTTTGCCTTGGATTCGGACCGAGATCATTCTGTCATTTTTGAGATTGTATCCCAATACTGCCTTTCTCACTCTCTTGTTGACTATAAAGGCCACACCATTTTTTCTACGGGATTCCTGGCCACAGTAGTAGATATAATGGTCTTCTGAGTTAAATTCGCCCATTCCTGTCCACTTTAGTTCACTGATTCCCAAGATGTCAATGTTCATTCTTGCCATCTCATTTTTGACCACGTCAAGCTTACCTTGATTCATAGATCTTACATTCCAGGTTCCTATGCAGTATTGTTCTTTGCAGCATCGAACTTTCCTTTCACCGTCAGACACATCCACAACTGAGCGTCCTTTCGGCTTTGGCCCAGCCGCTTCACTCTTTCTGGGGTTACTCGTACTTGCCCTCTGCTCTTACTCAGTAGCATATTGGACACCTTCCGACCTGAGGGGCTCATCTTCCGGCGTCATATCTTTTAGCCTTTTGCTACTGTCCATGGGGTTTTCTTGGCAAAGATACTGGAGTGGGTTGCCATTTCCTTCTCCAGGGGATCACGCTTGGTCTGAGTTCTCTGCTGTGGCCTGTCCGTCCTGGGTGGCCCTCCACGGCATAGCCCACAGCCTCATCGAACCACGCAAGCCCCTCGCCACGACAAGGCAGTGATCCATGAGGGATCATATATCTATACCTTGTGGCTAATAGCCACTGATGGACCTCTGCTCCATATGTTTATCCAATGAAGCCATCCATGCTTGTAGCTACCCACCACCACCTCCTGTGGCAGCGAATTCCATGTCCGCATGTCTTCATATATAAAATTCCCTTCCCTATACCAGAGTAGCTATGACTACAGTCATGTTTGCCTGCTCCAAAGATCACTGACAGGAATTCATGCTGGTGTTGTGACAGCTTCTCTGTGGGGTGAATGTTACAGCCACAGAGAAAGGAAACCCGGCCTGACGTCACCTTCAAGCCACACCTAGGAGACGCCTGCCTTGCTTCTCCTTTTTGTCTGCAACAAAGCCATGAAAATTGGCATGGCCTTGGGCAATGCAAAATGAAAGGCACTGCCAAAGCGGGCTCCGTGCCTCCTCCGCCTGAGGATTGAGCTGTTTCGCAAGAGAGACAATTAAGTTTAAACTCTGGACGAAATGCCATTTAAGGCCAAGCCAGCACTTCTTAACTCCACGCTGCAAAAAAATGAAAAAGGCCGAATTGCTTGCAGGAGGGGATATCACTACCATCAAAGATCCACAACAGCTAGGCTTGTCGGAAGCAAGGGAGAAACGACTTTAGGCTGTTCCTAGGGCCGATGGGAAAGTCAGCTGTGTGTTAAATAAAAGTTGGCAAAAAACTTGAAGGAGCTACCTCGTGAGCTTCATGGCTTAGGAAGGGGATAGTTAAATCCAGGTTCACCCAGTCTAAATTGTACATCCTTATCTGCTGCATCACATTGCGAGGTGTGAGGAAAAAGGCATCAAGTATTTGAAAGGATGCATTGACCTGGATGGCCCAGGTTAGCTGGAGCTCATCAGGTCTTGGAAGCTGAACAGGGTCTGCCCTGGCCAGTACTTGGATGGGAGACCACCAAGGAAGTCCAGATTTGCTGTGCAGAGGCAGGCAATAGCAAACCATCTCTTTTTGACTCTTCCCCTGAGTTGCCATAGGGGGTTGCTGTAAGCCAGCTATGATTTGATGGCAAAAAAAAAAAATTCTAAAGGAGAAGTCTCCTCTGAAAGAGAGGAAGGCTCCAAATGGCCCACTGCAGTTCCCCAATTCTTTTTTGAAGTTTGTTGTAATTTATAGTATTAGTAACGCCTTTCATAACAGATGCAGAGTTAAGATGGCTGATTAAATGGGCAGATTTGTTGGGTCTTAATGCAAATGTTGGCAGCATGCTTTATGGCAGTTCCGTGGCAATGTGCACATGACTTTTCAAAAGTAACCATTTGCTATCTTCATCTAAAGGGCACAGGCCTGAACAAGCAGGAATAAATTAATTGTTTTTTGTTGTTTGATCGCAGACTTCTGAAGTTTTGCCTTGGATCTTCAGGGCAGTTTCCTCTCGAGTGCAGTTTGACAGGCTCATGACTGGGTGTGTGTGAATGGCTTCCCCTGAAAAGCATTGCTTGTGATAGTACAAACCGCCATGAAAGCATTCAGTGTAGTGGCTAAACTGTGGCAGTAGTTTTACAACACATGTGAGTAATCGGAACATATGTGTGAACTCTCCTGTACCAGGGGCGTAGTTGTAAAAGACCAAGTGAGGTCAGCCGTGTGCCATTTTCTGGATGTCATTAGACAGAAGGTTACTGTAATCTCTTCTGGCGCTGTTGATGTGCACGGCTTCTTTTCCAGACCTTCAGATCATGACAGCCAAAACAAGGAAGGAGCTGGTACAAATATGAGATGCCCATTGTTTAAAATGGTGTTTTATATATTAATGAATTAATCCAACTTTGGAGTTCGCAACGAGAAAGAGCACTGTTGACGTGTTTGGTCATGCCTGCAAAATGTACCGGCTTGGAATGTTTTACAGTATATGTGAACTCTGTAATAAGCAAGCTCCAGGTATTTTTAGAAGCTTGTCTTTTTTTCTTCCTAAGATGACCACAGTGTACGGAAAAAAGCGGTTATTAAAACCAGAGACATATGGTAACAATAGTACAACAGCAGATAACAGTGCTCTCTAGTAGCTTCCTTGGTGGAGATGAAATGGCCTTTAACCAATCTGAATCAGGTTGGTATTTAACAGTGGCTAAACGAAGCAGGTCGAGGCCAATACAATGTGCTCATCTTTGGTAAAGTATTTAATATGTTCAAATCAGCAATTGCAATCTTTGCTCCATGAAGTTTCCTTTCAGGAAAAAGATGCATGCGCTGCGGTTGAAAATGTACATTTGTACTTGACGGTAGCAAGGTGAATGTTAAGAGCTGCAAGGAAGTGACCACAAGGATCTGTGCCACGCTTCCTGAGTCAACTTGCTGGAGGAGGGTGCAGCTGTGTAGTGGCAGAACTGGAGCATATGGCCGGGGTGCTTGTCGTGGGTGCAAAATGGGTAACAAATGACCACATGGTATATGGGCAGTAACTAAGTTCTTTGATGCTATGAAGAAAAATGCACAGCCTGTGAGTGTCTTGAATACCTGCTTGTGTGCTAGAACAAATTCTCTGGGCCGTGAGAGCTTGGAATTCAGTAGCAGCACCCCGAAAGGTCCACAGTCCTTGTTAACTTGCACCAGATATCACCAACTGCTATTCTCAGTGGTTGGTCCAATTTTGTTTTGGACTAGTATGCCTTAAGACCTCACTTCCAAAAGGATGTGGATGGAATGGAGCGGGTGCAGAGGAAAGCGACGAGGATGGTTGGGGGCCTAGAGACCAAGCCCTAGGGGGGAAAGGCTTGAGGGCCTTGGGAATATTTAGTCTGGAGAAGAGGAGGCTGAGGGGGCAGATGATTGCTCTCTTGAAGTATTTGAAGGGCTGTCCCTTAGAGGCGGGCAGGGAGCTGTTCCTGTTGGCAGCAGAGGAGAGGACTCGCCATCATGGGTTTAAATTAAGGGCAGGAAGATACCAGCTGGATAGTAGGAAAAGCTTTTTGACAGTCAGAGTTGTGCCACAGTGGAATCAGCTGCCTAGGGAGGTGGTGAGCTCCCCCTCCCTGGCAGTCTTCAAGCAGTGGCTGGACAAACACTTGTCAGGGATGCTCTAGGCTGATCCTGCATTAAGCAGGGGGTTGGACTAGATGGCCTGTCTGGCCCCGTCCAACTCTGTGATTCTATTAGTAGTCCATACAAAGGCCTTTGTTTGTGGTCCCGAATGGGCTGACATTACGGTCGCCAGCACAGCCTTGGCCAATGCCTGGAGATTTTGAAGGCAGTGTTTGGGAAGGGTGGAGCTTAGGGGAGGCTATGATGTCACTTCCACGTGATTTACCGCAGAGGCACGAGGAAACTGCTAGAGTATTATTATGGAGGCCATTTTCCAGCCACATTTTCTCCCAGTCCCCAGTTTCGTGAGGGCAGGGGTTTCCCTGCTGTGGGCTTGCAGATAGTAAGCCTGTACTGAAGCTGTTTAGTCCTGCCACATGGTAGCTGGACTAACTTCACTTAAACATCGTTCAAAGAAATGAA
The DNA here is from genome assembly GCA_029375565.1 of Gekko gecko. NCBI lineage: Eukaryota > Metazoa > Chordata > Lepidosauria > Squamata > Gekkonidae > Gekko > Gekko gecko. Next base: position 13,670,569 of record JAPDNY010000012.1, on the reverse strand, counting down.
TGGGTTTTTCCCCCCCTGTGTTGAGCTTGAGTTATGAGGGGAAAAGCAGAGAGGCTGTCGAATCCTGTTTTTGAATCGGGGTGCCAGCTGTTGGAAGGCACAGATAGAGTCAGGAGGTGGAGCCCATATGCCCAAGACAGAGCTGTGAGGGGCCAGTTGGCTCAAGGGGCAGGTCCCACTAGGGTTGCTAACTCTGGTATGGGAAATTCCTAGAAATTTGGAGACAACGTATGGGGAGACTAAAGTCTGGGGAAGGGCAGGGAGCTCAGCGGGGATTAGATGCCACAGGATCTACCATCTGAAGCTGCTGTTTTCTCCGGGGAAACTGATCTCTCTAGTCTGGAGAATGGTTGTGATTCCAGGAAAGTGTTCATTCAAGGTTAGTAGCTCTGTGGGTGAGGAAACCAGGAGGAAAAGGAAGTATAAAAGACATCCAAAGACAGTTGCAGTGCTTAGAGAAGCTGCTCTCAAGTCACCAAAAAGTGTGGGCTGAAAATGGGGTTGTCAGGTTTGGCAACCAGGAGACCAGGGGGGCATGGAGGGATATCAGGTGACCATGTGACATCACTTCCAGGTTTGTTGAAGAAGAAGAGATTGGATTTATACCCCGCCCTTCACTCGGAGTCTCAGAGTGGCTTACAAACTCCTTTCCCTCCCCTTCCCCCACAACAGACACCATGTGAGGTAGGTGGGGCTAAGAGAGCTCTTTTAAGGACAGCTCTTGTCAGAACTATGGCTTGCCCAATGTCATCCAGCAGCTGCAAGTGGAGGAGTGGGGAATCTAACCTGGTTTTCCCAGATTAGAGTCCATGCACTTAACCACTACATCAAACTGGCAGTTTGAGACCCTAACGCCGTGTAATGGAGTGAGCTCCCATCTCTGGCCCCAGCTCCTGCCAACCTAGCAGTTTGAAAGCAAGAAATTGCAAGTAGATAAATAGGTACTGCTTCGGTGGGAAGGTAACAGCGTTCCATGGGCCTTGGCATTTAGTCATGCCAGCCACATGACCAGAAACATACTTGGACAGCGCTGGCTTTTCAGCTTGGAAACGGAGATGAGCACTGTCTCGGATTTGACTAGCTCTCAAGCAAGGGAAACGTTTACCTTTAAGTGGTCATAATGTTTTTGATAATTCCCGTAGGAGACTGGTGTCACTTTTGTGTTTTCTCTAGAAATGATGTCAGTCCTCTCTAACAGTAATTGAAAATGCTATGGTTTTACCATAGAGTTTCGGCCAATTCCTAGAGAGGTGTGATCACTTTCAGTTTTTCCTGGAAGTGATGTCACACCATCAGCCAATGGCCATTTTTAATGTTATTTTTTTCCTACCACCACTCAGAGAAAATGGCAACTTTGGAAGATAGATGCTATGATATCACATCCTTACCAAGCTCCCTCCCCAAACTCCACCCTCCCTAGGCAACACGAAGCACAAAAACAAATTAATCGTTTCACAATAACTTTAATGTTAAAAACAACTGTAATGAGTTGTTAAGCCTCTTTAAGGCTCTGTGGAATAGTTGATAATATTTGACCACAGTAAGATAGTCGCAGTTGGCTTGCGAGTCCATGGACAATATATGATCAGTCGGTTGATCGTTGTACCAGCTGGAGCTGGACCATCTCTCTCAGCTTTAGGCGAAAGCTTGTATGGTCCTTGGCTTCCTTCCTTCCCTCCTTCCTTGCTACAGGCAGGCAGGTGGCCTCCATTTGCTTAATGGATCTTGTGGTCTGCTGTGTCCCTTGGGAGGATGTCGGCTTTCCTTTCTGTTCTGTCTAATTAGGAGTCCTGTGTCACTCAACAACTTGTCTAAACTGATCCAGTGCCAAATGTCGGTCCTTAAATAAACCTCCACTTCAGAGATGGCAGTCGTATTGTGATACTGCAACAGCATTTATTTATTTTGTACGTTTTCATCCTGCCCTTCTTTCAAGGAGTCCTTAAGCCTAACTTTATTAAAGGAAGCTACAGCTGCTACTTCCTTTTTGAGTTGTTTTTTAACAAGAAACATGGCACTTCACAAGTGTGATGCTTTCAGGGTATATATCTCACTAACCCACATTTTATGCTTACTGTAGTTCTACAGCAAGCCATAGTTTGAGTTTGCACATCTACAACAGGAAAACCGAGGCTTAAAGTTGCTTGTGTACTGAGGGTTTTTTTTGCCCATAATGCATTCACAGTTTACTGCAGATTTTCTGAGCAATAAGCCCTTATAGCTTGACTTTGGATTCTGTTCCTGCCTTATGCGCCGTTCTTTTTCTTCCAGTGTATTCATTCAGTAGCTACAATTTTAAAAATGTACTTTTTCTAAACCGGGGTGGAAAATTACTTGTGATGTGTTGGAGGGGGTGTCCAGAGTTGTTGTTTTTTTTTTTAAATGTAGTCGCCCTATTATGCAGCTGTGCAGTAGCGTCCAGCAAGCACTTCTCATTTAAATCTTCGTGGTTCAGTTTTGGCACATGCATTTTAGCCTTAGTTTGTTGAATGAAAGGGAACAGAAAGGAACACAGGCAAATGGGGAAAACCTTGTTGAAACTGACCAGACTTTTCCTGAAACTACTGACAGGTGGCTGGGAAGCCCCGTTTTCGATATTGCTGAGCAGTAGGGGATTCTCTTGTGTTATTGGCCACTGTGAAAAATAGGGCTATGGGGGTGAATCTGTCACGATTGACAAACCCTCTTTGGGCTGCCTGCAGAGAGAGAGACTTACATCGGTGCACATCTGGCTGGAAGATGAAATGGCCAGATAACAGGCAAATTGATTTCTTCTTTGGAATGAATCGTTTCTCACAAGGCTATCACGGGGAGGGGGAGAGAACAGCCCACCGATTCCCCCCCCCCCTGCACCACTATTTTCCGCAGCCACAACAGATGGAGGGGGAGCAAATATCAGAGCCAGTGGGAGAAACCCTGAGCAGCCCCAACCCAACCAAGCGATGACTCAGCCCCCTGAAGACCTCGCTCTGCTCCCCCCCCACAGCCATGCAGCCAGTCCTCCTTGGCTGCCCCCCTCCCAAGCATCCTGATTCCCCCTTTTTTTGCAGGGAACGCTGAGTGCAAGGTGTGGGGGACACAGAAGAGCAATCCCTCGACAAGGCAGGCTGCAAGGCACTTGGCCAGAGCTTTGCCCATGAGGCACGTGGGGAGGCTCCGTTTGCATCCTGCCTTTGGGGATTGCCTTGGGGCATTTGATGCCCCTACCACCACCTCAGCAGCATGGAGAGGAGCCATGGTGCTTTCCATGGTGTGCCAAAGCAGCCCTTCTACACCAGCCAGCCAGGTGGGTGGGACCGAATGAAGAGGGGGCGGCATCTGGCTCAGCCTGGCCCCACACCTGGCACCATTCTGAAGTGTGCCGTGGTGCCTAGATCGCGAGGCAGAGTGCTCGGCCAGGTGGTCAGCCCTTGGAGTGCACGATGCAGGGTCGCAGCACCCTGTAGAGGCTACGATGTGTGGCTCCCCTTGGGATCTTGGCGCCAGAGGTGGGCCAGCCACTGGGCCAAGCTGCTGAGTGGATCCTGTGCTTGCCACTCACCTGGCTGTTGTCCTCTTGCTGGCGCCACCACCAGGGTGGGCTGCTCCGATCTGACTTCCAGCTGAGATTTGGAACTGCCAAGCAGCTCCCCACAGACACAGCTCTGCGCTGCCTCTTCCTGCTGCCTGGTTGAAACTGGGTGGTGGGAGAGGGCAGCCCTGCTAAGGATCACTGTGCCTGTGGGGAAACAATGGCTCCCCACAGACACAGCTCTGCGCTGCCTTCTGCTGCCATCCAGCTGAAAATGAGTGGCAGGAGAGGGCAGCTCAGCTGGGAGTCTTTTTTTTTTTTTTACAAATGGCATAAGACTAGCGATGGTCTCATACTGCTAGACTCATGCTACTTGGGGTGGGGGGAATTAACCCCAGGGAAACAGTGAACAGAAAGTGAACTGAGTGCTGAAGGGAGGAAAAACAATGCAGAACAAAAAAGAAGACTCAACAGACATGCAAGGTAAAAAACAAGGCAAAACACCTGTGCATAATAGACCTTTGTCTTCTTCGCATTCCTGTCTCTGTTCTTAGAATCTTCCAGAGGCAGGACTGTGTCTTTTGTGCGTTAAAACATCTTGCCAGATGATGGCACAGCCTCCTTTTCAAGCCAGGGTCTTTGACTGCCAGCCAAGTACTTTATTAATTTATGCATTCTGCCAAACTGTAGTTGAAGCACCAGTAACCATGGTTTGGTGTGATACACATATTGAGTCTTTCTGTGAAGTTACTGAGGAAAAGGATTAGCAAGATTAGAACTCTGTGTGAAGCAGGTGTGTGTGCAATACAGGCAGAGTCTTCCGGAAAGAATCAAATTTAGGTTATGGTTCTGTATTTCTGGAATGGGGTTCCTCTGTGCTTTCCTCTTGATGTTGATAGAAAGTGCCATCAAATCACAGCTGACTTACGGCAACCTCTTAGGATTTTCAAGGCAAGAACTGCTCAGATTTGGCTTGCCATTCCCTGCCTCTGCGTAGCAGCCCTGGGCTTCCTTGGTGGTCTCATATCTGAGCTTTGGGTCCCCATCGGGAAGAAAGGTGGGTTATATATAAACTTTTCTTAAAAAGTGCTAACCACAGCTGACCCTGCTTAGTTTCTGAGATCTTATGAGATTTATTTATTTGTTTGTTTTATTCAATTTGTATTCGGTGCTGATGTTGGGACCAGGGCCGTAATATTAAAAAGCAGCACCCTAGTCGAAGGCCTGGTGGAAGAGCTCCATTTTACAGGCCCTGTGGAACTGCGACAGGTTCCGCAGGGCCCTGATGTCATCTGGGAGCTCATTCCACCAGTATGGAGCCGCCACTGAGAAGGCCCTGGCCCTCATCACTGCTGGCCTGGCTTTTTAGGGCCTGGAAGGGCCAGGCGATTCTGGGAGCCCGATCTTAGTGCTCTCTGGGGAACATGTGGAAAAAGGATTGGACTAGCCGGGGCCGTCCAGGTCACGTCTGCTGCCCTTTTAGCGCTGCAGTATGTCTGTTACGTGAGAAGCCGATAAATGTCATTTTCAGCAGTACAGGGTAGGGTCTGTGTTGTCAACAGTGGGTAACAAGCTACGTTTCTGCTCTCTGATGCCACGTTGGATGTCTTAGAAATGTCTGTTTTCCTACACTGGGGCCTAGAGCAATGATAAGTGGTTTGGGTATTCAACGGGGAAGAGAGTCTGCAGGCTCTGTCTTGCTAGGGTGTGCTCCTTTGAAATAACTGGAGATAAAATCTTAAATGCTAACTTCTCCATAAGCACCCTGATTAATTCATTTGGTTACTGTTCTCTTGGGCCATGTTTGCTCTACAGTTATTTAATTGTGGTTTTTATCGCTTTGGCTTCTGTTGAATGCAGCACATGTTACTGTCTAAGGCACGTAACTCGCGCTCCCTCAATACACACACATGGTTTCAGTTTGCTAGGCATATGATGCTGTTCCCTAGAATGAGGTTTTGGGGCTCAAAAACTAAGCAAACCATGAGATGTGGCCTGTTTTCATTTGGTTGGGTCTGGGTAGTGTGAGGGCCTCTTTGGTCCGTGGTGGCTCTCCTCAGGCCTAGGCCAGGGTTCTCCATATGAGCCACCATCTTCTGTCTGAAGTGATACAACCCAGAGATAGATTACTACTGCAGAAAGGGCTTCTGAGGCCTAGCTGATGGATGAGAACTGCCCTGTATCCGTGTCCGCCAGTGTCAGGTAGAAGAACAATTTGTGCTCAATTAAAAAAAGAGGATGGAGGTAATTATCATGGTTTGGGGAGGTGCTGAGATTGACTCTCAGTCTTCCTGTACAGATGTCTCCCCTGCTCATTTCACTCTCGTCCCCTCGCTATGACTGTTGGGCATGCCTGCTGTGAAACTAGCCGTGGGCAGCCTGTCTGATGTTTGGGCAGGAACTAGGGTGGCCAGCGACGCTCCCTCTAAGCTGTGGAGTCTTGTGAGCAAAAATTCTACTTGGTGAGCTCCTGGCATTAAAGTTGTGATCGGGTGATTTGGCTACTGCATAAATTAGTTTGCTCTGGAGCCCTCCTCCCTGAGCAAAGACAAAAATGCGTGAGCCAGAGGCTAAAAAACTGTGAGCTAGTTCACACTAATTTAGCTTATAGGGAGCACTGGTGGCCAGCCTCCAGGTGGGGCCTGGAGATCTCCCGGGATTAAAACTGATTTCAGATGATGGAGATCAGTTCCCCTGGAGGAAATGGCTACTGTGGAGAGTGGACTCTATGGCTTTTGACCCTACCCACCCCCCCGTCCCAAACACTGCCCTTCCCAGGTTCCACCCCCAAATCTCTAGGAATTTCCCAGCCTGGAGTTACCAACCTTAGGGAATGGTTGCCTCCCCCCCCCCAACACACACACACACTGTGAAAATATAGATAACTTTGTAGTGTACCACAAAAGCTTCCAAACATGATTAAATAGTCTTGTTAGGCTCTGTAGTCTATAAGAAATAGGAGTATCAGACACCTGTGTTGTAGGAAATGGCTAAAGGGTGGGGAGGGTTGGAAGTGGGGAAATGGAGAGGTATGTGTTGTTGGCTACGTCACTTGTCACTTCTGGGAAAAACCCAAAAGTGACATAGGGTACCTCTAGCAATTGCTGGAGACTCTGTGGGATTACCATAGAGTTAGTGGCGATTCCTAGAGCTATCCTATGTCACTTCTGGGGTTCCCCGGAAGTGATATAGCAACAGCAAGTCAGGGTTACTGTTCCCCCCCACACACATACACACATTAATCAAAGTTTAATTCTGCTTTGGAATCCTGATTAGTAGGAGAGATGTAATCCCAAACTGTGGTTTACCATAAGCCCATAATCCTTTTTGCATTAAATTGTTGTGCGCAAAGGGCAGGGAGTGGTAGGGGAGAGTATGTGATCCTGAAAATTTCCCAGGCTTATTAAAAAAAACCCTGCATCTGGACTATGTTTATGGTTAATATAGATCACAGTTTTGTGTGGCATCTGAACTGAGCCATTGTGACTTAAAGAACCGAGGCTGGTTACTAGAAAAGGAAAGGAATTAATTCTAAGCATCTCAAATGTAAAACTGAGAAAAACAGTAATAAAAAAGTAAACTGCACAGCCACAATTAACTCTGGCGCAATCCTACAACTTCTTGACATTCTCTTGAACCAGAGGTGCAAACATATCTGCGCTGCTCCTCAGTTTAATGCAAGAGGTCCATTAATTTTTTTTAAAAAACTGATTGAATTGCTTGGTGAGGCATATGTTAATGAAGTTTTGGCAGTGTCTACGCATAGTGTAAGCTTCAGACGTATGGGGGGGGGACCATTGAACTAATCCTAACCCACTATTAAAAATAAACATCAAAATGTATTGTGAAAAATCTGTCCCAAATTATCAATACATTTGTGCCTGTCGTGCTTCAGAAGCTAACAGTTTTCTCCTTCCAGCACTGGAACATTTTACTGTACTACTCTGGTCTCTGCAGGGGTATAGGCTTACAGCTGATTTAACATGGCTAGGGTAACCTGGGGAAAGCTTCCGAAATAGACATTCACGTTATATGCAACTTGCATGGGATGTAGTCTGTACAGGTGATACATTCATGAATGGGTTTGCTGCTGAGCTTTGGAGGCACTGTTTAAAACAGTAGCTAAGTGTCTTGGTTTGTCTGAAAAGTACCACAGGTACATTGGCTGGGGGGATGTCTTACAGGTGTTCATCCTAGATGCCCCCCCCCCCGTCTTTTCAGACAGACCTCAGAGTGACCCCATTGAACTGTGTGCTTTTCCAGAAGAGACCCCGCATCCCATAATTGGGTGCCTTAGGCTCAGAGGGCCCCGTGCCATTGTTGCCTGCCCTGAGATGAAAGATTGCAAGGCAGACCTGTGGCTACTGGAGTTGCAAAAATCTCCTCAGCAAGTCTGAACAGCATGAGCATTGTCCACACTTCAAAGAGATGGAGCTTTGAGATGTAAAGGGACCTCTGCCACGTAATTTAACCTTTCAAAAATAATGCTGGTCAAAAGGATTTCTTAACAATATACCCATGGAGGTTTGTGTGTTTTTTTTAAAAAAAATAAATGATGGAATCTCAGGAGAAGTTTTTGAAAAGGCCAGACAACGTTAAGATTGAGTTGGAATGGGGGTGGGGGTGGTATTTTGTCACACTTCTGCGCCTTTGAAAAGGGATATCTTTTGGGTAGAGAGGGGGATATTTACCTTCTTCAGAAGGTATCCCACTCTACAAAGTCTAGTACCTGTTATCAAGTGCTATGCCTAGGGAGGGAGGGAGGAAGGGCTGCACTTTTGCAGTTAAAGGCAATCGTGCCAGTTTGCTTTCAGAGAAAATTCTGCGCTTTCCTCTCTATCCCTGTCACCTCTGTGGTCGTCTGTCACGGAACTGTTTTTCACTGTGAAAATTCCATGCCTGCTTTAGTGCGACGGAAGCAGGAGGAACACCCACCCTCCCTTTTACTCCCAGTGGTTTTGTGGTGTGAGTCACACTGTCTCCGTCACAACGTGACTGAAAGTGTCAAACACGGTTAAAATATGATTTGTTTAAAATGTTTATTAGCTGCCTTTCTTCCTTATGGAGCTCAAGGCAGCTTATAGCATAGAGAAAATACATAAAATGCATGGGATGGCAGACATTAAAACATAAAAAAATGAAATGTAAAATCACAATTCAGGATTGCTTGTAAACTTAACCAAATGAGACCCTAAATAAAACCGTCTTCAGCTTCCTCCTAAAGATGGAAAGTGAGGGGGCCAGGCACACCTTCCTGAGGGGGTTGTTCCATAATTGTGGGGCTGCCATTGTGTACCCACCAAGCAAGTTTCTTTGATTGGTGGGACGGTCAGGAGGGCCTTTCTAGGTTATCTTAATTTGTAGGCAGTAACATATGGGAGAAGATGGCCTTTGGATACCCTGGTCCCGAACCATAAAGGGCTTTAAAGGATAAAACCAACAATTGGGCTCAAGAGTGGATCAGTAGCCAGTGTAATTGCTGTAATATCAGGGTCACATGCTCGTGATAGCTGGCTCCAACCAGTAGTTTAGCCGCAGAGTCCTGCACTAACTGCATCCTCTGAACAGTCTTCAAGGGTGGCCCCAAGTAGAATGCACAGTAGTAGTCCAGTCTAGATTAACTAAGGCATGGATCACTGTGTCTATCCCTGACTGAACCAGGAATGGACATAGCTGACACCCCAGCCAAAGCTGGGCAACAGCACTCCAAACCACTGCAGCCACCTGGTTTTGAAAGTGACTGCTGCATCCAGTAGCACTCCCAGGCTGCTTTTCAAGGAGAGTATAAGCCCATCCATGACAGTGGAGGGGGGTAGAATTTCGTATTCCTCAGAAGGTCAGAATGCAAAGATGACCCCACCAAGTACTGCTCAGAATGCTTTTGAGGTGAATTTTTGAGTGCTAAACTGGAACCCGTCAGCTCTTCTGTATATACAATCCCTAAGCCTAAAGTATGTGTGACGTGTTTTGTGATTGTATACAGTGTTCAGTATCTCTCTTGTTTCTGTGGCAGAACTTCTTCAAACGCCTGCCAGTTTCCTGATGTGCTCATCGTGCCTGGACAGGTGGGGACCCCTACACACACACATACACAATGTACTGCAGATAAGCGTCAAAGCTTTTGACTTGGATAAGGAGCAAATCCGTAGCCAGGAAGCCGTGCAGGTGTTCAGTATCCTCTTGCTGCTTTCTCCTTGTTTGTTTTGATCATACCACGTTTGGGAGAGCTGTGTGGCCATGTTGTTGCTCTTGCAATGGATTTGGACTGTGGTGAGGATCCTTTTGCCTTGACCTGCACAACCCAGGCTAGCCGGATCTCGTCAGATCTCGGAAGCTAAGCAGGGTCGGCCCTTTTCACTGTTTGGATAAGAGGCAACCAAGGAAGGCCAGGGTTGTCATGCAGAGGCAGGCAATGGCAAATTGCCTCTAAACCTCTCTTGCCTTAAAAACCCCATGAGGGGTCACTATAAGTCAGCTGTGACTTGAAAGCAAAAAAGGGGGGGTTCTGTTATAATCTTCCTCCCTCAATTTTTTCAGTGGAGTGGGAATTACGTGGACCACCCTCTGGTGGTGTTGGTCTTCTCTGGGAATTACCACCAGAGAGCTTGATTTCTCTGAAATACGGAGTTCCTGAGGGCTGTGTCCTCTTTCTGGTGCTTTCAAATATTGACATAGAACCACAGAGTGAGATCATCGGTAGTTGTGGAATTTTTTTCATTAGTGTCCTGTTGACACCCAGCTATACCTGTCACTTACAAAGCCTCCAGAAGCAGCTTTGTCCTGAATGCTATCATCAGGTGGATGATGGTGAACAAGCTGAAACTGAGCCCAGACAAAAACAGAGATGATGCCGGTTGGGGAAGCTGATGTTCTGGATGGGCTTGACCACCCATTGGCTGATGGGGTTCACTAGCCAGTCAGGTGAAGTGTTTGGGTGTGGTCTTGGATAAAACTTTGTTGATGGAAAAAGGATTGGACCTGTTGATGGGGTACTTTCTTAGTTCTCCTCTGTATCTGGAGACTGTCTTCCCTAATAGAGATGTCTGGCCTAGCCACAAAGACCCATTCTTCTGTATCCTCTTGACTTGACTGTGGAGATGTGCTTCACATGGGTTGCCCTTGAAAACGCCTATGAAGCTGCCGTATATAGAACCAGACCCTTAGCCCATCAAGGTCAGTGTTGTCTACTCAGACTTGCAGCACCTTTCTAGGGTCTAAGGTAGAGGTCTTTCATATCACCTACCTCCTGATCACTGCCACAGGAGGTGGTGGCGGCTACAAGCATGGACAGCTTCAAGAGGGAATTAGATAAACATATGGAGCAGTGGTCCATCAGTGGCTATTAGCCACAAGGTATAGATAGGAACTCTCGGTATGGGGCAAGGGATGCTCTGTATTCTTGGTGCTTGGGGAGAGGGGCAACAGTGGGAGGGCTTCTAGTGTCCTGGCCCCACTGCTGGACCTCCTGATGGCACCTGGTATTTTTGACCACAGTGTGACAGAGTGTTGGACTAGATGGGCCATTGGCCTGATCCAACATTGGCTTCTCTTATGTTCTTATTTGGAGATGCTGGGGGTTGAGCCTGGGACCTGAACTTTTGAGATGACTTAAAAGTTTCTGTTGATATCAAACACAGCTGTTAGGAACATATTATGCCAATACTGAAACAGCTATATTGGCTGCCAGTTTGCTTCAGGGTCCAATGAAAGGTACATACTTACCACTAAAGCCATTTGTGGCCTTGGACCCACATATCTAAAGGATGGCCGTTTCCTCTGTGAGCTTGTGAACCATCTGCGAACAATTCTCTTTCGCAGTAACTTCATTTCAGATAACTTGCTTGGCATCTGCTCTCCATAGCTGTGGTACAGTGGTTAGAGTGTTGGATCAGGATCTGGGGAGAACCAAGTTCAAATCTGTGCTCCGTCATGAAATCTTGCTGGGTGATCCTGGGCCAGTCACACTCTCTCAGCCTAACCTACCCCACAGGGCTGTTGTGAGGATTAAATGAAAAAGGGAAGGATGATGTAAGCTTCTCTGAGTGCCCACTGGGGAGAAAGCCAGGGTATAAGTAAATATATAAATAATGCCCCCATCCTGTGGAGAGAGTGAGGAAAATTCTTTCCCTAGCTATAAATCATTTTCCTTGGAGAGAACTTTTGATTTCATGCTCTCCATTTAATTTAGCGAGCCATAGCTCAGACATTATGCCGATGAGGAAGGCATCTCCCCCTTTACAGTATGAACCAATTGCTTGTTTTCAGCAATTCCATCTAAACTGAAAAGTGATGGTTTGCATTTGTCCTGTGAACCATGGTTGCAAATCATTGTTTGTTCCTGATTTGTTGTAACTCTGGTTTGCAGGGCAAGCCTAAATCCATGGCTTATCAGTACAGATGTAATAACCAACTGGGGCTGGCTGGAGAACAGGAAGTAATTAATCTACTTGTGGTATACAAGGGGGAGGGCAACATTGTGTGAGTCCCCAACTCCTTCCAGATGCATTCATGTTGTGTCAATCTATGGCTTAGCACTTGATGTCTGACTCATGCTTGGGGCTTGGTGGCATGCTTTGACACTGTGCTGAGTGACTTGGCAATACAGTTCTAAGATTCTTCTGAGTGATGTCCTGTCCTTTCACCATATAATCTTCCTCGTGAGGCATTGCAGGATGGCTTTATGAAGGTTAAACATGAAATCTCTGCCGAAGTGACCAGGTTAACTTTGGTGACAATAGAGGTGCTAGGTGCATACACCCAGATCTTTTCTCAGAGGGTGCAAGAAAATGTACAACAGCATGTCTCCCTACCCCAAGGTGATGAAACAGATGATCTCTAATTGACTGACCTGCTGTTGCAGTCACCAGGACGAGATGTAGAGATTGCTTCCAGCTCACATACTGTGTTGAACTTGGAATCTTGTTGGAGACTCATCTTGACCAGGCCCTCCACTTGGTGGCCTTCAGCAAGATCCTTTGACCTTGGCTCCCCCATCTAAAAATAATGGTGTTATTGCAAGATCCAGAACCATGCTTTCCTGCTCCTGCTGCAGGCCAGAATGCTGCTCCCGGGTGACAGGATCCACAGGAACAGCATGACATACGACTGTCTGATGTCCATCATGGGATGTCCATCTTCAACACCCCACATGGAAGTTCTCCAGTGACTGTCAAGCCTCTCCTGGGCTGTGGTCAGACTGGAAGGTTGGAGTGGTAGGGTCGCCCTGCTAATCTATACATTTCATTTGGGAACAGAGAATTTCAGTCAGACGCTGCACCCTGAGGCACCTTGACAGTGCACAGGGCATGTGGTTGATAGTCCACAGTATTACAGTGAGTCATCCACACGGCTAGTGTCAGTCAGATGCCCCCCCCCCAACAGGGGTTTGATTCCATTTTGGGGAGTTAGCGGCACAAGAAGGTCCCTGCTGCTTGGGAAGCCTGAAGACGGCTTAGGCACTTGGGCGCACGAGTAGTGCTAGATGCCAATAGGGGCAAGTATGCACATGTGCATGTTGCCAATAGGTGAAAAAAAGCTCACCTGTGGAGGATTCAAACCTCCCATCTGTTTTGTGTGCGCTCCCGTACATTGAGACTTCCAGAAATGTGGAATGAATGCGCAGACACCGGTAAGCACTGGACTTTCTCCAGTGGCTGTTTACTCTGCATCCAACTCACCATAAAACGGGGTGAGTATGATTGGGGAACAGGTGCCAGATGTGGCTGTGTGAATGAGCCGATTTAATCTGTAAGGGAACAGCAATTATATTGGGCCAAACTGCCTGTCTGACCACAGCCCTGGGCTATAAATTCCATGGGTGGTTAGTAATAAACTGGGTGGCTTTAAGTGGTGGAGGGAGGACCCAGCTTTTTCTGTGCCTGAAGTCTCTTCATCTCCTCTTAAATACAAGGAGGAAAACCTTTACAGCTGTACATAGCAGGAGGGGACTTGGGCTTAATGTCACCTTGGCCTGAGCAAAAGGGCTTTTCTTTGAAGCAAGCAGGGAGAGAGAGTTAATGTGTGTACACAGAGAAGGACCCTTCAAGGTCTCTTTTTTGGGAGGTGGGGCAGGCAGATCGCTGAGGGACTTGACTTTTTTCTTGAGAGGAAGAACTAATGCTGCAGAACTCATTTGGCTGTTGAATGGGGAGGATACTCACCGGTGCGCAAAATCCCTTGATCCCACCGTTGAGTGAGTGTTTAGTGAGGCAATGGGATAGACTCACTGGCCCAAAGACTTTCTGCAAATATTTGTGGAATACCACACTTTTTACTTCAGAGATTTAATATCTGAGTACCTGTAGGGTCTTGCTGGTTTTGTTTCTTTCAGTCGATATCCTCACTGGGCCTGAAGCGTCATTTCAAACATCTTAGTATAGTTCCTTGAATTGGGTACCTCTTGCATTCAGAGGTTACCAAACAAAACAAGCTTTGCTTTTTTGTGTGTACTCTTGTTTAATCCCTTCTGGACTTGCATGAATTGTTCTTTATATGAAAGGCAAGGCTGAACAAAAATGTATTGAGTTCAGTAGGCTGTGGTAAAATTTGGTTGGGGGGGACGGGACACACATGTCTCAGTGTTAGAGCAAATACCTGGTACTCAAAAGGCCCTGTGCTCAATCCTTGGCATCTCCAGTTAAAGGATCTCAAAGATCAGACAGTAAGGAATCTTTCACTGCCTGAGACCACAGGGAGGGCTGCTATCAGAGTCTAAAGTTCAGAGCTTGGTGACTAAAGGTCTTGACTTGGTTGAATCCGTCGTCATAATTTCCTATGTCAGAGGTGTTGGAAATATGTGTGTTGCAAGGTCTAAAATTCAGTCTTTATAGGGTTAATGTGTTTACCTTGTGTTCTGTTGTTTACTAACAATCATTGGTTAATGCATTCAGATGATTTCCTTCTAGGGGTCAAGAAGAAAAGGAGAATCTCCATTACTATCTGTGTGTCTGTTGCTGCAAGCATGTAGTCTTAACTGTTTGTTGTTTCGTAGATTTTCCTGTGAACCGTTCCCTTTAGAAATAAAGATTTTTACATAGAAAGGAAATGCATTCTCTCCAGTGGACAAAGATTCTTTGCAACCTCTGAATATATAACTATTTTTACCAAATTTTCCAACAAGAGGTCCCCAGGCTTTTTGAGCCTGTAGGCACCTTTGGAATTTTGACAGAGTGGTGGACACAACCACAAAATAGCTGCTGTGAGGGCAAAGCCCCCTCCCAGACAGAGGAAGTTCAAGTGGAGAGGAGTACAGGGTAATTTAATAAATAATTAGGAAAGAGGAATGAGGGGAATAAACTGAACACTGTGGTGGCAGCCACCACTAAAACAATGTTATTTTAGTTTGTATAGCCAATCAGAAGCCATATGGGGCAAGTGCCTTACCTGACTCCACCCACTTTCCAAGAGTCCTTAATGGGCACCAAGATAGATCACCAAGACCACTCTGGGGACTCCTGTCTTATGGCACCTACCAAGAGTTTGGATTTATATCCCACCCTTCACTCAGAGTCTCAGAGCAGTTTACAAACTCCTTCTCCTCCCCACAACAGATACCCTGTGAGGTAGTTGGGGCCGCGAGAGCTCTTTTGAGGACTGCTCTGACAGAACTATGGCTTGCCCAAGGTCATCTAGCAGCTGCAAGTGGAGGAGTTGGGGAATCATACCCGGTTCTCCCAGATTATTGTCCGCAGACTTAACAACTACACCAAAAGTCTTCATGGGCTACGGTCACACTGGAGGCTTGGCATGATCTGGCTGTGCCTCTGTTTGCGGTGGTTTAAATAGTTGTGGGAAGCTTTGATCAGACCTCCAACCCTGAACCGGCTTCACTGTGCACTCGCCCTGTGGTCCATCATTCAGATTGTTGCGGCATTCTTTTCCCCCTGTATCTTTCACCCATGTGCATAAGCATGTATCCAAAGCTCCAGCTCCTTTTTGACAGCTCCACAATCTCTCTGCCAAGTACTCCAGCCCCTCCCAGCCTCCTTCCCTGCTCCTCTATTCCATGGAATACATGGAGGGGTATAGTGCAGATTTACATGCAGGTAGTCCCATTTACTTAAATGCATTTACCCTTGTGTCACTCATGGGGTGCCCTCAGACCTTGATGCAGAAACAGGAGAGAGGGGTTGGGGGGGGGGATTTATCACTCGAAAACAACTCCCTTGGGGACTCCCGATCCAGAATGACTACTTGGCCGAGGTGATTGACAATGCTGGGGGAAATAATGCACATATGTGAACATTGCTACCTGATGCAGAAAGAAAGAAAGAAAGAAAGAAAGAAAGAAAGAAAGAAAGAAAGAAAGAAAGAAAGAAAGAAAGAAAGAAAGAAAGAAAGAAAGAAAGAAAGAAAGAAAGAAAGAAAGAAAAGGAGGTGGAAATGGAAGGGAAGGTTCAGACTTCCCAAACAGCTTGAATTCGCAAGAGGAGAATTCAGACAGCCAGAAACACAGAGTTGGAAGAGCTGGCATCCCAAGGAAGGCAAAGTGGGGTGCTGACGACTGGGGCATGGAAGGCAAATGTTGTTGTCTGATCATGCTCTTTAAATCCACAAAAGGTAATGCAACTGTATCAGCGTGAACTGCTCGTGTGACCGCAACCATGCAGTGTTCTCATGAGAGGAAGAGTTTGCACGTTTCGGATCATATGCAAATTTTACCTTTTCTTTCTTCCCATCCTGATTGTGTCTGGGGGCCAAAATTGGGAGCAGGACTTTGGCTACTGTGCCATCAGTACAAGGAGAAGTCAGCAATGTCGACCACATTTTAAATCTTTATGATAGATGATCAGATTTTCCATGCAGGTTGTCCTGATTTAGTCATTCTTTGCTTCTCCATTTGTAGGAAGATGTGGAATTGAGGACATTTGTGCTCTGCGTCATCCCTGGTAGCAATCCCAATGGAGGAAAAATCTAAAAAGGTTCACAATCCATATTAAAAGCAACCCCCCCCCCTCCACAAGATTCTCTTTTTTGTGGGGAGGGAGCTGTAATAATTTTAAAGATTTCCTAAACTGTGTGTGTGTGCTTGGAGGTGGGAAAAGGATCTTTATTCAGTTCTTATTTACTGAGAGCCAGTTTGGTGTAGTGGTTAAGAGTGGCGGACTCTAATCTGGGGAACCAGGTTCGATTCCCCACTCCTCCACTTGAAGCCACCTAGGTGACCTTGGATGAGTCACAGTTCTGTCAGCCAAAAAAATAAACCTAGCTCGCTGCAAAATCAGCTAGAGCGTCAGGCTGCCAGACGAACTTCAGATCTCTTGGCTATACTACTCTCACTGCCAAATGATAATAATAATTATTATTATTACTTATTTATTTACTTAATTTGTACCTCAGTACTCCAGTGCAGACCTAAGGCAGCTTACAGCAACCCTGTGAAGTAGATTAGGCTGAGCACTTGTGACTGAAGATAAAGTCACTGAGACACTCTCAACGTCCGTTTTAATCACGGAAAACAAAATAGTGGCCTAGGATAAACTCTATGGCATATAGGATACCGTCGTGGAATTCTCTCAATCACTGCCATATTTTAAAAAAAATAAAAAATAAAAAGAGCCCCTGCAGCTTATCTCATTATGCTGTCTGATTCTTTGCCCAGTTTCTGCCTTCCCTCCTTTTTTGTCTTTTGCTTCCTACTTTCTTGGAGGAGAATTGGGTGGGATTTGAATAAGCCTGACTAAGGCAGAAGGCTGCACCAGCAGAGACGTAATTTAATTACTTAGGAGCCCCTTTGTTCTTTATAGTCTTTGGGTGGTTCATCAGGTTTTCCCTCCCTCAGAAGCTTCAGGGTTTTAATTCCTGCTTCAACTATATGAAGTTATAAATAAGCCAGGCAAGACAGTGGATGTTCTGAATTGGCGTCTAGAGGCAGTCTTGGGCTTGGAGGGATAGCCAGTAAACTGAAACTCAATCCAGAAATGACTGAAGTGCTGGTGGTCAGCAACTGGAGCTTTGGGACCCAAGTGCTGCGGGGGTGTGTGTGTGGAAATGAAGATGTTCATGTGCTAGCAGACACAGGGGATGTGAGGGGAAAGTGGCATTGACGCTAGGAGCCAGCCAAGCCCCGTCACCTCTCACAGCATCTCGGTATTTCCCCCCTGGACCTGTGGCCGGCTACATCAGTCTGGAAGGCTGTCTTGGGCATAAGCATTGTGTTCTTGTGCATTGCGAGACCTAACAGTGCCCCAAGGGCTTGTCTTAGTAACTTGGGACACAGCAAAATGATACGGTGTGCTTCTGTTTGATATGAATTCCAGGGGTTGCTTACCATTGATATAGCTGTTTGTCCAATACACACACACACACACACACACAGAGGGGATTTTTTGGTAGAAAAAGCCCAGCAAGAACTCATTAACACACTAGGCCGCACCCATCAGCAGAAACTCATTAGCATATTAGGCCATGCCCCTGACATGGCAGCTTATTAGCATATTAGGCCACACCCCCATGTTACCAGAAGTGTGGTCATCCAGCCACACCCACCATTTGCTTATTCTGTTTACCTTGTTTGTTGTCAAAACCCAGGGCTTTTTTTGTAGCAGGAACTCCTTTGCATGTTAGACCACACACCCCTAATGTAGCCAGTCCTAATGAGTTTCTGCTGTTGGGTGTGGCCTATTATGCTAATGAGTTCCTGCTGGGCGTGGCCAGCTCGGGAGCCAGCCGGAACTCTGTCCCTGTGGGTTCCTGCCCAAAAATAGCCATGTGTGTGTATAAAAAAATTCATACACAGAGATGAAAGCAGCACAGCTTGTCTCAAAACTTCAGGTTCCCCTGTATTGTTCTTTTTACCATGATATTCGGGCTATTTTTCTAGAACCTCTTTATCAGAGTCAAGTAGGGCAATCTGATGACTATAAGATCATTTCACTATTATCTTCCCATAATCCTGAGATCATAGAATCTGTAGCTAAATTTCTCTGTTGTGCTACTAAGAGGAGAAGATTTTCAGTTGCAAGGGTAAAGGACATATCCTTGTCTCCTTGCTGTATGCTCTGTTGTTATGCCAGTAAAGGTTTTGATTGATTGATATAGCTGTTTTGGAATGAAGCTGCGCACTCTCTGAAGGGAGTGGTCTTCAGCTTGAGGGTGGTGGTAGATCTCTGTAGGTATCATCCGTAGCACGTAGCAATCTTCTTCAACCAACTGTGGATGGTGCATCAGCTGAGGCCCTTGTTTGAATAGCAAGATCTAGCCTGACTTGCTCAAGTTCTGATAACATGCGCATTAGAGTGCTGTGATATGCTCTGGATGGAGATGCTTTTAAAGACAGTTAGATGTATTCTGCTGGGGAAATTACTGGGAAATGTGGATCCCAAGGGACACACCTCAGCAGGTTTGAAAGAATGTCACTGGCTGCCGATTAATTTCTGGGTGTTAGTTCTTATCTTTTTTTAAAGGCCTAGAGTATCTCAAAAGATTGCCTGCTCCCCTATTTTTATTTATTTAAAACCTTTGTCCCCGGCACTCCCAGCACAATGATCTCAAGGGTCTCGGCTGTCCTGTGGATGTTCCATGCCACGTGCCTTCACCATGAAGAGGTGTAGTGCGTGTCTAGTGCTGGCAAGGCCTTCTGGGTTGTGGCCCCTTCCCTCAAGACTCTTCCCCTGCAGCTGATTGCTTCATGCCAAGCATGTTGCATAGCGTCATCACCAGATACAGATGCTACTGTCGTCCCGTCCCCCTACCGCCGCCGGGCATTTGCATGCTGCTAACCTGAGCGAGGAAGGAAGCTGCTCTTGATACTTCCTGTTCTTGTCTCTGCTCCTTGGTGAATTTTTTATTGCCTAGTAGCCTTGGGATTTGTTTTTAAAAAAATCTTTAGAATGTTCTTGGTATTCTTGGAAATGTTTTTGGCAGGGGCAGTGGCTTTAGTTTATTTTACTATTTGTATTTTTAACTTTTGGAAGCTGCCTCTGGGAGCTCATTTGCTTATTTTTTTAAAAAAACAGGGTGGAACAAAAACATTTAACATCCTTTTTTCCCCGCTGTTAATATTTATTGCTCGTTATCTGGAAGGATCTAATTTAATTAAAATATTCTTAGTGTACTAAAAATAAGGACGAATCATGGAACTGAATAACCCCGAACGTTCAGCCTGAGGCGTAGCTTTTTAATATTTCTTCACCCATATGCCACCGAAAAGCTCTTCTCCATCAAGTTTCCACGTGGGAAGGATAATGGTTTAAATCAGGGGTGTCAAACATGTGGCCCAGGGGCCGGATGAGGCCCCCGGAGGGCTTCTATCAGGCCTGCAGTGGAACTGGCTGTCTTCTGCTGCTTCTTCCGGTTCTGCTGCTGCTGCATCAGTGTAGGTTTGCAGCTTACAGATACACACCTGAACAGCATACCCAAGATTGCAACAGCACAGGCATTTTGATGTAATCATTCAGAGCAAGAGGAATCAGTTATCAGACACTGTTAAATAAAATATTGCAAGAGTGCTAATGTTTGAAGCATGTTTTTTATTTTAAGTAAAAAAAATCCCTTTGTGTTTGTGTCCTTTATAAAGTTTATATCTCCGCTACCTGGCTTTACATTTTATGACACGCATGGCCCGGCCCAACAAGATCTCATTCATGTCAGATCCAGCCCTCATAACAAATGAGTTCAAGACCCCTGGTTTAAATCCTCCCTGGTACTACTTATTGCTCCATTGTATTGGTTAACTGCTACTGTTGTACTGATTTATCATTGGTGATAGGGCCAGCATTCTTTGGGTCTCTGCAACTGAGTACTAAGAGATTTGCATCAGGAAAGAGGGCTTGATCTGCGGTAACAGCAAACCAGGCCACGCAGTTTTCTGGGCTCCTTGACAGCTCTGCTTGCATGCAATTTATTCTTAAAGTTTGGTTTTGGATAGTTGCTGGCCTTTTGTGTGATACAGGAAGGCCTACCCTGACCTGGGTGGCCCCGGCTAGCCCAGCCTCGGAAGCTAAGCAGAGTCGGCCCTGGTCAGTACCTGGATGGGAGATCTCCAAGGAATACCGGGGTCATGATGCGGAGGCAGGCAATGGCGAAATACCTCTGCTCATCTCTTGTCTCGAAAACATCATGGGGTCTGCCATAAGTCACCTGCAACTTGACGGCAAAAAAAGAAGGAACGCTTTTATTCTTTGAGAAGCATTTAGGTTCATAGCTTCCGAGGCTCTTTTACTCCCCCCTCCAAAAAGAATTCAACATTTATGCAGGCTTTCTGCAAATAAAGGAAACTGTCACTCCACAAACATTTCTTATTTATTTAATTTTATTTTTTTTAAATGTATGCCCCACTTCTCTCCCCAGAGTGGGTTATAGCGTTCTCATCTCCTCCATTTTATCTTCACAACAACCCTGTGAGGGAGGCCAGGCTGAGAGTGGGACTGGCCCAAAGTCACCCAGCAGGCTTTCATGGCCCAAGTGGGGATTTGAACCTGGGTCTCCCAGATCCCAGTCTGACATTCTTTCCAGTCTGTCGTTATGCATTTCTGTGAAAATATGGATGGCCCAGGCTACACCCAATCTCATTAGGGACCTTTCCGAACTTGGATCTCATCCCTGGTTTTATCAGAGTTCAACTCGCGACACAATACCTTGCATTTATCCCTGGTTATAATCGCATCTGTTTATCCCGGGACAAGTGTGGGGCGAAACTGGGGTGACCTCAGTGTAATGTGGAAACAAAAAATACCCCGAGATAATTACAGGGGTGAACTGGAGTGTAGTGTAGAACCTAAGTCCGTGGACAGGGTTGAACCAGGATTTAAGGTCTAGTGTGGAATCACCCTAGGTCTCAGAAGCTAAGCAGGGTCAGCCCTGGTTAGTACTTGGACGGGAGACCACCAAGGAAGTCCAGGGTTGCTATGCAGAGGCGGGCAACGGCAAACCACCTCTGTAAGCCTCTTGCCTTGAAAACCCCATAAGTTGGCTGAAACTTGAGGGCACTTTACACAAACAGACAGTTCAAACTAGTAGATGACTAAGTTCCTCCCAGTAGTAGCCTTTGGCCTGTTCAGTTGCCTAGGCTGATGGGGATGGGGGTGGGGTGTTGCAAGCAGTGCAGGTTTTTATTAATTGTAAATTGTTAAAGGAGACGAGCTGGTCAAGGAAGTTGGATGTGATCCTGTATTTGTTCATGCCGCATGTTCTTGGGGGGTGTTTTCCTTTTATTCCCCCCCCCCAAACTGGTGGGTAAACCAAGGATAAGACTTTGCTGTCATACTACCAAATCATTTCCTGAAAGAGGCCAGACCAAACCCAGAAATTCCATAAGCCTCTTAAATGCTGGCCTTTCCCTTTAAAATTCAAACTTTCCCTCTGATTGATTAAAACTGTGGTAGCTCAAAGGTGAAGACGCTGAGCTGCAGCCCGGAAGGTCTGTAGCTCAGCAGTTCGAGACCCGAGTGCTGTGTGACAGAGTGAGCTCCTGTCTCTGGCCCCAGCTCCTGCCAACCTAGCAGTTTGAAAGCAAGAAATTGGAAGTAGATGAATCGATACTGGTTCCATGCACCTTGGCGTTTAGTTATGCTGGCCACATGACCATGGAAACGGAGATGAGCACTGCCCCCTACAGTCGGATTCAACTAGCTTTCGAGCAAGGGAAACTTTTACCTTTTTACCTTATGCATAAAAACTCTGCCTGTAATTCCATTATGATTTCTGGCCCTTAACTAATCTTGGGTAACAGTGTTGGGAAAGACTGAAGGATTTGGGCAGCTGCCAGGTGGAGTAGAGACAGCTGGATTAGTGGCCCAGTGCAGGATAAGGCTGCTTCTGAAAGTCTGCAGTGACTTGGCATCAGTCTTGAGGAAATGCTAAAGATTAAGGGGTTCTGTTGCAGGCTGACCAGGATGGCCCAGGCGAGCCCGATCTTGTTAGATCTTGGAAGCTAAGCAGGATTGGCCGAAGTCAGTATTTGGATGGGAGACCACCAAGGAAGTCTGGGGTTGTTACGCAGAGGTAGGCAACGGCAAACCACCTCTGAACGTTGCTTGTCTTGAAAACCCTACAAGGTCTCCAGAAGTCAGCTGCAACTTGACAGCCCTTTCCACCACCACCACAATTGCAGTAGATGGAAGGTTTCATTTTATTAGGTTTTAAAAGCCCAAAGGCTCACCATAAAAGATTTTAAAAGAACATAAGAACATAAGAGAAGCCAATGTTGGATCAGGCCAATGGCCCATCCAGCCCAATACTCTGTGTCACACAGTGGCCAAAAATACCAGGTGCCATCAGGAGGGCCATCAGTGGGGCCAGGACACTAGAAGCCCTCCCACTGTTGACCCCCCCAAGCACCAAGAATACAGAGCATCACTTGCCCCAGAGTCCCTATCTATAGCTTGTGGCTAATAGCCACCAATGGACCTCTGTTCCATATGCTTATCTAATTCCCTCTTGAAGCCATCCATGCTTGTAGCCGCCACCACCTCCTGTGATAGTGAATTCCATGTGTTAACCACTCTTTGGGTGAAGAAGGACTTGCTTTTATCCATTCTAACCCGACCGCTCAGCAACTTCATTGAGTGCCCATGAGTTCTTGTATTGTGAGAAAGGTAGAAAAGTACCTCTTTCTCTATCTGCTCTATCCCATGCAGATTTTAAACATTTAAGAAAATGGCATAGGAGAACTGTGCCACATCTGTTACGCAATTTTGGCACAAACTACTCAACAGGAGAACTGCCAGCCTAGCAGTTCGAAAGCAAGAAATTGTAAATAGATAAATAGGTACCACTTTGGTGGGAAGGTAACAGTGTTCCATGCACCTTGGTGTTTAGTCATGCCGGCCACATGACCACGGAAACGTCTTTGGACAGCGCTGGCTTTTTGGCTTTGAAACGGAGATGAGCACCGCAACCCTAGAGTCGGATTCGATTGGCTGTCGAGCAAGGGAACCTTTACCTTTACCTTACTCAACAGGAGTCTCAACCTTGTAGCTTCTGGAAAGGGTGAGAATTTCAGTAGTCATTTTTCCAAGAATTTTCCTCTCCCAGCTGTATGTTTTGGGCAATGAAAGAATATGTGAGCAAGTGAATCTGTAGCTGCTAATGGGCAGTCACAGTAGCGTTGGTTTGCTGGAACACCTTGAAAGCGGCCCTTCATCTGTGCAGATGGAAAAGCATTGCAGCGTGCCACCATGTATGCTCTCCTCAGCTTGGGGATGGATGGTACATACAGATAATGTGGTGTGTTGTATTTGGTGGGGTATTTAATCCCTTAATGGAGTGGTGAACATTTTCTCATGGCGCCCATTTAGAGTGCGTTCCAGTCGCGTTCCATTAACTTCATGATGAGCTTCGCTCTAATTCTAGATGTTAATTTTTCTGTTTGGTGTATGCCCAGTTGCTTAAATTTGATGTCCACAGTATTATGCCATCTCTGCCAACAGCGATCCTGTAGTGATAAAATTGTGAGAGTCGGATGGTTGTCAGTGGTTAGCAGTCTATGTTTGTAATTGACTACAGCTTTCCAAATCAGGGTTGAAATCTTTGGTAAGCCCATCTCTAGATGTATCACTGAAGAGGCAATGGAAGGTAGCAAAGATAGAATCTTACGGAAGAAGGTTAGTTGAATTCTTTCCAGTTGGTCGATGGGGCCTGTAGACCAAATTGGAGAACCGTATAAGATACGGGGCAGAATTAAGGCTCGGTATGCTTTCAAAAGCATATTGGGTTCCTTGAGTGTAGAAAAACTTGAATGCCAATAGCGCTAAGTCAGTTTTTCCCTTGACGTGGTGGACGTGCTTAGTCCATAATACGTTTGATTGAAATATGATGCCCAAATATCTGGAGAGCAAAGATGACCCTTTATTTTATGTACTTATTTTATTTCTATTCTGCCTTTCTCCCTGAGATGCCAAATGGAATACAGAATTTAAAGTCAATGCCATAGGAACAGTATAAGATGCACACTACGCCGTGTGGTATGCTTGGATAACAAAATCAGAAACCAGTGCCCTAAGAACCAGGCACTGCCTGCAGCAAATAGTGCCATAACCTACAGCCCTGTTCCCTTTATAAAAATGCCCACCTGAACAATTCTGTTTTCATGCATTCTGCAGCGTTAAAGGTTAAATGGCTTGGAAATTGGGGTGCATGTGACCCAAGACAGTTTTGGCAGGGCTAATCTGAGGGTGGTGTGTGCGTGTTTTGAAGTGGAAACACCAAGCAGAATCTGTGACAGGGGGGGAGATTAACCTGCCTAAGGACCATGAGCGCACTGAGCGTCACTGGGATGGCCAGAGCTGCAAACATCTTTTGTGCTTGGGGAAAGGCCCCCACAAGCATCACACTCTCCCAGGTTCGTGCAGGTGACGGGAGTTCTCAGTCTGGGGCATGTTAGTTTGCTTTGGCACGGAGCCAGGCCGTTCCCTGTGCCAGGTAGGCAAGAGGTCACACCTCTTAGCATTGTTTTGATAAAAGAAGTAGTAAATTCACGTATGGACAGATGAGGGATGTCTGGAGCTGACCTGCCTGCTTGTTTGAGCGAAACCTCCCTTGTACAGAATGTTCTCTCTTCAGGCTTAGCAGCTTTCTTGCTTTCTTTTTTTCTTTACAAAATCCTCGCAGGAAACTTAAAGCTGTGCTCTGTTGGTCGTAAGCAGGGCTTTTTCTCTGTGGGATCGCACCGGAACGGAGTTTCAGAACCTCTGCGACAAAATTCTTTTAAAAATATTTAAAAGTTCATGAATTTTCAGTATACAGATTGAAAACTTAATTTCCCTCTTGAGCGTTCCGGCATCTCCTTCTGCAAAAAAAAGTGCCCTGGTTGTAAGCAGTGTTCCCTCTAAGCTGAGTTAGAGTGAGCTAGCTCACAGTTTTTTAGCCTCCAGCTCAGACATTTTTGTCTTAGCTCAGGAAGGATGGCACCAGAGAAATTGTCTTGCTGACTGAAAAAAACCAAAACATGAGGGACACACAAACAGTGAAAATGAGCACGTGGAAGAGCCCTGAGAGGGAGCTGCTTAACCCTGTGGTTTACATGGGTGTTGAATCACGGTCAGTGAAGTCCATGTTCAAACTCTCACATCCCAGATCCCACTGTTCAGTGCAAGAGAAACTGCATGTTGAGTTCTATATTGTGCTTTTCTGCATAATTCCAGTAATTCCTTTTTTAAAAAAGAAGAAGAAATAGGACAATCAGCAAGACCAATATCTTTTAAAAATTCACAGGAAAAAATTCACAGGCAAGGAGAGAATGGGAGAAGAAGGAAATTAATTTGGACATTTGTACTTTACTATGAAGCAGGTGAGCAGACAGATCCAACACTTAACACCCTTTTTGGATACCAAGAATTCATCAGTTTCACAGTTGAAAACATTCCATTGGAAGGTGTTTCTCAGTATACACCTCCCGCCTTCCTCAGTGCCAAATCTAGATTTGTAACCTAGCCTCTCAATGTTTGGGGGGGTGTATGGGGTTCCCAAGGCTTTAGGATAATCTCTGGCGATGCCAGTTTAACCCAGTCTGCTTGCAGCTTCTTTAAGACCCAGATGATTTGTAGATGGTGGTTATTAAATGAAGGAAGGATAATTCGGGTGATAAGTGTGGTTAAGGCAGAGGTAACCGGAGGCATAGGTAACCTTCCCTCAGAAGGAGCTGGAGAGATCTATGTCAGCTGCATCTCCCAATTGTAAGCAGAGGTCGCCATCTATCGTTTGATGTGCTTACTGCAGCTGTTTCTGGATCCAGATGTTATCAGAGCCAGCTTGTCGGCAAAAATAACTGCTCATGACAATGGTCTGCCCATATGAGCTAAGTAGTACTGGAGAATGGGACTTCTTGAATATCTTGGGACGTTTGCCGGGGGCTATAATCTGCCCCATCTTGTTTCATTGCCTGGATGTTGTTTATATGTTTTTGGTTTTATACTGTTGAACTTGTTTTAAAGTTGGCATGCGTGCCTTGTTGTGAGCCGCCCTGAGCCTTCGGGGAGGGCGGGATACAAATGCAAATAAATAAATAAATAGATCTCTTCTTCCTCTTTCTCTCTCTCTCCTGGCAGAGGGTGATTATGAGTTCGAAACGCGTCTTGCCAGCTCTGTGGAAGAAGGGTTGCGATAAGTAAAGCAGGGCTGCAATATTTGGCTTAATTAACGAGCGGCAAACCTTTTGACGGGCTGGTTAAGAAGGAATCCCAATGACAGTTCGTTCCATGCATCCTCTTAGGTGGCAGCCATGTGCAAGAGAGACCTGCATTTTTTAAAAAAAAGAAATGTTTGCAAGGAGTTTGTTTTTAAAACAAACATTTGTATTACAAATACCAAGGAATAAATGTTTCAGCAAGTGGTAATCCCTCAAATAATGTAGTTTAAGTGTTTTATTAATGCTTCAGTGCAAAAATTCTCAGGGCAAGGAACAGTAATTAAAGCCAAATGCAATACAGTGTCAATAAAACTAAGGCTACAAAAAAAGAAGAAGAAGTGAACAGCAGAATATGGTTGGCCATTATAACTCTGTGGCAGTATGGAATTGTCCTTCTTTTAGGGTTTAGCATTTGTGATCCCCCTCCCCCTCATCCATGTGCCTTTGGGAACCATGTGCACGGGGGACCACCTAATGTGTTTCCTTTAATTCCCTTGTCTAGGCTTGCCACGGATGCATTTCGGGATCCAAATGTGACTGCAGTGGAGTGAAAGGAGAAAAGGTGAGCATCGGATTGTCGGTGTTGTGTGTTATTTAAGAGCATGCAGTATGTTGGAGCGCTTCCAAATTTCTTGGTTCCCTCTGGATCCCTTTTTAAAAATCAGCATGAAACTGGTTACCTCTCTCTTGTCCAGAAGGTGGTAGTGGTGTTGGGAGACCTTCCCTGCAGATTTACAGTGTGGTTTTGGAGTTTGATTGAGTCTCTCGTGCTGTGCAACACCCTCTTGCAATCACTGATGGAGCTATTCATGGACATTGAGTTGTTCCATATTTCCTTCTCTTTCCTATTGGATGTTCTCCCTTTTTTGTTCCAGTGGGGTTAGCTCTGTTAGTCTGCTGTAGCAACACTTAAGTCTAGCAGCTCCTTTAAGTGTAAAATTTTTCCAGTCCATCATCTCGATGCAGACCTGGCAGCGCCTGTTCCCGCAGAGGAGTCACCGCTGCTTGACACCAGTTTCAACCCGCCTGTCTGATTTCCAGGGCCGGCGCATTCCGCTGGCGGGAAGGGCGAGTTTTGAGGTTGAGTTTAAAAATCAGAAGGTTGTGCTACCCCTTCTGGTTGCCGAGGGCAATCGGGTCAGTTTATTGGGCCTGGATTGGTTCGAGGCCCTCGGTATTGCTATAACTTGTGTAAATCAAATATGTTTGAGTAAAGGGGAATGTCTGTATGATGAGTCTCCTGAGGTGTTTGGTGGAGGGCTTGGTTGGTATACGGGGCCGCCGGTAACTTTCGACCTAGACCCCTCTGTAAGACCTGTCAGGTTAAAATATCGAAAGGTGCCTTTTGCTTTGAAAGCAAAAATAGAGGCAGAGCTGGATAAACTTGTGGCACAAGGTATTCTCAAAATGATCCCACATGCAAAGTGGGAAACACCAATTGTAACTCCTGTGAGACCGACAGCACTGCTATCGTATCTGAAGAAGTGAGCTCTGTCTGTTCTGGCCACAGGCTTCCTCGCCCGCAGGTCTCCTTGAGAGCCAGGATTTAGCCTGCCTGGCTTCAAGGGGCCACTAGACTTCAGTTTCCTTTTTTGTTCCAGTGAATCCCTAAACAGAGGGTGAGAGCAGTGATGGGCTGGGTAAGGGGTTTAAAAATACTAAAAAACCAAAAACCTTCCTTGCCTCAAGTTCCTTTGGTATGTTACACTTGGAGGTCGTCCATCCAGGCAGAGTCCCCAGCAAGACCTGCTTAGTTTTAAATGGTAGAAACTATCATATTCCTTCCAGCTGTTCAGTGGAGCACGTTGCTATATCGAAGGTGGTGATTTGGTTTGTCCCAGGTGATGTCGGATTTAGCTTCAGTTTGGTAGCTTGGTGTTTCTGGGCATTCTAGATGGCATCGGCTGCCCGGCTGGCCTTTTGCTAGCTGTGCTGTCTTCTGAGTGACTCCTCACCCATCATGCCTGGGCAGAACAAATGGGGCAGCACCAATTTCTACAAAGACAGTGAGGCCAACTTTCAAAATTGTTTAAAAAAATGAACCTGCTTATTGCAGCAGTCCAGAATATGTGTGTTATGCTTGATGCAGTCTGAGTGTTGTTGTTGTTGTTCAGTCGCACAATCGAGTCCGAGTGTTCGCGACCCCATGGACCACATCATGCCAGGCCCTCCTGTCTTCCATCATCCTCTGGAGTTTGCTCAATTTCATGTTCGTTGCATCGATGACACTGTCTAACCATCTCGTCCTTTGCCATCCCCTTCTTCTTTGACCTTCAGTCTTTCCCAGCATCAGGGTCTTCTCCAGTGAGGGCTCCCTTCTCATTTGGTAGATTGTAGCTCTTCATTGGGGCAGTGGTCATTTCACATCTCTTGCCTGAGATGCTTTCTTCATCGATGCCTTGATAACTTCCAGGCTAGGTCACTGTAACATATCCTACCTTGAATGCTCTCCCAGAACTTCAGCTGGGCCTGTTTAGCTCTGTTCAGGCACGCATGTTTGGTCTGAGGCCGAATGTCTGAACCTTCGGTTTCACATACTCCCTTCCAGGGGTCTTTTCGTAGAAAAACAGCTGCAGGAGCTCATTAGCATATGGTATGCTAATGAGCTATTAAGCTATTAGCATATGCCACACCCCCTGACATCACCGGAAGTGATGTCAGAAGGGGAAGCAAAAGGGGGGGCAGCAACTTCAAAAGCCTCCCCTTCCCTTCCCCAGCTGGTCTGAGTGGGGGAGCTAAGAGAGAAGGGGTTTAAAGTTTAAACTCCTTCTCATGAGAGTTGGGCCACAGAAGGAGGAAAGAGGGAAGGAAAGAGAGAGAATAGAGAGAAGGAAAGAAGGAAGGAAAGAGGGAAAGAAAGAGAAGGAAAGGGGAGGGAAAGAAAGAGAGGGAAGAAGGAGGGAAACAGAGAAAGGAGGAAAAAGAGAAGAGAAGAAGTTGGGAAAGAAAGAGAGAAGGGAAGAGGGAGGGAAAGAGGAAAAAGAAAGAAGGAAAGGAGGGAATGAAAGAAATTTGGCGGCAATTCGGCCCTATTATATCCTATGGGCCATTGAAGTCAATGGTGAAAACATAGGGTATATTCTGGGAGCTGGAGGAGGGGGCTTGAGGGAGAGGCTCCAAACTCACAGGATAGCTGATGGAGCCTCTCCCCAAGATACCCACCAAGTTTCAAGAACATTGGACCAGGGGGTCCAATTCTACGGGCCCCCAAACAGATTGCCCCTATTCCCTCCATTGTTCTCTATGGTGGGAAAAAATTAACTTTTTTCCCACCATAGAGAACAATGGAGGGAATAGGGGCAACCTGTTGAGGGGCCCATAGAATTGGACCCCTGATCCAATGTTCTTGAAACTTGGTGGGTATCTTGGGGAGAGGCTCCATCAGCTATCCTGTGAGTTTGGAGCCTCTCCTCAAACCCCTCCCCTTCAGCCCCCAGAATATACCCTATGTTTTCACCATTGACTTCAATGGCCCATAGGGTATAATAGAGCTGAAATTGACATTCGGCTGCCTGAAAGACTCCCCCGGGACGCTGGCTGGGGGCGGGGCTTGGCTCCTGAGCTCCCGGAGCTGCGCTCCGGTGAGCTCCCCCCCCAAAAGACCCCTGCTCCCTCCACTCCTTATTTTTTTTTCATTTAAAACATATATTCACGGTCTTTCTTCCTTCTAGAGTTCAAAGCGGCTTACTGTATGGATAAAATACATAAAATAAAATACATTAAAAACCATGATTTAAAATCTAAAGAGAATTTAAAATCACAATTCAGGACTGCTAGTACACTTAGTCAAAAATAGTCCTAAATAAAGCAGTTTTCAACTGCATCCTAAAGAGCGAGAGGAAGTAGGCCAGGCACACCTCCTTGGGGCAGTTGTTCCATAACTGAGGGGCTGCCCCTGAAAAGGCCCTCTCTCACGTACCCTGCAAAGGAGCTTCTTTGACTGATGGGAGAGTCAGGACAGCCTCTCCGTGCTGCTTATAGTTAAAGACTTCCTTGTTTGTGATAAACTACAATTTGACAAGATGTTCAGATTGAATAAAATGACAAATCGCAGTCGGTGTCTTCCTCAGAAGTTGCAAGTTGGAATCCTGATTTGTATGCAAGAAACAAACTTCAGTTTGTTATGATGTCAAAATCAGAGGAAATGGCAGTTTGTTCCAAACCAGGAAATCTCCAGTCTTGGCTGTGATCACACACACTAAATAATCAACTTTCAATGCACTTTCCAACTGGATTTTGCCAGTTCACACAGTAAAATCCAGCTGGAAAGTGCACTGAAAGTGCGTTGAAAGTGAATTATTTAGTGTGTGTGACTACAGCCCTTATTAACCAGGTGAAGAACAGGAGGGATTGTGTGAGTCTGAAGACCATGGTGGCTCATTCTCGAATACTCTTATTCTGCTAATATACAAATATGAATATTCTAAGGAAGTTTTTTTTTCCTTTGAAAAAAATCAACTGTCCCAGAATGCAATGCCCAGTTATTCACAGTTTTTGGTTGCTGAGTGTGTCTCCTCAAAGATCTGAACTTGTTACAAATGTAATATTGGAGCACAAGTTTTTGGATGCTGACTGGTTTGATAGTAACTTTCTGTTGAATCCGATTGTTGTAAGTCAGTCTGTGCTGAGTGACGGCTCAGATTTCTCAGATGAAGAGCTCCTGCTAGCCTTCAGTCGGTGATGAAATAGCTGGCTGCCGCTGGCTCTGAGCCAGAAGGAAAACAACAAGAGATCAGGTTACTGGCTGATCGGGAGCCATAGCCTACAGCTGAAACTGAGCCAACACCTTGTAGCTCTGAAGCAGTAAACAAGTCTTCAGAAGCCACTCCAGCCCATCTAGCTCACCCATACCCTTGCAGCACCAACACAGTCAGAGATGCTTAGACTTGCAAGAAAGGCGAAGTGCGAGACTCATGGCCTGTCGTCAGCTGTCAGTTGAAGAGATGAATGACTGCCAAGGAATCGGCTGGGAGTTCAGCTCATTAAGACTTGGCTATAAATTCAGCTGGGAGAAGCAGCAGTTTGTGGACACAATGGATACACTTTGCTACTGGGCCACCAATCTTGCTGCTATACTGGACCTCTGCAACCTTGAACCTTGGACTGGACCTGACAACTGGCTTTTCTGGAGCCCGTAACCTCAGACTAGACTTGGACTTGCTGCCTGGAACTCCTTGACCCTAGATGGGACTTTGGACTCCCTGGAACCCCTGACTTCTGGACTGGGCTTTGATTACTCTCGGCAACCTTGCCAGTGTCCTGCCCTGCTGGATCCCAGCCTATGCCTCCTGGGGAAGCTGCACCAATACACTGATCAACAAATGGAGCCTGGCTTTCAGTTGTGGCCATGAGGAGCAGTTCTATGCCTGTTTGAATCTTTCGCTGCGCAAAGAAGGACCACTGCAGGAAGGTTGCCTGAGACTCCCCCCACCCAATCTTGCCTATTAATTGCAGATAAAAGGTTCTGTGATTAACACTTCAGTATGTTATATCATGGACATCATAGACTAATGCTTACAAAAATAGGAATAAGTATCACCCCCTACCCCCAGTATAGGCATAAATACTAAACTCTTCCACAGTTGTAAATTTTTATTTATTTCATTTGTAGCCCAACTTTCTTACAGCATTCTCCTCTCCTCCATTTTATCCTCCCGGCATCCGTATGAGGTAGGTCTTTGCCCCACAGAGCTGAGGTGGGTGATTGCTAGGCACAGGACTTTTTCAGTAGCTGTGTCCAAGATGCTGGGTCCCTGGGTAGTTCATCTGGTGCCTGCCATTCTGGCATTTATGCACTTGGTCAAGACACCTTTTTAAAAATTTCCTGGGCCACAATAAATTTTAGTCTAAGGTGGCCAAAGACTGTTCGTTACAAAGGGGTTATTTTATTTATTTATTTATTTATCAAATTTATGCCCCACCCTCCCAGCCAGAGCCGGCTGAGGGCTGCTTACAACAGAGAAAAACACATAAATAACAGTTATTAACAATCTTAAAACCCTTCTAAAAACAGCCCAATATTATAAAGTGCTAGTAGACATAAAATCTAGCAGTAGTGATGTTATTTAGCGATGGCGGCAACATTTCAGTGATCCGTCTTAATAGTCAGCTCATGGATCACTTCCTTTATGTGGCTGACACAGGCTGTTGCTGGTTGCTCCAGGGGGACAGGGCTCCCTGCCTTTAAACTGTTGGGGGTGGCTCCTTAGTTGAAGGCCTGGTGGAAGAGCTCTGTATTGCAGGCCCTGTGGAACTGCATAAGGGCCCTGATCTCTTCTGGGAGCTCGTTCCACCAGAATGGAGCCACCACTGAGAAAGCCCTGGCCCTGGTTACGGCCATCCTGGTGTCCTTGGAACCCAGGAGGGCTAGTCGATTTTGGGACCCTGATCGCAGTGCTCTCTGAGGAACATGTGGGGAAAGGAGGTCCCTCAGGTATATAGGTTTCTGACCCTAAAGGGCTTTAAAGGTAAGAATCAGCACCTTGAAGCGAACTCAGTATGCTGTTGGCAGCCAGTGCAATGCTTTCAGTACAGGCTGGATGTGCTCCTGCATAGGAAGGTCCATCAAAAGCCTGGCCGCGGCATTTTGCACTAGCTGTAATACTGCTGACTCTTTCTTCAGTGGTAAATTGGTGCATTTGTGTATAAATAATATAAATCTCTCTCTCTCTCTTTCTCTCTGTCTGTATATCTGTCTATTTGGTTTGTGTTTGTACATGCATATTGAAATTAGTTTTTCATTTTAATTTTAATTCATGGAGAAAAGAGTGGACTTGTCTGCAGACAGAAGTCAAATAAAACAGTTAAGCACCAAAAAAATTGCTTAATTTTTTAATTTGCTTAAAATTAAAAAAATAATAAAATTATATATTAATATAATATATTATAAATTATATATGTATATTATATAATGAATGTATTATAAATTATAATATAATATAAAGTGAATTAATTAATTAATAAAATATTTAAAAATTGCTTAAGAATTTGAACCAACAAGCTAGACTTTGCCTGGTGTATGTGTGCAAGGTAAGGAATAAAGCACCAGGAAAGCGTATCCAGCAAAGGAGTTCCATCTTGGTACATTTTTCTCTGGTTACACCTCTTTGGCCAGTTTTCACCCACCTTATATTTTTGCAGGTACAGTCACCCAATGATTATCTTGGATGACTGGCGGGGTCATGTGGGAGAGGATGGCAGAGCCCCTGGATTGACAGATTCCTGTAAGATTTGGTACTTGCTAGTCCATTCCATAGACAGACAGACAAACAGACACACACACACACACACACAGCAAAGACGGCATTGTTTGCTGTTGCTGCGGGAAAATCAGAAGGAAGTGTGTAATAAGCCCAGTTGCAGCACCTTGTCACAGGGGACTTCTGTTACAAGCTGACAATTTTATGAAGATTTCCTTCTTCTCTTGTTACAGCTTCTGTGGAAAATGAAATTATTTGCATGGTATTTTAACATTGTGGCTTCAAGCAGAAAAACGTAGCTGAAATGATTTTAGGCACCAGCAAAGCAAACCCCACCTGCTAGAACCCATCTCATCCTTTGCCGTCCCCTTCTTCTTTGACCTTCAGTCCTTCCCAGCATCAGGGTCTTCTCCAGTGAGTGCTCCCTTCTAAAAGTAGGTTATAAATAAGCAAATAAACCACACAAGTTCCCGGCGGCATTGGTACAGACCAGGGCCAGGCTTATGATCTCATCAGTTATTTGTGCCCACACGTATTTTTATCCTACCCTTCTCCCAAGGAGATCCTAGCAGTTTACATGGTTTCCCCTCCCCTATATCGTCCTCCCAACAACTCTGTGAGGTTGGTTGGCTGAGAGAAAGCCACTGGCTTGAAGGTCACCTCAGGAACCATGTGGGGAAGAGCTGGGTCTTCAAGGTCGTAATCTAGCCCAGTGATAACTTGCTTAGGGTCTCAAGAGCCACCGCTGGCTCTTTGGCACACCACCTGTAGCTCTTCTGGGCACTGTTCCCCAGTGTGGCACCTCTCACACATTCCAAGAAAGTGAACAAGGACGTGGCGCTGTAGGGCTTGTGGTTAGGAGGGGGCTCCTGCCTTGAAACAGTTTGGTGTAGTGGTTAAGTGTGCGGACTCTGATCTGGGAGAACCGGGTTTGATTCCCCACTCCTCCACTTGCACCTGCTGGATGACCTTGGGCAAGCCATAGTTCTGGCACAGCTGTTCTTGAAAAAGAGCAGTTTCTGTCAGAGCTCTCTCAGCCCCACCTACCTCACAGGGTGTCTGTTGTGGGGAGGGGGAAGGGAAAGGAGTTGGTTAGCCGCTTTGAGATTCCTTTGGGTAGTGAAGGGCAGGGTATAAATCCAATCTCCTCCTCCTCTTCTTCTTCTACCTGCCACTGCAGGGACTGGAGTTCAGGGCATCTTTGAACTGCAGGCATCATATCAGGGATGGACGTGGAAAGCCCAGCCTTTCCAGCAACCCCCCACACACACACACACACTCCTCCCTTCTCCACAGCATCTGCACTTTCATCCCAGCACCCAGCTGGCTACAGAGAGAAGAGAGCAACACCACCCAGGGAAACCGCAATTTGGCCACAGTGGGGGATGGCAGTGGTCTTACTTCCCTTTCTCCACAGCCAGCTGGCTCTCGCACTCTTGTTGGGGCTGCTGGGCCACATGCTGAGGAGACAGCAAGAACACTGAGAGGGAAGCCCTCCTCCTCCTCCTCCTCCTCCTCTCTCCTGATACGCAAGGGCTGGCCAAGGTCCAACGATGCGGGGGAATAGGTAGGGTTCCCAACCTCTGGGTGGCACCTGGAGAGCTCCCATTATTCCAGTTGATCTCCAGAGGACCAAGATCAGTTCCCCTGGAGAAAATGGCCACTTTGGAGGGGCGGACTCTGTGGCATTATGCCCTGCTGAGGTCCCTCCTCTCCCCAAGCCCCACCCTCCCCAGGCTCCACCCCCCAAATCTCCAGGAACTTCCCAGTCCAGAGCAGGCAACCCTAAAGATAGCCCTGCATGCTCAAAAGTAATCTGGCAACTCAAAAGGCTGTTGTTGTATATTTAATATTTATTCATGTTATTGTTTATGCTTGATGGGGTGGCATACATGGCGTACACTAGTAACTATTGAGCACTTTAACGTGGATTGTTTTATCCTGTTTTTATATTGTTTTACTCTTTGGCACATGGTGCCCTATTGTAAGCCGCCCTGAGTCCGTTCGCGGGGAAGGCAGGGTAAAATGGAATAAATATTATTATTGTCGTTATCATTATCATTATCATTATCATTATCATTATTATTATTATTATTATTATTATTATTATTATTATTATCATTATCATTATCATTATTATTATCATTATTATTATTATTATTAATAATAATAATAATAATAATAATAATAATAATAATAGTTATGTGGTGTCTTTAGTTGACGATAATAGCGAACACGACTGTCCTTGACTCACAAAACAAGAACCACTTTATTACGTGATACTTATAGCCACTGTGGGCAGTCTAAGGCTGTAGTCTTCCCCAAAAAATTTTTAATCTCAAAAACAGGTTCCAACAACTTATTAAAAATAAATGACCACCTTAATGGCCAATGGGAGCAACTCATTCAAGCTGTGACTTTAAACAGATTAAAACAATTTTGGACTGTATTTTCAGGAGCATTCTGTATGGAAGCCTCTGCTGTGTCATTCATTCCTCCCCACACCTGCTTTCAATATTTTTAAACCTTATTTCATGAGGAATGTACGAGCGTAATAGAACCACTTGATCTCTCTGTGAAACATCTTCCTGATTGGCTGCCAGGGGCCCCTGATGAAATAAAGGAATTAATTGCCCATTTAAAGGTGGGGAAAGCTCCTGGACGGGTTTGTGATATCTCCTGAAGTTTTAAAATCAGATCTGGATTGGTGGGCACCCCTATTTGCTGCCCTTTTTACGATGGTTGACAAGATGGGTCGAATGCCAGAAGCTTGGACTAATAGTACCTATCTATAACAAGGGTGACTATATGCCCCTCTCAGATTTTAGACCTATAAGTCTCTTTTCTATAACTGGGAAGCTGTCTGCCAAGCATTTATTATCCAAACTTACTGTCTGGATGACACAACAGCGAATGTAGGGACTGGAGCAGGCAGGCTTTCGCCAGGGGGAAACCACGTTGGATCACTGGACTATCTTATCCCATCTGGTGAATAAACACACTAGGAAAGCAAATCTTAAGTTATATACTGCTTTCCTAGACCTTAAAGGAGGCTTTGACTCTATAGACAGAGATTTACTCTGAGATAAATTACTTAAAATGAATATCGATAAGAGATTGCTTTTGCTCATCAGAAAATTGCATACTTTTATGACCTGTCAGGTTAAATGTTCCCTAGCTGGAAAGTTAACCTCTAAAATTCCATCTATTAAAGGAGTTAAACAGGGCTGCATTTTAGCTCCCTCTTTATTTAATCTTTTTCTTAATGATTTTGCACTGAGTTTGTCTGGAGCTGATGGTCATAGCCCTAAACTCAGTTCTATACATGTACCATTGTTACTTTATGCAGATGATGCAATATTAACATCCTGCTCACAAGTGGATCTGAAGTATCTTGTAAATCAATGCTTTGAGTACTTTGCATCTAATAAGCTCCAATTAAATTACGAAAAATTAAAAATCCTTGTTTTTTCAAGAACTTGGAAATCATTTAGATGGGAATTCAACGGAAACGGAATAGAGCAGGTTAGACATTTTAAGTATCTAAGTATACACTTCCAATGTAACGCACCTTGAATGGTTCATTGAAAGTCTGCAGCCAATATGGCTAAGTCTAGTGCCCAGGCTATTATGCATGATTTTTATAAATAACAAAGGTAATCAATTTGCTCTGAAAGTTTTTAATGCTAAAGTAGGCACGCAATTGTTATACGGTATACCATTATACATTGACTTTTAACTATTCCCTGGAACGTGTCCAAGCCAAATTTCTCCGCAAAATTCTGGGAATGCCGCATTGCGTGCCATAAGCAGCCTCATGCCTGGAAACTGGACGGGCTGAAGTTGAAACCAGGGCATGGCTCTTAACTGTTAAATATTGGTTGTGAATGCATTATAACGCTGATCCTCACAGTCTTATTTTCCAAATGCTTTCAGAATCTAAATCTTCTAATTGGCTGGCCTGCATTGAGAAAAAGATCAGCACTATTGGCTTATCCTTAGACTCTCTACTTACGCTCTCCCAAGTGGAGGCATTTCAAATGATCAGACACAGAGTTCTAGATATTAAATTACAAAATCTTTACAGTGCTGCTAACAAAACTTGTTCTCCCTTGAGTTTAGGGATTTCACTCAATGTAGGTTACATGGCCCCTTACTTTTATTCTGTGCAAAATCCCCAACAGCGTAGAGCCTTTTCCTTGGCCAGACTTAATGTTATGCCATCAGCAGTTCTATATGGTAGATTCCAAAAGGGTGCTTTTTCTGCTAGACTTTGCCTATGTAAGTTAAAATGTATAGAAACAATTTCACATATCCTTTTTTATTGTCCTTTTTATGTAAAGATTTGTTTTAAGTATTGTGACCCTATTCTCGAAAATAAGACGGGACCGCCTGATCACATCAGAGTCCAATACATTCTGAATGATGCTTTTTCTGGCATAACTGAGAAGGTTGCTTCATTTCTTCAGTGTGCCATAAAGATTCGTCAAGATAAGATACAGTGATGATTTGATGCTATATTTAAACTTTAACTGTATAGGTTTGTCTTTCTTTTTCCTCTTATTCTAACAGTGGTACAATTTGTCTTTGTTTATTCTGTATGCCATTAAAGATTTGATTTGATTTGAGAACCACCGCTTTGACAATTACACCATAGTGGCCCACAGGTGGTGCATTTAAGTTCATTTCTGTTCAAAGAAGCATTCAGGAATTTGCCTTAAAGTTATCGGACTCTGTGTGATTAACACATGGAATTCACTGCCACAGGAGGTGGTGGCGGCTACATGCATGGATGGTGTCAAAAGGGAATTGGATAAACATATGGAGCAGAGGTCCATCAGTGGCTGTTAGCCACAAGGTATAGGTAGGAACTCACGGTCTGGGGCAAGTGATGCTCTGTATTCTTGGTGCTGGGGTGGGGGGTCAACAGTGGGAGGGCTTCTAGTGTCCTGGCCCCACTGGTGGACCTCCTGATGGCATCTGGTATTTTTGGCCACTGTGTGAAATTGTGTTGGACTGGATGGGCCATTGGCCTGTTCCAACATTGGCTTCTCTTATGTTCTTATGTTCCTTGGACGCTGGCCATTTCCTTTGTGGAAGGACAAAAAACTTAATTTACATTACCTTCTGACAGCTGGGTTGTTGGACATTTTAGGTTTAGTCTAATGGTGCTCTCTGGGAATGGGCTGGAAATAAATATGCATCCTACTCTGCAATATTCCAAAAAGACTATAGCTTTTGGTTCATTAGCTAGCTAATTAGCTAACCCTGAAACATACTGTTGGCCCGGGAGGGGTGAAATTAGAACAAGTTACAGAATTTTCTTACCTTGGAATCTTATTTGCCTCTAATCTCAACTGGGCTCAGCATCAAAAAGCTGTGAGAAACAAAATCAAACCCTGTACTGGGGGTATTTTGAGCTTCTTTTGAACAAGGGGGAGGAGATATGTACCAGGGGCTATTCAAGATTTTAATCTAAGGGTAATCTGTTTTACATAGGGTGGCAATAAGAATTAAGGCAGTCACGGAATCTACTGACTTTGCATACTAGATTTGGTCAGCAATCATTGAAGGCTCGGGCATGGATACTTGCATTTCATCTGTGCTTCAAGTTACTTTCCTGCATCAATGGTGATCTTGCCTTATCGAAGGAGGACTCTAATCTGGGAGAACCGGGTTTGATTCCTGACTCCTCCACTCGCAGCTGCTGGATGACCTTGGGCAAGCTATAGTTCTGTCAGAGGTGTTCTTGAAAAGAGCAGTTTCTGTCAGAGCTCTCTCAGGTGCACCTACCTCACAGGGTGTCTGTTGTGGGGAGGGGAAGGGAAAGGAAAGCTGCTCTTAGACTCCAAGTTAAGGGCAGGGTATAAGTCCAATCTCTTCTCTTCTCTTCTCTTCTCTTCTCTTCTCTTCTCTTCTCTTCTCTTCTCTTCTCTTCTCTTCTCTTCTCTTCTCTTCTCTTCTCTTCTCTTCTCTTCTCTTCCTCTTCCCTTCTCTTCCCTTCCTTCCCTTCCCTTCTCTTCTCTTCCCTTCCCTTCCCTTCCCTTCCCTTCCCTCTCCTCTCCTCTCCTCTCCTCTCCTCTCCTCTCCTCTCCTCTCCTCTCCTCTCCTCTCCTCTCCTCTCCTCTCCTCTCTTCTTCTTGTAAATCATCATGGCTTTGGATCATAGACAAGAAATTGTCAGCTACTGGTTTTACCACTGAATCTATCACGGCATTTAGAACTTTTATTGGACAAAGGAAAGGAAAGTATTCCAAAAAGACTGTAGTTTTTAGTTCATTAGCTAGTTAATCAGCATTGTTCTCTGAATAGTCCATGTTGCCCTGACCTGGATGTCCCAGGCTAGCCTGATCTCATCAGAACTCGGAAGTTATGCAGGGTCGGCCCTGGCCAGTATTTGGATGGGGGACCCCCAAGGAATACCAGGGTTGTGACGCAGAAGCAGGCAATGGCAAACCACCTATGAACATCTCTTGCCTTGAAAACCCTACGGGGTCTCCATGGATTGGCTGCAACTTGAGAGCACTTTCCACCACCGTTCAGTGTTTGCAAATAAAGGCCACAATAGCTAGTAGCATTGAAATCCCACTCCCTACAGTTCTTGCTGTAGTCTGTCTGTATCAACATGCCTATGTTCAAGATCTGTGACTGAAAGAAACAGTTCAGCATCTTTGAAACTTCTTTGGCTGATCATCAGAAGGTCACAAACAACCTGGGGGAGAGAGATTTCCAATCTGCTCTTAAGTTAAGGTATGGGGGGGGTGATAGGGTTGCCAGGTCTGGGTGGGAGAATACGTTGAGATTTTGGGGGTGAAGCCTGAAGAGGGCAGGTTTTGGGGAGAGGAGGGACCTCAGCAGGGCGTAATGCCATAGAGACCACCTTCCAGAATAGCCATTTTCTCCAGGGGAACTGATCTCTGTTGTCTGAAGACCAGTTGTAATAGTGAGAGATCTCCAGAGCCTGCCTGAAGTTTGGCAACCCTAGGTACAGTCCTCCACACAGTTACAGCCAGGGGTCATTTTGTAGAAAAAGAGGTGCAGAAGCTCATTAGCATAATTCATTAGCATAACTTATTTACATATGTCACACCCCCTGACATCACTAGAAGTGTGTCAGAAGGCAACACTCCACTGGACTCTTTTGGATTGCTAGCTATTGGGGGGACGGGGAATGCACAGATCTGCCTTCACAGAGGAGGGAGAACTTATACCTGAATAAACCTTGGTCTTGAAGGTGCCACTGGATTCTTTTGGTATGCTAGCTATGGAGGAGGGAAACGCGCAGATCTGCCCTCAGAGAGGAGGGAGAGCTTGTACCTGAATAAGACTTGGTCTTGAAGGTACCACTGGATGCTTTTGGATGGCTGGCAAGCGCAGGAAAGTGTGTGGCTGCTCGTGGGTTGAGGAGGGTGGTGCGGAGGTAGGGGGCCAGGGTGGTGGTGGGGCAGAGGTACAAGAGGTGGCCGAGTAGGTGCAGGAGGCTGGGGGCGGAGTTCCTCGCAGGCCTCGTGGGAGTAACCAGGGCCCACCTTGCAGGGGCGCTGTGCCAGGGCTGGCATGAGGACAGGCAGAACCTGGACAGGCTGGGTGCCATGGCCCAGGCAGTGATGGAGCAGCTCGAGAGCCAGCTCATGGCAGCACTCTGTGGGGTCGGCCAGTGGACTGGGAAAGATGGGGGGACTGCTGGGAGCAGGGGGCGAGGCTTGCTGCATGTGCCCGCCCCCTGGGCTCCTTACTGCCAGAGTTTCGCTCCTGTGCTCTCTGCAAGAAATGAGCCCTGGTTACAGCATATGTGTGTCTGGGAGAGTTTTGCATGGAAGTACTCCATTTCATAATCTCCTCCACACTCACAAGTGTTAAACACAGAAGGCTGAAAAGGAAACCTGAACTCTGAATCCACTTTTAATGGAGGTGAAACACGATTATTTGACTATACTTGTGACTACTCTGTGATACAGAATTCAATCTCAAAGCCTGTGAAGATCCTCCCAAGACTGAATTTCACAACTACTTTGATATGACTCTCTTTCTGCTCAATTAAACCCACGGCGGTTACTGTTTCAATACCACCCCATTCTCATGCAGGCAACATTTTTTTCAACGGGATATTTAAGGCTGTCTGACCTTAGAAGTTATCCTGGGTGCCCCACCTTTCTATCCAGGTGGTTCAAGCGTGTGAGATCATACCTTGGCAAATACGCTTGCCAATCGTTCACTGTATATATATGTGTGTTAAGCCTAAGGATTAGCTTTTTGGCAGTGATGAAAGGTTAAATGAGGTTGGACTTTAAAAAATCCAAGCAAAATAATTCGTTGTGTGTGGGTATGTGTAACACTATGGTATGAGCGCTTTATTCTGTCTGAGCACACAGCACCAAGTTTGAAACAGATTTCAGTTTTTGTGTGCAAAGACAGCAATTATGAGTAATAATACAGTGGGCATGCTATCTCTGTTTCCGAGGTTAGTAATCTAGACAACTTCACGATTACCCTTTTTGTGCTGCACAAGGGATAGCAAAAAGTTATGCACTCACATATAGAAGGGTTCGTTATTCCAGAATACAGAGGATGTCGGAAGAGGTTTGTAGGGCCACTGGCTTTCCATCTTTGCTACGCTGCACCAGTTGCCTTCATGCTTGGAAACTGTCAGAGACTACCAGTATGGGCTTGTGGAGTCTTCAGAAGTGGCCAGGGAGCAGCCATATGGCCCTTTCCCTTCCTGCATGAATGAGTTGGGACTTAAGGGGGGAGGAGCTGCGGCTCAGTGGAAGAGCCTGTGCTTTGCATGCAGAAGGTCCCAAGTGCAATCCAATTAAAGGTCCCAGGTTCGGTCCAGTTGTCTCCAATTTAAATTGTCCAGGCCGTAGGTGATGTGAAGGGCTTCTGCCTGAGACCCTGGAGAGCTTCTTCTAAAGTACACCTCGCCAAGTAGTTGAATCTTGCTGTTGCAATGGCCTTGTGATGGACTCGCAGAAGGCTCCATGCCTTATCTCCTTCCTCTGCTCAGTAGCAGCAGCAGGAGGAAAAAACGAACGATGGCATCCAAGCCGTTTACTAATTTAAAGCATTTTAATAAGCTCGCCTCTCTCCCGCCAACATTGGCTCCCAAAGCAGGAAACAAAATAAATGCAACATAATAAATCAGTCAACACAAGCTAGAATAATCCACATAATGTGAATTAAATAGTCAGAAATGAATTGTATTTAAGGCTGCCTCACCACTGACAGCTGCTGACAGCTGCTATGGGTTTCCTCACTTGGGTGCTGTAGAAACACAGGTGGTTGTGGCTCGCGTGCCCATGGTTGTTGGGGTTTTTTTGCATTTTGCGTGTGCCTGTGCGTGTGTGTATGTTCCCGTGCCCGGAAGTCATGGTGTCCTCTCGTGACTCCTACAGGGGCATGGAGGACATTCAGAGAAGTGTCTTGATAGCCTACATCTGCCTCCCAGCCTTGGTATTCTTTGGAGCATCCAAATACTTGCCAGAGTCAGCCCTGCTTAGCTTCCGAGATCTGGTGAGATTGGGCTTGCCTGGGCTATCCAGGTCTTGCGGGTCCATGTTGATGAGTATGGAAGAATCCCCGGATTATTTAGCCCCCTTTTCAGATAAACAAGCCTATGCTATTATTAAACACAGATTTCTCAACATCGAAAGTTAAGAATTTAGGGAACTT
Source organism: Gekko gecko (assembly GCA_029375565.1). Classification (NCBI taxonomy): domain Eukaryota; kingdom Metazoa; phylum Chordata; class Lepidosauria; order Squamata; family Gekkonidae; genus Gekko; species Gekko gecko. Next base: position 13,627,122 of record JAPDNY010000012.1, on the reverse strand, counting down.
GCAGCCAGCAGATGCTCCCCAAGTAGTTTGGGGATTTTTGACACGGGCTCTACTGCGAAATATCTGTTATATTTAACAGCCCCACATCATCGCAGAGCATACATGCTTGCACGCTTTAATGTTCTGCCATCGGAGGTGCTTTTAGGAAGGTACTGCCAGATACCTTATGTAGACAGGCTTTGTCCTTGTTCTCTAAAAGATGTTGAATCCACTACACACACCATACTTCTTTGCCCCCTCTATAGGGATATCCAATCTCGTTTTATTTCTCCATTTCTAGAGGGTAAGAGCTGGCACTCTGATGACTCAATTGTCCACTTTCTTGTGTTTAATTCTAATTGTGAAATAATGGAGGCTGTTGCAAAATTTTTATATTATGAAATCAGAAGACGAGGCTTGAATAGCCATGTGTAAGTGACTGATGCATCTTAATATTTTGCTGTATTTCCATGATGTTTTGTACTTTCATGCCAATAAAGGTTTTGTGTGTGTGTGAGTATGGAAGAAAGTATGTTAGCTGGGGATCCTGAAGTGGAATTCCAGAGCAGTGGCTTTCAGACAGTATACTGGGAAATGCTCTGGCGTTTACTATGTTCTTCAGTGATGGAATCAGCAATGGTGTAAAAGTTCAATATGTTGTCAAAGGCTTTCACGGCTGGAGTTCATTAGTTGTTATAGATTTTCTGGGCTGTATGGCTGTGGTCTTGGCACTGTAGGACCTGACGTTTCGCCAGCAACTGTGACTGGCATCTTCAGAAGTATAATATAGAACAATGGAGTACTCTATGTGTCAAGGTGTAAAAGTTTTCCCGAAAGAGAATTTGTTCTGTACTATCAACATGTTCTTGATAGCTGGGAATAGGAATGTGTTGTCTCCGTGTAATAGTTTATGCTTGCATGCAGCCAGGCCAAAGGATAGACAGCTTTAAAACTGGATTAGACAGACTCCTGGAGGATAGGTCTATCAATGGCTACTAGCTATGGTGACTAGAGAGAACCTCCACATTCAGAGGCAGTAAACCCAGTGCTAGGAGTCAACATTAGCCTTTGTGCACTCCAGAGGAACTGGTTGGCCACTGTAAGATAAGATGCCGGACTAGATGGACTGCTGGTCTGATGCAGTAGGGCTCTTACGTTTTTGTGTAAGACCTTTTGACCATTCCAGCCATCAGCTCGTCATATATCAGACTTCCAAATAAATAAATAAATCACTGAATTAGGCCGAAGAACTGAGGTTCTGAATGTGAGCAGATAGGCTTCAGCAGAACATACCGTTGAGGAGTGGTGTGGTGCTTTATAGTGCTGGGCTAGGAGGAGTGAGGAGGACTAGGTTTCCCACTCCATCAGAAAACCCACTGGGTGGCCTTGGGCCAGTGACTCTTTCCATCTAACCCATCTCACAGGTATGTTGTGAGGGCAAGGGCAGAAATAGTTGCCAGGCAGCACTACCATGTCAGTTATTACACGGCTGCAAAATGTTTTGGCATAATATTCAGACTGAATGACAGCGAAGAGATCTGAGGCTCATCTCGTAAGTGATCACAGCTTTTATAAAAAGCTTGCCAGATGTGTTTGCCTCAAAGTTCTGAGCATCTCCAGTGTAGCCTCACGCTTGTCATTTTTTTAGTAAGTGCGCGAAGTATTTTGCTTAGTAAATGTTCAGATGGCCTTGTCTCCCAAACTGAAAGCAGTTGTCAGCAATTGCACAACCTTTTAAAAGCCATCATTCTAATCAGTGATCACAGTTTTCTGTGAAAATTTGAATTGGAAAATTTTCCAGTTCAGATTTAAATAATTATATTGCATACATTAAGTGCCCTCAAGTTGCAACCAATTTATGGTGGCCCCAGCAAAGGGTTTTCTTGCAAAGGGTTTTCAAGACAAATGAGAAGCAGAGGTGGTTTGCCGTGGCCTTCCTCTGCAGAGCCACCCTTGGTGGTCTTCTATCCAAGTACCAGCCCTGCTTAGCTTCTGAGATCCGACAAGAATAGGCTATACCGTGCTGCCTTCCCTCCGAAAATAATAATAATAGCACCCTTTAAATAGTGTTATCAGAAGAAGTCAAAATACACCATCTACAAGTCTGGATCATATGCAAGTACTGTGGGTTGGTCCATGCTGAATATCTCATGTTTAGCCCATCTGACATGATAGATTTGCCACACAACAATAATGACAATTACAGATAAAAAGACTGTATTTACATACGTGGACTGGACATTTTTCCACAGAAAAATACAGTGTCAGAAATTTCCATTTGAGAAAATTTTCTGCCCCTCCCCAACACTGGTTCTGATGAGGAATTATATACTTAGATTGAGGCCAAGAATGCAGATGGAAGTAATAAACCAGTGTGCTGACTGTTTCATTTCATGCCATAGGCAGGGGCATACGTTTTGTGTAGAAGGGTCCATGGCATCTAGTTTTTCTATGTGCTGGGGTTTGGGGAAGTTTGGAATGAGCATTGCATTATGAGAGTTCTGTAGTGTGAAGTGGTACCCAGGGCTGGCCCCAGGTGTCTGGGCGCCCTAGGCAGGACAGCCTGGGGCGCCCACCCCACCGGGGATGCCAACCTCCCGGTGGGGCCTGGAGATGGCCCAGCGCCCGGGAGAGCCGAGGAAGGGGTGGGCTTAGATGCCCGCCCCTTCCCTCCCAGCGGCTGCGGCGCAGCTCTCCCCGGTGCCTCGCAGCTGCGAGGCACCCAGGAGAGCCGGGGAAGGGGCGGGCTTAGAACGCCCCCCTTCCCTCCCAGGGGCGGCAGCGTGGCATTTTGGCACCCCTGCAGGGCCGGTGCCCTAGGAGAGCTCCTAGCTCGCCTAGTGGGCAAGCCGTCCCTGGTGGTACCACCTATTCACTAAATCAAGGACAACTAGGACTCATTCTTTTGTTGGGTCCAGAAAGCGCCATACCCTAGTTTGGCCTTTACAAAACACTGATGAGGACAGGCTTTTAGAGCCAGAGAGCAGTCATTCCTGGAAGCTCTGATGATGTTAGATCAGTGGTGAGACAATCCCCTCACGTGCCTGAAGAGTCATGACAGAACTGCTGTTCCCATTCATGTAGGTCATGTACTCCTTTGGGGCATGGACTTTCATCCCTGACTTGTCCCAGGTGCTGTACATAGGAAATTAAGGAAAAGAGAACAGAAGTACACATGTATGCATTGCTTTGTTACAATCTTTTTTAAAAAATACACACACGCCACACGTACATCTTTGGTTCCCTAATCCCTGTGCAAATTACTGGTGTTGGATGATGGGGAGAACATCTGCCTGAAGAACTGCAGTTCTACGTGACATGGAGTGGTTCCACCTGGCCTGGGTGAACTCAGAGAACTTTCCCATGATTCACCCAGTTCTTTTTCCTCTACAGATAAATCTTTCAAGGCAGGTTTAATGTATGTTAGGAGTGCTTTACGCTTGCCTGATGTAATGCACAATTTAAAACACCCGCCCCATGAAAGACAGAGGTGCTGTTGCTTACAGGTTTCTACTGGATTTGACATTTTAAGCGGAAAAATAGGTGGGACAGAGGAAGCAAGACACAGTAGAATCCTTTTTGTCAACACAAGTTGAAAAATATATCCAGAAAGTGGGTTGCTTTCTCTTCAGCTTGCATTTATACCAACTAAAGCAGAACAACTGAGGTTTGCGGAATGTAAAGAAATCTATTGAACGTTGCTTGCAAGTCTGGGGGGTAGAGTCCCAGCAGGTAGAAATTTCAGGCCTATTGTTGTCTCTCCCTTGGTTTTGCCTTGTGTAATTTTTTTCAAATGTCCTTCATAATGAGATAAAGATGAATTCCTTTTTTCTCCCCCTTTTACAGTAATCCTGAAATCAGAGTTGGATTCTGCCAGGGGTCTTTTTGTAGAAGAACAGCTGCAGGAGCTCATTAGCATATGGTATGCTAATGAGCTATTAGGCTATTAGCATATGCCACGCCCCCTGACATCACCGGAAGTGATGTCAGAAGGGGAAGCAAAAGGGGGGGGCATCTTCAAAAGCCTCCCCTTCTCTTCCCCAGCTGGTCTGGGTGGGAGAGCTAAGAGAGAAGGCGTTTAAAGTTTAAACTCCTTCTCATGAGAGTTGGGCCACAGAAGGAGGAAAGAGGGAAGGAAAGAGAGAGAGTAGAGAGAAGGAAAGAAGGAAGGAAAGAGGGAAAGAAGGAGAAGGAAAGAAAAAGGGAAAGAAAAAGAGGGAAGAAGGAGGGAAACAGGGAAAGGAGGAAAAAGAGAAGAGAAGAAGGTGGGAAAGAAAGAAAGAGAGAGAGAGAAGAGAAGAGAAGAGAAGAAGGAGGAAAGAGGAAAAAGAGTGAAGGAAAGGAGGGAATGAAAGAAATTCGGTGGCAATTTGGCCCTATTATATCCTATGGGCCATTGAAGTCAATGGTGAAAACATAGGGTATATTCTGGGGGCTGGAGGGGAGAGGGTTTGAGGGAGAGTCTCCAAACTCACAGGATAGCTGATGGAGCCTCTCCCCAATATGCCCACCAAGTTTCAAGTACATTGGACCAGGGGGTCCAATTCTATGGGCCCCCAAACAGGTTGCCCCGTTCCCTCCATTGTTCTCTATTGTGGGAAAAAAGTAACTTATTTTCCCACCATAGAGAACAATGAAGGGAATAGGGGCAACCTATTTGGGGGCCCATAGAATTGGACCCCTGATCCAAAGTTCTTGAAACTTGGTGGGTATCTTGGGGAGAGGCTCCATCAGCTACCCTGTGAGTTTGGAGCCTCTCCCTCAAACCCCTCCTCCAGCCCCAGAATATACCCTATGTTTTCACCATTGACTTCAATGGCCCATAAGGTATAATGGAGCTGAAATTGACATTCGGCTGCCTGAAAGACTCCCGGGGACGCCGGCTGGGGGCGGGGCTTGGCTCCTGAGCTCCCGGAGCTGCGCTCCGGTGCGCTCCCCCCAAAGACCCCTGGATTCTGCAGATCTGTTCAACTAACGTCCCCCTGGCTCATTCCTCAGAACTCAGCACAACGGTTCTGCAGCATCCAGCCCAAAGTTGCTTCCAAGCTATTGATTCCAAATGGTCATTGGTACATTGATTATACAGCTTGACAGTAGCTATTTCTCCAGTTGCCTGTGTGGTACATCGAACTACTACAGTAATGCCTTCAAGTTAGGTTGCCCTCGACAAGGGTGCAGAAGATGTTTCTAGGGCAGTATGCAGCACCACTTTTATCAGGTGTAAGTAGAATCATAGAATGTTAGAGTTGGAAGGGACCTCGCAGGTCATCTAGTCCAACCCCCTGCACTCTGCAGGATCATAGTCAAAAGATAGCCCTACATACCTACAGCATACCCAAAAGATGGTCATCCAGCATCCGCTTGAAAACATCCAGGGAAGGAGCATCCACCACCTCCCGAGGCAGTCTGTTCCACTGCTCAACCACTCTTACAGTTAGGAAGTTTCTCCTGATATCTAGCTGGTAACAACTCCCTCGTAATTTCCACCCATTAGATCTAGTCTTGCAATCCAGAAGAGTGCACATCACTCAAATGTCAGTCTCCATTCGGCTTCTGGTCTTTTTGCTGCACTGACACAAGTCAGTAGCTTGCTATGACTTGCATAGAAGTCCCACAGATCTTTCTGCGATAACATTCCTATAATTGCACTTTAATTTTCCCATTCTGCCCAACCCAACAGATATACATTTTCTCCTATATACCTAATATAAAACATGAAAAGAAGGCTATTCCCTATACCCTCAAACTGTATTGATTTGAAACCAAGCTGTATTACTTCAGATACCTATTTTCCCCACCTAGAATTTTTCACATCTTTATTCTAACGATTTCTTGGGATGCAAAACCTCCTCTGTGATCAAGATGATACTAAATCTTGGTTTCTTAATTAGGCTATTCTTACAATTTTTTATTACCATGAAATAATCATCATCTGCTTAATATGGCTCGCATTTTTTCTGTTAGGATTATATTTGCAAGCTGTGAGTTGTAATCATTGGAAAGTTGACAGATCTCTCATATCTGCTTGAAATTAATGTCTTTACCTTGAACTGAAATTATGTCGAGTGATGGCATTTCCTTACCTGACTTCCCTGTTTAAGGCATTCAGTGTTTGACAAATGGCTTGCATATTTCTGTGAATGCAAAACTGCAAGTCCTATTTGTATTTCTCAAGATTTTTCCCAAGGAGAAACCTGGATTCTTGTCCCCTTTCATACCATCTCCCCTGCTGCTTTAGCCATAACTTCTTTTTCCATATTGGGGAGACGTGAGCTCTCAGGTTGGGGTCCCCTTCAGTTAATAGGTTCTCCTTCAGCTAAACTGTTATGCTGAAAATAAGCAATTTTCCCCAAGAACAGACAAAGAATCTTGGCCAGGGGGTATGAGCTGGGGAGAGGGAGAGCAACAGATATTCTCACCATGACATGTAAAGGCAAACCGTGATTTGACTGTTCATGGCTGACCTTTGAGGTGACAGTTATGTCCCTGTCTTCTGCCCCCCTGCATCTTTTCCCTCCATCCGTTACTTGCTTGCTCTAACCATAGCTTGCTGTTACATTTGAACTATTGATTGCCTGCAGATCATAATTGGAAACCACGGTTCGAGATGGGCTTCCCGTTCTTGCTTGCAGGAGAATTCCAGCTTGTGCAAACCAGTTTGGCTGTACCAGGAAACTGGGTTGCACAAACAAGGAAATGGAGAAGGGAGGAAATTAGAAGAGGTAAGATCCAGCCATGGTTTCTCCTGCCATGTCAACTGAGCCACAGGGTCCTATGGTTTTGAAAGTAGGGCTGGGTATAACCATTTCTGAAGACTTTCTCTGTTTAGTGTAAATGGTAGGGTATTATACTAATGAACTCCATTTGAAGTAGCTTTTTTAAAAAACTCTTCAAGTAGGAAATGGTGGGACTTACGTTCTTCTCTAGAGAGTTGTAGGAAGTGTTCTGACTGTCTTAGGGCTAGAGAAAGGACGGGGGTCAATGACGACTACCACTTAGGGCTAGAGAAAGGACGGGAGTCAATGACGACTACCCAGGCCAGCAGGAGAGCACCTTGACATTCACTCACCAGTACAGTCCATGTGATACTGCCTATTCCATATAAAATCTTCCAGGTCAGGTTTGACCATTGGCCAGAGCATGAAGGTGATCATGTTGACATAGGTTGGCTGCAACAGTAGAGTGCATGTGCCAAAACAATATATTTCATACTTAGAATAAACAAGCAGTTTGTTCAAAAGAGATTGCAAAATTGAAGCTGTTTTGCCAGGCTCAGGCCAAGCAGGGAGGGAAATTCAAATAGAAAGTTTGAGTAGTTAGACTAATAGTATAACCCTAAGGACTCTTTCTTCGGAGTAAGCCTCATTGAATAAACCTACATAGGGTTCTGAATAGACATGCTTAGGATTGGTCTGTTAGTACTGTTTCCCAAGCCCAGATAAACCCCATTTCTCAAGCTAATTTTCAGACTTTGCTCATGAGAGAGAGAGAAACTTTTTTTAAAAAAAATTAAAGCGTGGTGTGATGGATTTCCTGGGACTTCACACACCGGCCCCTCATCCCCAATTTTTGCTGTGACAATTTCCCGCCTGTCCCCACTTCACTGAGGTTCCCAGCAGGGAATAAAGTGTTTCAAGGGGATAGAATCTGGGCCTAGATTGATATCTGAGAGATAAGGAGGCAAGCTGACAGGAAAAAGATGATTTACTTTTTGAAACGAACGAGAACAAAATTAATTCATTAAAGTATACAACTGAGGTAAATATTAACAGTCAGCCAGGTGTTTTTGATTGCCAGGTTTTCAGCAGTACACACCCAAGGAAAAACTTTCAGGCATGTTTGTTTATAACACATAAAATATACTACTTGGCTACAACTTAGTTTCATGCTAGACCCAGCAAACTCTGCTAGAATACTATGAACACACATGAAGCTGTCTTATACTGAATCAGACCATTGGTCCATCCAAGTCAGACTGGCAGCAGCTCTCCAGGGTCTCAGGTGGAGGTCTTTCACATCACCTACTATCTGATTCTTGAATTGGTGATCCTGGGGATTGAACCTGGGATCTTCAGCATACCAGGGGAAAACAGCTGTGTACAAAAAGCTGGTAGATGTTTGTGGAGTTGTTTCTTTTTCAAAGAGCAGAGACTGGTTGCCCGCCTGTAGGAATTGTATACTTTTACTAAGGTTATTACTGAAGAAGATCTCCAAAATGAAGTTATTAATATGTGGAATCTTCATTTGAAACATGAGTATTGAAACATCTGTATGACCACTATGAAACTTGGACCGCTATGATTTATTGGAAAGTTACCTGTATGATCCTTACGAAAATTTCTGTAATATGGAATTAACTGAACTTTTTTGATGTTGTATGTACTTTTTGAAGGTTTATGACACTCTATTTGTATTTATTGTTCTCTTAATATATTGGCTGTTGTGCTGTTTCAGCGTCTTTTCCCCCTGTTTTCCCCTGGTTTTTGTGCATTTCTATGTGATCATCTACTGTACATTGTTACCTTCTGCATACCAAGCAGATGCTCTGCTACTGAGCCACAGCCCAGACACCTTTATATACTCAGTTATCTAGTCAGATTAAGTTAACTAAAAATTAGATAGTGAAAAACATATGCAAACAATTACTTCATTAGAACTTCATGTGGTCAATGTCTTTGGGGTCCATCAGAGACTCTCTGTCCTCCTCTTATTACAGATCTTGTCTTTTCAGAGGGTACCTGTGTTGGTCCGCAGCTAGATTTAAGTCCAGTAGCAGCTTAGAGACCAATAAGCGGTAGGCGCCTTTGAGAGTCAAAGTTCCCTTGGTCAGATATGAGTTGGAATGGAGACCTCTTAAGTAACCTTATATCTCAGGCAGAAGGTGGGAGGGGTATTGAAAAAGAAGGAACTCAGGATGCAGAAGTACAATGCACATTGTAAGCTGGATTAAAGCATAAGCGAAATGCTTGGGGGTAGAAGGTTAGCATCTGTAGTGAGATAGGAATCCTGTGTCCATATTCAGCCCTGTACTGGAGAAGTTGCAGCCATCCGGTCTTCAAGGCAGTAGAGATTCAAAGGTGATTCGTCATAGCCTGGTTCTGCATAGCTACCTTCAACTGTGTCAGTGGTCTCCCATCCAAGTACTAACCAGGGCCAACCCTGCTGAGCTTCTGAGATCTGATGAGATAAGGCTTGCCTTATTGGAGTACTGATCTGAAATTCTGCCAGTTTCTAATTTCCCCTCAGATGTTATGTATTTTATTTGTAGTCTGGCCAGAAGGACAAAGATCTTAACACAGGTTAGTAGAATCCCCCCAGGTGAAAACATTGCCATTTCACTTAACCCAGAAGTCAGGGTTGTTGTTTAACAGCCAGAGAGCCAGTTTGGTGTAGTAGTTAAGTGCATGAATTCTAATTTGGGAGAATTGGGTTTGATTCCTCAGTCTTCCACTTGCAGCTGCTGGATGACCTTGGGCAAGCCATAGTTTCATCAGAGCTGTTCTCACAAGGACAGATCTCTCAGAGCTCTCTCAGCCCTGCCTACTTCACAGGGTGTCTGTTGTGGGGAGGGGAAGGGAAAGAAGTTTGTAAGCCTCTCTGAGACTCTGAGTGAAGGGTGGGGTATAAATCCAATCTCCTCCTGCACGTCCTCCTCCTCCTCCTCATAAATTTGCAATAAAAATTAAAAACAAAATGTTGCTTATAATTTTGCAGTGTGTACCTTCAAAGATTCAGGGGTGCAGTTATGTAGCTTCGTCAGAAATAGGTGAGCCATCACAAGAAGCTGTTGTTTTGGGAATGAAAAATCCAATTCCTTTCCTATTGTCTTAGTGGAATTTGGTGAACAGAGTTTGCTAGCTCTTACTGGATATAATCCAAGGTGCAGTCCTAAACAGAGTTACATACTTCTAAGCCCATCGATTTCAGTCAATTTAGAAGGGTATAACTCTGCTTAGGATTGCTGTGTTGACAACGGGCTTGGCTTTATACTGACAGAAAAACCTGACTGTGATCCAGGATGCATGTAGCTACTGTTTGCTGGCATTCCCACATCTTATAGATAAGTCTAGTCCCACTAGAACAAGCCTGAATTTGCCCTGATCTATTTTTCTATCTCCCTGAATGATACGTAGCACAGGAACATAGCCACATAACACTTCATCTTACCCAGTCTCATAACTAGATGATTTTCAGTGGGGGCACTGGGGAGCATGGCATTACTTCTGACATCACAAAAATAATAAAATGTTGCAAGCAACATCAGAGCAGCCAGCAGAGGGTCCAGGTATACACAGAAGGAGCAGACCAAATTCGGTCTTGTCTGGAGCAGGAAAGGGCCGCACTTCTCACCCCTCGCCCAGCAGCCACATTTGCATCCGGGAGAGAAGCAAGGAAAGAAAGGAGGGAGAGCCCTTGGCAGGGTTCCTGTAGGTGGTGCCAGGGCCCAGGCCCCTCTCGTGACTCCGGGCCCTGCCAAGTCCCATCTGCAGAGTGGCACTGGGGCTCAACCCCACCCCACCTCCGATCCTGTGCAGCCGCTGAACCTTCTGGGGGGAATCCATGCCATTCTAAGCTGCTGTGGGGCCGGAGAAAAAAGGGGCCATTGGCAGCTCTCTGGACACAAACTCCCGGGGGGAATGCATTGCTGGGAAGCCGCTCCATGGGGCCAGGATGCCTTTCTGGGGTGGATGAGTCTGGCCTCCTCCCAGGGTGGGGGTGATGCAGATTTGGGAAGGGGCACCACCCCCACCTAGCTATGGCCCTGATCTTACCATAGTTTTGGGGGAAAGTGATAATTCACAAGGAAATGCATACATAAAATACCTTTTAAGGTTAGAGTGAAGTTTAAAGATTGTGTTAACACCCTTGCCTGGTTATCTCCAACCTCCAAATACCAGTTCATAAAGGTAAAGGTAAAGGTTCCCTTGCTCGAAAGCCAGTCGAATCCGACTCTAGGGTTGCGGTGCTCATCTCCGTTTCAAAGCCGAAGAGCCAGCACTGTCCGAAGACGTTTCCGTGGTCATGTGGCCGGCATGACTAAACACCAGGACGCACGGAACGCTGTTACCTTCCCACCGAATTGGTACCTTTTTATCTACTTGCAATTTCTTGCTTTCAAACTGCTAGGTTGGCAGGAGCTGGAACTAGAGACGGGAGCTCACTCCGTCTTGCGGCACCCGGGTCTTGAATTGCTGAACTACTGACCTTCCACAGCCTGCAGTTCAGCGTCTTAGGGTTTTTACAAGGTTTCCATAGAATCAGAGTCTTTGGATTATCTCTAGGAGAGAGACAGATTGACAGTTGCGGGTCTGCAATTAAGAAATCTGTCTGTTGATTCATTTCATTTAATTCATTTTTAACATTGTTCCTGCTCAACCTTCATGGTACCTAGTTTAAGCAGAAGGGCATTGTGGTGGTCAGAAAAAGGGTATAACAGTTCATAACAGCATCACTGGTATGTATGTATCTATTATATAAGTGGCATCTCATGCACGTTGGACAAACTACTTTCCTAAGGGCCAAATTAGATGTGATAGCGTCTGTGGGTCTGACCCATGGATACTGCTGCCACTTTAAACTGATTTTAAAATGCTGTGAGAATGCTGATTGGGCCTGCAGTGCAGCAAGCTGAGTCACTCTTGTATCCCCCGCGTGGCAGGGGAGGGGTGCAACCATTGGGGCGTAGTGGTTATTCGGAGCAGAGTGATCCGGGATGTGATCCGCCCTCAGCTATGAACCATGACCAGTCATCACGTCTCAGCATTACTTATTTCTTAGCATAGCTGTGAGAATAAAATAGAGGAGAGAACCACGTTGCTGCTCTAAGCTCTTTGGAGAAAGGAGGAAGGCTACAAATACATTTGTTCTAATTGTCACAGTCCATGGCAGTTTCTATAATGCCCGTTTTCCATCAAGTATGAGTAGGATCATAGCCTATCTCTGGATGTCATTCATTTGTTGTTCAGGCCCCAGTCTGTGTGAGTTACTGCTATTTTATGCAGCTGATTGCCAAATCAGTATATCGGGCATTCACTAGAAATAGTTGTAATGTGTGTGAAATATTAGGTCAAGGTGCGAAAGAATGGTTCAACAGCCACTTGAAGAATGAAATGGATCCCATGCAGAGTTTTGCAGATACGTTTTGTAGAGGTCCAGTACGCTGGGATAATACTTTTCATCCCCCAGAAATGTAAGGTGCTTTGATGTGACCAGGGAGTCCCTGGGATGCTGACAGCGACCTTTCATTCCAGGGAAGAGAGCCGTAAAATGCACCAAGAGGTGAGAGAGCAGAGATGATTTTCCACAGGGAGATAACCATGTGCTCTACTTACCAAGGAGGGCAAGGTGGATAGCTGTTGTAAAATATGATCTGGGTATTGAGATGGTGTGGGATATGCACCTTGGGATGATTGGGAGAGGGGGTTGACCTTCCTACATGGGAGGAAGTTTCCTGGATCTGGATTAGGTAAGAGGCTTCCCACCAGCAAAGGCAGAATGTATTAAAAGCTGGAAACATCTGTCCAAATGTTGGAAGTTGGACTCCTCTACACGGAGCAGGTGGGGGTCAGGATGTGCATTTATTCCGTGGACACCCGTGGGGAAGGGATTTTAGAGGTTAATCTTTTGTATTGTTAAGTTTAGCTTAGTGTTACATTTTCCCTGTTCTTTCCTTAGTTCTGTACAACCAGTAGATGTGATAGAATATTTTCCCTATCATACTCCAGCTTAATCTGTTGTAACAGAGTTTTCTTGTTCATGTGAACAGACTGTGATTCAAATTCTTCCTTGTGCACCTTGGGCACTTGTGCACACTCAAATAGGTGAGCACAGGGGAAGGGTGAAGTAACTGGGAAACTCTGCCCTTTGCACATGCTCAGAGGCAGCCTTTGTTAGTGCTCCCCAAGTCACTGGTAACATGGGAGGCTGCATTTTAACTTGGGGTGGTGACACAAAGAAGAGGAACGTGCTTTACATGCACACAGTTATGTAACATGCAAGTAAACGCAAATAGGCCCAGAGCAGGTTTATGACAATACTTTGCTTTTAGAAAACAGCAACTGAAAACCTGATTTTGTATAACAAATTGAAGCACTGTATACTGAGAATTTTTATCTCCATTCTCCTTTTTGCAGGGTGAAAGGGGGTTTCCAGGTTTGGCAGGTCAGCCAGGTTTACCTGGATTTCCAGGACCAGAAGGACCACCCGGGCCAAGAGGTGAAAAAGTAAGTAATACAAACCTATAATTTATTGTAACAGTGGCTAGTTTATGAAACCAGGGCTCACCTCATGGACAGTCATTCAAGCCTTGGTTTATCTCAACAAATTCTGGAATAATTTCCTTCTCTCTGTCACCTGGGAAGAAAACAAGAGAATAGGCCAGTATTAAATCAGGATAAGGAGAAATCACACAAAACCTTAGCCTAGATGAACTTGGGTGAATAAACCAACTTCAGAGCCTGGCTTCAGATCCTAACCAACCATAGTTGGTAGAGTGGCCTACATTCAGACAATCGTTTTAGTCATTGTTAGGACAATGTCTGAATGGAGCCAGTGTATTATCACTATCTGTGAAACTTCTGTTAAGGCTTCAGCTCCCTAGGTGGTGATTGCTGTACCCAAGTGGCATTTTCTTTACGATACATTTTATATGTGCAATGGGCAGTTACTGCTGTGTCAAGAAATAGCAAATAAGGTAAGTTCAGTTCAGGTTAATTTGTTTTAACCATTGGCCATAACAAAAATATCATACAACAAAAAACTATTCTGCTGTTCCAGCCTAACACAGGTAGCCCTCTGGAATTATTAGCAAGCAGATACATTATGAAATATAGGCATGTTATTGTGTTGACCGTCATCTATTGATACACTGCCTTGTCGACATGGGGATCCATGGGGTAGTCTTGAAATGGCTTACCTAATTTCTTCACAGTCGGGTACAGAGAGTAGCATTGGGAGGGTTAGTGTCCCTGAAGTACCCGCTGGACTGTGGAGTCCCTGGGAGGCACTTCTCTCCCCGATGTTATTCAACATCTACAAGCACCTCCTCGCCCAGCTAGTGTGGTGTTTTGGGCTTGGGTGTCATCTATATGTGGATGACACCCAGCTATTTCTGTTGAATTTAGCCGAGGGCTTGGAGGCCGTGGTTGGGTGGTTGAAGCAGAGCCAGCTGAAACTGAATCCAGGTAAGACGGAGGTTCTCTAGCTGGGTGGAGGAGGGCCACGGTTGGGTAGTCAACTCGTGGCTCTTGATGGGGTGCCCTTAACACTGGCGCCATCCATCAAGAGCCTGGGTGTGACTCTGGATGCCCCTTATCTATGGAGGCCCAGGTCATGAAGGTTGCCAAGCTGGCATTTTTCCAGCTCCACCAGGTTAGGCAATTGGCTCCCTACCTGTCTCACCCTGATCTAGCCACAGTACTCCATGCAATGGTCACCTCTAGGATAGACTACTGTAATTCACTCTACGTGGGTCTACCCTTGTGCCTGACCTGGAAGCTCCAACTGATCCAGAATGCAGCTGCATGGGTCCTTACGGGGACCCCTTGGACAGCACACATTCAACCTGTGCTGCGTGAGCTGCTCTGGTTTCCAGTGAAGCACCATATCCAGTTCAAGGTTCTGTTTTTGACCTTTAAGGCCATAAGCGGTCAGGGACACACTTACCTTCAGGACCGCCTCTCTCAGTATGTCCCTGGAAGAGCATGGCACTCTAGCAATAAGAACCTTTTTGGCCTTGGCCCTGGTGGAACTCTCTGCCGGAGAACATCCATGCTCTATGGGATTTACTTCCTTTCTGTAGGGTTTGTAAGGCAGAGATGTTCCACCAGGCATTTGGTTGAGGACAGCGACGGTCTGGCACTCTCCCATTCCAATCCCCCTCTTTTATTCTGCATATCCCCTCTACCCAGGGGGCTGGTGGAAAGTACCGTCATCTTGGAGTTAAGGTTGTGTTTGGCTGATTTTTAAAAACTATTTTAATGCTGTTTTAGCTCATTATTATTGTATTTATTTCTGATGTAAGCCACCCTGAGCCCTGTTAGCAGGGAAGGGCAGCTGATAAAACAAATATAATAATTAATTAAATAAATAAATATTTTGAGTGACAAGAAACATCTGCCAGACATCCACGGTAATTGGTCACATTATTTCCTCTCTTGCCCTTTTCTCAACTACTCCAGAGCCGCAACTCTGCCTTGTCATATTTTTGCTCAAGAACATTCAGTTGAGTTTAAGGGGGTAAGAGTGTTACATGGCATTTGCAGTGATGTGGTAGCAGAGAGGGAGATTTCAAAGCTGTGGTACTTAAATCTGGCACACCAAGGAGCAACCTTGGAATTTGGCAGCAGGGCTAGGTCTTTCTGAACAGAAGATAATATATTTTGGGATGGAGCCTTCGGTGCCCGTTGTCTTGCTGATGCATGTATGCCAGCACTCTTGCATGCAAACACACAAGTACCACAAAATACACACACACACACCTGCCATAGTTAGAGACTTAGTTGTTGGTGGAGAGGATGGAGCAGAGGAAGAGAGACCTTCCTTATGTTCTTATTATTCCTCTTCTCTTATTCAATGCACGTGGAAGAGAAATTGCCTACATCCCTAGCTTTCACTCATTCCCCTTCAAGTACTTGAAGGGCTGTCGTAGAGAGGATGTTAAGGAGTTGTTTTCTTTTGCCCCAGAAGGTCGGACTAGAACCAAATTAAATC
Organism: Gekko gecko; assembly: GCA_029375565.1. NCBI lineage: Eukaryota > Metazoa > Chordata > Lepidosauria > Squamata > Gekkonidae > Gekko > Gekko gecko. The sequence continues at coordinate 13,611,432 of JAPDNY010000012.1, read as the reverse complement.
AGAAGAGTTTTTGGCTAAACATTAGGAAGAACTTCCTGGCAGGTAGAGGGGTTCCTCAGTGGAACAGGCTTCCTCAGGAGTTGGTGGGCTCTCCTTCTTTCGAGGTTTTCAAACAGAGGCTAGATGGCCATCTGACAGCAATGCTAATTCTTTTTTTTTTTGAATTTTTTTAATAGGATATAATAACACGTTCCATATTTCAAGATACTTTTAAATACATCCTTTTCTAATATCCCCTCCATCCCCCCCTCATGGCTTCCAGCAATGCTCCCACCCCCATTACTTATTAATTCAATTTTCAATTACAATGAAAATTCTCAATTTTTCAATTTTTCGTTTCTAACATATTCATTTTCTCTGTCTCACTCTTAGGTAACAATTTGGCTACTATTCAGTCAATATTTTCTATATTCTATTCTCAATAGTTGTCAAAGCAAAGTAAATTATTTTCTATATCCCAGTTCGTTTCAACATAGTCTTTAAAATCCTTCCATTCTGCAAAAAATTCTTGGGCAGATCATGGGGGAAGGGGGGAAGGGTTACCTCAGTGTTTAGTTCTCGTGGCCCTTTCTTACATGCCCAGGAAAATGCTGATTGCCACTTTGGGGTCAGGAAGCAATTCTTCTCCAGGCCAGTTTGGCTGGAGATCCTGGAGAGTTTTTTGTCATCTTCTGGGTGTGGAACATCGGTTACTGTGGGTGTGGAGGGGGAGGTATTTGTGAATTTCCTGCATTGTGCTGGGGGTTGGGCTAGATGACCCTGGAGGTCCCTTCCAACTCTGTGATTCTCTGTTTCTGTTCTGGCTGCTGACATGGTGGTACCAAAGGTAAGGAGGGAGAAGGTTGGTGGTGGAAGCTGAGATGGACCAGGAACAGAACTGGGGTGAGGAGGGCTTCATAGTTATTTGGCAAAGTGGTCTGCAGAGCATGCTTTTCAGTGTGAGCTTTTCATTCATGTCAACACTGTGATTATAGCTTGTTCTTTTTTCTTTCTGTCTTTCTTCCCGTGCCATTGTAGGGAGACGACGGACTTCCAGGGCCATTTGGACCCAAAGGAGTTAGAGTATGTAACATCTAATTGCAAGATATGTAATTACTTCGGATGACAGAAAAGGAAGCGGTTGATTCTTTTGAGATTTCTCTTGATGCTCTTATGGAGATAACTTTTTGTTGTTGTTGTTGTTCAGTCGCACAGTCGAGTCTGACCCTTTGCAACCCCAAACTACAGACCAGTATATATAAGGTGGACATTTGCTGCCTGACACTATGTCAGACCATTGGTTCATTTGGCTCAATACTGTCTACTCTGGTGGTCTTCAGCTTATAGGACGGGGCCCTCAGATGGGTTGCAGAACCCTTCCAGCTGAGTTATGAGCCCCTGGAGGGCTGCCAGTTCATCCTGCCTTTGGAAAGGACTGGGCTGCATAGAAAACAAGGGTGCCGTGTCTCCCACATTTCTTTGAATGGATGCCAAGAAGAGCAGCAGGGCAGCAAGGTGAGGTCAATCCATACTTGAAAAATATCACTAATCACTAGAAGCTCAGGCAGATGGGACAGGCCTCTGTGTATACCGAAAGGATGGCAGGGAACATGCTGAGTAAATATACTTGGAAAGGGAGCTGCAGGTGCAGCCACAAAAAAGGCCCTGTCTCCAGTAGTCAGTTGGGGAAGTATTTCTTGAGAAAGATTAATCGAGTCATGCCTGCCCTTACATTTTAGAAGTAATACTTCTGTCTGTTATTTAAATTAAAAGCATGCTTATTTCCTGTCTACAGGGGCTTCCAGGTTTGCCAGGATTTCCAGGAACGCCAGGAGTCCCTGTAAGTAGGCTTCCTAAAATGGTTATTACGCCAGAATTCATCAACTTTTGTTTCAAGTTAAGACACAGCTTTATTCTAATGCAATCATGCTATCTTTCCTCCACCTTTCAGGGGCTACCAGGTCAGGATGGGCCTCCAGGAACTCCAGGTATCCCAGGATGCAATGGAACAAAGGTGGGACTGGTTTGTTTTGAAACATATAGCTCTGCCCCGCTAGCAGGAAATGGAGCCGTTCTGCTCATCACAGCAGAAGATGCACTCAGCCTAGTTATTTGTGGTTAATAGTTGCTGGAGACTAAACTCCAGGTAAATGTTTCTCACTCAGATCTCTTGATGTGAGGAGGAGCTCTGTTGCTCAGAGCAGAGGGCTGGGAGTTCTGTGAATGGTTCCTCTGTAGGGGCTCTGCTTTACAAGACACAGCTGCAGATTGAACAATAATTGCTTTGTGTGTCTGTTGTGCATGACAAAGCTAGTTGCATGGTTAGGCATGATCTTGATTCCTGAGGAGGTCTGGAGCTTTCATATGCAGGGCCGGCCCCAGGTGTCTGGGCGCCCTAGGCAAGACAGCCTGGGGCGCCCACCCCACCGGGGATGCCAACCTCCCGGTGGGGCCTGGAGACCGGGGTGGTGGTGGTGGTGGAGCACCGGCTTTCCTGGGTGTGCCGCAGGAGTGGCGTGCCCAGGAAAGCCAGGGAAGGGGCGGGCGTTCGAACGCCCGCCCCTTCCCTCCCAGCTCCAGCTTTTCTGAGCACGCGCACAGGAAATCCAGAGAAGGGCTCGGAGCGCCCGCTTCACGGGGGCGGGGCAGGGGGCGATTTGGCGCCCCTGTAGGCCCGCGTTGCCCTAGGCGAGTGCCTAGCTCACCTAGTGGGCGAGCCGGCGCTGTTCATATGGCCAGTCCAGCCTTACACGCACCTCATACATAGACCAAATCAGCAGGATGAACACCCAAGCATTTTGCTGTCTTTGGGCAGGGGGTGTTATCAAGCTTGATTAATGTCTTCCTTCTCATGGACTGCTTGTTTCTTAAGACAGGGAGTGATTACTTTGGGCTTAGTTGGTACCAGTGGACACCCTTCCAATTACTTTGTGGTCATCTTTCTGTTTTGAACATTAACCACTTCTCCTTACCTCTCTTTTCTCCCCAACTGCCTTTCACTTTGGGTTTCATTCCTAATCTGGCCTACCTATTGAACTGCACAAAAGAGGCTTAGCAAGAGGTCCTCCTTGATCATGCCATGGCCCGTCGGCCATCCTACTGATCTCACCCTGTACTCCCGGAACTCTTGAGAAAGCTCTCGCCCTGTTGGACCTCTCGTTCTAGCCTAGCAAAAATGTCTTTTCCAAAGTTCCAGCCGTGAAGGACAAAAAGGAGGACTGAGGCAAGAGGTCACACGGCCTTGAGAGCACCCTGATAAACCAAAGCACAGAACTGACCATCAGTGGTCCAGAATGCCTCTCTTGAGGGAATGGTAGGGATCTGTAACCATATAGCCAGTATTTCTTGGAGCCTCAGCCCCAGTTCTGGAGTCTGGACAGTGCTTCCTTGGGAGATTTGCCAAACTCTGAGCACAATAATTTTCTTAAGAGTTCTCTAAAACATAAGCACACAGCTGTGAAAAAATCATAGGGATTGTGCTGGTATGGTGAGCTAGTGTAAGGCAGTGTGGGAAGAGAGTGAAATGTGAGTCAGGAAGTCCCTGGTTCAAATCTCCCTTCAGCCACAGTCTCTCTTGCCAGCTTAAGCCAAACATATCTCTCTCTCTTGGCTTTAGCCCTGTGTCTCAGGATGATAATATTGGGCTGCCTTACAGGATTGTTTTGAAGGTTCCTGAGACAATGAATGGGAAGTGATTTTGAGTACATATGACAAGGAATGTAACAGTGCTAATCCTGTCAGGGATCTCAGTACATTTTCGACAGGACGGGGGTCCCCAATCTCTTATGAACCTGAGGGAACGTGAGGTGGTGGTGAGCACCCCGCAAAATGGCTGCCTCAGGAGATGGAATGAAACACAATACCGCCCTCCTTCACTTCGCAAAAAAATAGCAGGAGTGGAATAGAAGAAGTGAAGGAAAGCCAGGGTGGGGGAGAGGTGGGAATTTAAAATGGAATGTCTGAAGGGGAAATGGAGCCATAAGCCCAGCTGCTCACCCATCCTTCTGACCCTCCAGTGGCTGCGGGAAGCAATATTGACTTAAGGAAATGGATTTATAAAGAAGATGCCTTAATTGACAAATTTTTAATTAGTAAATCAAAATTTGCCCCATGGTACAAAATCATCAAAAAAGACCATCTTAGAGCACGTTATTTGACTGAAATTACAATTTATAAGCTCAGGGTAGCACTCTCATCATTGCGTTTCCAGTCAATGACAAGTGAGATGCTGCTCGGATGATACCAAAAAAACCCCTGTAGATCTGTGGGACCTCAATCGAGGATCTGCTGCATTATGTTCTCAATTGTCCCTTTTATTTGGAGCCAAGGGAAAGATTTCTTGCCAACATATTGTCTGGTCTCCATCCTTTTTCTGAATCTGGAAAATTAATTTTTATGTTGCCAGATACAGATCCCTTTGTTTCTAACAGGATGGCACTTTTTGCTCCAGCTGCCGGGAAAATAAGAGCAAATGCAGCAGCTAGGAAGGTATCAAATGATACAGCTGATTGTAGCTAGTTTTGCTAGAAACGATCTGATTTTAAAGTTGACCAGGTTTTAGATAATACATATTATGTAGTTATATTTTACTGATGTATTTTATTGTTTTCGTTTGTGAAGGCCTATGGCCATATACAGTAAATTTTCTACCTACCTACTGCAGTCACGGAAAACCCTTTCATTTGTGTAAGGGCAGCCGATAACAAGCCCTGCCAATCCGGTGGTTTTTATCACCACGCATCTAATTTCCCTTATCTTGCTGGTCTTTTCCAGAAGTATCAAATAGAGGGAGGAAAGTAAAAGGGGAGTTATAGCTAAAATATATATTCCATTCTCATATCCTTGCAAGAAAACACACTATTAACATACCAGAAATATTGGCAAAAAACATGCACAACAGATCTTAATGAAGACAGATGGTTAGACATTTGGAATTCCTACGAAAACAAGTCCTCTATACTCTCTCTGAAATGACAATATCTTAAAATTATGGCTAAATGGTACTCGACCCCTATACAGTTATCTCATACCACACACAACTCAAACTCCCTCTGCTGGAGGAATTGCAAAGAGAATGGCACTTACATCCACTGTTGGATGGAATGTCCTATCATAGCCCCCTTTGGGGATGAAATATTAGAGGAAATTAGGTGTATATCTGGTCACACTATAAAAAAGAACCCAGAATCTGTACTCTTGAACCTTAGAAGTGAAACTGCTTTATCCAGTATACAAAGAAAAAGAATTGCTTTATTATTATTCGCAGCCAAAACAACCATAGCTTCGAAATGGAAGTCAGAAATTAAACCATCCCTAAATTTATGGTACAAAAAGTTATGGAACTTATACATAATGGAAAAAAATATCCAACATAATGAATCCAACAAAATCTACTGGCGAATATAGTGAATTTACAATGATACGGCTACCGATCTTATCCCATTTAGTTTCTCAAGGAACAATATCATCCTTTGTGGTAAATGTTGATGTCAACACTAAGCTTATGAAAAATGCTTTCTTTTATGCTGTTAAGTTTATATATACTTATCCTGTAAATTATTGTTATTACTTGTTATTGGAATTTTGAAAATTGAAATAATTATATTGGATAGATTTAAAAATAAATAAATAAATAGAGGGACAATAATATTATTGCTTTGTTTACATCATTTATACCCCACCTGTCTGCCCGGTGGGTCCAAAGCAGCTTACATCACTCTCCCCTCCTCCGTTTTATCCTCACAACAACCCTGTGAGGTAGGTTAGGCTTGAAAGTATGCAACTGTCCCAAGGTCACCCAGCAAGCTTCCATGGCAGAGTGGGGATTTGAACCTCAGTCTTCCCTAGTCCAGGGCTGGCCAAACTTGCTTAACATAAGAGCCACATAGAATAAACATCAGATATTTGAGAGCCACAAGACATGAACAAATATTACACGCATGTTTTTATCGGAAAACGTGCAAATTGGCTTTTTATTAACATTAAATAAGACTGCCAGAAATGGAAACAAAAGGGGTAAAAGCAGATATTGCCAATGATATTTAAAGAGGCAAATGCTTTCTCCAAGCCGGTTGTGGTTTAAGAACGCACTTAAAGTTAAAGTTGCTTGCTTTCTCTGCTCCCCCCCCACCTCAAGCCTACCCAGGCTAGGGGAAGGGAAAACTGGTAGGGGGGCATGCCTCCCCTTCATTTCCCTAGCCGCCCTGCTGGGAGCCACACAATATGTGTGAAAGAGCTGCATGTGGCTCCCAAGCCACAGTTTGGCCACCCCTGCCCTAGTCCAACACTCTGGCCAGTGGCTACTATGCCACGATGACTGTCAATATTTAGCATTTCTCTAGCCCTCTGAGGGCTAGCCCTGCAAGGCAGATGAGTATTTTTATCTCTGTATTGCCGGGGGGGGGGATGTGGAGGAGGTTTGTCTGAGGCAACCTAGTGAGTTTATGGCAGAAATGAAATTTAAAGATTCCTAATGTGTAGCTTAGCCACTGGATTATCCTGGCTGCATAAGGAAAGATGAGGCATATTTATCACAATTGAATTGCTCAAGTTTTTAAAAAATCAGTTCCTAGCCCCTGGTGTTCCAGTGCTGCTGCCTGCTTTCTTTTTCAAAATTTAGTCTAAGTATTTGTGAAACTGTCTGCTGTCTTCAACAGTATAATAAAGTTTCTTTTTTGTCCTCCACAGGGAGAACGTGGCTACCCTGGCAGTTCAGGTTTCCCAGGTTTACAAGGCCCCCCAGTAAGTGAGAGGAGACTCCTTGCAGAACTGTTTTCCTTGCAGCGAAAGGGAAGCCCCCTTCCCAGGACTCTTGAATGTCTGAAACTGCCCTCTGCTGAGTCAGACCCTGGATCCACCTAACCCACTATCCATCCACTCTGCCTGATAGCAATTCTGCAGGGTCTCAGGTCGAAGAATGTCTTTCCCGGCACCTGCGACCTGAAATCCTCTTAAAATTGGAGATTCCAGGGATTGGACCAGAGACATTCAGCATGCAAAGCAGATGCTCTGTTGCTGAGCCATGATCGTTTCAGCAGAGCTTTTAACAGTTTTAGTACCTCTGGTGGAGTTGGTGAGAGAAACTTCTTTGTCCCTGTGGGGAAGCTGTGGATGGTGGCTAACAAAAGAGATGATGAGAGAAAGGTCTTCAAGGATAAATGAGGACATGAGAGTTTCTGAGGAGGAGAGTCCTGTGGAGAGGATGATATAGCCTCTCGGACATCTTCAACACCACTACAGAGAATCAGCTGAGCTTCAGAAAAGAGGCCCAGAGTTTGAAGGACTTTCACAAGGCCTCAGAAAGTGAAAAAGGGAGTAAAAAAAATCTGTCCCATCTGCTATTACAGTCCTAAGACCTCTTCCGCATGGAGTATTTGCCAAGGTTTCAGAGCTGTCGGGAAGTGTGTGTTTTTCTCCTTTTCCACAGGATTGTGGTGCATTTGTGCATCTCCTCAGGATTCCATCTTTTCTATTATCTTTCCTAAACCTGATTTCTTAAGAACATAAGAGCCATGTTAGATCAGGCCAATGGCCCATCCAGTCCAACATTCTGGGGCTGCAGTCACACACCCTAAATAATCCACTTTCAGTGCACCTTCCAACTAGATTTTACTGTGTGAACTGGCAAAATCCAGTTGGAAAGTGGACTGAAAGTGGATTATTTAGTGTGTGTGACCGCAGCCTTTGTCACATGGTGGCCAAACCCCAGGAGCCATCAGGAGGTCCACCAGCAGGGCCAAAACTCCAGAAGCCCTCCCACAGTTGCCCCCTAAACACTAGTTCAGACCCCATCAGCATATATTTATAGTTAGGATTTTTGGCTCCAGTGTACATTAGTTTGCACTTTCCCATGTTGAGCCTCGTTTGCCACATTGATGCCCACTTGCCTAGCCTCAACAGATCCCTCTGGAGCACCTCACAGTTCTCCCTGGTTCTCATCACCCTGAACAACTTAGTGTTGTCCGCAAACATAGCCACTTCACAGCTTACTACCAATTTCAGATCATTAATGAAAAAGTTAAAAAGCAGCTCTAGCAGACTGCTTTTTGTATGAGGCCTCCACTTTTTCTCCCTCTCCCGAAATACTATTCCCGAAAGGGCATCGATGAAGCCGATGGGCAGTAGATTCAGGATGGACATAAGGAAATACTTCTTTACACGGCAAGTGATTAGAATATGGAATTTGCTGCCAGAGGATGTAATGATAGCCACAGGCATAGATGGCTTTAAAAGGGGATTAGAAAAATTCATGAAGAATATGTCTGTCAGTGGCTACTAGGGACTAAAGGAAAACTCCACATTCAGAGGCAGTCAGCCTCTGAATCCCAGTGCCAGGAGGTAACATCAGGAGAAGGCCCTGTTGTTGGACCACTAGAGGAATTGGTTCCTGTATAGGAGAGGATGCTGGACTAGATGGACCATTGGTCTGATCCAGCGAGGCTCTTCTTGTATTCTGGAACTGTAGCACAAAAATGGTGAAAAACGCCAGAGAAAATAATAAATTATGTGAGTTAGGTACAAAATTGGAGGCGTTTTTTTTTGTTTGGGTATCGGGACATTGTAATGTAAAAAACTCATTGTTAGAGTTAAAAAACAAAATTATAGTATACAGTCATAGTACTCTGGGTAATTTGATTCACTGCCAGATAACAAATATTTCCCCCCTCCATAGCAAAGACTGAACTCCGTGTGCCCAGGTTGTTCATTTGGGGGACAAAATCCCCCCCAGATGAGTGAATCAAAAAGTTGATGAGAGTGAATGAGCTGAGGAGGGGGAAAAAACTATTTTCCTTCCTAATTGCTTTTTTGTCCACGTGCCCCATGGACCAAATCTGCCTTATAAAGACCCAACAGTTCTGTGACTGTCATGTGTGAAGTTTGAGCCTAAGAATTAATTTAAAAATTTGTAATCTGTGAGGAACAAACTCCCAAGGTAGTAGGGGTTTTGATGATTCATCCACCACTTTCTTCTCAAGAGTATCTTTGAAACATGAAAACATTTGAAACTTCCTGTTGTCGTACTCTTGAAGGGTTGAATCGCTTGTGGGGAGGGCAGGGTATAAATAGAATAAAATAAAATAAATAAATTCGAAGCAAGACCAAAGTTATGTTCTGCTAGTAATTCTATAATGAGATATTAATACCTTTTCTGCTGTTTTTTTTTAATTCAGGGTCCTCCTGGCATACCAGGTATGAAGGTAAGTGCCTTGTGTTTCTGAAGATAATTGCTAGGGGGTTGAATTGTGTATTTGATTGCTTGCTACCTGGCAGGCCTGTGCTTGTGAAGGAAAAGAAAGATAATTTAAATTAAAACATTCTGAAAGCATGACTTGAATCGCTCTGTAGCAAGTGGACCCATTTGCCTATCTAGTTTCCACAGCTTTGCTTTCTAGCAGTCACTTTCTAGCAGTGTAGCTAAATCTGGTAACTTAGTGGGAAAGGGTTTTATGTTTTAACTGAGAATGGTAATTTGAATTGTACTTCGGGGATCTGAGTACCTACACTCATATTTAGGTATCATATTTCAAGCAAATCTGAAATGGACCAAGTGCATCCACTATCTTAAAGGGAAAGTTGACCTAGCATTATTGGCGCTTAAAAAAAAATTCTACACCGAAGGAGCCCAATACATTCTGGCCCTTCTGAAAGCATATCGAGTCTTAATTTTACCTCGTATTTTGTATGGCTCCCCAGTATGGTTCACAGGTCTGGTAGACCTTTTGGAAAGAACTCAATTAACCTTTTTTCATAAAATTTTATCTTTGCCACCAACTATTGCTTCCTCGGTGATACATTTAGAGTTAGGGTTACCAAAGATCTCAACCTTGATTTGGAAAGCTATAGTCAGCTATAAATATAGATTGTTGACTGCTGAAAATCTTCCGACTTTGACTTCTCTATCAGTTCAAGAATGATACAGGCAAGGATGGAATAATGCTGTGGATACAAAATGTAAACAACTAAACATACATAAAACAGGGAACTTAACATCTAAAATTAGAACAGTGCTCAACAGAAAATTAATGGAGCACGACTGGAATGCGTTACAAAGGGATACCACACGGAAATGCTCACTGCTTTATGGGGGGATTAAAAACTCCATCAAATTTGACGTACCACACTATTTGTACACGCCATCTGTCCCTAAGTTGAGAAGAGCATATATGGTGGCACGCTGCAATGCATTCCCATCTGCACAGATGAAGGGTCGTTTTCAGGGCATTCTAGCAAGTCAATGGTATTGCGACTGCCCATTAGCAACTATAAACTCACTTGCCCATATATTTTTTTGTTGCCAAAAACATGCAGTTGCGAGAGAAAAGTTCCTGAGGAAATTGCTATTAAAATGTTCTTCCTTTTCTGAATCTACAAGGTTGAGACTTCTGCCGAATACTCGATGCAATGATTTATTTATTATTTATTTATTAATGCAATTTCTACCCCAGCCTCTCCGCGAATGGGCTCATAGTATAATTGTATAATAGATGTGGCACATTTCTGTTATACTGTCTTTCTAAATGTTTAAAACCTTTTAAAAGTTTAAAATTAACTTTTATGGTGTATGGCCTACAGGCTTTTAAACCTAATGAACTGAGCTGAAACACTCATAGATATCCTCCATTTATGGTGCTGTGTTATTTTGCATTGGTGGACAATTGTGGCAGTCATCCTTAAAAGTCCCACCTCTCCTCCAGGGCTCTGAACCAATCCTTGTGATTTAGGCCTCACGCAGATCTAAGGGATTGTCGGCCAGTTGGAGCCCAGGGAACTCTGCTGGGTGGGTGGGGCTGAGCTAGGCTTCGTTTAAAAAGGGGGAGGAAACCTTTTTGATGAGGATTTGGTGGCTCTGGAAAGGAGCATCAGCTTAGCCAGGCTTTTATGGGGCTTTTTAGTTAGGGTTTGGGAATCAGCTGAGGGAAGAAAGCTGATTTTAGTGTGTCAAATAAGCATCCTGTTGAGGGCCCATCATTCCTAACTGGTGGGTGTGCAGGTTCTGTGAGAGAAAATAGCAGCCTTGAACCTGCTGAGGTAACCTGACCAGAGAAAGAGGAATCAAATCATCCCTCAGGAGTTATTCCTACCTGGTGGGTGTGCAGGTTCTGTGGAAAGGTGCTCTGTGAGAGAAAAGAGCAGCCCTTGAACCTGCTGAGGTAACCTGACCAGAGAAAAGGGAATCAAATCTTCCCTCAGGCGTTATTCCCTTTACTTGACAGTCAGCTTTACTTCATATATCTGAGTCATCCACACGTCACATTTACCTTATTAAATACTTTGTTTTCTGTTAAATAAACCTTTGCTGTTTATCTTTATCTGAGTCTTGCCTGTCAAGTCAGACATCTAAGCAGCAGGGGGTCTCTTATTTACTTTACATACAAGTACAGCTTTAGTCTAGCGGGTTTGCGGATAAGAGACCTTTAGGAAGCACATAGCTTAGGTGCTACCAGTCTTTATTTTAAAGCTTGCGTCCCCCTTTTTATTTGATTGTGGGCATTTGGGGGTGTAAATAATCTATAGGCGAGGCCATGGGGGGATTGGATAGTATTCAGTCCAGAAGGCAGTTGCCTCAGAGTTTCCCCCTCCCCCTCCTCATAGCCACCCCAGGAAGTTACTTGGATATTGTGAAAGGGGGAAAGATGCCGGTTTTGCAAACACTACTTATAGGCTGATATTCAAGATGCAGAGAAGATGAAGAATGGCTGCGATCGCATGCACAATTTGCTGTGCCATAGGGGCGAATGCCGGGCGGATTTAACAGGTGCGATCAGACATGAACATCTGGCCAGCGCCCCACACCCGTTGGCAACCCGTTTTGCTCTGCCGCAAGAGCGGAGTTAAAAGACTCTAGGGAAAGTCCACTATCAAACAGGTTGCTACGGGCCACGGATGAACTTTCCCCTGTGTGATCGTGCCAGCGTGCTCTCATGGCGTCAGGATAGTCTAATCAGGCCATCCTGACTCTGTGCCTCCCCCCACCCCCTTCCCAGTATGCGCATCATCGCATACTGCCAGAGGAAGCCCTCAGTGTGGAGATGCGATTCATCGACCCCCCATTTAAGCGCATCGGAAACACATGGCAAAAACCAATTCACCCCCGGTTTGCATCTGATCACGCAGTGGCAGGCTGCCCCCACAGCTCTCACGGACTGTGCGATCGCACAAATGCGGGTCAAATTGCTACAGAGCAAATAGCCGTACCATTGTTTGATATATGGCTCTTGAAATATATTTCCTTGAAATATTTCCAAGAGCATGGGGTTGCAATGGGGGATGTGTGAGGATATTTAGGGGAATTAAAGATTACTAGCCACATCAGTCGCATCATTCATTTTTGCACTGAATGTGCTGTGGTTCTGGTGTTGCTGTTTATATTGAGGAGAGCACCTTTACGAAATAATAAACTACACTTTGTGAAAGGCCAAAGACCAGTATCGTCTATTAGCCTTCTGCTGGGTGAATTAAGACATGTTTCTGTGCACTTCTAAAAGTATTTTTCATTTTAATGTAATCTCATTCTGCTAATGCTTTCAGTCGGCCAGTTTCTTCTTAAACGTGATCATTTAGAAAGTTCCCTCTCTCCCTTATTATTATGGATTATTTAAACTGTTGTCCTGAGATTTAAGGTGACTGCACATTCAAGATGAGCATAAATGTGAGTGCGCAGAGGAAAACAGTGTATTCCTTGATAGCAGGCCTATAGCCAGGATTTTTTAAGTCAGGGGGCATTTAAATTTCTTAGGGGGCACTGGCTAATCAAATTAATCCAGGGGAGAAGGCCGTGACACCCTAGGCTAGATGGGAAGTCGGGGGGCCTTGCCAGCAAGTCAGGGGGCCTAGCCCCGAGATGCCCCACTGTAGCTACGGGCCTGCTTGATAGCCCAAATATTATTGATGGATGCTGTAAGTAAATGGAAAATGGTCAAATGAATAAATGATTGGAAAGTTTCTGTTGAAGAATTCTTGCTTCTGCTAGTGCAATAAGAGTGCCTGCAAGATACTAGTGAGTGTTTAGTATAGCGTTGATCTGCCTTTGTTGCAGCCAGCTCAGGTGGTGGTTTTCTGGAGGTGGTGGCAGCTACAAGCATGGACAGTTTCAAGAGGGAATTAGATAAACATATGGAGCAGAAGTCCATCAGTGGCTATTAGCCACAGGGTATAGATGGGAATTCTCAGTCTGGGGCAGCTGATGCACTCTATTCTTGGTGCTGGAGGGGGCAGCAGTGGGAGGGCTGCTAGTATCCTGGCCCCACTGCTGGACCTCCTGATAGCACGCCGCTGTGTGACAGAGTGTTGGACTAGATGGGCCATTGGCCTGATTCAACATTGGCTTCTCTTATGTTCTTATGTTTTCCTTCGTCTGATTTTCTTGTGCCTTTTAGGGTGATCCTGGGGAAATAATCACGTCTCCGTTGCCAGGACAAAAAGGCGATCCAGGATTTCCAGGTCTTCCAGGAATACCAGTAAGTTGACACCTTCATCATACTGTGCAACAAAAGGCATTTGCTCAGTGTTGTAGAGCATTATTTTACTGGCTATTGCAGTGTTCCACACTGGAGACCTTATTTTTGCAAGAAGTTCAAACTCCAAAACTTAGCAGTTGACTATAATTGTAAGCTGCTGTTCAGTGCAGGGCCACAAGAGAGAGCTGGAGGACACAACACTCAAAGCTTTTGGCCAGAGGATTATGTTCTTGGTAGAATAACACCTGCCTGACAAGGGTTTTGGCCAAACAGTACATTTTGGCCACTGACAAATATTATTGGGCTCATTTGGCAGAAGCATTCAGTGCCTTGTGTTCACAGCCTCCTGTTTGGAAGCTATGACTGCAGGGAAATTGCTTCCAAAACCAAATACTTTACTTGCCATTTGGCCCAGCAGTAACAGTTTTCTTTTGGGTCTCTGACTCTCCCACAGTTCTGTTACACGTACAGCAGTATTTAATACCATGCCAGTGCATCAAGAAACCATCTCCCTGATCATAACTCTCTCCTTTTTTAACAGGGGGCATATTTTGTGTTAAATGAGGGCTGGAGCAAACGTAGTTCTGGCCACTGATAGGGGAAAGTGCATGTGTATTTATGAAGGTATTCTCCCTTTCACACCTAAAGCAGGAAGAAGAAGTGTTTATTTTTTTTAACAAAAACAGAGCATGTGGGCAAGGAAAGCTAAACTGTGCCCTCTTGCACCTTACCCGATTGAGTTTTGCTCATTTTCAGCACTTCTAGCCTGGTTCCCTTCTGGTATTGGAGCCTGGCTGGGAGAAAAATCTTTAAAGCACCAGAACATAATGGAAGAAAGTGAAGGGTGGGGACACAGTCTCTGCCACTGTGCTCCAGATGTGAATGGGCAGGTGTGTGTAACTGAGTCAGTGTCAAGAACTGGATGTTCAAATCCCCACTCTGCCTTGAAGCTTATGGAGGGACCAGTCACTCTCTACCTCACCTGCCCCATGGGATGGTTGTGAGACTAAAAACATATGAGGGTGTGAGCTACATACTCCATCCCTTGGAGGAAGGGTGGGATCAAAATGTGCTAGATAGATAAACACATGCAGATCCCTCTGTTGCACCTGGTATGATGCAGATTCATTCCTGTGGGAGCTGAGATGGAGGAAGAGCTCTCTTGCCCGCTCTGTCCCAGAATGAACAGGGTCTCAAGCAGGGTCTTTCCTTGAGCCACTCAGCTTCCCACTCCTTTTTTGCAAGGCAAGACAAAGGCCAGCGGGCTTCAACAGCTAAGGTGCTGATGGGAGAGAACTCTGTTAGAGATCCTATGCAGGATAGGCATTTGTGAAATCCTTGGACTGCACCGGCTCATTTGAAGAAAAGCAGTGGAACTGGGAGCGAGATGCTGAGATTCTGGGAACTGGATTGAATACCCCAATGCCAGACCTCTCTAGTTGCTGAGCTCTGCTCTGTCTTTCTATGCAGAAGTATGCTGATTGGTTTGCAGAGTCTCATTGCCTGCTGGGAAATGTTTTAGTAAAATCAGTGCAGAGAATCAATGCTATCTACTGGGCAGTCTGTATCTGACTCCTATCCACCATTTGTACCTCCATCGGCATTTAGTTGTTAGTTTGCTGGTTTAAATAATTTCCATCCTGTTGCTGGTTTAAATAATTTCCGAATAAAATACTTGCCCAAAGCAGCTAATAAAATTCAAGTCATTGATCTGAATGCCCACAAGCCAGCTGAAACAAAAGCTGTGCAGGCCCTCAAAGGAAATGGACAAAAACGGGGCTTCCGGTCGGAGTAAAATGGCGAATTGACACACTTTGCGAGTTGTGCAGAGTGTACTGCGGCATCTGACGACAGTCTGGGCTTTATCTGGCCCAGCGCAGCACTCTCCAGGCGGGGGAGTGGCAAGCAAGCAGCGAAGCCTGAGGGGGAGTTGAGATCGGTGTGGATAAGTTTCGGAGGAAGCTTGTTTACACTTTGATCTCCTTCCGTGAAGAGGGCAGTTGCAAATCAACTCTACAGATGCCAGCTGGGCTGAGAATTCAGCATAAATTCGCCATCTACCGATCTCTTTATCATCAAGATTAACATCGTTTACAGAAGAAGCACCGCGAAACCCCGAGATTACAAGCAAGGTAACAAACGAATAAGTGCTTACCGGTTTAAAGAAGAATGTGAAATTGAAACGTACGGATAAGCGTTGAAACCTTTAAGGAACTATTCCGCTTGAATTAAAAGTAAAACGAAAGCTTTCCTTTAGAGAAAAAGGCTGAAAAGTGACTTTGTTTTGCATTCCTGTGGTCAGTCAAGTCTAAACTTTACGTAGCAGAAACGAAACTAACTGTGACTCTATGATACAGAAAGTGGGCTAGAGTGGAGGTTTTAGAAGCTGTTGTGCTGGAAACGGACGGACATTTTATTGTGTGACACCACCCTTACCGGAAGTTGGATTACAGAGACGGACAGATGAACAGGAAGTTTGGAAGGAGCCTACTCTAGCTGGAAAATCATAGAGAAATTGCGCCCGACATTTTGGGGAGGACTAAATTCTAGAAAGCTATTTTCAAGCCGAAAAAGCGTTTAAACAAGTTTTAAAGGTGGCGATTTGGCTTGAAGACTGCTAATATAAAGACTGACTAGCATTGAAGTTGTCTCCAAGACGGATTTGAGGTCAAGACCCAGAGCTGCTTCATCACCTAGCCCAAGAATGACTGCAAAGGAAAAAAAGAGTGGCAAGCAGCTATGGAAGCGATGGAAAAACGGATGACCGAAGTGGTGCAGAATTTTGGAAAACAAATAGAATCACAGCTGCAACAACAATTGCAACAACAGCTGCAAATTCAATTGGAGCAAATAGAACAAGTGCAAGTCCAAGTACAGAAAAAAATATGGAAGAACTGAAAGAACTGGTACTTACAGAAGTGTCAGGGATAAAAAAAGATACAGAAGAACTCAAAAAGGAAGTCAAAAGTCTGGTGACAAAATCTGAAGATATGGAACAAAAGGTTAAAAAAACCCTGTCAGAAAATACAAGGCTGGAGACCATGATGGAATATAGGGCTACTCAGAATCATCTGAGATTGAGAGGGATAGAAGAGGAGGAAGATCAGGATCTACGGGCTCTAGTAATTAAGACATTGACAACTTATGTAGGGGAAGATGAGGGAGATTTGGATGCAGACTTTGACTTGATTTATAGAGTAAATTCAGCTTATGCCAAAAGAAAGCAATTACCCAGAGATGTGATTGTTCAATTCGTGACAACAAAGATGAAGGAAGACGTTTTCAAGAAACAATTTACACAACCGTTGGAAATTAATGGAAAGAAAATAATAATTCTGAGAGAAATTCCGAGATCGATTCTACAAGACAGAAAGAAATTCAAGAAATTGACAGACAGACTAAAAGAAATGAACATTAGGTTCAGATGGGAGATTCCATATGGACTTACATTTATGTACAACTCGGTGAGATCTACTCTTAAATCTGAAGGAGATTTATACAGATTTAAAGAGAGCAATCTGGATGATTTTAAAGATATTTAACTCAACACCATTATGGATTACAAATTTTTATCTTGGAACGTAAATGGACTAAATTCACCAAGTAAAAGAAGATTAGTGAATCATTGGCTGGAGAAACAAAAATGTAATATAATTTGTTTACAAGAAACACATATTAGAAAACAAGACAATAAATATTTGACTAATAAAAAATTGGGAGAAGAATTTCATTCCTCAGCAATTAATAAGAAAAAAGGAACAGTGATTTATATTTCAAAAGAATTGGATCCTAAACAAATTTTCTCGGATAAAGAAGGAAGGTATGTTGGCGTGGAAATATGGATGTACAGAAAAAAGACATTGCTTGTAAATATATATGCACCCAATGGTGCAAAAGAGACTTTCTTTAACGATTTGACCAAAGAGTTGGAGTGTTTAAATTATGACCAAATTGTTCTTGCTGGAGACTTTAATGGTACAGTGAACAACACATTGGATAGAAAATCCAAAGCAAGTGGAGAGACAGTCGGAAAGTTACCAAAAAATTTCTTTCAATTGATGAAGCAAGAGAAACTGGAAGACGTTTGGAGGAAGTGGAATCCTAAGACTAAGGACTACACGTTTTATTTGAATAGACATAACTCCTTTTCTCGAATTGACATGATTTGGATGTCAGAGGAGATGGCGCAAAAAACTTATAAAATACAAATTTTACCGAAAACTAACTCTGATCATAATCCCCTACTTTGGATATCTAAAGCAAAACCTAAACAGTTATATTGGAGAATTAATGAAGATTTATTGGATCAAAAACAAATTAATGAAATCTTAAAAAGGAAACGAAAAGTTTTTTTGAACTGAATTTGAATAAAGGTACGGATATACAAGTTGTATGGGATGCGTACAAAGCGGTAATGAGAGGTATCCTTATCTCTCTGAACTCCAAGGACAAAAAGCAAAAGATCCAACAACAGAAAGACCTTCATGAAAAAATTCGACAAAAAGAAAAGGAATTAAAGAAAAGACCTGGGAAGAAGAAGATTATTAAAGAGATCCACTTTCTGCAAGATCAGCTGAATGTTTTATTAAACAGAGAATTATATTGGAATTTGAAGAAATTACAGCAAAAAGCATTTGAGGGTGCAAACAAACCAGGAAAGTTTTTAGCATGGCAATTGAAAAATAGAAAAGAAAGGAATTTTATATCAAAGATTACTGAAGATGGAAAGGATGTTATGAGCTTGAATGGTATAAAAAGAGCTTTCTTTAAATATTACGCCAAATTATTCAAAAAGAAAGGAATTGATCAACAGAGAATTAAGAAATATTTGGAGACTATTGAAGTTCCAGAGCTGGGAAAACAAATTAAGGAATCATTAAATGGTTTAGTAACGAAAGAAGAAGTGACAATGGCGATAGAAGATGCAAAGTTGGGCAAAGCTCCAGGACCAGATGGCTTTACAGCAAAGTTTTATAAGAAATTTAAAGAGGAGCTAACCCCTATTTTAGTACTTCTGTCGAATGAGATAAGAAAGACCAAATGGATCCCAGATTCATGGAAAGAAGCAAATATTTCATTGATACCTAAAGAAGGTTTGGATTTGACTCAAGTAAAGAATTATAGGCCAATATCGCTATTAAATAACGATTACAAATTATTTGCAAAAATAATTTCGGAGAGACTGAAAAAATATCTGAAAGATACAATAGCGGAAGAACAAGCTGGATTTTTACCAAACAGACAAATCAGAGACAATTTAAGAGTGGTGATAGACGCAATTGAATACTACGACAAGCATCCTGAAAAAGAAGTTGGATTCCTTTTCCTAGATGCGGAAAAAGCTTTTGACAATTTAAATTGGGAGTTCATGCTGCAAGTTATTGAAAAAATGGATATTGGACAGTCCTTTTTAAACATGATTGTGGCAATATATTCAGAACAAAAAGCGGCTTTGAATATAAACAAAGAAAAGACGGACTTCTTCCAAGTCCAAAAGGGAACACGTCAAGGCTGCCCGTTATCTTCGTTGTTGTTTATTTGGATATTGGAAATATTATTGACAGCGATAAGAAAAGATAACAGTATTGAAGGACTTACAGTGAAAGGTTTTGCCTATAAATACAGGGCATTTGCAGATGATGTAATGTTTATGATCCAAGACCCAATTGAGAAAATACCACAACTGATGGAAAAAATTGAAGAATTTGGTTCAGTTGCGGGATTTTATGTTAATAAAAGTAAAACCAAAGTGATGTGCAAAAATATGACGAAACAAAGACAAACAGAACTTCAAGAGAAAATTCAATGTGAAGTAGTTACAAAGACTAAATATCTTGGAATTGAATTAACCATGAAAAATATTGACTTGTTTAAAAACAATTATGAAAAGGTGTGGCACAAGATTCAGCAAGATATGAAGAAATGGGACACTTTGAATTTATCATTGATGGGAAGAATCGCGACTGTAAAAATGAATATTTTACCGCGTTTGATGTTTCTATTTCAGACTATTCCAATACTAAAACAAAGGAAAGTACTGGATTCGTGGCAGAAAGAATTATCCAAATTCGTATGGGCAGGAAGAAAGCCAAGGATTAAAATGAAAATTTTATGTGACGCAAGAGAGAGAGGAGGTCTACAACTACCAAATCTAAGACTGTATTATGATGCCGTCTGTTTAACATGGTTGGAACAGTGGATTAATCTGGAGAATAAGAAGCTATTGGCCCTGGAAGGGCATGATAACAAATTCGGATGGCATGCATATTTATGGTATGGAAAAGTAAAAATGGATAAATTTTTTAAACACCACTTTGTAAGACAATCACTGTTCGAGACATGGATGAGATATAGAAAATTCTTCTCAGAAGAAAGACCACTTTGGATTGTACCAGCTGAAGTGATTAATCCATATTCAAGAAATCAAGGGCTAGACTGGCTACCTTATAAAAATCTCTTAAAATCTGAAGGGAAAAATTTTGTGTTAAAAGACAGATTTGATGTTGAATTTGAATATGATTGGTTGAAGTATAGACAGATTTATGATTTATTTAAGACCGATAAAAGAGAACATGGTTTTAGAGAAAAGAATATTGAAATTGAAACTGTATGGCTTGAGAAAGGCAAAAAAATGATTTCTAAACTGTATAAGGTTCTATTGAAATGGTATACTGAGGATGAAGTTGTAAAAGAGCAAATGATAAAATGGACTGTAAATGTTAATACTGAGATATTAATGACATCTTGGGAATACTTGTGGAAAAAGTCAATGAAAATTTCAACTTGTGTAAATGTTAAAGAGAATTGTTATAAAATGATGTACAGATGGTATATGACGCCCAAAAAAATTGCTATCATAAATGAAAGTATGTCTAATAAATGTTGGAAATGTAAGAAACATGAAGGGTCTTTTTACCATATGTGGTGGACATGTGATAAAGCAGTAAAGTATTGGACAGAGATCCACAATGAGATACAAAAAATTCTGAATTGTACTTTTAAGAAAGACCCACAGATGTTATTGTTAGGTCTTAAAATGGAAGAAATAAATGTAGCCAAGAGAACACTACTATGGTACTTGACTACAGCAGCAAGACTGACTTTTGCTCAATGTTGGAAACAAGATAAAGTACCTGAAACATGGGAATGGATTAAAAAGACGTTGTTTTTGGCGGAAATGGACAAGTTAACAAGAAAGTTAAACAACGAAGAAGATGAAACTTTTTTTAAAGATTGGAAAGACTTTCAAAAATATTTGTTGAAAAATTGGGACATTAAAAGTGGTTTGATTTGCTTTGACAGTTATTAAGAAGAAACGGAAAGAGAATTAGACTTTTGTATTGTTACCGTTAGTAAGAGAAAATAAGTTTAGAAGTAATTGTAATGGAATAAGAGAGATATTAATGGGGTTGGAGCAGTGCTGGAAGCCTGATGTGGGGGGAGAAAGGGAAAAAAGAAAAATGGGTATGTATTGGTATGTTTAAATTGTATGAACTTGTGATATATCCAATAATAAATTGTATTTACAAAAAAGGAAATGGACAAAAACAATTAGCAACACAGATCAGAGAGAGAGAGAACCAGTCTTGTCATCCCAAAGTGTAGCAAAACAGGCAGGTGTTTGCCTGGTACCTAAAGGCAATAGAAGAAATGCCTGGTACCTAAAGGCAATAGAAGAAATGCCTGGTACCTAAAGGCAATAGAGGAAGTGTCAACTGAATATTATAGCAATTCCAAAGGGCACCACCACCAAGAAGGCCCTGTCTCTGGGCCCCCCCATCTCACTTTGGAAGACAAAGGAATCCATGGAAGGGCATCCAGTGAGGGCCATAATGGTGGGCAGGTTCATGTGAATGCAAGATATCCTGGGCCTAGACTATTTAAGTTCTGAAAGTCCCTTTATTAACCTTGTAATTTTGAAATAGGCATTGTTGAACAATGGAAGTCTCTGTTGACTGAGAATATGAAGAGACATAGAGTTCAGCAGTTCCAAAGATGGGGCCAACACAGAAAAAGACAGTGATGTGATGGTACTTTCAGATTCCCTAACTGGAATGTATCATATGAAACTAGTTGATTGGACCTTCTGAACTTCTTGGATGAGGGGAAGGCCCTTTCTTCTGGAGGAAAGAGCCGCTGCTAGCAGAACAGCTCTGCAGGATTTTTTACACCTTTTGTGTTTGTCTTGTCTTCTGTCTTCCTAAAGGCAAAGGCAGCAGCGGGCAGAACTAAGGCCTGTTGCTGTAAGGGCCGAAAGTGCTGATGGTAATGAGATGGTGGGAATTTAAAATATGTTACATTTTAAATTGGCTTGACCTGGAGCCAAGTAGGAATAATGTTCAGTGTCAGCTGAACTTGAACCCATTGCATGGAGAACTGAAAGCAAGTTGCGTGTTCCTTTCCCTCCTTTTGTGCAGTTTCCCATTCAGTTGCAGTTTAGTGGTTAGGACTTCCTCTTCAGACCAGCACTAGAAACCATCCTTCGACATGGGGAATGGAGGGCCACAGTTTGTGGCTCTGGACAACACAGTACAACTGTGATTAGTGCTAAACTGTGAATTGAATGGGAAACCATGCAGTTGGGTCAAGGGGGCAGCACGAGAGCTTGCAACTTGTTTCTGATCTTCCAAATGGTGGCTTGAAGGATAATCAGCCACGTGATCCACTGTCTTTTCCCCTCATATCCACTGCCAAGCAACCCTTACCTTTTTCTTCTCTCCTCCTTCCAGGGCCCCTCCGGCCCCATTGGAGTGCAAGGTCCCATTGGTCCTCCTGGGTCACCAGGTTTGATGGTATGTTTCCTCAACTTCCTTTGACTAGCCTGCAGAGCAAGTCAGTGGCACCAGATGAGAATCCGAGCTGCTGGGCAGGAGATTCTCTAGTGCTTTCAGAACTGGGGGAGGGCGGGGGCCGTTCTTCCACTCTCTTACTATGCTTGTCATTTAACAGGGTCTTCCTGGTCCCCCAGGATATCCGGGCCCAAAGGTACCTCTTGCCTTTTTTGCGTGTTTCTTTATTTTCCACTGTTCTGCTTTGTGTCCTTGACCGTCTTTTATCTCTTTGTAGGGCAATATGGGCTTGAACTTCCAGGGGCCCAAAGGAGAGAAGGTAAGCTTGGAACACTGAGCTGACACTTTGAGGTAGTTGACCCACAGTTCGCCTAGCGCTGTCTCTTCATACTGAAAAGGTTGATCAAATTAATGAGTCTTGCTCTCTCTTGGGGAACCAGGGTGAACAGGGGCTACAAGGACCCCCGGGGCCACCAGGACAGATCGGTGAACAGAAAAGACCAAACGACGTGGAGTTTCAGAAGGGAGATCCGGTGAGTGAGGGGAAACTGCTCTGTTGGCCTGCTCTTGTCCACTGTCTTTGCAGGAACTCCCAGTGACATCAAAGCATGCTAAGGAGTGCTTACAGAAGTCCGATTAATTAATCACGTAAATCCAAAAGCAGCGGTAGGGTAACAAGGCCATATGTGTGGTTATACCTGGCCTGTATTCATGTGCTCACTCTGTTATTAAAAGTTAATCCGTTGTGAGAAAGGCTGACCAAATCCCTGACTTGAGGGTCTTTCTGTATGCACAGGGTTGCATTATGGACCTGTCCAAACTGCTTGGTACATTGAGGGTATTTTTGGCATTGACCTGGATAGCCCAGGCTGGCCCGATCCTGAAAGCTAAGCAAGGTTGGTCTTGGTTAGTACTTGGATGGGGAGACTACCAAGGAAGTCCAGGATTACTGTGCGGAGTCAGGCAATGGCAAACCGCTTGAGTTTTAAACTACATCTTATCTCTTCCTCATGGTTGACAGGGTGTTCCAGGTGACCGTGGTCCACCAGGCCCCCCTGGGCCACAAGGTCCTGCTGTAAGTAACTTCAAAAATGTTATAAGTGAAGTTGTGGTGCAGAACTGTATGGTCTATGCATTTGTGAGTTAATTGTCTGGCCGTGTTTTTTGTTTGCAGGGCTTTCCAGGTGGTGGAAAAGGTGAAAAAGGTGAGCAAGGAGAACCAGGCAAAAGAGTAAGTAACTTATTTGAACCCAACATTTATCTTTCCAAACTTGTATAGCTTTTGGAATTGAGGTTGGGCCACCAAATACTTGGTAAGAACATTTCCTTTCTCCTATGGTCTGCTTACAATAGCATGTATGAAACAGCTGGGATTGGATTTTTCTGGGTAAATAGGGCCTACTGGTACCACAAGCTTGAGAGCACACGCTTTGGCTCTGGATTCATTAATCTGGAGTGACTACGGTTTCCTGGAGCCAGACTCAAGGTAGACACTGAAAACTGTATACCATATGGTCACTGCTTTAACTGTGTAGAGACTCAGTCTTTTCTAGACTCCAGTTGGATAACAGACCATGATGTGTGATTGTTCAGAATTGTGACATGGCCAGGCAGAGGGAGGTGGAGAGGACACAACCGCTTGGTGAGAGTCTGCCAACAGACAGTCTCCAGTGAAAGTGCAGTCACCAGTACAGAGCTTGAAATCATAAGGGAAATGAACAGAACTGCAAGACTGCAACAGATCCTCCAATTGTCTTTTATAAGACCGTGGTGGTAATGATGACCAATAAAGCCAACGTTTTACAAGTATGATTTCTGCAGGAGCCAGTGTGGTGTAGTGGATGGACCAGTTCTGGGTGCCAGCAGCTATGTTGCAGGAATGGGGGGATGGCATGAAGGGAAAAACAAAATACCTTCCCCATTTTCTGCCCTCATGCTATAGTCCTGATCCAAATTGGGCTCCCATGCACCTGATCATAGAGATTTTAAAGTGCTGGGTGCTCCAGACAAGGAATTCCCCATTTCTTACTTTGTTTGGCCTTCAGCCATGAAGCTGACTAATTTGGGCCAGTCAGCCTCTGTCCGGCTATCCAGCCCCACAGGGAGAAGGATGTGAAATGGAGGAGAAGAGCACCACATATGCTGCCCTGAGCTCACTGAGGAAGGTTGGGATAAAAAATATGCCAGTTGTCATGTAAAGTCATTCCCCTAAACATCTTTTTAAACTTGTATGTTGATCTACAGTGTTATTTCATACATACTAAGGCAGCTGCCGTTACTACTGTTCTTTTGTGTTGTTATCAAACACACCACATGTCAAGGATTTTTTTTCCTGCCAGTTACTAACTCCCTGTGGGTTTTGTCTGATGTTCTAGAATATCCTGTAAATTTTAGCATGGCCTCACGGTGATGAAAGTAACATCGTACTGCAATATCAATTCCCCTCCCAGCTTCTTGTGCCACTTTGAAAACCACATTCCATCTCTTCAGCATTATACCTTCTCCTTTTCTTTTTTAAAAATAATAAAATGTGTAGATGGTGCTGCTCTTTTCTAGTTACATGGGGGTGACAGTATGGCCACTAGGGGTGTGCGTTCAATATAAACTGAACCAAGTAACTACTTAAGCTGAATATTTACTTAAGCTGACTACAGATCAGTATTACTTAAGCCAAATACAGATCAGAGATCTGTATTCAGTTACCAATATAGCTGAGCCCCCCAAAAGCTGGGTTTTTTTTTTAACTTTTATTCGGATCAGCTATACCGCAAGCCACGTGAGGTGAGGTGGCACAGAGCTCTCAGCTCCGCACTGCCCAGCTGATCCTCTCGTACAGCTCCAAGCTGCAAGGGAGGATCAGCTGGGGCAGCATGGAGCTGAAAGCTCCGTGCTGCCTCGGCTGGGACTGGCTGGCTCCTCTTGCAGCTTGGTTTCATAGAATCATAGAATGTTAGAGTTGGAAGGGACCTTGCAGGTCATCTAGTCCAACTCCCTGCACTCTGCAGGAACACAGCCGAAACCCCTACATACCTACAACATACCCAAAAGATGGTTGTCCAGTCTCCTCTTGAAAACGTCCAGCGAAGGAGCATCCACCACCTCCCGAGGCAGTCTGTTCCACTGCTCAACCACTCTTACAGTCAGGAAGTTTCTCCTGATATTAAGCCGGTAACGACTCCCTTGTAATTTCCACCCATTAGATCTAGTCTTGCAATCCGGAGCAAGAGAGAATAGATACACTCCATCTTCTACATGACAGCCCTTCAAATACTTGAAGACTGCAATCATGTCCCCTCTAAACCTTCTCTTTCCCAGGCTAAACATACCCAACTCCCTCAGCCTTTCCTCATAAGACTTGGACTCCAACCCTCTCACCATCCTGGTCGCCCTCCTCTGGACCCGCTCGAGTTTGTCAACATTCTTCCAAAAATGTGGTGCCCAAAACTGGACACAGTACTCCAGGTGGGGCCTGACCATAGCAGAATACAGCGGAACTATCACCTCCCGTGATCTGGACACAATGCTTCTGCTAATGCATCCTAAGATTGCATTAGCTTTCTTCACAGCCGCATCACACTGCAGGCTCATGTTTAGCTTGTGATCAACCATAACACCTAGATCCCTTTCACATGTGCTGCTGTCAAGCCAAGTCCCTCCCATCCTATATCTGTGCCTTTGATTTTTTGTACCGAAGTGTAGGACTTTGCACTTATCTCTATTGAAATTCATTTTATTTGTCTCAGCCCACTGTTCCAGCCTATCAAGATCCTTCTGAATCCTGACTCTGTCTTTTTCAGAATTAGCAATCCCACCCAGCTTTGTGTCATCTGCAAATTTGATAAGCATCCCCTCTATGTCTTCATCCAGGTCATTTATAAAAACATTGAATAACACCGGGCCCAGGACCGAGCCCTGTGGTACTCCACTCGAGACTTCCCTCCTCTTAGACGCAGAGCCATTTACGAGCACTCATTGGGTATGATTTTTCAACCAACCATGAATCCACCCAACGGTTGCGCCATCCAGCCCACACTTAACCAGCTTATCCTCAAGGATATCATGAGAAACTTTGTCAAATGCTTTACTGAAATCTAGATACACTATATCCACGGCATTGCCAGAGTCAACCATTTTAGTAACTCTGTCAAAAAAGGAGATAAGGTTAGTCTGGCATGACTTATTCTTCATAAACCCATGCTGGCTATTACCAATTAACTCATTTTGTTCAAGGTGTTCACAGACAGAGCGTTTAAACCAAGATGCAAGAGGAGCCAGCTCTGGATCGGCTGGGGCAGCAGGAGCCAGCTCCATTCCACCCTACATGGGGTTGGCTCCTCTTTGCAGCCAAACTGCAAAGAGGAGCTAGCCCAGGCTCTGACTTTTGCAAGGCATGGAGGGGGAAAAGGCTCTCTTTAAATGCCTTTTTTCCTTCCATGCTTTTTTGCAAGCCATGGCACAAGTAAACTCCAAAATGGTAAGTTGACCTGGAAGCCTTCCAGGTGAACTCGCTGCTTTGGCGTTCACTTGTGATGTGGCTTCAAAGGCATTTAAAGAGACAGTGTCTCTTAAATGCTTTCCCCTCCATTGGAAACAATAGAAGAATGGGGGCATCTTCATCTGGGGCTCATAGAATGGTCCAGTCTATTGAAAACGGGGGGGGCGGTTTGAGGAGAGGTGCCAGCAGCTATGTTGCAATTTTGGTGCCTCTACCTAGAAAAATAGCCCTCCCACATACTCCAGATCAATTCTTCATTATAGCCTATGGTGACCACTGACAATAATGGTTACCTTAGGGTATTATAGAGCCGAAAAAATTCAGGAATCCCAAATATTTCCAGAGTCCCAACAAACTACCAAAACTGGGATTCGGGAATATTGGGAAACACCAAAGTGTTTTGGGTTCAGTATACCTGAACTTGAGAAATACTGATTTCTTTATTTTTTGCATACCCCTAATAGCTACACATGGGTAGCAGCTAAAGGAAAGCATCTGTCATAAGGAAACATCCTCTGAGTGATAACAGGTTTGAAATACAGACTTGCTATGCTAGGTCCTCTACAGAACATTCATTTAGTGTGGAATTGCCATGATTCATTCATTTCATTTAACAGAGAATTCAGATTATGACGCTGGCAATCTGCTGCTGTTTAATGCTTTCTGTGTTGTCTTTCTGCTTTTTTTCAGCATTTGTGGTGATGTTTTAAATAACCTTGATTACAACATCAATCCGTTGTGGACAGTCAAAGCACTACTGATGCGTTTCAAAGCTATTGTCCCTTCTCCTTCCAGCATAATTAATTGTTTTATCATCTCTTGCTTGGGGCTGGTTGGTTCTTTTGCATTCAGGAATTAATTATAAATTATTAGCTCTTGTTCCCTTGGGAGAAGGAAGC
Source organism: Gekko gecko (assembly GCA_029375565.1). Classification (NCBI taxonomy): domain Eukaryota; kingdom Metazoa; phylum Chordata; class Lepidosauria; order Squamata; family Gekkonidae; genus Gekko; species Gekko gecko. Next base: position 13,583,813 of record JAPDNY010000012.1, on the reverse strand, counting down.
GAGGCTTATATAGTTTATAATTTGCCAAAGCTGCTGGCTGTCTCTCTGCAATAATCATTGATCAGAATTGTGATGTTACAATCAGAAGCAATTTTTTTTAAATTATAAGCAGTGACTTTCACTGTCTACAAAGCAGAAATAAAGTCCTTAAGCCCTTTACCTGTGAAACAAAACCTGATAATTAACTAATGATTCAGGAACACTGGGATAGAAACAGACTAAGTAAGAGGAAATAGTCTGAAAACGACACAACAGAAAGAAAACTACAAGAGAAGTAGGACTCTGCTGAAGGGCATTTCAGCAAGTAGACATGGGGCAGGATTTTGCACCTGGGGGCAGATTTTAATTGGGGTGTAGTGCTACACTGCTGTCCCACTAATTGAGAAACAGGATAAGTAGTGCAAAATAACCTTTGTATGGGTGGAAAGTATGACAGGCCTCTGCTGCTGCTTCGCTGTGAGGCAGATTTTCCCACCAAAAAGCTGTTCTCCGCTCTGACTGAGCAGCCTCTTAATAGCATATTTTAATTATAGAATTATAACTTTCTGTGTGGCCCTGTGATAGAGAAGTTACTTGACTTTTGCCCATGCCAGAGGTTTAATGTAGCTAAGCAGTAGCCCTCTTATCAACTGTGTTGAACAGACACAGTTGGGTTAGGAATAAGCAGGGGAAGAGAAGCTGAGGTAAATTTTGTTGTTTATACAAACTATAATATTTTGAACAGGCAACAGAGTATAGTGGAAGCTTATTTTCTTAGAGACTCAGTTCTTAACTGTGAGAGGTTTGTTTGTCTTGGAGATTTCTTTCAGCAAAAATGTGTCTTAATAAAGTTTCATGTAACTATCTGAGTTTCCTGGAAGTTAGTCCTTTCCTCCTATATGGAAATACTTCCCTTGTGGGATTACAGCTTTCCCTTTTTACTCTTGAGGCGCCTAAGACCATTTCCCTTTTCACACAAACCAGGGGTTCCTTCTGAGTTGAACCCACTGAATAACTGGGTAAGAAATTCCCTCCTTTTTCTAGGAGTGATACTTCTTTTTCTGTATGGCTAGACTGTCAACCTACTGTCCAGCCTCTTCTGTCAAACCTAAACTCTGGTTCTGGAGACTGTATATAAATGGAATTCAGCTAGGGCTGACACTCTGGTTTCTGAACTTGTCTGTTTCCCTCAGACCGACACACACACTCCCCCTGACTGGCAACTGCCAAGCCAAAATCCAAACACAGCTGACTTGTCTGAGAAGACTGACTAGACTTTTGAAAGTGCTCCTCAGCTGGAGCTGACCCATCAGAGAGAAGGGGGTGCACACAGACAGCAGTTTGTCAATCAAACTGTGCTTTACAGTGAGGCATTAACTCCTAATCTCCCAGCTCTCTGCTTTTGATGCACTAAGTATCCTGCTTTTGGAGGTCAGTTCGTCACAGAACTCTATTCAGCACTAACAGAAATGTGTGGGTGTGTGCATACATGCATGAATGCACATATTTATTTGCATACATGTACCAGGGGTCACTGCAAAACCATAGGATGATACTTTAACCCAAATCTGCAGCTCTATTAATGATAGAAAGCAAGAACGGGGGGCCCCAGCCCAGACATCCAGCACACCTACTTAGCCTGTGATACCACTGGACATCCAGACGTGGGCAGAATGTTCTTCAAAGCATTGACTTGTGAAATCCAGTGTGCACTGGCCTAGATTGCAGGGCTGAAGCCTGGATTTCACCCAGCGTATTGATCATGCAAAATGAACTCGTGCGTGTTGGCTTTTACATGCATTCACCACATTGTAATATTAAAATTACGCATGGATGCCAGAGGTGTTACAGGCAGGGCAGGAAGAGAAGGCTTGCTATTAACTCCCCTCATGTGTAGAGTCACAGATCTGGGTAAAGTTATAATCTGACCCAGAGATTCACAATTTCCACCCCCGGTCTTATTTAGTTAAAAGCAAAAATACTTCAGGAGCTCAGCTAGATTTGAGTCCAGTAGCACCCCGGAGACCAAGATTTTCAGGGTATGAGCTTTTGAGAGCCAGCCGCTCTCTTCGTCATTGAAACTCAGTCACTAAAATTATTTTCAGCCACAATATGTTTCCTTTTGTGAGAATCACCTTTACAAACTGCATCCCCTTGTAATTTGAGTGAGAGAAGGAGCTGTGGTTCTGGGATCATCGCTGATGCTCCTCGCGGCTGCGTTTACATCCTCGTGTTCTCATTATCTCCTCACTCTTTCATTTGTTGCATTTTTATCCCATCCTTGTCAAAGCGGGTTCTTGTTTTAATTAATCTTAATAACTACAAGGGCCTCCTGCTGGTAGGTGTTTATTTTCAAGGCTCAGACTGGAGAGAAAGACTGTGTGTTCAGTCTTAGCTGCTGAACATACAATGCCAGCCAGTGTCTGCACACTCAAAGTTGCTTGACTGTTTTTCAATACCCATTTGTATTTTCAAGGGGAAGAATGGCAAAGATGGAGAGCCCGGGCCACCTGGTTTGACTGTGAGTATGTTGCACCTTTCTTTCTTTTGACCTTACAACATGATTTTATACTGCTAATGCTCTGAGGGCTTATTTTGTTTTTCTGTGGAAGGGTTTGCCTGGCGATCCTGGTATACCCGGCATTTCAGGAAGAGATGGAGAAAAAGTGAGTGTGTTCATAACTTAGACCTTTATATTTGCAAATGTTTCCTGGTTGAGCATATCTTTTCATATTAATTTATTGAAATTTTCATTGGCAGGGTCAGAAAGGTGAAACTGGTCCAGTTGGCCCACCTGGGCTTGTAAGTTTATGTCCATTCATTCTTCTCTTCCCTTTTTGTGTCCTATGTAATTCTCCCAAGTAGACACCCCCAAAGAGTCTTTTTAGGCACCATCTTTTAGTGTCAATATTATGGTAAAAACTGTTTTAATTGATTAATTAACGTTTATATTTATTGTGTTACGGATACTGTTGTTACCCACCCTGAGCCCTGGTGCACAGGGGAGGGTGGGCTACAGATCGAATAAATAAATAAAGAAATAAATGCTAGCAGTAATTATTTTATTTATAACGAAGAGGCTTGTGCTACCTTAATGGCTAACAAATGCACTGTGGAAGAAGAATAACCACAGTTCCCCCTGCTGGAATATTATTTATCTGGTGCACACAGAAATTTTGCATGCAGCCTTTACATAAAATTAACATGATGAAACCATATTAGGGCCATTTTAAAAGGGTCATCGTTAAAGAACTGAGTGGCTACAGATCAGAGCTGAGTTCTGGCTGAAGCAGGCCTTCACTACAGGGAATCTGCTCGCAGAGGAAGGAGTAGGGCGTGGCTGGAGGTGAGCTGCAGGACCTTGGATAGTTCCTAGACTGACAGCAGTAACAGCAGCCAGAACTTCCTCTCTTAGGTCAAGGAGTGTCCCTCAAAGGGCCCGTTCTTGGATTTGTGTTCCTATGGCACTCTGTGACATCCTGGTGTCTCTAGGGATTGGGGCTGGGTGATAGTGACCATGGAAGCAGTAGGAAGGGGTGCGTCTTCATGGGAATCTGGATACAAAAATGTGGGGGTTCAGGGTTTGTGGTTAGAGATGCTGTGCCCCCTTCTCCCTGGCCCCTGTTCTTCCTCTCTTGCTGCTTTGGTATGAACACCTGCACAAATAATTGGCAATGGGGGCAGGGAAGGGCACATCAGTCGAGAGTTTCAAAATTCCAGGGAAGTTTAAAAGAAAGTGGTTTTCCCCTTTGAAAAAAATAAATTAGTAGGGGACACAATTTAAAAAGCAGCCCTTCATTATTTTTACTTGTAGGTTTCTAGGCATTCTGAGGTCTTGGAGTTCAGTTTTTAGGATGTATTTTATTTATGGACTAGCATTACATTACTTTTACATTTGTTAGCTGTTATCTTTGTTTCCATATTTGTTATCTGATAGCATGCCACCAATATTTTTTCATATTTTATATTCAAGAATTAAAAATTCAAAAACCCCTTTAAAGGGGGAGATATAAGAGAAGGCCCTCCAAAAATGTTAGAATAGGCAGCGCTGGCATTCCTTCATTCTTGATAAAATAAACATTAATATTTTATGTTTAATTTTTTTAAAAAATGACATTGGGTGTCTAGATGCCTGATGAATTTTGCATAGTGGAATCTTTTGAAATTTCTGCCTAATAGTTTTGGCTGGTGGCTATTTAATATAGCTGTGTGAGGAGACAGATTAGTCTTGGCCATTGTGCTAAGCATGTTGGTTGCATTCAGATATCACACTAAAATGTACCTTGTTTAAACAAATTCTGCTTAGTTGTGTGTGGCAACAAGCTATGTTTTTGTTGGGCACAGATAAACCTATGTGGTTATGATGTTTGAATGCACCTGATATATTAACTCTCTTGTGTTGTAAAAACAAGATTAAAACTGTTGTAGGAAAGAAGTAATGCCTGAATATTTGAATTTCTTTTGTATCTAAATAAAGACCCCTGGAGTTGTTGTTTTAAACACTTGTCTTCTAGACATCTACCAACCTTTGTTGCCTCTTAATGGGCATTTGACAAGTTGATTTAATAAAAGCCCCTTATTCTAATTAACTCAGGAAAGTCCCACTCACACCCCTTATCCTTTTTTCTTTTTTTTGAATAACCTTTTTCTTCATTCATGGAATATATCAGGTGATTCCAAGGCCAGGAGTCAGTACCACAGTGGGACCCAAAGGAAGCAAAGGGTTGCCAGGTCAACGTGGCGAGAAAGGTGACCGTGGCTTTCCAGGCTTACAGGGCCCTCCTGGCATACAAGGCCCCCCAGGTAAGAGAATGAGAGTATTCACTGTTTTATTTGTTTATTTATTAGTTTGATTTATACCCCACCCTCCCTGCCAAGGCGGGCTCAGGGCAGCTTACATAAAATGCATATATAAATACAGTTTAAAACATACATAAAACATCCATAAACAATCAATTATCCATTTTCCTAAAATGCCAGAGACAATTAAAGTGCAAGAGCAGAGATTCCTAAATCAGTCCATACCACTGCTTAGGTGATGGTCCCAGTGGTATTCTCAATCGACTAATTTATGTGGCAAGATAGACTGGAGGTGATAATGATGCATGAGCTGCAGAACCCAGGGAGTCTGTTTAGTAATCAGTAATATAATTGATGTTCACATAGCTTAATAGCTGTGAGGAACTATGAATTTGCTATGAACACTCAATAGCTGACAATTGGTAACTCACTGTCTCCCCCTCACCCCACCCCCGTTATGGGGATAACAATACTGACCTACCTTGCAGGGTTGTTGTGAATATTTTGACAAAATAACATATGTGAAATGCTTGTAACATTTTAAAAATATTCTTTAGATGCTTGGTATTTACATGTACCACACTGGCCAGTGTGCTCACCTGTGACTTGAAGTTACACTGAATGAATTCAAAAAGTAGTTTTTCAGTCTATAAATGAGTGCTGGAAGGCAAATGGTAAGAGCCCTGGTAGCCCTGGTCTTGTCAGTGCTTGGAAGCTAAGCAGGGTCAGTACTTGGATGGGAGACCACCAAGAAAGACTGGGGCTGCCATGCAGATGAAGGCAGTGGCAGACAACCTCTGCTTATATCTTGCCTTGAAAACTCCATGAGGTGGAACTTCACAGAGGCGCCATGCGTCGGTTGTGACTCGATGGCACACTTTACCTCAGAAGGGAAATGAGGTGTTTCTGTCATGAATTCTTATCTAACAAGGTATGGATTCCACCTTAGACACTTTGAATTGTATTTTAACATCGGTTCCCAAGACTTGTCTGTTCCAAAGAGCTGACCCTTTAACATTCTGTAGGAAAAAATGCTGCCCATTCTAGCCTGGCCATCTTCCATTCCATGAAGGTTTCATAATTTTCAGCAGTAGAGATACTGAGAGGACCTACATGTGTTTCCAATGTAGGAATCCCCAGTACAGGCCCTCCTGGAGCCCCTGGCCTACCTGGAGAGAGAGGACAGAAGGGGGATCAAGGTCTACCTGGGGTTTCCATTCCTGGACCACCTGGACTTGATGGACGACCCGGAGTCCCCGGCCCACCAGGCCCGCCTGGCCAACCTGGACCTTCGATTCCACCTAGTAAGTATTTTTTTTAAACTATCGAAGGCTGAAATCTTACTTCTCTAGATCTGATATGTGTTCGAGCTGGAAAGAGAGGGATAGGGAGGAAAATGTTGAATGATTGTTTATTTATTTAAAAAATTATTGGCTATATTTCTCATTTGTGGAACTCAGGGTGACTTACGATACAAATAAAACACTATAAAAACACAACAAAAACCACGATGATAAAAACCTATAAAAAGCCATAATTTAAAAACTCCAGTTAGGACTGCCAGTAAATAAATAAAGGTCAGGGTGAGTTGAGATCAACCAATTGGATGCTTTGATTTATATTATATACAGTATATAAATGTGAACTAAAGATGGGTGAACCCTGCCTATTTTGGCCTAGATAGGGTTTGTTCTTTCCAAACCTGTTTAGAGAATTCTTGGAAAGAGCTCAGGCTTCCTTGTTGATAGCAAGCCAAAAACTTGGGAAGACCCTCAGCCTCCAAGAATGTAGAGGAACAAAGCTCACTCTCCCCGCCCCCACCTTTCCTTGCCAAATCCCACAGGCCTCCCATGCTCAAGCCTCTGCTGAGGATCCTGCTGGCGGTAGGAAATTTCACTGTTTTGGAATGGCCAGATTTGTTTACAAGCTGAGCCAGAATTCAAAAGGAATTAAAAATGTAACAGTTGGTGGCCAAAATAGAGACCCAGTTTGGTATAATAGTAGCACAGACTCTAATCTGGGAGAACTGGGTATGATTCCCCACTCCTCCACATGCAGCTGCTGGTGTGACCTCGGTTCAGTCACAAGTTCTCTCAGGAGCAGTCCTCGAAAGAGCTCTCTCTGCCTCGCCTACCTCACAGGGTGTCTGTTGTGAGGAAGGGAAGGGAAAGGAAATTGTAAACCGCCCTCAGACTCCTTCGGGTAGTGAAGGGCGGGGTATAAATCCAATCTCTTCTTCTTCTTTAGATAGGAAGGATTTTTTTAAAGCAAAACTCCTTTTAGCAGATACATTTGGTCAGGGGTCTTTTCATAGAAAAAGAGCTGCAGGAGCTTATTAGCATATGGTATGCTAATGAGCTCCTAGGCTATTAGCATATGCCATGCCCCCTGACATCACTGGAAGTGATGTCAGAAGGGGAAGCAAAAGGGGGGGGAGGCATCTTCAAACGTCTCCCTTTCCCTTCCCCAGCTGGCCTGGGTGGGGGAGTGAAGAGAGAAAGGGTTTAAAGTTTAAACCCCTTCTCACTAGAGTAGGGCCAAAGAAAGAGGAAAGAGAGAGAGTAGAGAGAAGGCAAGAGGGAAAGAAAGAGAAAGAAAGAAGAGAAAGAAAGAGAGAGAAGGGAAGAAGGAGGGAAACAGGGAAAGGAGGAAAAAGAAAGAAAGAGAGAAGGAAGAAGGAGGAAAGAGAAGGAGAGAAGGAAAGGAGGGAATGAAAGAAATTTGGTGGCAATTCAGCCCCATTATATCCTATGGGCCATTGAAATCAATGGCGAAAACAGGATGTATTCTGGGGGCTGGAGGGGAGGGGATTTGAGGGAGCTTTCTGTTTGGTGCTGGAGTTTCCTACCAGCTCATTGCCCTTGTTGTCCATAAAATTCTAGAGCCAGTGTGGTGTCAGGGTCAGAATGTTGGACTAGGGTCTGGGAGACCTAGGGTTGAATCCCCACTCAGCCATGGAAGCTCACTGAGTAACCTAGGGCCAGGCACTCACGCACTCTCAGCCGAACCAATCCCATAGGGTTGTTGGGTAGATATAATGGAGGAGAGGAGAATTTTGTAAGCCATTCTGAGTCCCCGCTGAGGAGAAGAGTGAGGAATAAATGAAGTAAATAGAATCCTTTCCTTATATATAAAAGCATAGTGGTCGCCTGGCATGCCCAAATAAGGTAGCTGCTGGCCCTGGCTCGATGCCGGCCTCCCTCGCTGTGGCACCTCCGCCCCCCCCCCCCGGTAAGCGACTTGGCCCAGCCACGCTTGCGTGGCGGGGAGGAGGTGGCAGGGCTGGCCTTGCTCACCACTCCGAAAATGCAGGGCCGTGCAGGGCGGGGGGGGGGCCGGGCCTGGCCTCACCCTCCGTGCGTCAGTGGACCTGGGGGAGACGGGGCCTCCAGGGAGGGTCCGGCTAGCGCCCGTTGCATCGGGCCATGCAACGGGCCTTGCTGCTAGTAAAATAAATAAAACAGAAGGAAGCTCCATGGTGGTGGTTCGAGCTGTGACAGAAGCAGATCAGACTTTCCCCGTCAAAATTTCTCCTGAGTGCTGGAAATTCCAAACTTCCTGATCTTGTTTCTGGAATGGCTCCAATGCATTAGCAATCTGCCATTGTTCCATTTTTGAATTCTGGATATTGTTCAGACGTGTGTGGTTTACCACTTATTTCATTTTGTGTATTTTTGCTCTTACAGGCTATTGATGCACACTGGAGCAGATGTCCTTTGATCATATCATGTTGCGAAAAGAAATCCTTGATGTGCTTGCATCAGGACATTTTTTTTTGTTATAATTTAAGGCACATATGCGCTAGTGCACATTAGTAACCCAATGCACAAGTTGAAAAAAATGCATTGAACTGCAAGTAGGCCAGTGCTGGAATAATTTTTGTAGAATGGAAAAGGATTTCACAAGGCAGGTACACTGGGAAGCAACGCACACAACAGTATTGCTAATAAATAGGAAGTTAAAAAATTTGGTGCAAAAGGCAGCCACCACCTCAAACAGCACAATTTTTTAATTAATGGTTTTTAAAATTGTCTTTCTTTTTTTAAAACTCAAAATCCAGCAACTAATAAAAAAGGGGGAAACATATGTTTAAAGTAGAAATAAAAACATAACATTGGTGGCAGATCTATGCATAAGTTTCTATAAAAGATTTCCAAATATCCAAAAATAAGTCCATACGTAATTGTTGTCTATATGCCGTATGATCAAATATTTGATCAGGTTGTAAGGTTCTCAGTCCATTGATTTACAGGATGTGGGCATTTATATCTCCAGTGCTGCAATACAAGTCTTTTAGCTGTGGCCATTGCACAGATGGTCCATTTTCACTGACCGTCAAGTAGCCTCCCAGAGACAGGCAGATAGTTCAACATTGTACAAGTATCCACAAAAATCAGTGAACATGCTAATACAGAATTGATACAAGTAATAACTGTCTCTCAGAAAAACGGAATGACTTTAGTCAATCAGTCAGGAATCAATCTAAGGATGACTGTCAAGGAGGCTGAATAACTACCCCTTTTTCCATTTATGATTTATCTTTTTTTTGTGTGATTTGTGCTTATCAGTCAGAAAAATTATAGATAGATGGGAGTTACAGTAAATTCTGTAGTCTTCTGCATCCAGCTTGTAGCTGTGCTCCTTTTCTAAAATAGAGTTTGTCTTTTCCTTTCAGCTGGCCAGCTGTGTGAGCGAGGCCCCCCTGGCCTTCCAGGAACCCCAGGAGAGCAAGGGTTTATGGGGGAGAGAGGCCAGAAAGGTATACTTCCATAACGCTGTTAATTCACATCATATAGATTTCCTCCATCAAAATGGCACAAGTTGGGATCCGTGTAAGCTCTTGGGATGTGTTTTTTTTTTTTGCTGGGATGTGATTCTGCATAGCTAGAACGATTTCTCTGGCTGAGAACTTGGAGATCCATGACCAGTCAAAGCAGACATTAATAGGTCTGGCTCTCTGTAAGGCTGCTTTGCGTGTCTAGGTGGTTGACTGAAGTATCTTACAGGTTTGCAGAATCTTGCAGGCTAAGAAGCAGGGAAGGGTATCTGTGACATAGGCTGTATCAGTTGGGTGTTTTCTTTTTTTTCTGTGATGTTCCATTAAGAAATTTTGTGAGATGTTTTCTTACTCTGTTTATATGTCGTTTGATGGATCACTGCTCTAGAGGAAGCTGAACTCTAAGTAATGAATTATATCTGTATTTTTTTAATGTGCAGTCCTATTCACTGTCCAGGCCTCCTTACTCTGTGTCTTTGTACCCAGGTGACAAAGGAGACACCTGCTTTAACTGCATAGGAACTGGCATTCCTGGCCCCCCAGGGCCGAAGGGATATCCAGGACCCCCTGGAAGTCCAGGTAGGCAATGTCTGGTTTCATCCATCTCTGATGCATATTAGGGCTGTTCCCCCACCCCCCACCCCCAGTTGCAAGAAGATGTTAGCGCAAATGCTGTAACCATGTACACACAGTAGAAGCAATAACTACACTGCCAAATCTTTACTGTTAATGGTGGGAGTTTGTGAGCAAGCCTAGTAATTCGGTAGTCCCCAAATAACTGGCCTCTTGGAGAGTCCTACTTTCTCTGTGGTATTTGAGTTTCCCACCTGCTTGCTGCTTTTAATCTGGACACTGGAGGAGAGCGGAGCCAGTGCTCCACAAGACCCGGGGTGGTGGCTGCAGCTGGGGCAGAAACAAATCAGCTCTCCTACCAGGGGTATGTATGTATGTTACCGAAAAGATTTGTTCACCACCCCTCCATGTACATATGCCCCGAAGCAGTTAATAATATATAGTCGGCCAATTACAGTAACATCTCAAACAAAAAAATCAAGCTGCGTAGCTTAAAAAGACATTGGAAAACAGCAGTATCAATGAAAACAAAAACTACACCTGAAAATCATAGTCTCCTGAAAAGCAAAGAAATTATCTAAGGCAACCCCCCAGCTCCCCATACAACAATCTTCTCAGAGCCTGCTGAAATGTTTAAAGACAAGTTTTGGCCTGGCATTGATAAAAGTCCCAAATGGTGGCAGGCATGGAAGGGAGAGGGCGTGGAAGGGCATTCCATGGGGGCAACTATTGAGAAGGCCATGTCCCCCACAAGCACACCCACACACACCCACTTCCAAACACTTCCATGTCTCTGCTGGGGCTTCAAGCAAGCCATTCACTGTGGTTGTCGTGGTTTGCATTGGCCAAATCAGTAGATGTATTTTCTTGCTACTACAGATTTTTCCTTTCCTTTGTGATCAGGGTCTCTTGGTTTGCCTGGACCCAAAGGTGATAAAGGCTTTCCTGGTCTACTTGGTCCTCCTGGCCCACCAGTAAGCATCTTTATATGTTGGACGGTGGGAGGACAGGGCTAGAGAGAGAGCATTGGGAAGAATCTATGCAACGTTACCTCCTGAAACAGTTACTTTTTTTTAATCTAGGGTTTTCCTGGCCCTCCAGGCTCTGCTGGACGTCCTGGTGCAAAAGGTGACCCTGGCGAAGTCCTTGGCTTCCCTGGCATGAAAGGTGACAAGGGAGACACTGGTTTCCCAGGACTTCCAGGTCTGCCTGGACTCCCTGGTTCCCCTGGAACAGATGGACAGCCAGGCCCTCCTGGACCAAAGGGTGAACCAGTAAGTTGGATACAATATTGTGGGAATGAGCGGTATTCTAAATCCATTGTGATAAATGTAAACTGTGAGCGTGCCAAGCTAATTTCAACCAAATATGTATACAGCGTGATGGGTAATGTCTCCCTGGCTAGTGTTGCTGCCCTGAACTTTCTACCTCTTTCCGTTCTGTTTGTGCCTTGCTTTATGAGACCAACTGGAGGATCCAAACACAGTGAGGGACAGTACTTTTAAACTGTTGATGGGTGGATTGGTGGTGGAAAGTGCTGTCAAGTCACAGCCGATTTATGGTGACCCCCTTGGGGGGGGATGTTTAATGGAAGAGATGTACAGAGGTGGTTTGCCCATTGCCTGCCTCTGCATAGTGATCCTGGACTTCCTTGGTGATCTCCCGTCCAGGTACTCACCAGGGCCAGCCCTTCTTAGCATCCAGGATCTGATGAGATCGGGCTAACCTGGGCCATACAGGTCAGAGCTGGAGTGGCAGATTATGGGCCTCTAAACCAAATTTTGGCTGGAATAATTCCAGGCCTTTTGAGTAGGAGATGGAGTGTTCAAATCTTTGAACTGCTTTCTGGTCGCTGAACTCTGCTGTGAAGGCAGCCTTCTGATCTATACCATGTGGGCCTGGCTTTGTTTTGGGTTAAAAACATTTAATTAGCATGCTGTCTTCACGTTTTTAACAGCTATCTGCCTTTTAACACCCTTAGGAACTAAATGGGACATAATAATAATAATAATAATAATAATAATAATAATAATAATAATACTTTTGATTTATTGATCGCTTTTTCCCACACACCTGTGGGCTCAGAGCGATTTACAGTTACTCATTGACAATTGGACTAACAATATTAATGGGGCATAGGGGAGACAACACATACAATTATTTAATCACACACTGTAGCTGCTTGGGAGGATTCATCTGCAGGCTGTATCAGACGTGATCCAATGGCATTCTTTGTTGGCTGGCTGGTGATGTCAGGACTCACGATGTCGCATTGTCACACTGCCACCGCCTGGCCGATTTGCTCCACTGCAGGCCAATTCGCTCCACTGCAGGGAGTGCTGACACAGATTTTTCCACTTTTCGATCTCGCGATGCAGCAGATGTCTTCCAATGACAGCTAACACCTCTCCGAAGGGATTGGTGTGCCCACCCCTAGCAGGTGGTCCCCAATTTATCTACTTGCCGAAGCTTTCGAATCGCTGGGTGGACGATGAGCTAGGGACAAGGCTTGGTTGCTCACACCAGCGTGGGGCTAGAACTGACAAAGCTTGGCAGTTCAGATGTTATAGTTATGCAGGGGATTTTACCCACTGCACCACCGCTCCCCTGAAGTCTTTGTTTCTTATTTATTTGATTCATTCTCCTCCACGCTCAGAGGCACTAAGCCTGTGCATCCCAGAGCCAGGAGGCAGCATCAGGGGAAGGCCTCTGCCTCTGTGCCCTGTTCTTAGCTATCCAGAGGAACTGGTTGGCCACTGTGTCAGACAGGATGCTGGACTAGACGAACCATTGTTCTAATCCAGCATGTATTTATGTATTCTTATGTATTCCCTGTTCTGCAAAAAGCTCGGGTACATCTAAGGTCTCGCAGAATGGGATCTTCGAATGGGTGGCTAGCAATATAACCACACGCATGGCGCAATACAGCCCAGGTGACACTGCAGCCATGAACGCAGATATGCTTCCTCTACTCCATCTGGCTGGCCCAGCTTAGTTGTTCTGCAGGAGAAGGATGGGGTTGAGTGTGAGAGAAGGAAGGGCTTGGAAATGTTGGGCTAAGGCAGGGTTCTCCAGCATGGTGCCCACAGGTGCCATGACACTCACCGATACTTCCCTCTGGTCCCCAACAAGCTTTTCAGGAAGTAGGCAGAGACACTGTAAGACAGGGCTTGTTAATGTCTGCCCTCACTCAAAGGAAAGGGTTTTCTGTTGCTGCACTGGAGGCCACTAGAGAATCAGGAGGACTGGTAAGCACTCAGGCTTTACTTAGTCAGTGCATAGTTCCCCCTGCAGACTGTGGTTCTTTTATTCTCAATTCTATTTCTCTTGCCTTCTTTCCGGCATTCCTTCCTTTCTTTTTATTCCCCTGAGGCAGCCATTTTTGGGTGGCACTCACCATCCTCAGGAGCTTGCAGGCTCAAAACAGGTTGGGGACCCCTGGATTAAATGGTGGCTTCAGCACTAATAAACTGGGAGTAAAGAGCTACAGGTGCAGAAAGAGAGTCGCTTGCATGGGAGAGCAGGGTTTGGGGTTTCTTTTATCTTTGAATCCAGAGTTGCTTTTCCCCTGAATTTGATCCTGATGCCTTTGAACAGAATACACAACCATAACGTGTTCCATCTGTCTCTATCAATCACAGAGCAACAAATAAATGAGTGTTGGCTGTCGTCCCCTGGTTGTGCCTGTGGTTAGCTGCAGTCAGAGGCAGAGGAGGAGGCGAAGTGGACTTTTTGGCCTTAGCCAGCAAAGCTCTTCTTATGGCCCTCAGCCTTTTGGAATAAGTTGGGTTGTCAATAAAAGTAAGATTTAACTCACCCGTTCCAGTGTGAATTCACTAACCAACCTCTTTGCCTTTCCTTGTCCTTTTAGGGCAGCGTTGCTTTCAAGGGGGAAAGGGGCCCCCCTGGGGACCCTGGGTTGCCTGGGCTTCCTGGAGATCGAGGGCCAATGGGGCCTCCTGGATTTGGTCCACCGGGGCCTCCTGGTAGAAAGGGCATTCAAGGTGTTTCTGGGCGGCCAGGAAACCCTGGATCGCCAGGTAAGTAGTTTTACCAAGCGGTAAAACCCCAAATTGTTTGTGTCCTTGAGTTCAAGATAAGCCAGCCTTCCTAGTCGTGCAGTTCTGGCTTTTCTGCCATTCCCTTCATCTTGTAGAAACAATTTGTAAACCATTGTCTAGTTTTGTGGTGTTGTTTTTAAAGTTGAATACTTTAGTTTGGTGTAGTGGTTAAGTGCGCGGACTCTAATCTGGGAGAACCGGGTTTGATTCCCCACTCCTCCACTTGCAGCTGCTGGATGATCTTGGATAAGCCATAGTTCTGACAAGAGCTGTCCTTGAAAGGGCAGTTCTTGAAAGAGCTCTCTCAGCCCCACCTACTTCACAGGGTGTCTGTTGTGGGGAGGGGAAGGGAAAGGAATTTGTAAACCGCTCTGAGACTCCGAGTGAAGGGCAAGGTATAAATCCAATCTCTTCTTAGTTATGTATGAACATAGAGCTGAGAAAGAGAAGGGAAAACTTATAATGAGGAGATACTCAAGTATTAATATAGGTACAGGACAATGGCAGTCTCCATGGGAGCATTTGAAACATATTAATTATTACTTAATTTAGAGGAGTCCAGTTCTTTAAATTCAGAGCACAAAGAATATCCTTTGTGGACAACTCTTCAGAAGCAGCAAGCTTTGTATTTGTTGAGCAATTATTTTGAGCAATTCGGCTTCCTCACAAGTGGTTGACCTGGCATCGTCCATGGCGGCGCTGGGACTCTCCCAATATGTAACGGCCCCACTCATCGAACCGTTCACACGCTTGATTTAATCTTCGTGGCAGGGGTTACAGTGGACCGGGTTACTGCTATGGCAGTTCCATGGTCGGACCACCATGCCCTGAGGGTCCCAGTGAATATGTCACCCTAACCCTGTTTGGGCAGCGAGCACATTCTAGCTCGCCTGCGGAGCCAAATGGACCCAGTGCGGCTTCAGATGGCTCTTCGGGATCCATTGCCCCCTGGCGGCCCATTAGATGAGCTAGTCGAGGACTGGCATGGCCAACTCGCGGCAGCCATTGATGAGATCGCTCCCAGACTCCCTCTGCGCCCTCGTTCAAGGCTGGCTCCTTGGTATACCCAGGAGCTGAGGCTGATGAAACAAAGGCTCAGATGGCTAGAGAGACAGTGGGGTGGCATGCTTGTGATGAGGCAACAAGACGTTTATGAGGTCCTATGAGATGGCAATCAAGGCTGCGAAGAGGGAGTTCTATGCAGCCACGATTGTGCCTGCAAGCTCACGCCCGGCACAATTGTATAGAACGATTCAGTCTTCAACAACTCTGCTACAGGGCAGACAAAATACTAGGGAATTGGACATAGGCTGTGAGGCTTTCATGAGCTACTTTGCAGATAATGTTTTGTTGCTCCGCCACGACCTTCCGGCCACATTTGAGACAGTGAGTGAACTCGAGACTCCATGCGCATCTTCTGGTCCCATTCTGGATTACTTCAATCCACTCAGCCTAGAGGAAGTTGACAGATTGATCTCAACAGTACACCCAACCATAAGCAACCTTGATCCGTGCCCCTCTTCAATCAATTCAATTTATTACGGTCTTGGACCAGACTTGGCTAATTAAAGCAGGCCACGAGGGGTTTTGAGGCACCCTTAGGGACATTATCAACAAGTCCCTCTCCAAGGGGCTGTTTCCAGGGGCTCTCAAGGAAGCGATGGTCTGCCCTCTCCTAAAAAAATCATCTCTGGACCTGGTCGAATCGGCCAGTTTCCAATTTTTCCTATTTGGGCGAATTTAGAGAGGGCGGTGGCGATACAGTTGCAGAGCTTTCTGGATGACACTTCCACAGTAGATCCCTTCCAGTCCAGCTTCCGTCCAGGCCATGGGATGGAAACAGCACTGGTCACCCTCACAGACAACCTCCGGAGGCATCTGGATCAGGGCGGGATGGCAGTGCTGCTGCTGTTGGATCTGTTGACAGAGTTCGACACGGTCGATCATCGGTTGCTCGCCAACCGCCTTGCCGACGTGGGGATTCAGGGGCTTGCCTTACAATGGCTTGTCTCCTTTCTCCAGGGTCAGGGACAAAGGGTGGCACTTGGGGAGCAGCTGTCCCAAAGGCACCCACTAATTTGTGGAGTGCCTCAAGGGGCAGTACTCTCCCCGATGCTATTTAACATCTATATGCGTCCCCTTGCCCAGATTGCCCGGAGGAATGGGCTAGGGTGTCACCAATATGCGGATGACACCCAGCTCTATCTGTTGTTGGGCGGTCAGTCTGGCTCTACCCTGGAAGATGTGGACCGGACACTGCAGGACATGGCAGGATGGCTTAGACTGAGCCAATTGAAATTGAATCCAACAAAGACGGAGGTCCTGTGCCTGAATCGGAGCGGTTCGAGGATAGGGATCCCATTACTGGCCTTCAGTGGGGCTCTGCTGGTGCCAACGCCGAGGGTCAGGAGTCTGGGAGTGCTCCTGGATGCTTCCTTGACAATGGAGGCCCAGGTAGCAGCCACTGCCAAGGCAGCCTTTTACCATCTCCGGCTGATTAGGCAGTTGGTTCCCTTCCTCGAATGCAAAGATCTGGCTTTGGTCACCTTGAGGATGGACTACTGCAGTGCTCTCTACATGGGGCTGGCCTTGGGGCAACTCCGGAAGCTGCAGCTGGTTAAAAAATTCTGGGCTTGGATAAAAAAAGTTAAAAAATACTGGGCTTGGATACATGAAATTTTGCAAAAAATATTAAAGTGTACTGTTAAATATTCTTCCTGATTCATGTAAAAAGGATGATGATTATCTTATTGTCTATATAACAACAACTGCCAGAATTCTATATGCCAAATACTGGAAAGTCCAGGAGGTCCCAACAAAACAAGAAATTCCCAATAACCTTTTGGAGGCGGCAGAAGTGGATAAACTGACTTTATTGTTGAAGGGACATACAGAGTCCACATTTCAAAATACGTGGTCAAGATTCTATAGTTGGTACAATAGCTATAATAACATACCATGATTAATAAAGACTGGAAAAACAAGGAAATTATAAGAAATATAGAAGCTAACAAAGAAAATGGACTTTTTAGTTACTTGCGTTGAGAAAGCTCTTTGTATATAAGGCTTAAAGTGAAACTATGTACAATGCATCATTCCCCCCCATCTGTGTCTGTGTGTCAGTGTTTGTGAATGTATGTTTGTGTTTAGAAAAATAATAAAAACTTTCAATAAACCTTGCCCTATTTGGGGCAAGCAGAAAAAACAAAAAACAAAATGCAGCAGCCAGGCTGTTGATGGGTCTTCCTATGCGGGAGCACATCCAGCCTGTGCTAAAGTCGCTGCACTGGCTGTCAATAGCATTCCGGATCCGCTTCAAGGTGCTGGTTTTGACCTTTAAAGCCCTTTATGGTCAGGGGCCTGTCTACCTGAGGGACCGCCTTTCCCTGCATGTTCCCCAGAGAGCGCTGCGATCAGGAACTCAAAGCTGCCTGGCTCTCCCTGGACCTAGGAATGCCAGGCTGGCATCAACTAGGACCAGGGCGTTCTCCCTGGTGGCGCCAATGCTCTGGAATGAGCTTCCCGGCAGAATCAGGGCCCTGTGGGACCTTCAGCAATTCTGCAGGGCCGTGAAAACGGAGCTTTTTTGCTGGGCGTTCTAGTAGGAGCGACATTAAATCAATTGAGCTGCACTTGCACTTTATCATATGACACCACCATACACGAATGGTTTTAACTGTATTTATATGGAACTGAATCTAGGTATTTTATGTATGTATTTATGCTGGTTTTATGGTTTTATGTAAGCCACCCTGAGCCACCTCGGCGGGAGGGCGGGGTAAAAGTCAAACTAATAAATAAATAAAATTCGTAAGAAATAGAGGAATACTGTCTGTGGCCGGTAGTGTGCTTGTTATTCTTGGTAGTTGAACTTGATGGGCAAGTTTCTGCATTAACCTCCCCCCCCACCCCCAGTTATTATTTTACATCTGGACTGTTGTAAGGTGGTGTAAAGATGGAAGACACAAATGAACACGAAGGTCTGTAAACGGGGAGGAAGGTCTGTAACATAACATGGAGAACTCTGTCATGGGGCATAAGGAGGCCCAGCAGTGGAACGGGGGGCAGATTCAGCCTGGCACCGTCAGTAGTGCATAAATGAAATGGATTGCATAGGCAAGGCTGGGCCTGTAGGAATTTTCTTAGCTGGGCAAGCAGTTTATAAATCCCATAAATAAAAATAATTTACCTTGATGGGGAATCTCCTGAACTCAAGTCTGAAGCTGACTTAGCAGGAAGGATCCTACCCTTTTGTCCTTGTACTAATAGTTATGAATAATAGTAATGATGATGATGGTAATATCACCTTATAAAGAACATGAATAAAACAGTTAATTAACAGGGAAGGAAGGACTAATAATAACAGCAGTAACTAATAGTGTTCCAGAACAGGCATCCCTGTGACTACATAAAGACTTGCTAACCCATCATATGCCCTGACCTGGACGATCCAGGCTAGCTCGATTTCATCAGATCTCGGAAGCTAAACAGGGTTGGCCCTGGTGAGTACTTGGATGGGAGACCACCAAGGAATACCTGGGTTGCTGTGCTGAGGCAGGCAATGGCAAACCATCTCTGCTTGTCTCTTGCCTTCAAAACTCTACAGGCTCACTAAGTCAGCTGCAACTTGATGGCACTTTCCAGCACCAGACCATCATACAAAGTTTGGGCGGTTGGTGAAATATTTAAAATAACTCTAGATCTGACTACTTAACAAACCTAGAACGGAGCTCTACTTCAAAGGCCTTGTGTGAATTCGCTGCTTAGATTTTCCAGTGAATTCAAAAAAAGGATAATCATCTATTTATAAATTAGTGGCAGGTGATAAAATTGTTGATGATTTTGAGCTGGGCTGAGATTTTGTCCAAGTTCAGGAGGATCCCAGGTCTTAAAATATCACCTTTTAAAATGAAGGCATTTTTATGTTTCTCTAAAATGCTGCAATTAGGAATTTAACAGCCACCAAGAACAATGAAATGAACTCCAGTTGTAGTTAGCTTTTGTTATATGATCAGACATTTCCAATAGAACTGTAGACATTTTAATGAAATCCTACATTCTGTAATGTTTTGTATCTGAATGAATTCTTTCTCTCAGAGTTGTAAAACCTTGGGGTGATGCCACCAACAATGTAAAAAGGGACCAACCCACACAGCCTTTCCAACACAAATTGGGGTACTTGGGACACATGTAGTGTAATTTCAGAACCGTCAGGAACAATCTACTCATGATCTTACGTGACAGTTGTTTAATGTTCAAAGAGGACAAACGGGAACCATTTTTAGTGGCCAAAGCTTTCTTTTGGTTTGGTTTCAAACTGTGAAACCTTTACTCTGAAGTTACCCATTTGTACCTTATCTACTTTCAGGACCAAAAGGTGAACCTGGTCAAACCATTACAGAAGCAGGGCCGCCAGGCATCCCTGGTGCCCCAGGCAGAGATGGCGAACCTGGACTTCCAGGTGGGTGTTTAACTGAGCTTCCAGGCAAGACTGGATTCACCTTTCATTTTGAATTGCTTTTTCTAACCTGTAATCCATTTCATCTGCAGGTGATACCGGACATCCAGGCCAACCTGGATTCCCAGGGAGCCCGGGTGCAAAGGGAGATCCAGGTTTACCCGGCATTGGTCTTCCGGGCCCACCAGGGCCTAAAGGTTTGTTCCGGCTAGGATTCTAAAATACCAGTGGGGTGTAGTGGTTAGAGCAATGGTTTTTGACCTTTAGTCTCTTCAAGGTAAAAGGCAAAGGTTTCCCTTACTCGAAAGCTAGTTGAATCCGAATCTAGGGGGCGGTACTCTTACTGCTCTCGAAACACAAAAACATTATCATGAACTGCCCCACAAGTCTGAGGAAGGGTTCATGCTAGGGTTGCCAGGTCTTACCTGGCTGCCAGCAGGGGTGCTCCTGCCCAGTACTGGGATCTTCTGGTGCCTGCGCAAAGCATGCGCACTGTGATGACATCACCCGGAACTGATGTCATCTTGCCAGGCACGTCATTCAGGGGGTCTAGCATTTGGGCAAATGCTAGAGCATCCCCCACACGCTGTGCCCGGTGCGATGATGTCATTTCTGGGTGATGTCATTGCTCCAAGCATGTCAGGCACACTGGGGCTCTTTGGGGAGCTGGCTGTCAGTGGATTGGGCCCCCGAAAACAGGGTACCCCCACCCCCATCAGGGGGATGGCAACCCTAGTGCATGCACACGAAAGTTTGGACCTGGAATAAAACTTTGTCGGTCTTAAAGGTGCCACTGGACTCAAACTTTATTCTGCTGCATCAGACCAACATGTCTACCCACCTGAATCTGCCCCACAGGCTGTAAAGTAAAATATAAAAATAGCACTCCACACAAGACAACTTTATTTAACTCTGTTAACGTTATAAGCATACTGTACACAAATCTCTGGCATATGTTCGATGAGACTCTATTGCCTGAGGCCTGTGAAGCAACTTCTTCGTATCAAATTTGAACACATATGAAGCTGCCTTATACTGAATCTCACTATCAGTCCATCAAGGACAGCATTGTCTACTCTGACCGGCAGCAGCTCTCTAGGGTCTCAGCAAGAGATCTTTCAGATCGCCTAATGCTCGGCCCTTTTAACTGGGGATTGAACTTGGGGCCTTCTGCAGGCTAAGCAGAGGCTTTTCCACTGAGCCACCGCCCCTCCCAGATTGATCCTGGTTTGCTCAATACTATCTTCTAAAGTGCCTGAGAGAAAAATCTAGAATTTGCGATTTTATCCAAAGGCAGGGTAAGCATGATAAAAACTCTGTTTCTGAAACCGTTAGAAGGGGGTGAAGAGACGGCCTAAGAGCCTGAATGCCTCCTGTTCACCCCCCCTCATTCTGGGTGCCCCCAAGATTTGTAGACTGCCTTCTGGGGAGTCATATGTTCCCCTCCCCCCAGTTATGAATCATTGGAGACCCAGGTTCAGCTCCCAGCCCATCCACAAAACATATCGTTCAAGTTGCTGTCTGTCAGCATTTTTGTGAGGAAAAGGTGGGAAGAATTATCTGTGAGGTTTTGAGCTCTTTGAAGTGGGATGCAAATTTAATATATGAATATGGCCGTTGGGCCTTAGGTACAAGAAATACAGTTCATTCCATGGATGTTTTTTGTCCTGTCTGCTGCTGTGTGTACACATAGTGGGATTTTCTGTTTATTTTTTGTAGTTTGGGGAAAATGATAGTCTTTCAGTGAAGCACTGGGGAGGCAAGGGAGAGGCCTGCAATAGCAACAGGTCAAGACAAGATGGAGGGTTTTTAGCATCTACCCACAGGAATGTGTTTGCATTCATGATTTTGAGACAAGTACCCAGTTTGCTCTTGTTGCTGATAGGCAGCATGAATCTCCGTAGAGAAATCTGGGATGTGGCAGTTCAGTAGTTAATTTTGATATAAAATGTGCTCGGATTTTTGCTTTATTAAGCAGGCTTGTATAATTCCCTTTTGTGATTTGTGGTGTTGTGTGATAATCCCTTCCATTGTGTTTTAGGTTTCGCTGGGTTGCCAGGTGTCCCTGGATCGCCAGGAAACCCTGGAAGACCCGGTCAAGATGGGCCACCTGGGCCGCCTGGAATTCCAGGACAGAAGGTCTGGAAAGAGAGTTTTGTTAGTTTTCTTAGTGTGGTGTAGAGAGCGCGTAGGGCCATCATTCAACTGATGTTCCTGCCTAGGTTCAGGATTTCGCCACTGAAATGGGAGAAAGCCATCTCCTTCATTTGTTGATGCCCACGTGGATAATTTCTTTTTAGTCTCCTTAAACAAAAGGGGGGGTCAGGTTCCTGAGGAAGCACCAAGTTACTGAAGTTATATTCTTTTATCATTCGTATGCCTCCAATAAGAGCTTTGGGTGCTGTTGGATCCAAGCTCAAAGATCTAGGCCCATGTCTTCTGATGGCACAATAGTGTGTTCAACCACCTTCACTTAGTACTCCAACTGCACCCATTCTGTAAGAAGCGTAGTCTGACTGACCACCGCCACACATGTTCTGCCTGCATCCAAGTTAATTTGCTCTGCAATAGACCCTCACCAGTCCATTTCTGGGATCAAGGCAAGCGTTAAAATCCTCTCTTAGCTGTGAGCTCTTCTTCCAGAAACTGGTTAAATTCACAGGAAATCATGGTTTGGGCTGCCCAGCCAACCCAGCTCTCAACACAGAGCTTTCAACAAGTCCTAATCTGATGCTTCCATCTGCTTCTGCTTTCTGTCTGCTTGGCAGTCTTTCCCCTTCACCAGTGGTACTCACTCCGCAGCTTGCAGAGTGCCACATTCACAATTACGTGCAACCAAAAGAGCCACATCTGCTTCCATCCCTGGCAGTGGCAGTTTCAAGGTGGGGAACCACCTGCCAACCATGAGCCCTGCTAGGCAATGGCCTTGCCCAATTTCCTGAAATATGCGGAAGGTCCTGCACTCGGGAACGCTGCTCAGGAGAGCCACAGGTTTCTCCCAAGCTACTGAATGATTATCCCTGCTGCACATTCAAGGTCTCCAGTCTGCAATCATTACTCGTCAATTCAGACAGGAGGCAAAACCACATTTTATTTGTTTTTTTAAAAATATTTTCTTCTAAAAGACTCCTAGGACAAGATTGGAGTGCACCAGCACCTTTAAAGATCAACCACATTTTGAGGGTGAAAGCTGAGTCGAAGCTCAGAGCTCTGGTCTTTCAAGTGCTACTGGACTCACAGCATAATACTGTTTTATTATAAAGGCCAAAGGCCATTATCTTTAGGACACACACTAAGGCAACTATAGCAAAATCAAGAGCATAATAATGTTAAAAAAGTATTTAAAACACATTTAAAAACACTTGAACTTCTTCACTGTATATGGTTGAAAGAGTTCAGCCTTCAGATACATCTCTGGACCGTATTTTCTCGGCTGCCAAAGTGAATTGTGCCGCTCTGTAAGAAACGTAACTGATCCAAATTGGGAAGAAAGAAGATTAGTTTCCACCCCGGGCTCAAATCTTGCTCTTCTGCTGGAGACCCAACACAGCTATCCAAGCTGAAACTGTCTTCAGGGCAGCTAGTGACAATAAAATCACCAGAAATAGGATAACAATAAAACCAGCACCTCAGAAAAAAGCCCGACACTGTTAACAGGGAATTTGAAAGCCATTACACACTCCCCAAAAGGCCATATTTCCCAAATCACTGAAAGATGAGTGATGATGGAATCCAATGTTTTTCCCTTAAGAGGGCACTCAACAGGGTAGGAGCCTTGTTTCGTGTGCCTCTAAGACCTGGTTAACAGAAACATGGGTTAAGGTCAGACTGGCAGTTTGAAGCGCGAGGGAGTCGTGGCAAAACAGACCCGCAACAATTTGTTCCTGGGTTTCCCGGTCACACTGTACTGACTGATGCGGGAGCATACTGAAGAGGATGCGCAAGGGAGCGTTCACACTGTTGGCCTGTCCCTGGTGGAGGTGCGGCTGTAAGCGGCTTTTTGTAATGTAATCTGACGATGTGTGCTCATGCACGTAAAAGCATCCCTAACCGGATCAGCTTGTTCATGTTCATACTTCTGGGAAAGCGGGATGAACACACTCTCCAGGGTTTGCTACCACTTTTACCTGGTATCTTTTAAACTCGGGAGGGAGGCGTTACAAGACGGGTTGAGTACGGCTGGGGAACTCCTGACAGATGTGCCTGTGTGAACTGGCCCTTTAATCCGTTTGTGAAACGTGCCTGTATCGGGCCAAACTGCCAGTCTGAATTCAGCCATGGTTTTGCAAACCTACTTCAAGTCATGATTTCTGTTTCTGGTTTGCTGGCTGACGGCGAAGCATGTTGCCAAGGGGCAATTGACCCCTTACCTCTCCCCCCAGGACTTGGCTACGGTGGCCCATGCAGTGGTCACTTCCAGGCTTGATTACTGTAACTCACTTTACGCGGGCATACCCTTGAGCCTGATCTGGAAACTCCAAGTACTCCAGAATGCGGTGGCATGCCTACTGATAGCATCGCCTGTGAGGGGATGCATTCAGCCTGTATTGTGCCCCTTGCACTGGCTACCAATTGAGTACCGGATCCTTTTCAAGGTGTTGGTATTAACCTTCAAAGCCATGTGCAGCCCGGGACTGACATATCTGAAGGACCGCCTCTTCCCATATGTACCCCAAAGAGCCTTGTGCTCACAGGATCAATGTCTGCTGGTCATCCCTGACCCAAAGGACATCCGCTTAGCCTCAACCAGGGCCAGTCCCAAATATACAAATTCCACTAGTAGAAAACACCATCAAAAATTGCCAAACATTATATTAAACAATTATAAAGTTGGTGGTGTATAATTGTTTAATATATTGTTTCGCAATTTTGATGGTGTTTTCTACTAGTGGAATTTGTATATTTGGGACTTCTGTGATGCTAGGCTTTTTGGTGTAGTGGTTAAGTGCACGGACTCTAATCTGGGAGAACTGGGTTTGATTCCCCACTCCTCCTCTTGCACCTGCTGATGTGACCTTAGGTCAGTCACAAGCTCTGTCAGAGCTGTTCTTGAAAAAGAGCTGTTTCTGTCAGAGCTCTCTCAGCCCCACCTACCTCACAGGGTGTCTGTTGTGGGGAGGGGAAGGGGAAGGAGTTTGTAAGCTGCTCTGAGACTCCTTTGGGTAGTGAAGGGTGGGGTATAAATCCAATCTCTTCTTCTTCTACCTCACAGGGTGTCTGTTGTGGGGAGGGGAAGGGGAAGGAGTTTGTAAGCTGCTCTGAGACTCCTTTGGGTAGTGAAGGATGGGGTATAAATCCAATCTCTTCTTCTTCTACCTCACAGGGTGTCTGTTGTGGGGAGGGGAAGGGGAAGGAGTTTGTAAGCTGCTCTGAGACTCCTTTGGGTAGTGAAGGGTGGGGTATAAATCCAATCTCTTCTTCTTCTACCTCACAGGGTGTCTGTTGTGGGGAGGGGAAGGGGAAGGAGTTTGTAAGCTGCTCTGAGACTCCTTTGGGTAGTGAAGGGTGGGGTATAAATCCAATCTCTTCTTCTTCTACCTCACAGGGTGTCTGTTGTGGGGAGGGGAAGGGGAAGGAGTTTGTAAGCTGCTCTGAGACTCCTTTGGGTAGTGAAGGATGGGGTATAAATCCAATCTCTTCTTCTTCTACCTCACAGGGTGTCTGTTGTGGGGAGGGGAAGGGGAAGGAGTTTGTAAGCTGCTCTGAGACTCCTTTGGGTAGTGAAGGGTGGGGTATAAATCCAATCTCTTCTTCTTCTACCTCACAGGGTGTCTGTTGTGGGGAGGGGAAGGGGAAGGAGTTTGTAAGCTGCTCTGAGACTCCTTTGGGTAGTGAAGGGTGGGGTATAAATCCAATCTCTTCTTCTTCTACCTCACAGGGTGTCTGTTGTGGGGAGGGGAAGGGGAAGGAGTTTGTAAGCTGCTCTGAGACTCCTTTGGGTAGTGAAGGGTGGGGTATAAATCCAATCTCTTCTTCTTCTACCTCACAGGGTGTCTGTTGTGGGGAGGGGAAGGGGAAGGAGTTTGTAAGCTGCTCTGAGACTCCTTCGGGTAGTGAAGGGTGGGGTATAAATCCAATCTCTTCTTCTTCTACCTCACAGGGTGTCTGTTGTGGGGAGGGGAAGGGGAAGGAGTTTGTAAGCTGCTCTGAGACTCCTTCGGGTAGTGAAGGGTGGGGTATAAATCCAATCTCTTCTTCTTCTACCTCACAGGGTGTCTGTTGTGGGGAGGGGAAGGGGAAGGAGTTTGTAAGCTGCTCTGAGACTCCTTTGGGTAGTGAAGGGTGGGGTATAAATCCAATCTCTTCTTCTTCTACCTCACAGGGTGTCTGTTGTGGGGAGGGGAAGGGGAAGGAGTTTGTAAGCTGCTCTGAGACTCCTTTGGGTAGTGAAGGGTGGGGTATAAATCCAATCTCTTCTTCTTCTACCTCACAGGGTGTCTGTTGTGGGGAGGGGAAGGGGAAGGAGTTTGTAAGCTGCTCTGAGACTCCTTCGGGTAGTGAAGGGTGGGGTATAAATCCAATCTCTTCTTCTTCTACCTCACAGGGTGTCTGTTGTGGGGAGGGGAAGGGGAAGGAGTTTGTAAGCTGCTCTGAGACTCCTTCGGGTAGTGAAGGGTGGGGTATAAATCCAATCTCTTCTTCTTCTACCTCACAGGGTGTCTGTTGTGGGGAGGGGAAGGGGAAGGAGTTTGTAAGCTGCTCTGAGACTCCTTTGGGTAGTGAAGGGTGGGGTATAAATCCAATCCTTCTTCTACCTCACAGGGTGTCTGTTGTGGGGAGGGGAAGGGGAAGGAGTTTGTAAGCTGCTCTGAGACTCCTTTGGGTAGTGAAGGGTGGGGTATAAATCCAATCTCTTCTTCTTCTACCTCACAGGGTGTCTGTTGTGGGGAGGGGAAGGGGAAGGAGTTTGTAAGCTGCTCTGAGACTCCTTCGGGTAGTGAAGGGTGGGGTATAAATCCAAACTCTTCTTCTCCTTCTTCTTCTCCTTGTTTTTTTTGGATCAACCAGGGCCAAGGCTTTCTCTGCCCTGGCTGCAGCCTGGTGGAATCAGCTCCCACTGGAGATCAGGGACCTGCGGGACCTTCTATCATTCCGCAGGGCCTGCAAAATGGGGCCTGCAAAACGGAGCTTTTCTGCCAGACCTTCAGTTGAGGCGGCAGGTGTCTATCTTAGTTGGCCTCCCTGCTCTGGCTCCCAATCTGCTGGAAAAGGGCCCATTTGATTTCACCTGTGGATTTAACAGATATGAAACTCTTGCTGCCTGTATGATTTTTATGGTTTATTGTCTTAACTGATTTTAATGTGATTTTATTGTAAAGAGTCTTGGACTCAGCTTCTTGCGATCCGCCCTGAGCCTGCTTTGGGGAGGGCAGAATAAAAATCTCCCCCTCAAAATTGTATTAATGGAAACATCACATCAAGAATGTGTTTCCATTAATGGAAACATTCCTCTGCAGTGCCCCCTCCCCCCGTGTTATCCCCAAGGGTCCATGCACTCCCCCCCCCAGAAAACAAATTGTCCTGAAGTTTGCTCAGCTAGCTGTTTAAATGGATTCAAGGCAGCCCTGCTCTGGCCTTTTGATTTGTTCCTTACCCTTGCCTAAGAACACCTGGGAGCAATGTTCCCTCTAAGCTGAGTTAGTGTGAGCTAGCTCACAGTTTTTTAGCCTCTGGATCACACATTTTTGTCTTAGCTCAGGAAGGGAGGGCTCCAAAGCAAACTAATTTATGCAGCAGCCAGATCGCTCGCTCACAACTTGAATGCCAATAGCTCACAAAGTAGAATTTTTCTTCACAAGACTCCACAGTCTTAGAGGGAGCATTGCTTGGGAGAAGAATTAAGCTTGTTAACGACTTCTTTCTTTCTCTCCTATCACAGGGAGACCGTGGATTTGGTGTGCCAGGACCTGTTGGGCCACCAGGGCCTCCAGGTTTCAAAGGTGTACAGGGCCCTAAAGGTGATACTGGCTTTCCAGGAAATCCTGGTATTCCAGGACGTGCTGGTTTTGATGGAATCCCAGGATCTAAAGGTAGTGAAAGTGTTATCTGACATAGTACTTACTTATTTTTCTCATGTGTCTGTGGTATGTCTGTATGATGATAATGATGATTTTTTAAAATATATATATATTTAACAGTTCAGAAGATATAAGCAATAAGAATGAGAACATAAAAACAACAAGCATCATACATCTAATTCTGAAACCAGTGTGGATCAGTCGATCCTGAAAATGCTGTTTTTATGCTGCTGTAAGGGTGGGGTATAAATATAATAAATAAATAAATAAAATGGAGCTAGGGACAGATAGGGCAGATTTTTGTACAAACCAGGAGGAAGTCCAAAGTTTGCAGAAAAATCAGAAACTGGGGGAAAAAATACAGTGGGGGATTAAAATTCCCCAAAATAATAGGAACAATACCTGTATCCTTCAGGGGAAAATGCCCACTGAGCTCTTAGTCACCGTTCTAGAGGTTGTGAAACAACCAAAGCAATATTACTGATATGAATTGGACTGCACATAAAGTCCTCCCACTGAAAATAACTGGCATCCTTACAAACAGGTATTGTGTAAAATAAGCAGAAGTCTGGTGACAAAGTAAGAGTTCTGTAAATCCCACATTTGATTTTTTTTTCTTGACAAAAAGAAAAGTAACTGGCAGGACAGATATGGGCCTGTATCCAGCCCCATAAAGTTCCAAACACTTCATATCCACTTAAATTTTCTTAAGAAGCTGTGACAGTTCCATTATTCCTCTGCAGTCCCCCGCCCCCCGGTGTTATCCCCAAGGGTCCATGCACTCCTCCCCCCCTTCAGAAAACAAATTGTCCTGAAGTTTTTGGAACTGCATGATTGGATACAGGCCATCAGTTCTGGGAAGATGCACTGTCTTTTGAAATTCCGATTATCTGATTTATTAGAATTTCTCTTTTAGGCGATGTCGGAGCACCAGGCCAGCCTGGGTTAGTAGGACTTCCAGGGATTCCAGGATCTGGGATCCAGGGCCCACCTGGACTACCAGGGCCTCGAGGAACTGCAGGCCCACCAGGTAAATTTTCAGCATAATTGTTTTGTATTTGGCACAACCACAAACCAGACTCAACATTTTAGCATTTCTGAAAATTCAAACACTATCAGTTTTCTTTTATTTCTTTTAATGGTGGAAATTTCTTCATGGATAGACACTTCCTTTCACGTCATAGAAAAAAAATATTAAACTGATCAGAGCAATATCTTTCCTAGGCCTCCGCTGAGAATTCTTTTTCTAATTTTTCCACTGATTTGAAATCATTTGAAGTGAATTGTGATGTAATTAACAGATTGGTTTACGCACCTCTCTGTTCCGGAATAGCTGATCCATAGCTGGGCCAAGCAAAAACTATTGCTCATGTAAGCTAATGCAGAGCATTAGCAGAATGACTTGAGATGCGATCTGGCAGGATAGCAGTTCACCTCTTTGATCTCCCGACTCAGTAGGCAGCCTTGGGCAAGACATACTCCCTTTGGCTGTAACCCCCACTGGCATACTGTAAATAATAATACCAGTTTGCCTTACAATGCTGCTTGTGAGGATTACAATTGTAAAGTGCTTTGAATGCCGAAAGTACTGTATACATGCTCAGTGTGAGCAATAGCCCCTTGTGGGGACTCAAAATAAAAGATTGCTGTCTTTGTTGTATGATTATACGCCTCAGAATATTGTTATGTTGGATTACAGCCACATAATGTCAATGTCCATCATGGGTTTCATTCAACAAAGCTTTATTTGTTTTTCAAGATTCTCCAAGTGCAGATGAAGGCCTCCTTCTTATGGGGATTGTCAGCCTGTGTCTGGGTTGTACCACTGTAGGTTGCACACAGAATTCCACCCCAGAGAAAACTGGCATGTAAGGGGCTGTCCTTTCTTTTATGAATAAGAAGCTCCTTCAACCAGAAGTCTTGAACCATACAATAATATCACAGTAGAAATATCAACAGCAGTGACAGAATGACGAGAAAAGAAAATTATGCCACTAATAAAATTACAAGATTGTCAGGATGAAGGGCTTTCTGTGCTAGAACCATTCTTCCTAATGTGATGGATTGCTATAAGGAGAGAACAAGGGGCATTCAGCCCCCCATTGGCCGTGTGAAGTGGTACAGCCCAGACTACCTCAATGAGAACTAGCCCAAATATAACATGAATGAATTAGAGTATTGAATAGACTACAAATATTGTCCCGTATGCCAAGAGAGCAGCTGATTGGTATATGCAAGGGATTTTTTAATTGATTAATGGATCACCATCTTGAAGACACACAGTTCCTCTATGTTTTATTAATGCAAAACAGCACAAAATTAGCTTTACTTTCAGTCTTTTCTACAGAAAATCAGTATAATGTTGTTTCAAATTTTTGATGTGTAAAAACCAACCTTTCCCTTGTCTTATGACCGTCTCATTTTAAAGAGTTTTTTTCTATGCGGCTTTGTGTAAAGTGTTTTGGTTGTGTATTACACAAAATGTAACTCACTGAAAGGGGAAAGGAGTTTTCTCTCTCTCGTGACGTTTCTAAACTGAGGACTAAGGGATTGCCTCAGAAAGATACTAGGCCATTGCGAGACTCACAGCTGAATTCCGGCCTGCTCAGAGGCATTGTTTACTTCCTCATGGGTCACCAGTTCCCATGATGGTGAAAACATTTTTCAAGCTGCACCCATTGTGGCAGTCTTTCGATATGCCACCTTGCCCAGAAATGTCAGCTCTCACAAGCGGCAGCTCCTTGCAAGCCCAGTCAGGAAGATGGCAGCCCTACCTGCTCCTGAGGCCGTCTCATGGGAGCCACTTCATGAATCGGCAGGCCACAAAGCCCACCTCGCAATAACCATGATGCTAGTTTTCCCCTATGAACCAGAGCACAAATTCACTGTAATGCCAAACGGTTTTGAGAATGTACTTTGAGTCTTTCCATGCGTACCTTCCCGGTTGCACTGCATGACCTCAGTTTGCTACATATTTACTTCAGACGTTGTTCAGCTTAAATGTAGACTGGCAGCCCATTCCTAATGCATTCAAGGAGATCCATGGCTTGGGGTACAAGTTTACTGCATGACCACAACCACACTGAAAACATGCATCCAAAAATCTGGCACCCATCACAAAAACCATTGCACTTGTCACATTCCTAAGTACTACTGCTTCCATTTTTTAAAAGATCAAATATCTAGTGTTCGTGGCTGTGGAGAGTGAGGCTTAAAAAGGTTATAGGTGGGCTGGGTCTCTGCAGGACTCCCAGTAGCTGTGGCAGAAATATTTCTTCCTCAGCTCTTCAAAGCTTATCTGGTGACTGGGCTGTTGCTTGCCTCAGTCGGGCTCGGTTCAGCAGCCACCTTGCTGAATCAAGACAAAATTCAGGTGGGGCCTCAGTGGAATGGGAGGGGGCCTTAGTGGAATATGTGGGGATTTTTATGCACAAATGAGCACAAGGGTGAGGACCATATAATCCTCCCCTCCCTCACTTTACCTCCCCACATTCCACACACTTTCTGCCACCCAAGTCGGGCTCATTTTGGGTATCTGAGCCTGGCTGGCAGAAAAGTGGGGCCAGAACAGGATCTCTGGGAGTTGCTCAGGTTCCCCATAAATTTTAGTGACCTCTCCACATGTCCAGTTCGAGCATCTCAGGTGACTGTCTGCATGTAGCACTGCTTTTAATGATCACTTGTCCACCAGCAACTTGACATCCCATTCCATGTCTTTGCCCAGTGCTGCAGTTATCCATCATGCCATGAAACGACTTTCCTTCCATACAACCATCCTATTTGCCCTTTTTTAAAAAAAAATCCACAAGGCTCATTTTCCTTCTCTTCTGTGCACTGCTAGTGTACCACTGAGAGCATGATGGCCGACTGCTGTGCATGACTTTAGCTTGTGCTAACAAACCAACGTTACCTGTCTTTGTCTGCATTTGTTTCCATTGCCTTGATCTCTTTTTCTCACCTTTCTTTGCACAGAATTAACTTTCACTTTAGCATTAGCTTGGAATAATGTTAAAGCTGTCATTGTTACAATGCAACTTGAAATGGTTGTCTTGGTTCATCGTGTTCCACTGTGCACTACGCCATTTGTTCGCTTGGTTTCCATCTCTGGGCACCATCAGCCTTGCAGAATGAGTCATTCCGAAAAATTCAGTACATTGCAGCCACAACAGCACTGATGGAGCATTCAGAAAGCAAAGAAAGCTGGAATTTTTAACCTTAGACCGTGGTGGAATCAAGTCATATCATGAGGGTCTGTTTCCATTGGAACTGCAATCTATTGTCCTTTAATGTGGTGGTTATTGCACACTGGAAAATGTTGAAATCAAGCATATTTGATGGCCAGTTTCTTGTATACCAATATTGCCTACCTTGGTACTATGTTTTGGTCACTTGGCTTTGGCCACAATCTACAAATCACTCAACAGCCATCCTATTTAGTCTTGTGACTTGTGGATTGCAGCTTTTGTGTAGGGTTGGTTTTTTTTGTTAGTTTGTTAGTTCTAACACTGATGTGCTTACTTTTGTATCCTAACCTAATGGCATTCTCACACAACTCCTTTCTGCTTCCTGTGTCTCAACTTCCTGATGAGTTGTTAACCTGCTGGCTTTTTCAACCTCTCAGGTCCACCAGGTACTGTGGTTTCTTCATCAAAGCCTTTTCTTAAATGTATTGCTTTCCTTCACCCCCCCCCCACCAATTCTAATGCAGTGGCTCAGTCTGCCTAGGTAAAGTCCTCTCCAAAGACATAGTCTCTAAACTGTCTTTTGGCAGGTGGAGGGTAAACCTACCTAGTCCCAGGCAATGCTCCCTCTAAGCTGTGTGTCAGGTTCAAAAGCAAGTAGGTCCAGGCATACTTGATCAAAAGAAAGGCTTTATTGGATTACAGTGCTAAAACCCACAGTGGAAGGTCATTGTCAGGAATGGGGGCAAGAGCAAAGCAAGCAGGGTTATAGTATGATGCATGCAAGCGACTAGCGAATGAACTGTAAGCGCGCAGCCGGGAAACTCCCGGCGGGAGAGTTACTTCATGAGCGGGAGACGACTCCCCCTCCCCTCGCCTTCACAGGACTGGAAAATTCTCATCAACACAAGAATAGCCCAAAGCCTACATTCAAGGCCACCATGATAAGGAGAAGCGGCAAGGAAAGAAGCTCCCACGTTACTGCCTGCATACCTACGCAAGCACAAAGCCGAATAGGGAACACATAACAATGGACTCAGTGAGAAACATCAAATAGCCCTTTTTCTGACACTGTGGAGCCTTGTGAGCAAAAACTCTACTTCATGAGCTACTGGCATTCAAGTTGTGAGCGAGCGATTTGGCTGCTGCATAAATTAGTTTGCTCTGGAGCCCTCCTTCCTGAGCGAAGACAAAAATGTGTGAGCCAGAGGCTAAAAAATTGTGAGCTAGCTCACACTAACTCAGCTTAGAGGGAACACTTGTCCCAGGCCCTTTCTGCACTAGACCTTTGATCATGGTTCAGTGCTGTCTCCTACTAGCTATTCTGCACTACATTTGAGTTCACCTCCCTTTTTATCCTGGGTTTCTTGTCAATTCTGCTTTACATTGTGGTCACCCCAGGTTCGGACTGTGATTGCCTGGGGGTCTATGGATCCTGTTTTACTGCAGGCTTTCCCTCAACCCGGAATGGCCCCAGTGGAGATTTAAGTGCAGAACCTTAAACTTGTTTTCGATCCTTCCCATCCCTTTCCCGCCATACCTAGGACAAACACCCCTGTTTGCAATGCAGAATTTATAACCCGGGGCAGGCAAGCAAACTGGAGGGGGCAAAATTAGTGCAGAAAACAGCAGATAAACAGAGATAACTGCAAGGGTAAATGGCTGCGAGTTGAACACAAAAAAACCCCGGGGTGAGGTCCAAGTGGGGAAAGGGCCCCAGACAATTAAGCAACTCTTTGTGAGCTCTTTCGGAATCCCATAAAGACATGCTGGTGGAAAGAAACAAGAGAAACAGATCTGTCTGAAAGAAACGGTTTGTATCCTTCAAGGCCTCCTTCCCCAGGAAAGATCTCCAACTCTTCCTTGTCTTGTCGGCTCAGAAAGAGAATCAGCCGGTCTGCTTGTCATCTAATCTCCCAGTATCTTAGCTCGTTTACTCCAAGGCGTTCCCGCTGCCCTCCTCGGCAGCCTGCTTGGAAAGGGCTGCTCAACAACATATATAGTTTAAGCTTGTGACCTCTGCACATTCTTCTGCCGCATATTTTTTTCTAGCCACTTCAAGATTGATATGCTCACTCATGCAGACGTGGCTATAGAATTCTACAGACAGTGCTACAGATGTAGAAGAAGGCCTAGAGTTCTCTTCTTTTGTTATGTTCCTTTCCCCCCCCCAATGTCCCCCAAAAGACTGAACCACAAACTCTGCAAGTGTAGTGGTTCAATCAGATGGGGTGTTTTATCTGTTTGAGTGGGGCTTTCCGTGTCTGCAGAGTGGGCAGGCTTTAGAACTTGAGTGGAAGAAAAACTAAACCAACCAAGCAGAAACCTCCAAAGGAAGTTTAGAAAACTTAAGAAGGGCCAAAAGTTAAAAACATAAGTAAATATATACAAAAGTTAAAAACATAAGTAAATATATGCAAAACATAAATAAATATATATAAAAGAGTGTTTATTTCACAGACATATAAAAACCTTGTATGGGCCCAAGTAAAACCTCATAAAATGTTCAAAATAACAAGTACACAAAAGAGAACAGTGTATGACCTACGGATTTGGGCTCACAAGAACCTTCTTCAGAGGTCAAAGTACAAAATACACCATGTAACAAAGTCCCGGTTACACATGTAAGGCAGTAAACAATTAATATAGGAACAAAAACAGAATGTTCCACTATGGAATTGAATGACACACCAAAAGATTTTTATTTGTTTACTGCCTTACATGTATAACAGGGACTTTGTTGCATGGTGTATTTTGTACTTTGTACTATCTGACCTCTGAAAAAGGCTCTTGTGATCCGAAACGCGTAGGTCATACACTCTTCTCTTTTGTGTACTACTTACTTTGAACATTTTATGAGGCTTTATTTGGGCCTCTACAAGGTTTTTATATGTCTTTGGAATGAACAGTCTTTTGTATATACTTACTTATGTTTTTAACTTTTGGCCCTTCACAAGTTTTCTAAACTTCCTTTGGAGGTTTTAGAACTCAAGCCCCAGGCAATGGGGAACTGTTCTTTGATCTTCTATTTTGCTTGCCCTGTTTCTGCAAAGGATGGGGAGCCTTTTATGCTTTCCCCAAATACATTTAGAAGAAGAAGAGATTAGATTTATACCCCGCCCTTCGCTTGGAGTCTCAGAGCAGTTTACAAACTCCTTTCCCTCCCCCTCCCTACAACAGACACCCTGTGAGGTAGGCGGGGCTGAGAGAACTTCTGACAGAAACTGCTCTTATTCAAGAACAGCTGTGCCAGAGCTTGTGATTGACCCAAGGTCACATCAGCAGGTGCAAGTGCAGGAGTGGGGAATCAAACCCCGTTCTCCCAGATTAGAGTCCACTCAATCTAATTGAATTTAGCTCCTGTGGGGAGTCAGGTGGTGTTATTTTGAGGTAGTCTTCCATTCCACCAGAAGGTTGTTGGTTGGGCTTCCCTAAGCAGACTGAACTACTGCCTCCAAGAAGGGTCTGTTAAACACATAATTTCTTGACTCCAGAACGTGATTTTGTATAGAGCGCCACTGGGAGCAGAGTGGCTGATCTCTGTCATGCCATGAGTGGCCCTCTTGCATCGAATAATAGATAGTGGCCATTGAGACACGTTTTCTGTTCTTGCAAACCTTGAGAAACGTAAAACATATCTTCTGACAAAATAGTTTGATTATTTCATTTAACTCTTTTCCACGATTATACCATGGATGTGACATGTGAACCTTGCAGGGCAGGAGTGCTGTAGTTCTTTCCCCATGGCATGCTGTAGCAGTAACTCAGACAAACTATTGGAAACTTCTTTCACCTTCTGCATCTCTGGTCAGCAGCTAGATTTGACAAGGCAATATAGAGCAGACGTGTACTTCCCAACTGTTGTCCTGCACACCATTTCTTTATCATGAGAGTGAGGGGCAGCCTTTGATTTCCTTGTCTGCTGGCTCCCATGGAACATCATACAAAGCAGCTGATGCAGAGTTAGGCCACTAGGGCAAGAGTCCTCCATCCGCTGAGACTGGAGACCTGGTGCTCCCAGCTACTGAACTGGGGTCTTCTGCATACCCCTTCCCTTCTACTATTCAGGTCCGTTTGAGGCCCGTTACAAGAAGGAATGTTGTTAGGAGATAAGCTGTATTCTGCTGCAGGGATCGGCACTGTGTCATGTCGTTATGTGCTGTCAGTCTTGTACAGAGATGCTGTACAGAATGACATAACAATACATGCACCTCTGTCCCAGCTACACCGTGCCATTCGATCCTCACTACTATGGCAGCGCCTTGAAAATCAGAACCCGATTTTCCTACATTTAGCAGCTTGCCAGCTCATCCCCGTGGAACCAGCTCTGTAAAAGTATTGTGGAAACTTTTTACAAAGAGAAGAGTGGATCACACTCCTATCCTACCACTACACTGAGCAAAGTTTACCAAAATATTTTATACCACACCTTTCCTTTTGGCTCAAGTTTGAAACCTTCCTCCAATCTAAGGAGGCTCTCTCCAAATTAAGTGGCTCTTTCATTGGAGGAAGGACCACTAAAGTTGGAGGCAGGGCCGGCTCGCTCACTAGGTGAACTAGGCATTCGCCTAGAGTGCGCCGGTCCTTAGAGGCGCCAAAGCCCCCCGCCAAAAAACCCCACCCCGTCCCTGGCTTGCTGGTGCACCCGCAGCTGCGGGGCGCGCAGGCAAACTGGCGCTGGGACGGAAGGGGCGGGGGTTTAAACCCCCGTCCTTTCCCCAGCTTGCCAGTGGGGCCGACAGCTGTGGGGCACACAGGCAAGCCAGCATTGGGACGGAAGGCTGCTTGGGGGATGACTAGATCTACCCCAGAACCAGTTTGTGACTCCTCCCCCATCCCCACCTGCGCCCCTCCCTGCGTTGCATAATTATTTTTGCTGAAAAATTGTATTCTGATATTATCATCTAGGGTTGCCTGGTGAACTAGGTGAGAAGGGAGATCCTGGACCACCTGGCTTTGACGTTCCTGGCCCTCCAGGTGACAAAGGCAACCAAGGGCTTCCAGGGCTCCCTGGTTTCCAAGGGCCCCCAGGTTTACCAGGGCCACCCGGACGAGATGGAACCCCTGGATTTCCAGGTAAATTCCTATTGTGCTTTCAATGACATAGTGGCCATTATAGGGACAGAGAGCTTTGTTTGTAGAAACTGATGGCCATGTATGGACTCTGCCTTCTAGTTTACAGTTAAGTGCATAGGAAGCAGGCAGTTTAAACCCATGCCCAAAAACTAAGTCCGCTATCTATAAGTTGAAAATATTCAAGTTAATCACAGTCTGAGTCTTCACCAAGCTGTTGATCTCATTCATTTGGAAGGATATGACTGATGTAAACTGGAAGAGTTCATTTTATTGCAGTTACATTACTCCAAAAGCTAGGTTAAAAAGTTGGTATGCAAGTTTCAAATCCTTTTGATGATGGAAATAGCGCGTCACCATTCAGAGGGGGTTGGACTGTATCTGTAGTCCAGCCTGTGCTTGCATGGACAGCAGGGTACACTGGTTTTAGTTTACTGGCTTGCTTGTGTTACAAAGTATGTGGAATGTTTTGGCTGAAAATAAAACTAGTAGTTCTGTACATCTAGGTGCTAAAGGCGAGATGGGCGTGATGGGAACTCCGGGTCCCCAAGGCAATCCTGGAACCCCTGGCAGAGGTGGTCTTCTTGGCCCAAAAGGTGAGATGTGTGTTACTCTCCAGTTTTTAGGCAGTTGATTTAATGTTGTTTCCCAATCAGAGTTTGTTCTTTCACTCTGAGCATCTGGGTGTAGTTCCCATTTTTCACATGTAGGTAAGAGCTGAACTTCTGGCTTCTGCCTAGCTCTGCCGGTGTCAGCTGAGTCTTTCTTTACAGCATCATTTATCTGTCTGTCCAGCAGCATCATTACAGGGTCACAGTCTGAAGCTTCTTAGTCATTGTGCCTTTTAAAGGCTTGGCTTGGCATTGCCAAGGAAAGGAGGCAACAGTGCAAAAAGTGTTAAGCCAAGCCGGCAGCTCTTTCTGTGACAATTGGGGAGCCTCTGCAGGGCAAACTGATGATGAGTTTTGTTTGGATACCACTTAGGCGATGCTGGCATCCCAGGCCAGTCGGGTCTTCCAGGATCTCCAGGGCTAAAAGGCAGCAAAGGCGAGATGGGCCTGCCCGGTGCTCCAGGAACACTGGATCCAAGCCAAGTGATCACGAAAGGACAGAAAGGAGAACCAGGAGTACCAGGTGAGAAAGAGCCGGCTCTAGACTGAGTCCTGGCTTATGCAGGTGACCTTGAACCGGAGGAGAGTAGGACATGGATCAGAAGACAGACAGATGGCTGTGCCGTCAGTAACTTCATCCCTTGCAGCAGTGCTTTCAGACACATAGGTATAATCAGGGCTATTTGTGGGCAGGAACGCACAGGAACGGAGTTCCAAGCTGGCCACGCCTACAGCCCCCCCCGGCCTCAGGTTCCCCATGCGCCCTGCACTTGGGGAAGCGAATCCTGGGAAGGAGCTGTGCTGTCAGGGGTGTGGCCTAATATGCTAATGAGTTTCTGCTGTTGGGTGTGGTCTATTATGCTAATTAGTTCCTGCTGGGCTTTTTCTACCAAAAAAAAGCCCTAGTTATAACTATGTGGTGGCAAAGTGGAAGAGTCAGAGGAAGGGAAAAGTTATGACTGAGTTTATTCCTGAGCTATCCGAAAGAGGGGTGAGTTATTTCTCAGTGCAGAGCACAAGTGAAAGGAGGGTCCAGTCTAGAAGAATAAATGAGCCATTCAGAATGAGCACGGACTGCTTCTGCTTGGTGGTGGATCGGCAAAATGAGATGAGCAGTGGGCATAACCTTCTGGCCAGTTTGTCACTGCTCCTAGTCTTTATTGCGCCAAGCCCAATGATGTCAAATCAGCCCAGAGCACAACAGCAGGCAGCAGTGCCTACACTTGCCTTTCTGCTGGGTCCCCGGTCCATGCATACCCCTCACCCCATTCAGTGTCAGCTGTGGTGGAAAGTGTTATCAAGTCATAGCCAACTTAGGGCAACCTCATAGAGTTTTCAAGGCAGGAGATGTTCAGAGGTGGTTTACCACTGCCTGCCTCTGTGTAGCAACCCTGGACTTCCTTGGTGGTCTCCCGTCCAAATACTGATCAGAGCTGACCCTGCTTAGCTTCAGAGATCTGATGGGATTGGACTAGCTCAGGCCTTTGAGATCAGGGCTGCTAATCTTAGTTATATGCACTTCTCTTTGATTATTTTCGGAAATATAAATACAATTATTTTTCTCCCCCATTCTTTGCTTAAAGGTGAGCCTGGAATAACAGGCCAGAAGGGTTACCAAGGCATCCCGGGTGACTCAGGGCCTCCTGGACTAAATGGGCAACCAGGCGCACCTGGATTGCCAGGTAAGGAACCAGTTTCCTGGTATAAATTTGCATGTTCCCATGATAGGGTTGCCAGCCCCCCAGTGGGAGCAGGGGAACCCCCACTTTCCCAGGCTCTTGCCTTCCCACCCCCAACTGACGTTTTCGGGCCTACTTCCAGTTCCAGGCCTACTTTGGGGGGGGGGAACACTCTGGTTTTTGGGCAAAACTCTATGGTTGGAAGCTGAATTTACCACAGAGTTTTGCCCAAAACCCAGCGTGTCATCCCCAACTGGAAGTAGGCCTGAAACCGGAAGTAGGCCCATGGTCCAGTCCCATGGAAGGACATCAGGGGACTCTTGCTGGTCAGGTAAGTTGACCTGGCAACCCTATCCCATGACCAAGGTTAGCAGATGAAAAACACATTGAAATCCAAATGCCAGATTGGTCTCAGGACATTTTGAAAGAGTTTCTGACAGTGAGCTCTTCTTTCTTGAAGTGTAAAAGATGTCCTGTATACATTCACTTTGCAGAACTAGGATCTACCTTCTTTGGCACACAGTTGTCATTAGACATGAGCATGAGGGAGAAACCTTGTCACCTCTCTGGGGTTCATGACCAAAGGCTATGAGGTTTCTAAATGGGGTACCAGATTATTATTTTTCTCCAAAGCCCAGGGTGTGAATTTCCTAGAGATGCCTGAATTGCAGGATGGTGGAAGTGCTCATCCACAGCAATTAAAATGATTGTTTTCTGCTGTCTGTGTTGTCTTCAGTTGCTGAGGAGAATGTGGGGGAGAATCCAAGGTGTGAATTGCCATAGGGCTGCTCGTTGAAAGTTCCATAGATCTGATTCAGTTTGATAAATAATTTGATGGGAAAGAATTGCATTTGATTGTGAAATCTGATCTAATAAGATTAGCAATTACCCTTTTTGACAAGCAGGGGAGAACTGGAGTAACAGTGGATCCGAGCATTCTGTCCCTTTCCATGGGTGGTGTTTTTTTAAAATTTATTTAAATTTTTCTGTCACTTCTTGGCTGCGTTATCCCTCCCACATCCCTGGATGCCACCTCAGCACTTGCTGAAAGGAGTCCAACTCCTCCAGTTAATGTGTCCCTTCAAGAACAAGTTCGACACAATATTTAGGGGAATTATGCAGATTATGAATGTGTAATTTGTATAGTGTGTTCTGGTCAGATTAAAGCAGGGATCCCCAGCTTGGTGCCTGTGGGTGCCATGGTTTTTTGCCAACACAGTTCCTGGAGCCCACCAAATGTTTTTAGAAAGTGGGCGGGGCCAGGTTGGGTTTCTGCCCAGAGGGGCATCTGATTGGCCATTGGAGATCTTTTTTTTGGTATTTTTTATTTTTCTGTGCATGTACATGTGTGTGCACCTGCAAGTCATGGCGACCTCTGGTGACTGACCCCTACTGGGGGCATGGAGGATATTCAGACAGGTGGCTGAATAAAGCCTGCCCCCACCTCTGGTATTCCAAGGAGGTCTCCCATCCAAGTACTTGCCAGAGTTGACCCTGCTTGGTTTCTGAGATTTGACATGATCGGGCTTGCCTGGGCTATCCAGGTCAGGGCTCTGATTGGTCCTTGGAGATTTGTTTGGCAGATTTTTTTTTAATGTTGCTTTGAGTGCAGCTGACACTACAGCACAAAAAAGTTCACTGTGCCTTACGGTAAACTACAGCAGCCATTTTGTGGCTGGCTTCACCTCCTACGACAGCTGTTTTCTGGCAGCCACTTTATGGCTGTGCCCACCAACCCGTATCAGAATTCAGAGGTGTCTGCAGGCCCTAAAAGATTGGGGACCCCTGGGCTAAACTTTCCATTGTAGGTCTGAAGTTATAAAGGACACATAACTAAGATATTATGCCTTGTAAAACTAGGGGGAGGGGTGTGTTGGTGCCTGGAAGACATCCTCTGAACTGGCCGACATAGTCAGTTGCTATACTGACAGGAATGGCTTTCCACTGTCAAACTACTCACAGTACTTGTGTTTCTCTAGGGCCCAAGGGAGACATGGGATTTCCTGGCCCACCTGGGCCAACTGGACCCCCTGGACAAAAAGGCACCAGTGGTGAAATGGGCTTTCCAGGTACTTATTGAAAACATTTCTTTTTAGTCTGTTGTTGAGGTGAATTCCTTGCTGAGAAGTGGGGTGGGAAAACTAAAATGGGGAGGAAGGGAACATGGGATTCTCTAGTTATTTAAGAATGGCCATCAAAAACAAGTTTTAGCTGTGTAATCCAGTCTTATTGCATACGATATATTCATTATATCCCCTGAAAACCTTCCAGAGCCAGTTTGGTGTAGTGGTTAAGTGCTCAGACTCTTATCTGGGAGAACTGGGTTTGATTCCCCACTCCTCCACTTGCACCTGCTGATGTGACCTTGGGTCAGTCACAAGCTCTGGCACAGCTGTTCTCTCAAGGACAGTTTTTGTCAGATGTTCTCTCAGCTCCACCTACCTCACAGGGTGTCTGTTGTGGGGAGGGGAAGGGAAAGGAGTTTGTAAGCCGCTCTGAGACACCTTTGGGCAGTGAAGGGCGGGGTATAAATCCAAACTCTTCTTCTTCCATTAAAAAGGTCTGTAATTACGTGTGTATAGGGTTGCCAAGTCCATTTTAGCCCCCAATGGGGGACTTTGGGGGGCGTTCCCAGAGGGGAGGGGCATCCCCAACGTAATGGTGTCATGTTGGGGACGTCCGCCCGCACGTCCAATGGGCGTGTGGGGAAATGCCAGCTCCCTGCACTTAAAGGGGCCCCTTTAAGTGCAGGGAGAAGGGAGAGGAGTGGCTGTGGGTGTTGGGGGTTGGGGTGGGGCTTCCCCCGTCGGCCAGCTGGCCGGTGGCAGGCAGAACCCCCCAAAAAGCGAGGGACCCCTGCCAAACCGGGGGGGTTGGAAATCCTACGTGCGTAGGATTCAAGGAACTGAGAATTGGAAAAAAATAGTTAATGATATCAGCGTACCAAAGTTCGATAAGGTACATTTTGAACATAATAGAACCTCTTCTGGGTTAGAACAGTGTTCTGTCTGAGGCAGAGGTGTTGAACTCATTTGTTATGAGGGCTTTATGGCCATGTGTGCCATAAAATGTAACATGTGGTACCATAGATATAAACTTTATAAAGATTATTTCAGATGCTGAATGGCAATAGCAGGTTTGATTGGATTAAGTGTAATATGTGGGGGGGGGGTAGTAGGCATGGAGATATCAGCACTGGTAATGAGACAGGAAACTTAAGTTTCAGTTTGGTCCAGGAGGATGCAAAAATTAATGGAAATAAGTCTGAAGAAGTGAGCAGTGACTCACAAAAGCTCATACTCTGCCACAAATTTTGTTAGTCTTTATGTTGCTACTGGACTCTTACTTTTTCTACTGCTATTAGAAACCACATTTAAAAATCTGTGGGCGAACATTTTAACCTTTCAGGACATTCAGTTGCTGACCTAAGAGTAGCAGTTCTCTTACAAAGGAATTTCAAAGGGAGATTAGAAAGAGGGACTGCTGAATTGCAACTGATAATTAAACTCAAGACAATGCATCGTCCTGGACTGAACTGAGACCTA
This sequence comes from Gekko gecko, assembly GCA_029375565.1. NCBI lineage: Eukaryota > Metazoa > Chordata > Lepidosauria > Squamata > Gekkonidae > Gekko > Gekko gecko. The sequence goes on along the minus strand of JAPDNY010000012.1, from coordinate 13,541,058 downwards.
GGTTTCTTCTCTCAAAAGTGAGCTGCAATGCATGAAGCAGGAAAGAGCCAGTTGCTCGTGGGCTGTGAGCCAGTTTTGGCCTGCGGGCCGTATGTTTGACACCCTGGTCTAATGGGTTTTCTACACAGGGACAGGCTTGTGTATGTTTCCCATTGCTGCTGCAGCTGCTAATCTAGCATAAGGTCGACAGGAATTTTACAGAGCAGATTTATTTCAATCAGCAGTTTATCAGTGTTATCGATACGCCATTATACCAAAATATGCCTCAGGTTTCCTGCATTCTCAGCTTTGATGCACAAAGTAAGTCTCTAGCCTATTCTGTTGCAGAGAGATGCTTTCTTGCATGTGCTTCTGCATCGTAAGGGGCTCTCTCAAAAAGGACATTGCAGAGCTGGACAAAGTACAGAGGAGGGCAACCAGGATGATTAGGACGTTGGAGCACCTTTCCTGTGAAGAAAGACTGAAGAGTCTGGGACTTTTCAGTTTAGAAATGAGATAACTAAAGGGGGGGGAGACATGATAGAGGTTTATAAAATTATGCATGGGGTGGAGAGAGTTAACCAAGAGAAAGTTTTCTCCCTCTCCCAAAATACTAGAACTCAAAGGCTTCCAGTGACGCTGATGGACAGTAGGTTCGGCACAAACAAAAGGAAATGTTAATTTACACAGAGAGTGGTTAAAATTCACTGCCAGTGATATCCACTAGAATAAACAGCTTTAAAAGGGGATTAGATAAAATTCATGGAGGATAAGTCTATCAATGGCTAGTAGCCATGGCAACTGAAGGGAACCTCCATATTCATGGGCACTAAACCTCTGAATCCCAGAGCCAGGAGGCAACATCAGGGGAAGGCTTCAGCATCTATGCCTTGTTGTTGGCCCTCCAGAGGAGCTGGTTGGCCACTGTGTGAGACAGGATGCTGGACCAGAGGGACCATTGGTCTAATCCAGCAGGGCTCTTCTTATGTTCTTAGAGACTTATTTTTTTCAAAAAAATAAAATAAAATGAAAGCTTGAGTTTTAGAGAACCTGATATGAATTTTGGTATAACTGTGTATCAATATAGCAGTATTAAATTGCTGAGAGGATACCCTGGTCGGTGCCCAAATGCAACACAATACTGTGAGGAAGCAGGAAAAAAAACTTCCCAACAGCATCAAACTTGGGGGAATCAAACCACGCAGAAACTCCCCCAGTTGTTGCTGCTCAAGACGTGATGTCAAAAGATATGCTGCTTCTGAACATGGAGCTTCCATTCAGCCATCGTAGCGCAGTTCTGCACATGGAAGACACCTTCATGGATCCAATCTACTGGTTTGACATGAACATTTAATTTTAAGCCACTGCAGAATTTTCTTCTTTTTAAATATTTTGGACAGGTCCTCCAGGACCAAAAGGTCAGCAAGGCATACCAGGGCATCCCGGCCAGCCAGGTTCTCCTGGATTTTCTGGGCCAAAGGGAGAGAAAGGTGAATCAGGCCGTTCTGAAATTGGAATTCCAGGCCCACCTGGCCCTAAGGTACGTTATCAGGATTCCACATCCTAAAAGGGACAATTTATTCTTTAAAAAGAAACCAGCAAAGTTTCTAGTCCTTAAAGTGGGCAGGGGGCTTAAAGAATGTGAACATTTTCTCACAATGGGGGAGGAGAAGAAACATTTCCTGTGGTCAAGGGCCAGGCACCGGTGCCCCCCACCTTATATCCGTATCCCCATCACTGGTAGGATTGGAATAAATTTGGCAAAACAAATAAATAAATGCAGATTTGCTTCGTATCATGACATATGCTTATTGTGGGGATTTGGGTCTACACTGAAATCGGAGAGGCCAAAACATAATGGTCAAAAAACTTTGCAAGGCTCAGGCGCCTGTGTAAGCCTGTTTTTCTCATTCCGTTCAGGCACAGATCTGCGTGTACTGCATGGAAATATTAGTCCCAGGGATATTAGTTACAGGGCACACGAGACAGGAAGATTGCTGGAGTCAAGCAGGGCTGGATCTGATCAGTACCTCAGTGGGAGACCTCGTAAGACTCCACTGTTTTAAGTTGATCAGAAGAAAGGCAGGATATTAATGCAATAAATAAAGTGGCATTTCTGCAGGAGTTCCCGTGTATGCATCTGAACTCTGCTCATCAGTTGGGGCTTTTGGATCACTGTATTTTAGGGACATGCAAGAATGATATTCCTTCGGGGGGAGCCATTTTAATCCATTGCAAGAAAAACTCTTGTCGCATTTTAAAAACTAACAGGTTTATTGTGGCTCGCGTTTATTTGTTTGTTTATAGCCTACCTACTGTCCCCAAAATGGATTGGAAATCCATTAAAAACATGTGCTAAGGTTATTTTTTTTTAAATCACCACAGAATCACAGTACTTCCAAAAGAACAGATCCTTCTTACAACTCTTGGCCTGTAGAATGAAATTCACAAACTCCCAAAATGCTTGCCTAAAAAGCCATTCTTTGCAGAGCTTCCTAAAAGGCATTAGAATGGATTGGAAGCCATCTGGCAACAGAACGACTGAACAGAACTGCTGCAGGGAGGTCCAATGGAAGAGGCAGTTCTGTAGCTGGGAGGGTCCCAGGCCGTGAAGGACCACTTGCTTAGATACATGAGAGCTTTCCCCCTGGGTTGATAGATCTATCAATGTTTATAACAAATGGCAATATGTATACCATCTCCTTCCATGTGCACCAGCTCCCGTCATCGGGCTATCCCACCACTTAGGGTGGCCCAACCAGAGCCTGGGCCTTCTCTGTCGTGGCTCCCAGCTCTGTGGAAAGAGGTGAGGGGGCCCCTCCTTTGTGATCCTGAGGAGACGCCGCAAGGCCTGCCTGATCGCCAGGGATTTTGCAGGGGCTTGAGTTGGCAGGCAACTTTTAAGTGGGGGAAAGGAAGAGATTTGGGGTCTGCTGTTTTATTTTTGGTTTTCAGTGAAAATGTTTTCAGCTATGGTAAGCTGCCTTGAACCATGAGGAAAGTCAGGCTGTAAATGTTTTAATAGATAAGTAATAAAATATGCTTATATGTATATACAAGGTTTTAGGGAAAATATTCAAAATGTGGGGAAGGGGGGAATGAAACCTCTCTGGAAAGGCTGTGTACTTTGATTGTATCTTATATTCAATTGAGATTTGCATAGAGATTTCACAGGCCTTTTGGCCACTTAAGAGTTCTTTGCTTAAAGTTTGTGACATGACTAAATGTTAACACTTCCCTGTGTATCCCCCTCCTCCCACAGGGTGATAGTGGTTTGCCTGGATACCCAGGTAGCCCAGGCAGTAAAGGATCACCTGGCAATCCTGGGCTGCCTGGTTTGCCTGGTAATCCAGGTGCAAAAGGCGATCGTGGCCTCCCCGGGTTCCCAGGTAAATCCACATTTCATTGGATAGTAATTTCTTCTCTTTTCCCACATGCTGTCATGCTTCAGCTTCTGAAGTAGGTAACTCTGCTACTTAACTGCTTCTTGTTCTGATTGCCATGCACACTGCTATAGGTAACATAAAATCAATGGTGGGAGAGTTGAGACACGTCTTATAAGAGAAACAGTTCTTTGGATCTTCTCATTATGCCAAGTGGTCTGGCCCTTTTGCCTCATCTAAAACACCTGTTTTATCACATTGATGGGTCAGCACAGATGATGTTGGCCACAGTGAAAAGGGGCTCACCGGCATGCTGCCATGTTGGGCTGTTGCTGCTAAGGTGCTGAATTGGGAATGGGTGACATTCCTGTGTGGACCTGCATTTAAAATTCAAGTCCTGCCATGAAAATATTTTCCCCAAATCACTCCCCTTCAGTTCCCATTTGGCTTGACAAATGCTAGTTTACAATGGAAATGACTTCTTATATGTGTATTTGAAATAGGAATGCCCCCAAATTCTTTTGAAGGTTACCGTTCATCGTGTTCCAGGGCACTCTAAATCCCACCAGGAAGAAAGGTGTGCCTTGTCAATAGTCCACATGCTTTTTGGAGTGTTCTGTTAGTTCATTGCGGCCCCTTGCCCTGTCTGTGATCAAGACAGAAGATAGAGAATTTTTTCCCCCTTCTCATTATATGTTTTGATAAAGACCATTTAGAGAAATCCATTTCCCCCAGAATACTACATTTGAGATGATGCTATGTTGTACTGCGGATTTATGTCTGCTGCAATTTTGATGGATGTCCTTTGCTCTGAATTCTGTCCTCTTGACTGTCTGGCTTTCTAGCATGCAGAGTGCGTGTGCATGTAATGGCAGCACTGGGCTTGAATTTTTGAATTCCCCAAGTTTTTATTGTTTTCCACTTTTACTGTTTCTGGACTGCAGTCTCTGCACCAGATATTACATTGTTCATAGCATTTTGCCATTCAGATATACCATTATATGATTAAATTGTACTATGCATCCTTCATCCTTTTTAAAAATCTGCAACTCATTTCACAGGGACCTCAGGCATTGCGGGACCAAAAGGTATTGATGGACCACCAGGGAATCCAGGCACCCCAGGACAACCCGGACTTCCAGGTCGGTGTAAGATGTTGTCTTTGTGATTTGAGTTTTAGAATGCTTGAAATGCCGCTTTGATAGAGCCTGGCGTCATCTGTTTATTGATGACGTTTCATTGCAGATGTTCTCTCATATAGATAGCATGATGGACAAGATAGAGCCTTACAAACACCCTAGAGGCCAGTGGCCAAGGGGGTGGAACAAAAACCATCCAACTCCACCGTCTACAGCCTACCATCCTTAAAGGACCGGAGCCAGCAGAAAGCTGTGTATCCAGGCCCATCACTGCCGGGCAATGTTCCCTCAAAGCTGTGTAGTCTTGTGAGCTATGGGCATTAAAGTTGTGAGCAAGTGATTTGGCTGCTGCATTAATTAGTTTGCTCTAGAGCCATCCTTCCTGAGCTAAGGCAAGAATGTGTGAGCCAGAGGCTAAAAAACTGTGAGCTAGCTCACACTAGCTCAGCTTAGAGGAAACACTGCTTCCAGGAGATGGAGGAGACAACCAGAGTCAGAGGTATCAAAATCCAGAAGATGCAACTGTTGGGATAGGGCAAGATCTAAATTTCAGTCATTATAGGGTTAGCGTCTTTGTTATGATTCCACCAGAGACCTGACCTGGAAGTGCAACCTGGCTCAGAGCCAGTCCTGTATGTTAATTGGTGTGTTTGAGAAACTGATTGTATGGCTTTAATTCACCAGTCTTTGGGCTGGCTAATGAGCTTGAGCGTCTTCCTGTTAAGGTTCTAGAAGACAGGTTACTTGCTCAGCAGCCTCGCTCCCTACGCTTTTACCTTTTCCCTCTGTTGTATGAATGTGTAGTTTAGGACTTTGTTATTTTATTGGAACTTTCCTGTTTTCCCCCTTCCTAACCCATTTTGATTAACAACTCTAGTCCCTGTGCCTTATTTACCCAACAGCAACAAGGAAATGAACATACATGGGGATTTTTAAGTTGTGATTTAATCTATGGACATGTACACTGGTAAATAGTCAGTAACCTGTTTGGAGAGGGGGGCATGGATTGGAAACACTGGCAAATGATACATCTGCAGTGGTCAAAAAAGTAAAACTGTCAGATCACTGACTTACTGGGGCCACCCCTGAAGAAAGAGTAGGTGATCTGGTTTCAGAGGGTAGCTGTGCTAGTCTGTGATTCGATTCCAGTAGCGCCTTCAAGAACCAACAAGAGTTTCATGGCCAAGAGTATGCAAGAGTCAAAGCCCCCTTCATCAGACATGAGTAATTAGGGTTGCCAAGTCACTTACCTTTAAAAGTGGGGGAGAGTTGGTCCTGGCCTGGAACGTTTGCCCAAAAGTGACATCATCACATTGGGCATGTTGCTGGTTGACGCTCTAGCAATCAGCCTGGAAACTCTATGGTACCATAGAGTTTCCAGGCTGATTGCTAGAGCGTCAGTCGGCAACGTGCCCGGCGCAATAACGTTAGCCCCGAACCATGCACTTTGGGGGCGGGGTTCCCCCTGCTGGCCTGATCTAGACCTGTGGATTGGGGGCCCTTTGAGGGGGGGAACCTCTGCCTTCCCGAGGGACCTGGCAGCCCTATGAGGAATAGAGATCTCTGAGTCCTTGTCAGAAGGGGGGAGGAGTGTTGCATCCTTTACAAGCATCCTTGACAACACCCCTCCCACCTTCTGGTTAGAATAAAGGGACTCAGAGATCGCCATTTCTCTTGTCTGATGACGGGAGCTTTGACTCTCAAACACATATGCCCTGAAACTCTTGTTGGCCTCCGAGGTTCTACTGGACTCGAATCTAGATAATTTGGAACTCCCAGATCTGAAGATAAAGGGAGGAGGGCAGGAGGAATGTTGTAAGTATCCCTCATTGGATAGTGCCACATTGTAGCACAACTAAAAACTCGCTTGGTGACCTTCAGCACTCAACGGCCTCTCTCTGCCTCAGTGCTGCCTTCCCCATCTGTAAAATGGAATAATAATCCAGGCCTGCATTGTCTTGTCCTTAGGCAACTTTGCCAAATAGTCTGGCTACTTAGGAAAGGCGCAACATACATTCATAGCTGTGGTATTTGAGGACTGGTTAGAATGTTGCACAAGGATTTGGGAGTTCTGGCTTCAGATCCCCACAGTGCTTTGAAGCTCACCTTGTGCCAGTTACACACTCTGCCTAACCTACCTCACAAAGCCGTTGTGAGGCTAAAATGGGAAAGGGAGAACCATTTACCCCTCTGTGATTCCCTTGAAGAAACAATGGGATATCAGATGGGATGGATGGATGGAGGTGGATGGATGGATGGATGGATGGATGGATGGATGGCTTCACTGTTCAGATAGTTTCACTGTGGGAAACTCTTGTTCAATTTTTTGCCTGCCCATGAATTCTACTGTTGAGCATGAATTTGAGCAAGAGTACTGGGGCGGTCCCTAGCTCACTTTTTTCTAAGGCAGTAAACAGTGAATGCTACCTCACAGAAAAATAACATACCTAGGAGAAGATGTATATAGCATCAATCCAGCATGCAGGAAAAAATGTTTTTACATATAGAACATTTAGTCTCACGAGGACCCATCTGCAGTCAGAAGTGGTTCATCCCAGAGCTGGGCCCCTGTCTTTGTACCTGAACTTCCTCACAGAGTAATTTCAATGGGGGGGGAAATTCTCTCTTGTACACTGTGAGTCATACAAGTGCAGTAAATGAGTACACCATCTAACAGATACTGCTATGGAAGTGGTATCTGCGTTTTCTTATGTTCTGTGGAGAAGAGGATTGCTCTGTTTTTATGTAATGCTGGAAATCTGGCATGCTGCTGTAGCTCTTGAACTGTGGCTGCAGCTCAAGAATGGGAGACTTTCATGGGTGAATCCTTGGCCTCCTGATATTGTTCTTTGTAACTCTTCTTCAGCAACGGCTCCCCAAGCTGAACCAGAAACTAGGTTTGAGACATCTCCATGTTATAAAAAATTCTTGAGGAACCCTGACAGTCCTATCTGGAACTGGAAGTTTTGTTTGGACAGCAGCTGGACCAAATGGGATTCTTTTGGACTCTGTGGAGTGACCAGCAACATTGTCCATTCATGGGCTGAGTCTGCTGTCTCACAGAGAGTGCATTCAAAGTAGCTGAACATCTGCATCCCTTTAACAGAGTTTATAGTTGTGTGTGTAAAGAAGTAAAGAAATGTTTTGGCTTTAACAGTGGATTCGCTCTGTTTTGTGTAGAATAATGGTTACTTTGGCAGTCCTTCAGTTAGCATTTTTGGGTCATAACATTGGGCATGGGAACTGCTCATAACCTGTTCTGTTGATGTTTAGGTGAACCTGGCCATTCTGGCCCCCCTGGCCTTCCAGGAGAGAAAGGACAGCCGGGCAGAGATGGCATTCCTGGGCCCGCTGGACAGAAGGGCGACCCAGGTTAGGCACCTCTTCTGCATGTTTTCTCCAAGATTCCGTTTGTACGATTGCTTGTCATGGCCGCTGCACCGGGAATTCACCAGCTGAAGCATCACCTGTATGTTGCATTTACAGATCTGTAATATAATTTTGTGGGTCCCGAGAATACTGGATCTCCCCCCCACCCCCACTTACATTTGTACGAGCGTGTGTGTGTATACGCAGCTCTCAAAGAATGACATACCGTATGCTTTTGATGAAGTGGGCTCTTGGCTCTTGAACGCTTCTGCCGTGATACATTCATTGTTCTTCAAAGTGCTGCAAGATTCTTTGTTGTTCTTATTTGCCTGTGTCAATTGTGTTTTTCAGGCCAGCCAGGTTTCGGGCAACCCGGACTCCCAGGACTCCCAGGATTATCAGGCAAAGTTTATTTCTCTTTATTGTTGGAAGCAGTAACAGATTAGTAAGGCATTGATAGAGATGAAGCTAACATTTACCTTATCTTGGAGTGAGTTGCCACTGTATAGTAACATGACCTTAAATACAGCTGAAATGGCTTTAAGTTTATGGAAGGGCAGTGAGCTATGAGCTGTGTCAAATCCAAGGACATGACAAGGGCACGGCAGGCAACGCTTTGAAAGGAGAACTAATGTGGGCCAGGTGTGGACCTGTGCCTCCTTACTCCCATTTTTCAAGAATTAAACCACCTTTGCCATGTGGTAAGGTGAGGTGGTGGGGTATGGAGTGTTGTTATGAAGCGTTTGTGGAGTCAGATGCAAAGCAGACGGAAACTTCTTCATCGCAAGCTGTACAGGAAGCAGGGTTCTTGGACCACTCTGGCTTGTTCCAGTGGGTCTTACACAGGTGATCCCCCCAGGAGATGGTGCCCTTTGTTAATTATTTGGGTGCCATCTAGAGTTTCTGTCTCAAAGTAACTTGGTCTAGCCCATTTGGAAGGGCTAAACAGACTAAATTTACCTGAGGAACAGTGTTCCTCTGGTGAGTTTACTGGTATACAAATCTTCTGAACTGTATTAGTGATAAAGTGCCCTTTTGTTTTGTTAGTGCATAGCAAATCTTCTGGAAAACACAGATTAATCAGCAATATTTTGAAAAACTTATTCCGATAATAAAATAAAATCAAAAACTTTCGTTTAGGCATTTGCTACAAATTGCACAAGCCAGGAAGGCAGCACCTTATCAGCAGATGTTCTTATTCCAATAAAAGTATTCATTGTAATTGTAAATTCATCCATTATTCCTATAATTGTAACATTTCCTGGGGCCTCTGTGGTTACATTTTTAAAAGTTCTGGCAAAAAACTACAGGGAAGCCTCCCCCCCCCCCACCGCCATGTCGGCTTTGTCGCCACAATACCCCTATCAGGTGTGTAAAGCCCTAGAAGAAGAAAACTAGGGGGAAATAGGGTGGTTTCTTCCAAGGAAGAAAAGGTCAGAGGCCCTCAAGAGATAGGAAACAATTAGAAACTTTTTTCCCCTCCCAGGCTGTATTTTCTCCAGTGGTCCCGGTAGTGGGTCATTCCTAGGAGTAATGGATCAAGGAATGACCTACTCCGGGACCACCGAGAAGGAAGCTTCACGGTAAGTGAATAAAATCTTCCGTTCTCCGGTGGTCCCGGTAGTGGGTCATTCCTTGATCAATTACACCTAGGAATGACCCATTCCGGGACCACCGAGAAGGAAGCTTCACGGTAAGTGAATAAAATCTTCCATTCTCCCCCGTTCATCACAGAACATTCTGTAGCATGTCTGAGAAAGCACAGTCAGTTATTGTGGAATGTTTGCCTGGATCTATATGGTACTATTACTGGTGCACATCCTAGAACAATCCCTGTGCCTTCCTGCAGTAGTCTTAAGCTATGAGTCATGTTGAGCAGGGTTGTTTTTTCCCCAGTTAAATCACAGTTCCTGATCTTCTCATTGAAGGACCCCTGCTGAATTTCCAGGAGCATCCCTCCCTGCATTCCCCGGCACCAAACAGCGTTTTCTGGTATTGCAGGCAGAAGGCTGAAGATTCTGGGACTTTTCAGTTTAGAAAAGAGACAACTAAGGGGGGGACGGACATGATAGAGGATTATAGAATTATGCACAAGGTGAAGAGGGTTGACAAAAAGAACTTCTTCTTCTCCCTCTTCCAAAGCACTAGAACTTTGGGGCATCCAATGAAGCTGGTGGGCAGTCAATTCAGGACAGACAAAAGGAAATATTTCTTGACTGAATAAGTTATTAAAATCTGGAATTTGCTGCTAGTGGCTGTAGTGATGGCCACAGGGACAGACAGCTTTAAAAGGCAATTACATCCATGGAGAATAGGTCTGTCCATAGCTACTATCCATGGTGACTAAAGGGAATCTCCACGTTCACAGGGAGTAAACCTCAGCTTACTAATGCCAGGAGGCTACATCTGGGAAAGATCTCGGCCTCTCTGCCCTGTTGTTGGCCCTCCAGAGGGACTGTTTGGCTACTGTGTGAGACAGGATGCTGGACCAGATGGGCTGCTGGTCTGATCCATCAGGGCTCTTCTTATGTTCCTGCATGTTCTTAGCAGAGAGTTGAATGACTTGTAAAATAATTTTTGGTATATTCTAAAGGCTTTTAGCCCCTTAAAGTTGTTCCTTTCTGTGATGTACTCAAAGATTGAATTATGGGACACTACAACATCAGTAAATCTTTCTCTCTCTCTTTTTTTAACAGGTCAAAAGGGTGACATGGGCTTCCCTGGACCCCCAGGGCCCCCAGGAACCCATGGTCTGAAGGGAGAGATGGGTGTCCAGGGATTTCCTGGCCTTCAAGGTCCTCCAGGGCCTGCAGGACTGCCTGGGCCAACTACAGAAGGTCCCAAAGGAAGCCGTGGGCAACCAGGCATACCAGGGAGGCCAGGTGAGGACAAAAGAGAATGACTTTGAACCTTTGCTAATAACTTTTTTGCTGGCAGGTTATTAGTCTGTTGAGTTATACTGAATTGGTGCTCAACCCTTTCAGTACTGCTTGGTTAACTTTGTCTTCTGAGCACCCCCTACTTTATTACGATTAGTCGCAAGTACCATTTTGGAGAGGGAGAGAGAGAAAGCAAAACCATACTCGCTGATAACCTGGCAGCAAAATTCTTTGCCTCTTGCCAACTTGAGATGTCCTCAGCATGTTATCACAGCACTCATCCAGCCCGAGCACCCAATCGAACTTTAATCCCATCTGCCAAGAATGCCTGCGTCATGGCATCATGTGATAAAACAGATCCATCATATACACAAACCATAATAATAAGCACCATCCTCAGGACCCCATGGAGATCAAATTCATGCCGGTCACACAGCATGATCAAATTGGAGAATGGCGTCGTGCATCTTCTTGTTGTGTGTGCATCCTTGTTCCGTTCCATTTCACAGCTCCAACAGATTCAGTGCACCTCCATTCCATTCCATCCTACGTCATCTTTTCTGTCTTGTGTGTACTAATTCTGGAAGTGATAACTTCCATGATGGGCAAACACCACCGAGCAGGTGGCAGAGATAAGATGTAATCTGTGTATTGATGTTCCTTGACCTAACCAGAAAACCCGTTAATGCAACTTTTCCAGCCCTTAAGCCGCACACTGGAATTGATAGAGTGGGGTAGTTGTACTACAGCCTAGCATAATGCTTTTTGGCACCTACATTGGCCTCCTCAAAATGGTATCTGTGTGTACTCCTGTAAAGAATTTGGTGAATTTCTTGTCCTTTATAATCCTGCATCTGAACAGAGCCTCATAACAGAGAGGAAGTCAGGACTTGCAGGGTTCAGTGAACTGGTCTTCTGTGGAAATTGCTAGTCCATCCCCTTTAATTATGCAAAATTAGCATCATGCATTATGCAAAATAAGCACAGATGTGCAAGTTAATGTGATGTTTGCAATTTATATAGTATGCAAAATTGGGATTGGCTGGTAGGAGGTCAAGTTATAGCAAAATCGCCAGGAACTGCTCAGAGGTTTTTGGGCCCATCGTCTTTGTCTGTGTGGCATGTGTACTGCCCCGTGTGAAGGACACATCTCATTCAGTGGTGCATGTCCCAGTGTGGGTAAACCAAACCATTGTTGATAGCCAACCAGCTAGCATTTTGATCTTCTTAAACAAGCAGGGGCTTCTTACACAGCGCCTCTGCAACATACTGCCATGATATTAATGAGTCATGTTCTGTGTGTTTCTGTGATCCTCTTAAGTGACGCTGTACAGCTGCTGATGCAGGATTTTAAAGCCAACACCCAGACTATCAGGCAGTTTTCCACCTTTTCCCTTTATGCTTTTTTTTTTTTTTTTTTTTGGGGGGGGGGGAGTCAAGTCACAGATGACTTATGGAGACCCCATGGGATTTTCAAGGCAAGAGACGTTCAGAGGTGCCTGCCTCTGCATCATGACCCTGGTATTCCTTGGTGGTCTCCCTTCCAAGTACTGACTAGGGCTGACCCTGCTTAGCTTCCGGGATCTAACAAGATCAGGCTAGCCTTGGGCCATCCAGGTCAGGGCTTCTTTCATGCTACTTGCCCACAAACCCTGGAGTGCTTTAATTCTCCACGGTGAAAAAAATACAGGAATTGAAAGCCCTACATGCCTTGAGGTGGGGCAGCTGAAGGGTCATCTTCTCCCCAGGGCTCTTTTTGTAGCAGGAAGTCCTTTGCATATTAGGCGACACACCCCTAATGTAGCCAGTCCTCCAAGAGCTTACAGGGCTCTTCTTACAGGGGCTACTGTAAACTCTTGGAGGATTGGCTACATCAGGGGTGTGTCGCCTGATATGCAAAGGAGTTCCTGCTACAAAAACAGCCCTATCAGGGAGTGACGTCAGCATGTTGAGACACTGCTGATGTGTGTCCGTCCCCCCCATTTTGGCAGCATTTTTCTCACTGCCAGCCAGCTGAGCAAGCAGTGGGGAGTGCCACAGGGGGGCAGATCTCGGCGGCCTAAATATATAATGCTTGAGAAGGCTGCAAACTTAAGCAAAACATCCTGGGAAAGTGTAACTATATCTATGTTCCTGCCCAGGAATTAAGATCACAGGGAGGTGCCCTCCTGACTGTCCTGTCAGTCAAAGAAGCTCATTTTGTGGGTACACAAGACAGGGGCCTTTTCAGTGGCAGCCCCACGGCTTTCCCAGGGAGGTGCGCCTGGTCCCTCCCCACTTTTGATTGTTAGTAAGCAGTTGAAGACGGTTTTATTTAAGACTTCATTTGGTTATGCTTACTAGCAGACCTGGGTTGTGCTTTTAAATTTTGGTTTTATAAGCCACCTAGAGTTCTGTAAGGAAGACAGGGGGCTAATAAATATATTAAATAAAATAAAGCCACTTTAGTGGAAGAGGGGCATTTTCAAGAAGAAACCCATGTGAGGAGAAAGGGTTAAGGAACTATGTTGTCGAAGGCTTTCACGGCCAGAGTTCTTTAGTTGCCGTAGATTTTCTGGGTTGTGTGGCCATGGTCTTGGCATTGTAGGACCTGACGTTTTGCCAGCAGTTGTGACTGGCATCCTCAGAGGTATAACACAGAAAGATGGAGTACTCTCTGTGTCAAGGTGAAAAGGAAAATGGTAGGCAGGTAATCTGCTCAGGAAGGTGGGGTAGGGCTGAGTCATTATCTTGTAGGAGTTCCCCGGGCTATGAACATGCTAATGGAGGAGCTTTCCTGAGGAGGTTCTTTTGTCTATGGATTGTTTCCTGAGGAGGTTTCCTGTTTCCTGAGGAGGTTCTTTTGTATGTGGATTGGCTGTTGAAATTCTAATCTTTCTGTGTTATACCTCTGAGGATGCCAGTCACAGCTACTGGCAAAACGTCAGGTCCTACAATGCCAAGACCACGGCCAGGCAACCCGGAAAATCTATAGCAACTAAGGTTAAGGAACTCTTCACACACTGATGTTGTTGTTTGGTTTGGGGAGGGGGTTGCTCTAGCCTTAGCAGCTGTACAAAGTAAAGGAGGAAAATCCTTTAAAAGGATCACTTTTAGCACATAGCATGCAGTTCTATCAACGAAAGTGGATGTTTCTCTGGACAAGAGAGAACTACTTCTAAGGGAGTAACAGATGCTTGTTGATTTCTTGCACTTGATGGATTCATTCAGCTTTTCTTTCTGGATCGTAATATGGGCTTGCTTTGATTTGGGACCTCATTCATCCAAAAATGCAAAATTTGAGGCCTAAGCGAATTCTGAGATATAATAGTTTGGTCTATACACACGATACACAGATTTTTTTTTTAGATGGGTCGCCTTGAAAATGTGTAGTCTGTTGACATATCTAACTATATTGATGTTTCCCCCCCCACCCTCTCCCCCCTTAACGATGGCCTTGGTGAACTTTCGATCCAGGTCCTGAAGGTTAGCTCCTTAACTCCGCAATAATAACGTTGCATGCCTTTTGAATGTATACTGGTTTTATGAAAGCAAATGTCTCAGTCTTTAGAATGGGTATGCCAAGTCGTCCAACATGCATTGTTGTCGTACAGTAGACAGAATTGTGGCTCTGACCCATCCTTGAAAGTCTGCAGGTGTCTTGCAGTATCTGCAAACAACAAAACAAGAATTCTTAAAGAAACACAAGATGTGAGCCTGATTTTAGCTTACAAGGCCAAGCGATGTTGTTTACCCGAAAAAGGAAATCCGTGCTCCTTTTTCTCTTCTCATTGGAACGATGGCTCTGTTTCATCCCACTGCAACTGAGAGGTCGGCAAAAAGGGAAAACACTTAAGCTCTCTGTTAAAGGAAATTTCAAAGAAATGTCCTTTGGTGGAGGAAAGTACCATCAAGCTGCTGCCGACTTATAGCTTTCAAGGCAAGAAACATTCAGAGGTGATTTGCCACTGCCTGCCTCTGCATAGCAACCCTGGACTTCTTTGGTGGTCTCCCAGTACTAATCAAGGCCAGCCCTGCTCAGCTTCTGAGATCTGATGAGATCAAATTAGGCTGGGGTATCCTTTGATAGTAGGTAAAATGTCAAAAGATTGTCATAGGATTATATTTGTTTTGATTCTTTATAAAAGTCATCCCTCTTGCTAGCTAAAACACATCCTACATAAAATAAGGACATGGGGAATTGTAAAGCAACAACAAAATACCAGCCATTGTCAGTGAAACATCTATATAAAGGCGAGACCCAGTGACATATAATGGTTAGCATGTTGGTCTAGGACCAGGAAGACCTGTTTGCAAATCCCCACACTGAATAAAATTTATTTTATTTTGCGTTATCTACTTTATTGACAGCCTGCCTGCCTCACTGAGACTCAGTACAGATTGCAAATTATAAAATGGTGTAGTCAGACAGCATAAGACATCCAGTAAATAGAATATAACCTGAACATGACATACCATAAACGATGTAGAGAATGGAGGTACAAAAGTAGCAGACAATGTGTTAAGACCAAAATAATACGTACAATAAACAGTGGAACAGACTATAACCTTATCCCCTTTATAAAAATGCTCTTCTGACCTTTTCTGCTTCAAACGACCGGTGGAATGATAGGAGCAGGGGAGCTCAGGCAGTCCATTCCGAAAGGTGGGAGTCACTGTGGAGAATGCATCTGTACAGGCAGCTGTCAATATTACCCAACTGCAGGGAAGCACTTTCAGAAGGCTTTGCTCAGGTTAGCAAAGCTGTCACAACAAAGCATAGTGGGAGAAACAGTCTGGCAGATATATGGTTCTAAAGTCATGAAGGGCTTTCTAGATAATAACAGTACCTTTAATTGAACCTACTAAACCAGGGATGTCAAACATGCGGCCCAGAGGCCAAATCAGGCCCGCAGTGGAACTGGCCGTCTTCTGCTTCTTCTTCCAGTTCTGCTGCTGCCGCATCATCATAGGTTTGCAGCTTACAGATACACACCTGAACAGCACACTCAAGATTGCAACAGCACAGACATTTTGATGCAATAATTCAGAGCAAGAGGTGTCAGTTATCAGACACAGTTAAAATATTGCAAGAGTGCTGATGTTTTAAGCATGATTTTATGTTAAGTAAAAAAAACCCCTTTGTGTTTGTGCCCTTTATAAAGTTTATATCTCCACTACTTGGCATTACATTTTATGACACACACGGCCTGGCCCAAAAAGGTCTCATTTATGTCAGATCCGGCCCTCATAACAAATGGGTTCGACACCCCTGTACGAAATGATTGGTTAACCAGTGAAGTGGTTGCAGAATGAGTGTAATAGGCGCATACTCTGCTAGCTTCCCGTAGTTAGATCCGAGTCCAGTAGTACCTTAAGAGACAGGGCCGGCTCGAGGTGGCTCTGCACCCTAGGTGGGCGCAGATGCCAACCTCCTGGTGGGGCCTGGACACACCCACCATGCCGCCCCCGCCTCCTCTCCACCCCCCAGGGGGAGGGGAGGGCGGGCAAGCCGCAAGCCAGGGAAGGGGTGGGGGTTTTAACCCCCGCCCCTTGCCTCCCAGCGCCGGCTTGCCTGGACGCTCCACAGCTGCAGGGCGTCCAGGCAAGCCAGGGAAGAGGCGGGGGTTTTAACCCCTGCCCCTTCCGTCCCAGCGCCAGCTTGCCTGGGCGCTCTGCAGCT
The DNA here is from genome assembly GCA_029375565.1 of Gekko gecko. Lineage (NCBI taxonomy): Eukaryota > Metazoa > Chordata > Lepidosauria > Squamata > Gekkonidae > Gekko > Gekko gecko. The sequence continues at coordinate 13,524,647 of JAPDNY010000012.1, read as the reverse complement.
GTGGGGTGCCCAAGCAAGCCAGGGAAGAGGCGGCGGTGACAGGGGCTTTTCGCGGGGGGGGGGGCGCCTTTTGGCCCCCCTGCGGCTGGCGCGCTCTAGGCAAGCGGCTAGCTTGCCTAGCAGGGGAGCTGGCCCTGCTTAGAGACCAACAAGATTCCCAGGGTATGAGCTCTCGAGAGTCAAAGCTTCCTTTGTCAGGGAATCTTGTTGGTTTCCAGGGTGCTGCTGAACTCAAATCTCAAGCCTTCAGTGCTATCTCTGTGCCATAGCCTGGGCTAAAACCAGACTGAAAAGAGGCGATAGCAGATGAGTCATCCGGGAAAACCTGGAGTTTTTCTGGAACTCCTTTCTCAATCGTCTTGCCCAGAAAGGGCAAATTAGAGGACTTGTGATAATTGGCCACATCATTCTTTTCTAGTGATTCTTTTAAAGGATAGATAACTGCCTCTTTGAGTCTTCGATGAAGGGCACCTTGAGTCACTGATTATGATGAACCTCAGCAATAGGAATGAACAAGGATCCAGAGTACAAGTGGGAGCTTTCACAGATCTCAAGATCTTGTTGACATCCATCACAGTACCTGGGGTGAAGAGATCCATGCATGGGCCAGATGTTCAGTGGGCATTTCTTCTGCCTGAGATGTATTACAGCATGAATCCAAATTAGAATGTACTTGAGAGACTTTATCAGCAAATGAATCTTTTCAAAAGTGTCAGAACTAATCATAAGTTCCTGAGGATTGAAGGCAAGTGCCAAAATATCTTAAGCAAGTTAGCTGGCTATGAACCAACTGGGGCCATGGTAGCAGAGAAGTATAATTTCTTTGTCACAATAATCTCATAGGTCTTCCAGTGAGCTCTACTGCACACATTCACTTAGAGTTTTCTGCCAGTGCCACTCTAGATATCTCCCAGCCCTCTTCTGATCACCCAGTTCTGCAGTAAACCAAGGGTGCCAGGTTCTGTCCACTCCACCTCACACAATCCCAGCTAGTAGTCACAAGGCCCAATTGTGGGTGGGGGTGGTCCTTAGCCAACGAACCAATGAAGCAAAGCCCCTCTGCTCAACATGATCAGAAGGACAGGTACCTCAGAGCCCTGAGTAAGCACCAAACGCCCCCAGCCCCACTGTTCACAGGAGGAATGACTTCCAGTTCCCTTTCCTCTCCGTCTCTGCCTCTAACTAACACACAGTGTGCCTACTACTGACAGAGAACTATGGCTGTGTGTGAAGTGGGGGTGTAAATATATCATTCTGCTCCTATAGAGCAGAATGAGAGCTCTCTTACTGGTGGCCAGCTCTGCCTGTCGAGCTTTGGAGGGCCACTATTAGTGTTTCCAAGGCTGCAGAAGTCCATCCGGCCTGTTGCTTTGACAACTGTAAATCGATCGGCTCCAACTGTGGCTGACGAGCCCTATCACAAGATGCCCAAACCTCCAAAAACCACATGGAGGATCATGGGAGGGTCATTGAGGTGAGATCGCACGGACCTCAGTTCGTAAACCACAAAATCAAAACTGTTCTATCTACTCCTTCCCTCTGCTTCTCCATATCTAATCCACTACTGATCCTTAAGAGGATCTCATAACGAAGTAGGATACTAAAACAACAACATTTTCTTGCTGCTCAGATAAGACTCATGCAAAGTAATTTGCAAAAAGTTAACTGCTTCCTAAACACTGACAGACTTTCCTGGATGGATTGCAGGGTGGAGTCCAAACTGTTGTTACTGAATCAGTGACTGGTTTGGATTTCTGTTCATCTCTGGCCCTTTTTAAAGTTGGAGCTAATTTCTGTCACACAAATATGATGTGGTGGAACTGTTTATTTTTTCCCTTTGCGAAGGTAGGCTCAGTTCTGATAAAACAAAGAAAGCTTTTCTTGTATTAATGTCTCTTCTGATTTCAGAGACTGTTGCTGTTGTTTCTGTTCTCATGCAGTGTTAGCCAAACCGAATTATATCGATCCTACTGTCTTTCCCTTGAATAAGTATGACTTGGCATACCCATGTATTAAAAATAAAGTATGTTTTGCTATGATGACTTTTAAGAAACAAATCCAAACTGCAACTTAAAGAAATAATCTTGATTTGTAATTAATAGTTGTGGGTTCCACAATCCAGTTTAGCCTTTAACCCTTTTTTTTAAGTGGGCTTATTTGAGGCTAAAATGCTTTAATAAGGCATTGTGTACTAGTTTCATGCTTAGCCTGCCAATGCTAAAATGTCCCATCTGTTTCAATAGAGATGTTCCTAGAAAGCCATAGGATTACTCCACTGTGTAAATCATAGCAGAACCTACATTGTAGTAGTCATATTAATATAGTATTATTTGCAAAGAATGGAGAGAGAGAACTTCCAGCTTTTAATAGGTGTCTGTTTGAGACTCCCAGACAGTCCCTGGTTTATAACTTGAATGCTGCATTGGATATGTGTACTTTTGCATCATTTCACTGACATGAAAATACATTATGTCTTTACCCCAGCCTGTCCCACCTCTGCCCTAATCATATAGCAGCCCGGCGTGAGAAAAATGTAGTTTAAAATTACTTAGGAACATCTTAATCATTACATTTCTGTTAAAAAGGTACGCAGTAGCCTTTTGTGGTTTTAACTTTTTTTCAGAGTGGGATGTTCATAATGGGCTGGATCCTGTGGGTCTGTTCCACTAATAGTGGCACTTTCAGCTTTCCCTGACACAAGATGTACTAGGGGAGAAAGGGTTACCATTAGCAGAACGGATCCACAGGATCCTGCCCAGCCTCTGTTATTTATTCAATGCCTGCAAGTGCAGAGCAGTGACGAAAGCACAAAGAGCGCTTTTCCTCCCAGCATACAATCCATGGGAAAGGACAGATGTGCATTTTTTTAACAGGCTCTTTGAATGCGGGCCTGAATTCTCTTCCCTGCCCCCACCTGTTAAGTATGAGACTTAACAAGAGAGTGATTTCAACATAGGGTTGCCAAACCCCCTGGTTTGGCAGGGGTCCCCCACTTTGGGGGGGGTTTCTATCCACCACCGGCCAAATGGCCGGCGGGGGAAGCCCCGTCCCCAAGCCCCAACACCCACAGCCACCCCTCTCCCTTCTCTCTTGAAGGGCTCCCTTTAAATGCACAGAGCTGGCGTTCCTCGCTCACGCCAGCTCCACAGGCAGCCTTCCCCACGCGCTTGATCTCGAGCGGAGATCGGGCATGTCTGGAAACACTGCTCTTAAAGGGGCAGTGCAGGAAGCTGGCGTTTCCCCGTGAGCCTGATCTCCGCTCAAGATCAAGCATGCGGGGAAGGCTGCCTGTGCTTAAACGGAGCTGGCGTTCGGGTGAACGGGGAAACACCAGCTCTCTACACAGCATTTCCCCGCGCGGAAGGGGTGTGTGTGTGTCCCCAATGTGACATCATCACGTCAGGGATGCCACGCCCCCTCCAAGAATGCCCCTCCAAAGTCCCCCGCTGGGTGCGAAGATGGACTTGGCAACCGTATTTCAACAGTGATTTCAGCTTTATTAAACACAACAAGATGAACAGATAACACACACAAAAACAGTGGAACACAGCTTCTTTTTAAATAGTCCAGGCTAACCACGCCCCTACTAAAGTTAACAACCAATAATAATTGAGGGATAAAGGCCAATGAAGTTTGTTCCCTTCATAACTATTCAGACAGTTCTGATTGGTTATAAAACAGTGCAGAGTCAAAACAACCAATAGGATTGTCGAGGCTTACAATCCTGGTCCTGACTTCAAGTTTAACATAGAAGAGTATACAGTCAGTTCACCAGTCAGGACATAACACCACCCACTTTATCATAGTCTTTAAAAAGCAGTGCAAAAATGAAACAAGGTAGAAGCGGGTGCAACAAAAGAAATAACACCGAACTCAGTAAACTGGGGAGGCAGTCGCAGTGACCTCTACCGTAGTGCTGGTCGTGGTGGTGAAAAGTGCCATCAAGTCGCAGCTGGTTTTCAGCAGCCTTGTCGGATTTTCAAGGCAAGAGAGGGACAGAGGTGGTTTGCCATTGCTTGCCTCTGCATAGCAACCCTGTACTTCCTTGGTGGTCTCCCTTCCAAGCTCTAACTAGAGCCAACTCTGCGTAGCTGCCGAGATCTGGGCCTTCCAGGTCTGCCGTAATACCTTGCCTGAAAGATTAATCCAGTAACAGTCTTTCTTAAAAAACATGTGACTGTCTCCTAGCAGCCAATCAAATGCTGGTGTGAGCGACCTCTGCTGGCTGGCCTCTCAGCAACAGCGACCTCTATTCTCTCCTCCCCCCAAGCAGGAGATCAAAGCACCCCACAGCTGGTGGCCTGAGATGGCAGAAGGCTGGACTGTTCCCATGTCAGGCTCTGAGGCACCTTCTTTCCCAGCTGTATGGGGAAAAGGGGAGTCGACCAGATGGGAGAAGGAAGTACTTGGCAGAAGGACTGATGGCATTGGCGAGCTCTCCTTTTCCCATTAGTTCCCCGAATTCTGAGCTGCATTGCTTCTCCAATTCCAAAATCTGCTTCTCTGCCAAAGGTCTGGCAAGAGCTTTGTGGTGGCCCCTCTCCAGAGACAAAGTTGCCCCCGACGACAGAAGCGGCCCAAACTCGGAAGCTGCTTGTTATATTCCTACAGAATTGTCAGTGAAATGGTTGCATCTTTATGTTATCTTAGCTTGTGTCTTTATGTTGAATGGATGGGTAGTAAACCTCAAGGTGAAACAAGAAATTAAAAACTTGTACCAAGTTTTAAGTTTAATTGCCTGCCTTACACTGGTTGGATCAGGCCTAGTCACCAGAACCAGTTGTATATATATATATATTTATGCTACATAAATGCATGTTAATGTGTCATGGGAGTGAGTTTTTAAAAATTATTTTGCATGCTTGTTTGCTATGCTGTAAATGCAAAATGTGCTGGTGAAATGGGTTTCATTGTTTAGTGTGTCGATATCTCATCTGGTCTCCTTCTAACCAGTAATCTTGTTTTGCACTGTGTGGTCTCTGATATCCCCCTAACATCGATCTGTGGGCTTTGGTGAACTCTGACCCCATCCAGGTCCTCCAGGTTAGATTCTTCGCTTGGACAGTTTGCTTTGCCGCTTTGCACTGATTTATAAAAACAAAGTTACTGTTGTCGTTTTTACTCTCATTTGCTGTTGCTTAGAGGGAAGGGTGGCGAACCCTGCGAAACTGCACAGAAGAGGAATGGTTGGGGTTTTTAAATTTGTTTATTAGTTTTATTTTAATTTCACTTTTTAGTCAGAAACTGGCTCTTGAAAATGACTTCCTGGAAGCGAAAGACAGTCATCTGTCAATTTAATTCAAAATGTTCCTTGGGGAGGAGGCAGGGCTGGTTCCAGGTTCTGAGGGGCCCCAGGCAGAGAGCTCCCAGGGGCCCCCTCCCCTCTCCTACCTACTCTGCCCACGTGTGCCCTCCTTCCCTCCCCCTCACCCACATGCCTCCCATCAGCCTGTGTTCTTTCCCTGCCGGCTTGTGAGTTCCCCCACTGCCCGTGTTCACCGCTGCCGGCAGCTCTATTCCCCGTGGCACCGGGCAGTGGGTGTAGCTGAGAGCCCAGGGCCCTGGCAGCTGACCCTCCTCAAGGTATGCCGGCACCAGCCCTGCGAGGGGGTTCTGCTTCCTGTCCCTCCCTCTGATGGCCTCATCAGTGGCTGCTGGAAACTGGAGGCACCGAAAAAGGGCTGCCTGCCCAAGACTCCCACTAAATATGCAGACAGACAACCAATAAATAACACCAGTAACCATATCATGGCCATTATAACATAGTAATCCATTGTAATGACAGTGTCATACAGAACTGATAAGATACAAATTGTCAATAGACCAAGAAGTACATACAAACAGAGTAATCATGATATGGAACCATAACAATAACAGTGTGGAAACAAAGATTCATAGTAGCCAGTAACAGCAATAGTTGCCCATAACAGCAAAACAAGGTCTCGGTACAACTCCCTAGTTTCTTAAGTTCTCTTCCTCAGTTGCTGTAAACCTCTAGAATGAAACAAAATAGACAGTGAACCACACAGTGGGCATCCTGCCTCTGCTTACCAAACTACCAACCAGGATGCCTGCTGTGGTTCACTGTCTATTTTGTTGGGAGCCTTGGGCAAGCGGCCCTTTTTCAGAGTCTCATTTGGTTGATTCCAGCAGCTCTTTTGCTCCGTGGGCCTTTGTTGTTGTTTGTGGAAACTGGAGGCAGGCAGCTTCTAATGGATGCTGGGTCCCAGCAAGCTAGATCCGGTTTGAGAGCGCCCTTCATGCCAGCAATATGCCACGCCCAGGTTTCCCTTCCTCAAGCACTGAAGCCTTCTGTATCAAAAGGGATAACTGGCCTCAGGGGTCTGTTCCAACACAATGTGCCTGCACTTATTTCCCAAACACTTTACTGTGAATAAGGGGTTTTTTTGCCCTTGCTGATCAATATTGCATTCTTAGTGTTACACCTTTAAATTTCGGGCTAAAGGTTAATGAATAAAAATGTTCTTAATTTGGTAGCATTTCCAAAGATGAGATATCCCAACAGACTCCCGATATGTTAGTTTCGTACCTTAAATCTACCGTGTGCTATCTTACATTCTGAACCATGTTATCCAGCAGTTCCAGCGTATAACGTGCTTTCGGCTAGTTTTTCTGTGATACAGAATGGGACTCATTAGCCTGTGTTTGGGACCGTCTAATGGTGAGGATGTTCCTCCCACTGTGAACAACGAATAAAAGGGCCCGATCCATTGAGAGCCCCCTCTGTGTAATCTGCCTGCCAGTGAAAGTGTATAGATGCAGAAGTCAAGCCCAGGGGAAGATGCCCCCTTCCTTGACCAGCTGTCTTTGCTGTTAACTTTGTCATTTAACTTTTCCTGTAGTACCATCCAGTTCCCATTAATATCAGGGGGGCCTGGTGGATTGTATCCAATATCAGTGAAATGGGTCCTCAACCGTCGCTTTGAGAAAGCTGAACATAATCAGCAAGACAATCTGCTGTTCTGTTTGATGGGTCTCTGTTTATCAGGATTCAGTCTAGATTCCTTCCCCCTTCTGCAATCTGTGGGACCAGAAATTTGCATCATTTAATTTGAAGTGCCTTATGAGAATGAAATCAATCAACCAATAATTTATTATGGTCATGGACCAACAGAATAAAACATACGTTAGCAGCATGGTTATAAGAAAAATACACACACACACAGTGTCTTCCATTATGAAAGTAAAAGTGGATGCTGAAAGGGAGAGTCCATTGACCTGTCCTCCTCAGACAGGTCCAATCCCCCCAGTGAGGTCCCTATTTCCCCCCCAGGCCTCAGTGTGAAAGGAGAGGGGGTTGGAAAGTGACCTCAGTCCACCTCCTTTAGGCTTGGGAGCAAGAATGTGCTGCATCCTCCCCAGCGTCCCCCCACCCTCTTTAAAGGCAGCCTCACTGGGCACACATGCTCCCTTGTACTTCCTTATAAGAGAGCCAGTTTGGTGTAGTGGTTAAGTGTGCGGACTCTAATCTGGGAGAACCGGGTTTGATTCCCCACTCCTCCACTTGCACCTGCTGATGTGACCTTGGGTCAGCCACAAGCTCTGGCACAGCTGTTCCTGAAAGAGCAGTTTGTGTTAGAGTTCTCTCAGCCCTACCTACCTCACAGGGGGTCTGTTGTGGGGAGGGGAAGGGAAAGGAGTTTGTAAGCCGCTCTGAGACTCCAAGTGAAGGGCAGGGTATAAATCCAATCTCTTCTTCTTCCTGCTCCCCCGGCAAGAAGCCAGGAGTGGCCCCCTCAAGGCCCTGCATACACTGATTCTTCCTCCACTCCTGGGCTGCTGGGTGGGCTAAGAGCCTTATGGGGAACCTTAAAGGAACCCAGTGTGGAGCTGACTGGCTGGACCTTGGCACCACCAGCTCCTTTGATCCACAGCTGCTACCAATTGGGGATGGAGTACACATCACCCCAACTGGCTGAACCTACATAATTATAGGGGGTGAAGCTAGTCATTCAAAATGGGCCTCACTTCCTCTGGATGACGGAATGGGGTGGTCTGTAGCAGTGGAAGGGCCCACTAGCTCACCTGATTTCCAACCAGTTCCACACCATGAGCATGAAGCTGTGCCCATCCATGAGCCCCAAGGAAGCTAAAGCATCTTGACCCTTCAGCAAAAGTCCCCGTAGGCCTTGTGTCCTTTCTGATAGAAGAGGGGCTGTCAAGGGGGACCAAGGGCACACTGACCGCCAAAATTCTGTTCTGCCACATCAAGGTCTGCCTGGTCCAGAAGGTCCCCGAGGACCCCCAGGAATTGGACAAGTGAAAGGAGAGAAGGGCAACCCAGGCATATCAGGTCAGCCTGGACCGGCTGGTTTAAAAGGAGAGCAAGGATTGCCCGGGCGCCCGGTGAGTATATAGTTAAAAAATATAATAATTGCTCCTAAAGCATTGATTGGTTCTGAGAACAAAATAACTGAATATGAAAAGTGAGACTTACAGAAATTGGCTTCTTTCTAGAATGGGAGGACAGACAGTGAAGTTCTAGTCCTGATTAAGTGATAAGCTCATCCTCTGAGCTCAGTTCCAAATTTGGTTCAGGGAAAGCAGAGCTACGTGCACTGCAACCAGTGAATAGCTTAGCTTTCCCCCAAGTTTCCCTTCTTGCTGCCGTCCGTAGCAGTTGCTGGCCAGCCAGAAAGTCATTCACCAGGCAAGCAGGGTCGCCAACTCCAGGTTGGGAAATTCCCGGAGGTTTTGAGGGTAGGGGGCAGGGTTTGGGGAAGGAGGAACAGTGCCATAGGAACAGTGCCATAGGTCCTACCATTTGAAGCAGCCATTTCCCCCAGTAGAACCGATTTCCGCTATTTGGAGATCATTTGTAATTCTGGGGCATCTCCAGGCAGCCACCTGGAGGTTGAGAGCCCTACAGGCAAATGAGAGGTTCTCTCTGTCTTGGCCTTCCCCTCCTTCCCCAGTGGCTCAGACACCTGAGATTCGACAAGGGCAGCATTTCCCAGGATTCCTCAGGTGGGGCTTGGATGTTGCTGAAGGAAATGTCCAGGACCCAGAGGAAGGGTGGAACAAAGAGGAAGAGGACAGAAGAGGGGGTGTATGGGGGTGGGGGGGTGGGAATAAATGCTCTTCTGGCCTCTCGGCCCGGTAACCAGTTAGCCAACTGCTGGGAGTCACAGAATGCACAGACCAAGTGAGAGGAGGATGTGGGGGTGAGCACTGAATTGAATAGAATTGAAGGGGAACATCACAAACATCTGCGGCAAGAGTTCTGAGCACACAAACTGTGGAGTTCTGTGGCTGTGGAGTTCTTCTGACAATGTCATTCTGAACACACGAAGCTGCCTTCTACTGAGTCAGACCATGGGTCCATCAAGATCAGCATTACTTACTCAGACTTGCCAGTGTCTTTCCAGGGTCTCAGGCAGAGATCATTCACGTCACCTGCTCTCAGATCCTTTAACCAGAGATGCTGGGGATTGAACTTGGGACCTTCTGTGTGCCAAGCAGATGCTCTACCTTGGCCCCTCCCCTTGCACACCTGCTGTTAGTGTGGCCTGGATTTCCAGATTGCAGGAGCCGTTTCCGTTGCTTCTGATCCACGCACGTGATGTTTCCAGGGTTTTGTCCCCCTTTTTAGAGAGTCAGGGATAACTTGGAAACTTGTCAATCTGGTTTTCATATTTATTTTCTATCCTTCATCCATAGAACAGGGCCAGGGCATTTGCTTTGCATGCAGAACATCCCAGACTGAGTCCTTGGCATCTCTAGTGAAAGGATCTCGGGTAGCAGGCACTAAGAAAGACCCTTCCCTGTCTGAGATCCTGGAGAACCACTGCCAGACAGGAGAGAGAACATTGAGCCAAGAGGGAACCATGGGCTGACTCAGCATAAGGACCGTCTGCTTTTGGTGTTACCTCACAAAGTCGGTTAGGCTCAGAGCATAGGACTGGCCGAGGCTCACCCAGTGGACTCGGATGTCCCTGTTTCTGGACTCTGCGATGTCATTCTTACTACTTCAGTCTGTTTTCTGCTAGGCCTAAGCATTCGTTTGTGTCCAGCCCAGTTATTCCCCCTCCCCAGCACCTTTTGATGGTAAAAGCAACCACTCCTGTTGTGTTGTCTTAGGGTGAGCCCGGCCATCCAGGTCTGAATGGAATGAAAGGCGATCTGGGTGTTCCAGGAGTCCCGGGATTACCAGGTATTTAAAAGACAACTTTGCAGAACCATGTTCCCAGCAAGCAGAAAGACTGCCTAGTGGAGCCGCCTGCTCCAGTCACTGAGCCTGGCAAGTCAGGGCACCAAGGCTGTGTTTTCCCAGTGTGTGCTAACTGCGAGGGTTTGGTCTTTCAGGTATGAAGGGCCCCTCTGGACCTCTAGGCCCGGCTGGCCTCCCAGGGGATCCTGGAACTCCCGGATCTCCAGGTAGGAACCATTTTTTTTGTGTTACTCATCAAAAACAAACCACAAACCACCCAGTGTGTTTTTAAGGACCAGCTACAGTGACATGAAACAACGTGTGAGCTTTCAAATTCACCAGAACTCTTCCTCAGGCTGAAAGTGACAAAATAAAAAAAAAAGAGGGAGGGTGGGAAGAGACATTTCAGACCATGATTTTAAAGGCCTTTTCTCATCAGCCTCTCTGGTAAGTAAGTAGATATATGTTGGTCTGTTGGATGTCAGGCGGCACCCCAGGTCCCCTGAGCAAGGAGAAAGAACAAAACAAACAAACAGTGTCCCTCCATTAGAACTACAAAGGCCAGCAGTCTTCCTTGTATCTCTCTGACACCAAGCAAGATTCAAAGATCCATTGCAGGGCAGGGAATAATTGCTTGATAGTCTATGTATTAACAATTCAGGAGGTGAATTTAAGGTGACGCATGAGGTATTAAGTCAAATAAAGCGTGTCGTGGGTAAATTCCCATGTGCGCGACCTCTTCAAGTTCACCCTGTTCCAGCATGGTGTAGTGGTCTAAGCATCCAAATAGGATCTGGGAACCTCAGGTTTGAATCCCCACTTGGGCCAGTCCCCCACTCTCAGCCTAACCTACCTCACAGGGTTCATGTGAGGATAATACAGAGGGGAGGAGAATGACATCGACCACTTTGGGGCCCCCACTGGGGTGAAAGGTGGGATATAAATAAAATACATACGTTCCTCTCAGCTGAATTCCAGTATTTTGAAAGTAGGCAAAAATTGTTTGCAGGCACGCTGGTCCAGAATCAGAAACCACAGTCCACCATGGGGCTGGGGCAGCTAGCTTGACCACAGCAGCAGCTACAAGGGCCTCTGACTTACTTGCCTCGGCAGGTGCGAGTGCCAGCCCAAATGGGATGAGGGCCACTCCTCTCTTGGGGGGAGGCAGCCCCCCCCGACTTTCTCCCAGTGGCCTTAATGGTCAATCCACCCCTCCTTATGATCCTTCAAAGACAAGCTGTTCACTGTTGGGATTAGGGGTGGATCCAGCAGAAGGATTACTGAATCTGTTGTCGAAGGCATTCACGGCCGGAGTTCATTAGCTGTTGTAGATTTTCCAGGCTGTATAGCCGTGGTCTTGGCATTGTAGGACCTGACATTTTGCCAGCAGCTGTGACTGGCATCCTCAGAGGTATAATACAGAAAGATGGAGTACTCTCTGTGTCAAGGTGAGAAGGAAAATGGTAGGCAGGTAATCTGCTCAGGAAGGTGGGGTAGGGCTGAGTCATTATCTTGTAGGAGTTCCCCAGGCTATGAACATGCTAATGGAGGAGTTTTCCTGAGGAGGTTCTTTTGTCTATGGATTGTTTCCTGAGGAGGTTTCCTGTTTCCTGAGGAAGTTCTTTTGTATGTGGATTGGCTGTTGAAATTCTAATCTTTCTGTGTTATACCTCTGAGGATGCCAGTCACAGTTGCTGGCAAAACGTCAGGTCCTACAATGCCAAGACCACGGCCATACAGCCCAGAAAATCTACAACAGCTAGATTCCTGAATCCATTTCCTATCATGGAGATATTGTTGGGCAGGTTATTTGTTCCGGTATAACCTTGTTTACTGCAGCCCCCTTCAAGAAACCATATAAATGGATGACCAGCAAAATGTCCTCTGACTCTTAAAGCTGCTTTTATTTTGTTCCAGGCCCTCCAGGAATACCTGGCCCAGCTGGTGAAACTATTGTAATAAAAGGTGATCAAGGTCCACCGGGTTTCCCAGGGCAGCCTGGACTCAAAGGTCTCCCGGGGCTGCCGGGCCCACCAGGATTGCCAGGTATGTCCTTCACTGAGATATTCAAAAAAAGAAAATTCACAGTCGACTGTACATCTAAAAGGATCATATAAGCCCCCCCATCACCAATATTATTGCCAATGAAACCCCTCTGCACAATTGCCAAGAGTTTGCAAAAAATCTGATGTAATTTTGTTTTTGAGGTCCAATCGGCATTCCTGGTGATCCTGGTCGAGACGGGCCTCCTGGATTTGAAGGACCCGTGGGGCGTAAAGGGGAGAGAGGCCTTCCGGGTCAGGCAGGTATGGTAAGCACCCGATGTTCAGGAAAGCTGGTGTGCTGAAATTTAAGATGTATATGATCTTTTGGGGACTGGTTAGTCAGCATGAGCACTAGTTACGGTACAGCTAAGAGAGAGAACACAACTGTATTTTATCCTAGATTGTCACAGCCGGCTACAGCAGCAGCATCCAGAGTTCCACAGCTAGATCTTGGGTAGCAGGGCTTGGAGCAGTGCAGCGCGGTGGTTAGGGCCTAGTACTGGGGAGACACTAGATGAAATCAAGCCTGAACTCCCCCTAGAAGCTACAATGACTGAACTGAGGCTATTGTACTTTATGACACTGGAAAAGGCAATAATGCACGGCTACATAACCCCACATCAGTTATCTCTCATGCCACCCTCGTGCAACCCTCACTGCTGGAAACAATGTGTTATGTTTGGAAGCATTTGAGCGCTGCTGGTGGAAATATAGGCTATAGGCTATTTGTGCATTTTGATATATTATTACATTCTGTATTGTTCTTTGGAAAATTCAATAAAATATAAGTTTTAGAAAAAGACAGGAAAAGACAGTCATGCTAGGAAAAGCGGAAGGCAGCAGGAAAGGGGAAGACCCAACATGAGAGGGATGGACTCAGTCCAGGAAGCCACAAAAGCCCTCAGTTTGCGAGACCTGAGCAAGGCTGTTGATGAGAGGATGAATTGGAGGTCATTAATTCATAAGTAGGAAGCAGGTTGATGGCACGTAGCACACACTGGGGAGGCCTGGAAGAAACTGATTCAACTTAGCCTACCTCACAGGGTTGTTGTGATGAAGGAATGGAAGAAAGCTTCCTATGCCAGTCTGAGCTCTCTGGAGAAAGGCCTGGATAAAAATGCAGTAGATGACATGTGGATGGGCAGAAGACCTGTGCTGGAGACCTCAGGGAGCTGTTGCCCGTTGGAGCAGATCGATGGTCTGATTCGGCATAAGTCAGCTTTGTTTTGTTCATCCGTTCATGACCGAGAATAGCGTACAGTTATGTGTCAAGGTACAAGATGTTTCGATGCCAAGGCTGGTCCAAGGATTTGAGGCACCCTATGCTAAGGCGCCCAGGCCACACACACAATTCTGCAGGCAGATGGCATCTGTTCTCCTTGCCCCGTGCACTGCAAGGAGAAGAAGCTGCCTGCCCCCTTGCATGCTGGTCTGGGAATGGGATGCAGTGGTGCCCACCCTCCTTGCCCCTGGTGCGGAGAGGTGGGCTGCAGCAGAAGAGAGGGGGAAGAGGGCCAGGCCTGACTTGCCCCCCCCATCAGAAGGAGGGAGCATTAAATGATGATAACTACTCAGTCTGGGCCTACTCAGTCCCACCCTGAATTCCAACCCAGTTGACACTAATGAGAAGGCAAGATAAGCAAATTTTTCCGCCATCTATCAAGTCACTGCACAGTTTGATGTTTGTTGAGAAGCCATATCAGGTTTTGTCTTGGTTAGCCTACCAATCCAGTTTTCAGGACCGTTAGTTCCTGTGTCTTTGCATCTTCTGTTCTGCTAGGTGAAGATGACTTTATTGATGGATTGATCCACTTTGTTTATTGCTTACAAACAGGTTTACGTGGCTCCCAGGGTCTCCCTGGCCCGGATGGATTGCAAGGCCCACCTGGTCCACCTGGAACTGGTTCAGTCGCTCATGGATTCCTTATAACTCGCCACAGCCAGACGACAGATACACCTTTTTGTCCTCAAGGAACAATCAGGATCTACGATGGGTTTTCTCTTCTCTATGTGCAGGGAAACGAGAGAGCTCATGGGCAGGACTTAGGTAAGAGGTACTATTGGCTGTCAATGAAGGGGCTGCTGTTGGCAAAGGAAATGCAGAGGGTTGCGTTTGCTGCTTGGGGGTGAGAGCCAGTTTGGTGTAGTGGTTAAGTGCGCGGACTCTAATCTGGGAGAACCGGGTTTGACTCCCCACTCGTCCACTTGCACCTGGCTGGATGACCTTGGGTCAGTCACAAGCACTGGCACAGCTGTTCCTGAAAAAGAGCAATTTCTGTCAGAAGTTCTCTCAGCCCCACCTACCTCACAGGGTGTCTGTTGTGGGGAGGGGAAGGGAGAGGAGTTTGTAAGCCACTCTGAGACACCTTTGGGTAGTGAAGGGCGGGGTATAAATCCAGTCTCTTCTCTTCTCTTCTCTTCTCTTCTCTTCTCTTCTCTTCTCTTCTCTTCTCTTCTCTTCTCTTCTCCTTCTCTTCTCTTCTCTCTCTCTTCTCTTCTCTTCTCTTCTCTTCTCTTCTTCTTCTCTTCTTCTTCTTCTTAATCCCCATGGCAGGTTTTCTTCCCAGCTGCTAGCAATTAGTCTTTATGTGCCCTTTCCCCCCCCAAATAGAATCCCCCTCTGATGCATTTGTACATTTACAAATCCAGAGTGCAGGATCTCTTAAGAGCTAAGGCCTATAAATGATGTGTGTAAATTGATCATAAGTAAACACTTTTACTTAAAAGCCCAAGAAGGGCTTCGCTGGATCTGACCAATGTTCACAGACTTCAATATTTTTTGCAAAAATCCCCACAAACCAGCAGGGGTTTAGGTGATCCCCCAGCTGATGGCAAACTGCCTTTGGCTCACTCCTACTTCCTGCAGCATCAGTTCAAGCTCCAGAGGTTATCCTTTGGCCCCTTTTCTTTTCCTCTGCTGGGAGAAATTCTCTAGATTCTCTCTTCTTTGCTGCCCACTTTAATTTTTGACCCCTTTACCAATTCTGCATTCCAAAACGGAGCAGATAGGATGTGTGTTGTGAAAGCAGCCTCTGGATGTGCCGTATTCTGCTGTTCCCTCCAGTCCAGTAGTCCACACTCTCAGCTGGCAGCAGCTCCCCAGGGTCTTGAACCTACACCTTTCCCAGCCTTGCTGCTGTCTTAACCCAAAATGCCAAGCACCAAACCTGTGACCTTCTGCACGCCTGACTCTTTCTCTCCTGCTGAGATACGTTTCCTCCCAAGCGTTGCTATTCATTTACCTATTTTAATAAAAGCATTTGGGTTTAGCAGTTGTATGGAGATCCTGTGCTGTCACAAGAAGCAAAAGTTGTTTCCTCATTCATATAAAACAAGGGAGGGGACTGAAGAAGACTCGCAGGGCGAGGGAAGTCCCACTGTTGCCAGCTGCTGTCCCTTGTGCTCTGCAGGCTACTGGCCAGCTGACCACCTCCATTAGCTACTTGGTGGGATCTTTGGGATTAGCTGAGAGCAGGATGCTGTTTCAGACCCAAACAAGTGTGGTGTAGGGGCTAAGAGCAGTATCTGGAGAACCATGTCCGATTCCCCACTCCTCCTCCCCGTGAAGCCTGCTGGGTGACCTTGGGCCAGGCCCGTTCGCTCAGAGCTCTCTCCGCCCCACCTGCCTCACAAGGTGCCTGTTGTGGGGAGAGGAAGGGAAGGCGATTGTCAGCCACTCTGAGACTCCTTAGGGTAGAGAAAAGCAGGGCATTAAACAAAAACCCTCTACTCTTCAAACCACTCCACTGGGCGGTTGACGTGAGAGGAGGCTTAATCACTCTTCTCCATCTCATGCAGCACAGAGTCCTGTTTCCTGTTGTGCCGTCTGTACAGGCGGGCATCCCAATTTCCCCAAGTCTGCAAGAACCTCTTCCTTGTCCGTGCATGGCTCCACTGAGTGGATTATTTTATTTGCAACCTGGAGCCTAGTTCAGCACTCAGTGTGTGATGCTTGTGCTTTTATTTCTTAGGCACTGCCGGTAGCTGTCTCCGCCGTTTCAGTACAATGCCCTTCATGTTTTGTAACATCAACAATGTCTGCAATTTTGCGTCAAGGAATGACTATTCCTACTGGCTGTCCACCCCTGAGCCAATGCCAATGAGCATGGAGCCGTTAACTGGAAGGACCATCCAGCCCTTTATTAGTCGGTGAGAGATCGGAACAGAGACACGCATCCTTCCAGATGTAGTCTTGTCGTATTGAAGAAAAGACAGGAGCTGCATAAAACATTAACAAGTTGTGTCTGTCTGTCTGTCTGTCTGTCTGTCTGTCAGTCAGTCAGTCAGTCAGTCAGTCAGTCCGTGTATACAGTATCATTGTGCCTGGCCTTTTGCAGATTACAAGGAAGCAGGTTTTTGCCCTGAGGAGCTTAGCGTTTCAAAGTTTAGGCACCAAGGCGAGGTGGATGGGAGGATAACAGAGAGAGCAATCTGGATTTACTTCCAATGCTTGTCCTCCTTCTTTTGCCATCAGGTCGCAGCTGGCTTAGGGCAACCCCGTTGGGTTTTCAAGCCTAGAGACTTTCAGAGGTGGTTTGCCATTGCTTGCCTCCGCATAGCAACTAGGAAGGGGCACGGACTGGGAAAATGCGGTTCAGTTCGTAGTTTGTGGCAGAACTACGAACCGGGCAGCCCATTTACAAACCAAACCAGTTTGTGCCTTTGTGGCCCTGCAAACCTCAATGAAAGGGACCGCAATCCCTTTGAACAGGGTTTACAGAAAGTCTGAGCCATGGGGAGCACCTTGCTCCTCATTGATCAGCTATTTTGGGTTGTCTTGTGCGGTCCCTTTAAACTTTAGAAGGAAGACAGCTCAAAAACCTGGGGGGAAGTGCCTCCCGGAAGGGGCTTCTCCCTTCCCTTTCTGCTGGCAGCAGCCCCCAGCCAGCAGAAAAGTGGGGGTGAAGTGTGTCCCCTGGAAGACAGTTCACCCCTTTCTTTCTGCTGGCCACGGGAAGCAGAAAGCAGCACCATTTAGACTCTGCTTTTTGCTCCCTGTGAAAAGCCACAGGGAACAGCGCTGGTCTAAATTCGTGGGAGCCCTGTAAACCAAACAGCTGACCATCGGAGAGCTCCCAGGCACACAGCTATCTTTCCTGGAGAGCAGAAAGTTTCTGCTCTTCATGAACCACCACGAATTGGGCCAAATTTTATGGTAGTTCATCCTGGTTCTTTAATTCATGAACTCCGGTTTGCAAGTCATGAACAGGCCAAAATTCATGGTGAACTTCATCTGCCAGTCCGTGCCCATCCCAAGTATCAATCTGGGACTTCTTTTGTGATCTCCCGTCCAAGTACTAACCAGGGCTGACCCTGCTTAGCTTTAGAAATCTAACAAGAATGGGCTGACCTTGTTATTGGCAATAGCAGTGTTGGAAGCCTATTAGGGGGGAAGGGGGGAAGGGATATAACTTATAAGTTGTTTTGGAAATTGTGTTTAACAATGTTGAATATATTCCAATAAAATCTTTGTTACAAAAAAAGAATGAGCTGAGCTTGGCCTTACAGGTCAGGGCAAAAGGCTCCTAGAAACTGTCAGTTTATTTCTCATAGTACATTGCAGTGGAATGTGCTGTCAAGTCACAGCTGATGGATGCAGACCCTGTAGGGTTTTCAGACCCTGCCTTCACTATCAGAGGTGGCGTGCCATTGCCTGCCTCTGCATAGCGACCCTGGATTTCTCTGTTGATCTCCTGTCCAAGTACTAACCAGGGCCCACCCTGCTTAGCTGCCAAGATCTGATGAGATCGGGCTATCCAGGGCAGGGCAGGGAATGTCTCTAACCCTAGTTCTTATAACAGCAGGGGACCGATGGTTTGTGGTCTCCTATCCAAGTAGTTTGGGTGGGAAACCACAGCTTGGTGTAGTGGTTAAGTGTGTGGGCTCTAATCTGGGACAACTGGGTTTGATTCCCCAGTCCTCCACCTGCAGCTGCTGGATGACCTTGGGCAAGCCATTGTTCTGTCAGAGCTTGTCCTTGAAAGAGCAGTTCTGGAAAGAGCTCTCTCAGCCCCGCCTACCTCACAGGGTGTCCGTTGTGGGGAAGGGAAAGGAGTTTGTAAGCCACTCTGAGACTCCAAGTGAAGGGCGGGGTATAAATCCAATCTCCTTTTTTCTGGCATTCTTTTAACTTTTGTTGTTGTTGTTGTTCTTCAGGTGCACAGTTTGTGAAGCTCCTGCTGTGGTGATAGCAGTCCACAGTCAGACCATTCAAATCCCACCATGTCCGCAGGGCTGGGCCTCCCTGTGGATTGGTTATTCTTTCATGATGGTAAGTGCTCTCCCTAAAATGTTCTATAACAGTGCTGCACACCTCCCTCAGTGGTGGGGGTTAAAAGCGGTACCATCAGAAAGACAAGAAGAAGGGGAAGTTAATTGTCTTTGTTTGGGGAACCTGCAACATTGCCAGGGGTGAAACCCTCCAAGTGCCTCTTCTTCCTAGGCATAGACATAAATCTCTGCTTTCCCAAACCAGCAGTGCATTTGTGACAACAGGCAGTTTCCCAAACTTTTCTTACACCATTTGCATTCTGAGCAATCAACACATCCTGCATTAAGAAAAATCTGTCTGCGTGTTTTTGGGCATGGGGAAAGGGCTGTGGGTCAGTGGAAGAGCCCCTGCTTGGCATGCAGAAGGTCCCAGGTTCAATCTCTGGCAGCATCTCCAGTTAGAAAGGACCAGGCAGAAGGTGATGGGAAAGACCTCTGCCTGAGACCCTGGAGAGCTGCTGCCAGTCTGAGTAGACAACACTGACCTTGATGGACCGATGGTCTGATTTAATATAAGGCAGCTTCAGGCGTGTTCTTGTATACTTCTTCACCCAAAGAGTGATTATCACATGGAGTTCACCACCACAGAAGGTGGTGGCGGCTACAAGCATGGACAGCTTCAAGAGGGAATTAGATAAGCATATGGAGCAGAGATCCATCAGTGGCTATTAGCCACAAGGTATAGATAGGGACTCTCAGTCTGGGGCAAGGGATGCTCTGTATTCTTGGAGCTTGGGGGGATCAACAGTGGGAGAGCTTCTAGTGTCCTGGCCCCACTGGCGGACCTCCTGATGGCACCTGGTATTTTTGGCCACTGTGTGACACGGAGTATTGGACTGGATTGGCCACTGGCCTGATCCAACGTTGGCTTCTCTTATGTTCTTATGGGCCATCCTTTGTGCCGCCTTTCCACCAAGGATCTCAGGGCAGTGTACATAGTCCCCTTCCCCCCATTTTATCCCCATTATAACCGTGGGAAGTAAGTCAGGCTGGAGAGGGAGTGCCTGGCCCAAAGCCACACAGTGAGCTTCACTGATGACTGGGGGTGTCAACCTTGGATGTCCGAGTTCCTAGGCCAGCGCTCTAAGCCCTGAACCACACCAAGCAGAGTTCTGTTTTGCAAGCCCTGCAGGATTTAGATAAGTCCTGCAGGTCCTGCACGTCACCTGACAGCTGGCATCCACAGAAGGTCCTTGTCTAGGTGGATGCCAGGGGCCAGGCACCTCATGCAGGTTGCGAGATAAAGAACATGTTGAACATTATGCTTAACAAGAACGGGTAACATCTGGATATGAGCCCAGGAGCACCTTAGAGACCAACAAGATTTTCGGGGTGTGAACTTTTGAGACTCAAAGCTCCCTTCGTCAGGTACGTGCTGGAATGGAAATCTCCGAGTCCTTATTTCCCAGTCCCGGGGAGCTTGGAGCTTTGACTCTCAAAAGCTCATGCCCTGAAAATCAGGTTGGTCTCTGAGGTCCTACTAGGTCCGTATCTAGCTGTTACACGTTTGTATTGAGCATGAGTTGCCTGAGACTAGAACTCACTTCCTTAGATGCATGAGGAGGTTCCTCAGTTAGAAAAGATGGCTATGGCTGTTTTAAAAAAACTGCAGTTAGCCAGCCCAAGTGTCGCAACATGCATGAAGTGCAGAGTGTGATATGAATATGTAAAATTCATATGCAGTCAAGATAAATACAGCATTAGTTGTGGTTTGTGGATTGGATGTGTGGCTGGCAAAAAGAGGAAGCAGGGCTTCTTTACAAACCGTTCCACCCAGCACTTTTGCTTCAGCAGGCAGGAAGTTACTGGAAGAACAAGGGAGTTGTTTCAGGGAAGAGCCTGCATGCATTTCAGTGGCTCCCGGTCTTTGCGGAGGCTGGAGTTATTTATTTATTTCCTTCCATTTCTAGCCCAACCTCCCCGCAAAGCAGGCTCAGGGTGGGTTCCAACCTGTAGTGATCTGCTAAGTGCAGATTTGCATCATAAAAACAGAATAACAAAATACATACAATAAATAGAATAAAATAAGTAAAACACTAATACTTTAAACTAAATGATACCTCAACAGACACATAAGAGCGACTCATAGGGGAAAGGAAGGGGGAGGCCAGATTGAATTAGATACCCGCTGTCTCAGCTGAAGGCCTGGCGGAAGAGCTCCGCCAGGTGATATGAACTGTAGAAGCTCTCACAGGGCCCTAATTTCTGATGGGAGCTCATTCCACGAGGCAGGGGCCAGGGCTGAAAAAGGCAAGTCGGATATCCCTAGGGCCAGGGACCATCAGCAGATGTTGATTCAAAGAGTGCAGTGCCCTCCGGGACTCATATTGGGAGAGGTATGCAGGCCCTGGGCCATATAGGGCTTTAAAGGTAAGAACCAGCACTTGAAACGGATCTGGTACTCAACAGGCAGCCAGTGCAGTTTGCGCAGCACCAGGTGAATGTGGCGCTGCATTCTGCACCAGCTGCAATTCCCGGAGCAGAGTCAAGGGCAACCCCATGTAGAGAGACTTACAGTAATCTAGCCTGGAAGTGACCACTGCATGGATCGATGCAGCCAGGTCATAAAGGGCGAGATGTGGGGGCCAATTGCCTGATCCACTGCAGATGGAAAAAGGCTGATCTGGCTGTGGCAGTGACCTGGGCCTCCATAGACAGTGAGGCATCCAGGAACACTCCCAGGCTCTTTAGCTTCAGCACCAGCACCAACTGGGCCCCGCCAAAGGCTGGGAGCCCAATGCCCAACCCTGGTCCCCCACAGCCCAGGTGCAGAGCCTCCATCTTCTATGGATTCAAGTTCAGTCTGCTCTGCTGTAACCAACCAGCCACGGCCTATAACACCCCATCCAGACGTTTGGGGGCAGAGTCCAGGCGGCCATACATTAACAGGTAGAGCTAGGTGTCATCAGTGTACTGGTGACCAATGCTCCCTCTGAGCTGTGGAGTCTTGTGAGAAAAAATTCTACTTTGTGAGCTCCTGGCATTAAAAGTTGTGAGAGAGCAATTTGGCTGCTGCATAAATTAGTTTGCTCTGGAGCCCTCCTTCCTGAGCTAAGACAAAAATGTGTGAGCCAGGGGCTAGAAAACTGTGAGCTAGCTCACACTAACTCAGCTTAGAGGGAGCACTGCTGGCGACAGCCCAGCCCATCTCTCCGGATGATCTGGGCAAGGGGGTGCATATAGACACTGAATAGCATTGGGGAGAGAGCTGTGCCCTGCAGCACCCCACATTCAAGTGGGTGACATTGAGACAACCCCCCCAGCACCACCCGCTGTCCCCAGCCTTGAAGAAAGAAGGCCAACCACTGTAAAGCTAGTCCCTGTATCCCCACATTGATGAGGCGGTGGGTCAGCAATTCATGGTCGACCATGTCAAACGCTGCTGACAGATCAAGGAGAATCAGCAGAGCCGATCCGTCTTGATCCAGATGGTAAACCCTGGCTTGATCAATTCCCAGTTAGCTGTTTCTTCAGAATGCAAGACAGTCCAACAGACCAGAGCATTTTAGCTGGCACCCAACAAGGATATCAAACTAGGGTTTGCAGCTTTTTTTGCTAACCACAATTCAAACTAAGGCTGCAGTCACACACACTAAGTAATCCACTTTCAATGCACTTTACGGCTGGATTTTACTGTGAGAACTGGCAAAATCCAGTTGGAAAATGCATTAAAAGTGGAGTGAAGGTGGATCATTTAGTGTGTGTGATCGCAGCCTAATTGTGGTTCGTTGCGCCATGTGTGTTCACGAGCCACGTTTTGTTGAGTGGCACTACCCTTGCCAATCACCGTTCTGCTGAGGTAGCAGGGGAGACAGGACAGCCTCACTGCTGAGAGAGGAGGTGTGAAGCAGACAAACCAGGGTTTGTTAATGATGTCTGATATATTAAGCAGAGTCTGTTGCACCAGGCACGGTTTCCACACACCATGATGGTTGAACGCAGCCACAGACAGCCTGTATGTAGCTGTCCTGTCATCACCAAAGAAGAAAAAAAAATACGTTGGGTTCTTCTGGTGCCAAACTTTTTTCCCTGTAGGTAAAGGCAATGAAACTGACGGTGCTGTGTTGTCTCTTAGCACACCAGTGCTGGGGCAGAGGGGTCTGGGCAAGCGCTGGCCTCCCCTGGCTCCTGCCTAGAAGAGTTCCGCTCGGCTCCTTTCATTGAGTGCCACGGTCGAGGGACCTGCAATTATTACGCCAACTCATACAGCTTCTGGCTGGCAACTGTGGAAGTGGCAGAAATGTTTAGGTAAGACAGCTTCCCTTCCCTTCCCTTCCTTCCCTTCCCTTCCCTTCCTTCCTTCCCTTCCCTTCCCTTCCCTTCCCTTCCCTTCCTTCCTTTCCTTTCCTTTCCTTTCCTTTCCTTTCCTTTCCTTTCCTTTCCTTTCCTTTCCTTTCCTTTCCTTTCCTTTCCTTTCCTTTCCTTTCCTTTCATTTTTTTAAAAGTTCATCCATGGTTAGGAAGATCCATTTACGTCCTGCCTCTTTTCTTTGGCAACTTTCCCATGTTCATTTGTTTCTCTAATGCCATTTACGCACAACTCAGGCACAGACAGCTGCCAAAGTTCACATCGATGTTTCTATTAAATTTCATTTTTGTGGCCACAAAGAAGGATGTCTGCCCTTCTGTCCTGAGTGCAGAGAAGCAATAAAAGGAGAGAGCTGGTGTTGTGCTGTTGTTAGAGCATCACACTGGGACAGCCTGGGACAACCGGGGGGGGGGGATTTCCCAGTGTGCTATGGAAGCTTTCTGGGTGTGACCTTGGGCCCGTCACAGTCTCTCATCCTAGCATGCCTCATAGTCAGTGTTCCCTCTAAGCTCAGTTAGTGTGAGCTAGCTCACAGTTTTCTAGCCTCTGGCTCACACATTTTTGTCTTAGCTCAGGAAGGATGGCTCCAGAACAAACTAATTTATGCAGGAGCCAAAACACTTGCTCACAACTTTAATGCCAGTAGCCCACAAAGTAGAGTTTTTGCTCACAAGACTCCACATCTCAGAGGGAACATTGGACAGGACAGCAACAGAGGGTATGCAAAAGGTAGACAGGACCAGTGTTCCCTCTAAGATGAGTTAGTGTGAGCTAGCTCACAGTTTTTTTAGCTTCCAGCTCATACATTTTTGTCTTGGCTCAGGAAGGAGGGCTCCAGAGCAGACTAATTTATGCAGCGGCCAAATCGCTCGCTCACCACTTTAATGCCAGTAGCTCACAAGGTGAAATTTTTGCTCACAGGACTCCTCAGCTTAGAGGGAGCATTGTTCACAGGGTTGTTTTTGTGAGGGTAGAATGGGGGAGGGGAGAACAATACAATGAGCCGCTCTTTGGGGCCCCTGCAGGGGAGACAAGCAGTCCGTGGATGAAAAACAAGTGTAGGAAACGTGAATTTTCAAATCAAACCAGACTTGTCATGAACTTCGGTAACATCCCTGCTGACAAGACCTGGGGAAGGGCTGTGCCTGAGATCCTGGGAAGGCGCTAATGTTGAGAATTGACAGCCCAGGACTGGAGTGAGCAATGGACTCACACTGTATCACACACACACACACACACACACAGACAAAGCTTTGGGGAGGAGCCATGGCTACAGGGTAGAGCACTGGCTCGGCATGCACGAAGGCTCAAGTGGTAGGTGCCTCTTTCCCAATTCATCCATTTCTGCGTTTCTTTTCTCCAGTAAACCTCAGTCGGAAACACTGAAGGCCGGCGACCTGAGGACGCGTATTAGCCGATGCCAAGTCTGTATGAAGAGGACGTAATGCCTCAGAGGCTTTTGAAACCCCTGAGAACTCTTCTTCTTCTTCTTCTTTTTTGGTGCACTGTCCTTCCGCTATAACAATGGTGCTATTGGTGCAGAAGTGAAAACAAACTAAAACTGAGAAAAACCCAGACAATGCAGATTCCGGTGTACCTCTCCCAAGTGCCATCCCGACAGCTGTCTTCTGGTGCATAATTGTCCAGGGAACTTGACCCCCTTGGTAGTGTTGGAGACGCTCGAGGGCCACTAAGGATCAGAAGGTGAAGTTGCCACTTCTCTCTCCCGGTGCCAGGAGGGCACTTTTAAAAGAAAATCACAAGGAAAAGAAGCCGTGACGCACTGTGAGGATTCAGACGATGTGGTGACCGTTCAGCGATGCCTTTCTTCATGGTGCTACTAACTCCTACTGTGCCCCCGGTTTTTAATATGAAATGTTTAAGCTTGTTTTTTTTTTCTTTGTAAGTAATGAAATGTGTATATTGTGTAAACACATTTTTTTTTTAGTTTTTTGACTTCTCAGTCATTTTAGACACAAACCAGCCTAAAATCACTGTCTTCACAAAGGAAAAACTATATATAAATAAATATATATATATATAAATATATATATAAAAGCATAAAGTACCACTTACAGTAGGCGACAATATCGTATGGCCGATAGGCAGCAGTGACATCTCTCTCCCTCACTTTCGACAAACTACTGCCGGATTTTTAAAGTTTGTTTTCTGCCCTTAAGTCCCCGTCACAACGTATTTGGAAAATGTACCATGATGCCATTAGCTATTTTTGAGGCGGGTTGTTAATGTCTATATTGTATGCCACGCAACTGATGATTTTATTTTGTTCTTCAGAAAAACCAAAAACGTTCTTGAAAGGTTTTATTTTTGCATATTCTGTGAAATATTTGAAATGCTCAACCGTATCCTATATTCTTTTATAAGAAAGACAAAATTCATATTAATTCATATCATAATAACTCTGTTGGTTCAGAAAATACCCTGTGGAAAAATAAAACGATACAGGTGACACAAACATCATAGATAGGAACTCACACACCCACACAAAATCCACTTTTTTTGTCCAGAAATGATATCAAGTATTTTATTCAGAAATAGCTGTACACTTTGAAAATCCTTTTGACTGAAATAAAGTGAAAACTGGTGAAAAACGGAGCTTTTCCTTAATGACAACGTTTCTCTGTGTAGCAGATTCCCCCTAAGTCAGCCATTCTATTCTAATGAATAAAAATATACTTCTTATAAAATGTCTGTTATGATAACTGAAGAGAACTTTTTGCACAGGTGCGAGGGTCAGGATTGAACTGGATCCACTTTTCGCCAGGATAGATCCTCAAGGAAGAAAGTCACATGTAAGTATGTGGGGGTGGGGGGTTGGACATTCTCTGTTCGCAGCTGGGGCAAGGATTTTCCCCCTATATAATCCTTGGCTCGATTGCCCGCCCCCTCTCGTTGATGCCAGGGGCTCTTCTCAAAGACAAACAGGCCGAGACTCCCGGGAAAGCCTTTGGAAGAGGGGCCTGTGGCTGAATGGAAGAGCCTCTGCTTTGCATGCAGATGGTCACAGATTCAGTCCCCGTCATCTCCGGTTACAAAGGACCGGACAGTAGATGATGGAGTGGTGGTCTGATTCAGTATACAGCAGCTTCAGAGTATTTATTTATTTGTTTATTTAATTTGATTTTTAAACTGCCCTTCCCAGCAGAACAGGGTTCAGTGCAGTGCATGTCAATATAAGAACATATATATAACATATATAATATTTGAAATCTCTACCA
This sequence comes from Gekko gecko, assembly GCA_029375565.1. Taxonomy (NCBI): domain Eukaryota; kingdom Metazoa; phylum Chordata; class Lepidosauria; order Squamata; family Gekkonidae; genus Gekko; species Gekko gecko. Next base: position 13,498,613 of record JAPDNY010000012.1, on the reverse strand, counting down.
TCACAGCAATAAATAACCTATAACCAATAAGATGGCAATGAAACTGCTAAAAATATGCCACTGCAGAAAGTTCCACCAGGTTGTGGCCATGGGCGAAAATGCCCTGGCTCCGGTCGAGGACAGCTGGATATCTTTCGGACCAGGGACCACCAGCAAGTTCTTATCAACTGAGTTTAATGCTCTTTGGGGGGGGTAATACCAGGAGAGGTGAAGATATGTGGGTCCCTGACTGTTAAGGGCCTTAAAGGTTAATACCATAACCTTGAACTTGATCCGAAACTCCACCGGAAGCCACGCAGCTCACGGAGCACAGGTTGAATATGTGCTGTGCGCGGAGTCCCCATGAGGGCTTGCCCTGCTGCATTCTGGACCAGTTGGAGTTTCCAGGTCAGTCTCAAGGGTAGCCCTACATAGAGCAAGTTACAGTGGAGGTGACCATTACATGGATTACTGTGGCTAGGTCAAGGTGAGACAGGTAGGGGACCAGTTGCCAAACCTGGTGCAGTTGGTAAAACAACAGTCTGGCAACATGTGTGACCTGGGCCTCCACTGATAAGGAAACATCCAGAATCACACCTCGGCTCTTGGCAGTTGATGCCGGTGTTGAGAGCCAGGAGACGGCACCCCAACCCGGTATCCCCCATTCCCAGCCACAGAAACCTGGGTCTTTGCAGGATTCAGCCCAGCCGACTCAGCTTCCGCCATCCCACCATGGCTTCCAAACCCTCAGCCAGGTTCACTATCAGGCCGGCCACCCTTCAACAGATATAGCTGGGTGTGTGAGGGTGACCAGGGCTGTCTCCATCCCATGGCCCAGGCAGAAGCAGGACTGGAATGGGTCCAGGAATTTCTGGAGCCGTTCTGCTGCTGCTCTCTCAATTGCCTTACCCAGCAACGAAAGAGTTGAGGTTGGGCAGTAATTGGAAGGGTCCATAAGATCCAAAGCTGGTTTCTTCAAGAGCGGTACAACCACAGACTCTTTCAAATCCCTCCAGAACCCAGTGATGTATTAATAATGTCTGCTAGGGGCCCCTGTATCCGCTCACCACTGGCCTTCACCAGCCCTGAGGGACACGGGTCTAAGAGGCATGTGGTCAGCCTAACAGCACCCAGGATCCTGTCAGCATCGGCCTGGGAGAGTCGGTTGAAGTTGTCAAATACTGAATCCAGAGACGGCCAAGGGGCCCTCCAGTTTATTATTATTTATTATTCAGATTTTTATCCTGGCCGGAGCCGGCTCAGTTCACATGTTGTACCAATACTGGCCAGGAGGTCATGGCGGAGCAACAAGACTTTATCCACAAAAAAACCTTCCTGAATGCCTCACAGTTAATGGCTGAATTCCCAAGATTTTGAGTACTCTCAGTGAGAGAAGTTAGAAACCAAATTACCCTGAACAATCGTGCTGGGCGAGAGCTAGCAGACGCGATGGAGGCTGAATAAAATTCCTTTTTTAACAACCTTCACTGCCACCTCATAGGATTTCATAAATGTCCTGTAAGATATTCTTGCAGCTTCGTCACGAGGACGCCGCCAAATTCGCTCTAGGCATCTGAGTTCCCGTTTCATTCATTCATTCACATTTATACCCCACATTCCCCTGCAAGTGGGCTCATCCCCCTGAGTTCCGTTGTATACTGGGGGGGCAATAATTTACGTTGGGAGCAGAGAGGACATTGGGTGTGATCTCATTCAGAGAGACGGGAGTTCCAGTCCTCTATCAGCACATCCAATGGATTGCCGGAGGGCATTGGGTCCCGCAGAGCATTCTGGAACCCAATTGGGTCCATTAGTCTCTGTGGGCAAGCATAAATCCACTTGCCGCCTAGACTGTTGGGGGGGGGGAGATAGGGACACCCAGCCGGGCCTTCAGGGCAAAGTGATCTGACTACGGCACCTCATGGCACAGTCAAAGTCTTAGCCCAACAAGACGTCAGCAGGGAACATAACCTATTCTTTAGTAACTGTGTAAATGTACCTGTCCTCCAGCCACTGTTGGGCTTCTTAGCTAAACCAGCTCCTTTGGCTGGGGGAGGTACCCTGGCTCAATGGCAGAGCATCTTGGGCAGCAGGCCCTGGAGATGTGGGAGCAACAGTGGTCTGAACTGGCAGAAGTCAGCTGCACATTTTCATACGTCAGTTTTAGTTGCCTGCACTCCACTCATCCCTGAAGTCTCCCAAAGTCTCCGTTTTGTTACTCCACATCCAGTTTGCCCCTCCTTTCTAGCACCTTATCTGTGCCCCACCTTCTCTGCTTGAAGGTTGTCTCTCTTTTTACATATATTTTTTATTTTAGAAAACAAAGTGATAGTATAAAGGGGATACAGAAGGGGGGAAAGCGATTATATAACATAATTGTGTATATCAGAGATAATTATATATAACAAAGTGTATAAAACAGAAAATATTTCTAGCCACTGTCACCATGTATTTGAATATCTCTCCCAAAATTTTTGGTAGTTTGTCAGGCAGTATACATGCGGTGGCTCAAGTGGTTAAGATACTGAACTGCAGGCTGTGGAAGGTCAGTAGTTCAGCAGTTCAAGACCCGAGAGTGCCGCATGACGGAGTGAGCTCCCATCTCCAGTTCCAGCTCCTGCCAACCTAGCAGTTCGAAAGCAAGAAATTGCAAGTAGATAAATAGGTACCACTTCAGTGGGAAGGTAACAGCATTCCGTGCGCCTTGGTGTTTAATCATGCCAGCCACATGACCACAGAAACATCTTTGGACAGCGCTGGCTCTTCAGCTTTGAAACCGAGATGAGCACTGCAACCCTAGGGTCATATTCGACTGGCTTTCAAGCAAGGGAACCTTTACCTTTACCTTTATACATAACAGCATATTCTTAAGCTTCCATAGCAAATTTAAATTTTGACATGTTCTGCATTTTTCCATGTATTTCCCTTGAAGGTCATCTCTTCTCCTGCTTGTCACGCCCCTTCTCCAGCCATCACAGTTTTGGATCACAGAATGTTGAGAAGAAAAATCCTCAACATTCCTTACCCTGCATATTATAACATCGTAGGTATGTTAAGTGAGCATAGCATCAGCTCCTAGGCATTGCTTCTTCAAGTCCCACCTGGGCAAGATCTGTTAAGAAATCACACTAAACTACAGTTCCTGTCTGTGGCTCAGTGGTAGAGCCTCTGCTTTGCACGCAGAAGGTCCCAGGTTCAATCCCCAGCATCTCAAGTTAAGGGATTGGGTTGTTGGTGATATGAAAGACCTCTGCCTGAGACCCTGGAGAGCTGCTGCCAGTCTGAGTAGACAACACTGATTTTGATGGTCTGATTCAACATCAGGCAGCTTCATTTGTGTCCATGTGAGTGATTAATCTCAATTGAGCCAGAAAAGCTGCCTGTTGGGTGAATATTCAGCTCCTACTTTATTTAAAAAAAACAGAACTTTATTTCTCATAGAACACTGTGCATCATGGGAATGGAGAGCAAAACTGTAGCAAGGTTGATCCCAAGGGAGTTGAAGTCTGCACCAGATATTCTTTAAAACGGTTTAAAGTCTGCTTTGGGTTTCTTTTCAGGTTATATAAAGCTTTTTGCCTTTTGCAAAAGGATTGTGGCAAGGTTCTGCCTCCAGCTAGACTTCCAGGGAAAGTGCCTTTTCGCAATTTGGGTTTCAGTTTTAAGCTGGAGTTTAACAGGGAAGGCCCGGTGATCTAACTGACTTATTACCCCCTCCTTCCGCTGCCTGTGGCAAATAGATTGGGACTGATATGATTTTGGTATTTTAATTGTATATTCAGGTGGTCATAACAAAGGATTGACTCACAGGAAGCTGCGGGGGTGGGTGGGTCCAGCATACTGGGCCCAAATGAGTGATCCTGCAAAAGAAGAGATCCGGAAAAACAGCTCTCACAACACAATCCTAAACAGGCCTACACCGAATCCGACTCAGATCAACTCACGGAGGCTTACTCCAGGGAAAGTAATTTTGGAATTGCATGCGTGAGTGTCAAGTCAAGCCAAATTTATTGTTACAGTCAATGACCAGTGCACTCAATCATTTGACACAAAAACATTTGAATAATAAATATGAGATAAAACCAACAGCGGCGTGTGAGTGTCTGATTTCAGGGACAAAACCTTCTGTCTGAATGCCGAGCGGCAAGAAAGTTCCGTTATTATGCTGCAGGAAGTGGTGGCAGCTACAAGCCTAGACGGCTTCAAGAGGGGACTGGATCAACATATGGAGCAGAGGCCCGTCAGTGGGTATCAGCCACAACATATAGATGGAATACTATGTCTGGGGCAGCGATGCTCTGTCTTCTTGTTGCTTAGGGGGCAACAGTGGGAGGGCTTCTGGAGTTCTGGCCCTGCTAGTGGCCCTCCGGAGGGCACCTGGGTTGTAGCCATTGTGTGACACAGAGTGTTGGACTGGATGGGCCATTGGCCTTTTATGTTCTTATTCATGGCAGACCCATATGACGCCAATGCCTTTGTTTTGGCAGGGTGGTTCCTTGCCGTACACATCCAGTCGATCCGTTTCAGTAGAAAGATACATTCCTAACATCTGTACCTGAGAGTTGCATGTTTTGACACCTGCTGCTTTATTAACCTAGGGACAAATATTTCTCTTACAAATTCTCAAGGTAATTTACAGCATCAATAAGATCAGCTGTTTAAAAAGCATCAATGGCCGATGACAACCAGTCACCCTGAACCAATTTAATAGTAAATCTGACAGCAGCTGCGAAGTGATCAACACAACACATGTCAAGTGACCGGTGCAAATGACAAATGGCACTAAAATCTCAACAGCATCCCCATTTAACCGAAACCATGTATCTACGCAGGGAAGCAACCAATGCTCCCTCTAAGCTGTGGAGTCTTGTGAGCAAAAATTCTACTTTGTGAGCTACTGGCATTAAAGTTGTGAGTGGGCAATGTGGCTACTGCATAAATTAGTTCGCTCTGGAGCCATCCCTCCTGAGCTAAGACAAAAATGTGTGAGCTGGAGGCTAAAAAACTGTGAGCTAGCTCACACTAACTCAGCTTAGAGGGAACACTGGAAGCAACCCATTCTTAACCTGGACCCAGATGGAGCAGTGAGAGTCTGCAGAGACAGAAATAGGGTTGAGGCTTGATGCTTGCCCCTCTGTCACTGTCCTGTCTACCCTTTGTGTCCTTCTTCTGATGTTCTCAAATCAGTCTTTATGGCTGACCTGCTGATGCTTTACTTTGCCAGCTCCTTGTCTCTGCACTGTCTGCCCTGGGAACTTCTGCTTCCACGAAGGCAAAACCCTAGAGAGGCTGGGGTCCAGAGCCACTGCCCTGCCATTCAGGTGCCGCCCAGAAGTGGTGAGCAGCTAGAAAGCACAGTGATCTTCTTCGTTGTCTCTGTGCATCACACCTCTGGGATATAGTGTGCCTGTGCCAATCCCAGTCAGTATTGTAGAAAGCTAAAGGGATTTTTGCGCCCGTTCCCCGGTCACATGCCTGGCTCCAGTGCGCATGATCAGGGGAGGGGCACAACTATCCCACCAGTTCTCTTCTGACCATCGCACTAGTAGGACTCTCTATGCCTCGGTCGGTAAAAAACTTTGACGTAGGCCTCTTTTTCTTCTGTTTTTGCAGTTAGCTAAGGTTAGTTTTCAGTTTAGTTAGATAGATAGGTTTTTCCTTCTGTCTGCCTCGGCAGACTTTTTCTACCCGCCTACGGCTTATAGCCAAACGGTGGGGCTTCTTCAGACAATACTGGAAGTGCAGCAGTAAAATCGCACCCCCTGACAGACACTCCCTTTGTTTATTGTGCCTGGGGGAATCGCACCACGTTGACCCTTGTGCCCACTGCACCAAATTCTCCCATCAAACAAGGAAGAACCGAGCAGCGAGACTGCGAATGATGCTACTTGAGTCAGCTCTCTCTCATGGCATCATCATAGGACCCTTCGGGACATGCCTCTATGTCGAACCCCACATCAGGATCAATGGCCCAACGGTCTCCGACACCGAGCCAATCCAATGCCGACAGATTGGTGCTGAAACGCTCGATCCCGGCATCTCAGTTCGTAGCCTATACACCTGCTAAGAAAAACTGGGTGGGCAAGGATGAGCGGCCCGTCAAGCACAAGAAGCACAAAAAGAGCTCCTCCACTAGAATCCCGGTACTGTCAGGGATTGCCTCAGACGGAGCTGCTTTGCTTGACTCCTCAGGCCATGGGCAGTTACAAGGTGTGCAATCCCCACCTTCTTCATGCCCAATACAGCTCATAGACTCTGAGCAGGACATGGACATGAGAGAGGTTCCCCGGTCTCCCAGCATGGAGAGCCTTCATTCAGAGCACAGAGCAAACAGGGCCATGACAGTCGGGATCGATCGCCCACACAGTTTCCACCAACCTGGGGCCAACGCCAGTGGCAATGCATGAATGGGGCGTACCCGTTTCCAGGTGGCATGCCCTGGTTCCCTCCGTGGCCTCCCATGGAATGGGATCGACAGTCTGCATCATCTCGGATCTCTCGGTATCAAGATCCTTGTTCGCCACCAGAGTTTGTGAGACTGCAACTGTTGGCACCGGTGTGCAACCCTCATAAGATTCAAGCATCGACATCAACGCACTTTGGAGACCTATCAGACCTGATACAATCGACACCGGTTCGCCCGCCATCATTCTCTGATCCTTCAGAGCACTCAAGCTCCTCCGATGTTTCCCATTCTGGGGATGAGGATGCTTCCACCCCACTTCAGCCGTCTCCGCCGCAGCAAGTGGAAGACGATCTTCCAATTTCCCCATCGGAAGACATGAAATCCTATGGTGACTTTGTTAAAAGAATGGCCAATACTTTAGCCCTTCCCATGATTCAGCCACCACCCATCGTTACCAACTCCGTTTTTGACATTGTTCAAATGGACATGTCGACTGCGGTCGCCCTTCCCATAACTTTGGTACTCTCGCAGACGGCTAAAGCCTCCTGGGCTCACCCTGCCTCCGTTTCCATCTCCAACAGGAGGCTGGATCATATGTACAAAGTGCAGGAAACGGGAGCTGAATTTCTGTTTGTCCATCCCAAACCTAATTCTGTGATTGTCACCTCCACATCTAAGGGCAAACATAGCCACTCTGCCCCATCTGACAGGGAAGGAAGTTAGATTCCTTCGGTAGAAAATTTTATTCTGCGGGAGCTGTGGGCATCAAGGCATCATATTATGCTGCCTGCATGGGCAGATATCAGTACGCTTTGTGGAAGCAGATGTCGGAATTCCTTGCAGCACCCCCTGAGAAATTTACCAACCAGCCAGAGGCCTTCAGAAGGAGGGCGTGCTCCTGGCTAAGCATCAGCTCAATGCCGCCAAGCATAACTTAGATGTGGCATCTAAGACCCTCACGTCGGCAGTAGCTTTACGGTGCCACGCTTGGTTGCATGCCACCTCCTTGCAGCAGGACACCAAACTGATCATTGAAGATCTTCCTTTCGAAGGTGATGGTCTTTTCAGTTCTGCAGGACCTGGACAAAAGTCTTAAGACGTCTCGCAACTTGGGAGTTACTGAAACCGCCAGTCAATCTAGAGGAAAATCTTGGAATAAATCTTGGTCTCACAGGCCATCTTTCAAGTCATCTCCTGAAAGACAGTGGCAGAGATCCTCAAATACTTCCTCCCATCCCTATGGGTCCAAGAGCAAGTTTCCATCAGCTCCACAATCTAGGTCCAAGGCCCAGAAGGTTTCCAAGCAGAGCCTTTGACTCCGGTCCACCACTCCTTCCATCCACCTGCCTGTCCCCGTACCTGCAAGTCTGGCAACGAATAACTTTGGATCGGTGGGTCCTCTCTGTAATTTGGGAGGGATATCGCATAGAGTTCCTGCACATTCCAGACAGCTCCACCACCGTCGCCACTGCTTCTGGAAGAAATACACAACCTTCTCCTCAGAGATGCCATAGAACTGGTCCTGTTCTCTCACTATCATACGGGGTTCTATTCCCATTATTTCACAGTCCCCAAGAAGGACGGAGGCCTCTGCCCCATCATGGACCTCAGAAATCTGAACCAATATATCGTTTACAAAAAATTCCGTATGGCAACACTGCAATCTATCCTTCCCCTTCTGGTGGAAGGAGTCTGGATGGTGACTCTGGACCTGCAGGACACTTATTTTCATGTCTCCATCCATCCCTCTCTCAGAATGCTCCTCCGTTTCGCTGTGGGCAAGGGACACTTTCAGTACAAAGCCCTTCCTTTCGGGCTTCCAGCAGCACCCCGTGTCGTCACCAAGGCGATGGTGGTCATTGCAGCCTACCTTCGTCTGCACAGAGTTCACATTTTTCCGTACATCGACAATTGGTTGCTGGTAGCAATTTCAAAAACGACCCTACTCGATCACATCTAGGGTTTCCTATACTGGGAAGTGGAAGACCTTCTTAACTTACCTCCTGTCGTTGGAGCTACCCCCTCCTCCCACTGGCCTGATGACAATTTTTGGGTTTTTGTTATCACGTTTCGATTTCGGTCTCAGTTGTTATTCGCTGCGGGTGTATTTTGCTGCCATTTCAGCCAACCACCCTGAGGTGGATGGGCACTCTGTTTTTTCTCATCCACATACTAAACAGTTCCTGAAGGGGCTTAGGCACCTCTTCCCTCCATCCCGGGGCCCCTTGCAGGCTTGGGACCTCCCCCTGATCCTCAACAAGTTGACGGGGAAGCCCTTCGAACCTATGGCGACCTGTAGTCTACAACTCCTTTCCTGGACGACTGCCTTCCTGGTAGCTGTTACTTTGGCCAGGAGGGTGAGTGAGTTGTCAGCGCTTTGCTGGGACTCTCCTTACTTAACCTTTCATTATGATGGTGTTACTTTGGCCCCTTTTTGCCAAAGGTAGTCTTCAGAGTTCCATATGCAAGTGGACATTGTGCTCCCTGTGTTTGTTCCAGCACCTGGGAATGATGAGGAGCGTTGTCTGCACACCTTAGATGTAAAGGGCTTTGCTCTTCTACCTGGACAGAACCCATTGACTAGCTCTTCGTGGCCTCGGCCCCTCTGCCTGCAGGGCTGCCTCTGACTGTATGTTCTGCCACAAAGCTTTGCTCACGTCAGCAAGGGCGTCCACCGCTGCCCATAGATACGCCTTCTCCACCGTGGCTCCCGCCTTGTGGGACGGGCTGCCCGTGGAGGTCAGGAAAGCTCTCACACTCTCCTGGCCTCCCGCCAACCATGCAAAACTGAACTATTCAAAAGCTCTTTTCTGTGTAGGTAATAAGGCTGCACCATACATATCTACATACCGGAGGGACTGCCTTTCCCCAGAGAGCACTGAGATCAGGGTCACAAAATTGACTGTCCATCCCTGGCCTTAAGGACACCAGGCTGGCTGTAACCAGGGCCACGGCTTTCTTGGTGGTGGCTCCGTTCTGATGGAATGAGCTCCCAGAAGAGACCGGGGCCCTGCGGGACCTTATGCAGTTCCGCAGGGCCTGTAAGACAGAGCTCTTCCACCAGGCCTTCAACTAAGGAGCCGCCACCGATAGTTGAAAGGTAGAGAACCCTGTCCCCCTGGAGCCACTAACAACAGCCCGTGCCAGCCACGTAACGGATTAGATCTATGGGCCGATCACTAGAATACATTACTGACTGATGGCCGCCATCGTATAATGATGTGATTACTATTAGTATCAACTAATGTTTATAGCACCTTATAGTGTTGGAGTGTTTTTAGATGATTTTAGGATTGTTTAAATTGTTGTCGATGTGTTTTATTCTTCTATTTATTTATTTATTAAATTTATATCCCACCCTCTGCCAGCTTCGGCTGGCAGGGTGGGGTATAAATCTGATAAATAAATAAACATACAAAATTGTTCAAACTAACTTGGAGAAGCGATTGGGACTGTGGTCTATACTGCTGAGTACAACTTACTGTGAGTAGGATCCTAGTATGTAAATTCTGTACCACTTAATATGTCATGTTAATATGCTCTGCTGCAGTTCTTTCTGGTGGTTCCAGACTTCTGAAATCCTCAAGCATTGATTATTGAATGTCCCATTTTGTTGACTGTACGGATTCCCATGAACCCAGGAAACTGCCTTATATTGAATCAGAGCCTTGGTCCATCAAAGTCAGTATCGGCGGCGGTCACACACACTAAATAATCCACTTTCAATCCACTTTCCAACTGGATTTTTACTGTGGGCCCGGTCACACTGCCGTTTTGATCAGGGTTCGCTGCTGTTCCCTTGCACATGTCAGTTTCATGTTCACACGCGCCAATCTGCCTCCCGCCCCGAAGCAGGCTCACTCGCGCAATGATGCCGGGTTTTCCTGACCCCTGGAAAATCAAGTGTTTTCCTGGCACTTCCACTTTGAATGCGCGATTTCGCCTATCTGGACGGCCCATCTTTCGCAATGATTGCGATTAGGGCCGTCTGAACACTCTTTGTGCTTTTTTTTTTTTTTAAAGCTCCCAGTTTGAGCGCTTGCGCAAACATGCGCTTAATAAATCCATTTAACGTTTAATAATGGATTTATTAAGCGCATGTTTAGTCAAGCACTCAAACCAGAAGCTTTAAAAAACACACACACACACAAAGACGGCCCTGGAGGCGGGAACGAGAGGCGGGGGCTCCGGCAGCCTGGACGGGGCCGGCAAGGAGGATGGCGGAGAGAACAGAGCCTGTTTTCATGGGGCAATGGTGGCAGCAGCAGCAGGGGCCCCCCCACAAACAGTGGCAGCAGGAGCAGCAGCCACCTGAGCCTCCCCGTGGCTGGCAGGATTGCCTGGAGGGACGGCGCAGCAGCAGGTGAGCGGGTGCTGGAAAAGAGGGGCCGGCTGCATCTAGTCAGCCCAATGCGAAGAAAAATGTTCCCGATTAAATTACAGCGGGAATAAAGTGCAATTACCTTGCCGTGACCAGGGCCTCTGAGAACTGGCAAAATCCAATTTGAAAGTGCATTGGAAGTGGATTGAAAGTCGATTATTTAGTGTGAGTGACTGCAGCCGTTGTCTCCTCAGACTGGCAGCTGCTCTCCAAGGCCTCAGGCAGGGGTCTTTCACATCACCGACTGCCAGATCAGGGATTAAACCTGGGACCTTCTGCATGCCAAGCAGGTGCTCCGCCACTGAGCCGCAGCCCTTCCCTTGAGCCCCTTTGCAATAGGTGGACTATTAATAATGCAAATAACTAAAACAGTACCGTGCATTTTTGATTTCATTTATCTGAAGCCCTTTTTGTTGATTTGGTTTTATTATATTTGGTTATTTTATATCAGTTCATGTTCCTTATTTTTTTCCATTCCTGGTTTTGTTTCCCGTTGGTTTCAGTGGAAGATGTAAACTGTTTTCTCATTGCTTTGGTATTTTGCATCCAAACGGCATGAGGAGCCCAGACGTTCTATTACTCTGCGAAAGCCCTGGACCTGTTACATTTCAGACGGATGGGGTGGGGAGAAGAACCCGTTTTAGAGGCAATCCACCAACAGTGCCAGCCTGTCTCCAAATGTGTTCTTGGTCTCCAGACAACACAGATCAGTAGGAGGAAATGGCTGCTTTGGATGCTGGACACGAGGGCAAGGTACCATGCTGAAGCCCCTCCCCTCCCTAAACCCCACCCTACTGAGGCTCCACCCTGAAAGCACCAGAAATTTCCCACCCTGAAGTTGGCAACCTTAGCTGCAGATTGGAGACCTTTCCATTCTGTCACTTAGGCTGCTGTTGCTCTTCCACACTTCCTGTAGTCTTGTAGACCTCTACATGCTGTTCCATATAACGTATTCAATGCAAAATGCCTTCACTGCACTGCTATTAATGGACACTTTCAAAAAAATATAAATATTTTTCATTAATTTCTCATCCAATTTGTTTTTTGTTTGGCTTCTGTGAATAAAAAGTGTCATTCTTTAAGGTGACACAGGGCTCCTGTTTAGTTTAACAAGCTTGAAATTCCCTCCTGTTCAGGAAAAAGGGAAAGTTTGTCTCCCCCCCCCCCCCCGCTTTCCTTTTGGCTTTGCCACGGTCATGAGAACTTTAGCCAGATGATCCGCCTTCCAGAGTGAAATCACAGGCGACATCCCAAGTCGCTTTCTCTTGCTTTTGAGCCCCCACCCCCAGATTCTTCACCAGGCTTGATGTTTCAAAATTTTAAAAGATCGAGAGGTATAACATCACATCGGATGAAGCGTCCTGGCCCAGCTGGAGAGCTTGCACGATGTTCTGTGCTAAGCTGGTTGATCCAATAAAAGGTTTTATGGGGATTTTTGCTCTTGGTTTTGAAAAGCTTGGGAAAAGTTCAAGAAGGTGCAGTTAGTAGTAGACGCCACATGATGGCAGCAGCTGCAAAGGGGATCGTGCAAGAGGTTTAACACCTTCGAGCGCAACTGTCGACGCTCAGACCCAATTTCCATTGCCCAATATTTGCGTCCCTTGTAGGGAACCTCCAGGACTGATAGAGGTCTTGGAACGGTTTCCTAATCTAAAGAGCAGCGGTTTGGAAATCTGCAGTAAAAATTAATTTATGAGAGCGCCGCTAACCCACTTTCTCCTACTAGTCTTTATCGAGACCTCCAGGAGCGACAAGAACTTACTGGAACACATTCTTCGGCCCCATTGGAAAGGATGGCCTCGCCAAAGGGCATCCCTAAAGAGAAGTTTCCTCCAATCAGCCTTTGGACACAGAGGTACACAGGGGTGGGGAGGTTGTCTGAAAACGTCCTACCCTTGAGACCCCAGGGTTGCCAATTCCAGGTTGGGAAGTTCCTGGAGACTTGGGGGGGGGATGAACTTGGGAGTATGGAGTATGGAGAAGGAAGGGAGCTTGGAGGGGAGCCCACCCTGCAAAGCTGCCGTTTCCCCTCAAGGAACTGACCTGTCAGAAATGCTTCTTTGATGTTTCTCACTGAATCCATTGTTATGTGTTCCCTACCCTGCTTTGCGCTTGCGTAGCTATGCAGGCAGAAACGTGGGAGCTTCTTCCCTGCCGCTTTTCCTTATCACGGTGGCCTTGAATGTAGGCTTTGGGCTATTCTTGTGTTACTGAGAATTTTCCAGTCCTGGGAAGGCAAAGGGAGGGGGGAGTAGTCTCCCGTTCATGAAGTACTTCTCCCGCCGGGAGTTTCCCGCGCGCGCGCTCATATTTCATTTGCTAGGCGCTTTTTGCATCACACTATAAGTTAGCTTGCATTGCTTCGCCCCCCATTCCTGACAATGACCTCCTACTGTGGGTTTTAACAAGATAATCCAATAAAACCTTTCTTTGTACAAGAATGACTGGATCCACTTGTTATTGAACCTGACAGAAATTGTCAGGAATCACCATCATCTCCCCACCTTCAGTTTCTGCCGTCTACCACGATGAGCGGAGCTGGGGGGGGAACCTCAGGCGCAGTCCCAGTGACTACCACTTCGGGAGCCACAGCCCCGGTCACCACCGTGGCAACTCCAGTGATCACCACTCCGACTACTACCGTTGTTCCAGTGACTACAACTTCGGTATTGGCAGCGCCGACCCCGCAATCCGTGGCAGGATTGGTCACCCCTCCATTGATCAGCACAGTGGGAGCTTCGTACACTCTCCCAATCTATAGCCCGGCCGGGCCAACGCAGAGTCAGGGGGAGCCATTCCACGATCCTACGTGCCGGGGGCCCCAACACCGTGGGACAAAGGGGTGACCTACCGCAGGTTGCGCGATTGGACTAAGAACCTGTTGGACACAACCCAGACGACCTGGTCCATGCCGGGGAGCCAGAGCCGGGACAGCCTGTTGGATCCCAGAGGGAGCTTCGGACTTCCCCAGGGACGGATGTCTCGAGGATCTCCCAGAACAGGATCCAGTTCCGATCCAGAGGCTCGCATGGACTCTATTCAAGAGGATACCCGACGTTTGGTACGGGACATGGGCAAACTAATGCAATCCCTACCACAGATGATGGACCAAGCAATTCGAGCCCATCCGCTGACGCAACCAAGACCAGCGCCAGCGCCTGCACCACCGGTGGCACCGGGACAGCCACCTCCTGCTCCACCGGCCTCAGGGCCGGGCCAGCCGGCACCGGCCCCACCTCCACCGGCCGGCCCAGTACCGGGACCTGGGCCAGGGCAGCCAGGACCTATCCAGCCACCAGCTCTGCCTCCGCCTCAACCCCCTGCTCCAGCACCCCTCCCGCAGCCAGTTCCTGCACCGATCATGGCCCCTGTTCCTCCAGTAATCCGCCCCAAGGACATGTTGGAGATCACTTTTGACGGGGATCCCGAAACTGTGTCCTTTTTCATATTGCAAGTAGGGAAATTTGTGCAGAGATGGGGCTATGTGTTCCCGGATGAGGAGCAACAGGTGGAGTTTATCGCTTCAAGGTTCCGGGGGAGTGCTACCAGCTGGTACGTAGCCCTTCATGATTTGGAGGCAGCGGAACTGGGGAATGTCGATGACTTCATGTGGGCCTTGAGGAACCGTTTCGAGGATCCGGGGGCGGCCCAGAAGGCAGAAGCCTTCCTTCGCACTTTCAGACAAGGCAAACTCACCGTGCGGGAATATTCAAGGGAATTTCAAAGGCATGCAGTGAAAATTCGAGACTGGACTGATGCTGTGCTGGCTCAACAATATCGAATGGGACTAGCAGTAGATGTCCGCAACAATGTCCTCAGCTCTCAGCAGCCTCGCACTCTCCAAGGCTGGATGGAGGAGGCCGAAAAAGCTGAAAGCCGCTTGCGTGTCATGAAACTGGACCTATCTCTGGGTAACAACCATCCGAGTCTCTCGGCAGGCCAGACCAGACCCAGACCAACCTCCACCCCGAGCGGGGTGAGAGATCAGCGCATGTGACAGGGCCTTTGCCTGCGGTGTGGAGAGAGGGGCACTTCGCTGCATCCTGTCCCAAAGGGGATCCCAACAGAGCCCTACCACAAGAGGAGCCCAGACGATGGCCAACCCCTACTCCAAGAAAGGGAACAGCGAAACCATGCAGCACACGAGCCCTTTTCGCCAGCCCCGACCAAGCGGATACCATGATGCTGGAGGAGGAGAGTGAGATGCAGGGAAACGAATTGGTCCTGTTTGTGAATGGCGCTACACAACAGGACCCGGTCCCTGAGGCGCCTAAACTGGTGAGCAATTACCCCTCTCTCTTCTTTGTGACTGTACTTGTGATGAATCCAGCAATGATGACCCATATCAGGGTTCGAGCCCTCATTGACTCGGGGTGCGGGAGGGATCTGATAAACCCATCCATGGTTATGGGACTGGAGGCGACCGTTGTCAATCTAAAAGACCCGATAACTTTTACTCAAATGGATGGGTCACCGATGAAAGAACCATGTCGATTTGAGACTATTCCTTTGAGAGTAGGCATTGGTGAGCACTGGGAGCTACGCTCGTTTGTAATAGCCCCTCAAGCCCAGTTCCCATTAGTGTTGGGTAGCCCATGGTTACATGGTCACGATCCTTATATACTTTGGGAAGAGGGGAGCGTACGATTTATCTCCCCGAAATGTGCAGAGCATAAATGGGACCCAGGGTGGGGAAAAACCCCATGCAATGAACCTCCACGGGCTTGCCTAGCCACAGAGGACCTTAATCGCATCCCCAAAGAATACCGTTACTTAACCAGGGTGTTTGAGGAGGAGGAAGCGGACGAACTACCTCCCCACCGTAACTCCGACTGTGCGATTGAAATCCTTCCTGGCCACAAGTTACCAAAAGGAAAGATTTATGCCATGAGTCCCATAGAAAAGGAAGAACTACGCCGATTTATCGATAAGAATCTGGCCCGTGGATTTATTAGGCCAGCATCGTCTCCTTTCGCAGCACCCGTGTTGTTCTGTAAAAAAAAGGATGGGGGGCTCAGACTGTGCACGGACTATAGGGGTCTAAATGCGGTATCTGCAACCAATGCCTACCCAATGCCCCTCATCAAGGACTTGTTGGCAGAGGTGGCAAAGGGGAAAGTGTTTTCTAAACTGGATTTACGTGATGCTTATTTACGGGTCCGTATTAGACAGGGTGATGAACATAAGACTGCATTTAATACCCCGCTGGGGCAATTTGAATATCGGGTTATGCCCTTCGGATTGCAGGGGGCACCCGGGGTCTTTATGAACTTAATCAATGAGGTGTTACACCCCTACTTATTCAAGGGGGTGGTTGTTTACTTGGATGACATCTTGGTCTACACCCCAGATCAAGAATCTCACACCACGCTTATGCGGGAAGTATTGGAAACGTTATTAGAACACAAACTGTTTGTTAAGCTGTCAAAATGTGAATTCCACCAGGAGTGCATTGACTTTCTCGGGTACCGCATATCCTCCGCTGGATTAGAAATGGACCCAAAAAAGGTCCAAGATGTGTTGGATTGGGAAACCCCCAAAACCAGGCGGCAGCTCCAAAGTTTTCTCGGCTTCGCCAATTTTTACCGTCAATTCCTGCCTCATTTTGCCCAGGTGGCCCTCCCCTCACAGACCTTCTGAAGACTAAAGGGAGAGGGGCTAAAGCTTCAATGCCCGGGGTCCCTTTGAACTGGACTCCCCAGTGTCAGGGAGCATTTGAACAACTAAAACAGTTATTCACGTCTGAACCTATATTAGCACACCCTGATGAGACAAAAAAATTCGTGGTCCAAGTAGACGCATCGGATACTGCTATGGGGGGGTGATTTTGCAAGAGAATGCTCAGGGGCAACTACAACCCCTTGCCTATGTGTCCAAAAAGTTTAATGATACGGAAAGATTTTGGCCCATTTGGGATAAAGAAGCAGCCTCTATACGTTTAGTGTTAATCACCTGGAGGCACTGGTTGGAGGGGTCCCGGGTACCTTTTGAAATCTGGACTGACCACAAGAATCTTGAGGTGCTGCGGAAGCCTCGGAATCTAAATGCAAAACAATTCCGGTGGGCTGAGTTTTTCTCCAAATTTCAATTCACCCTCCACCATTTTCCAGGTAAATCTAATCATCTGGCAGATGCTCTCTCCCGCCTTCCCCAACACCTTTGTAAGAGGACAGAAATTAGAGAGTCTATGTTCACCCCAGAACAACTAGTTGGGGCAGTAGTAACCCGAAAAAACGGCAAGCACAATCATTAACCCCAAGCCATGGCACGACCTGGGAAAAGCAATTTGCCACTGACATTACTAAACAAGAAGCAATTGAATTAAAAGCTCGGGAAGATGTGGAATGTAGCGCAAATGGCTGCTGGTATAAGGGCAATAAAATCTTTGTTCCAGAAGCTACCCGAGCCCAGGTGTTGCAATCAGCCCATGACTCAAAATCTGCTGGGCACTTCGGGTATGTAAAGTCGCTACACCTACTGCAACGCAGCTTCTGGTGGCCCCGAATGAAACGGGATTTATCCCTCTATATACAATCCTGCCCAACATGCAATCGTTGCAAGACTAGACCAGGGAAACCTCCAGGTCTTTTACAGCCTTTGCCCACCCCGAGCCGACCCTGGGAAGTGATCTCCATGGACTTTATCACTGATCTTCCCCCCAGCAAACATATGACAGTCATTTGGGTGGTAGTGGACTTATTTTCTAAACAGGCTCACTTTATACCATTTGCTAGCCTGCCGATGGCCAAAGTCCTGGCCAAAGCCTTTCTTCAGCACATTACCAGGCTACATACATTACCGCTCAAAATAATCTCCGACAGGGGGGTTCAATTTGTTTCAAAATTATGGTCGGAGTTGATGACTCTTATGGGTATTGAACGCGCTCTCAGTAGTGCCTATCACCCAGAAACCGATGGACAAACAGAAAGAGTAAACCAAACCCTAGAGCAATACTTAAGATGTTTCACTAACTATCAACAAGACAATTGGGTAGATTTATTACCACTAGCAGAATTTGCGTATAACAACTCATGGCATGCTTCAACGAATATGTCTCCCTTCAAAGCTGCCATGGGTTATGACAGCCCCCTCTTCCGTTTTTGAAGCACGGCGAGGCTGGTGGGAAAGCCACAGCATGGTGTAAAACTTTCCAGGAGTCCTGGCCTCTAATCATTGAGACTTTAAACGAGGCCAAGGCACAATACAAAAAACAGGCAGACAAAAAGAGGGCGGGTGGCTGGAATCTGCAACCGGGAGACTCTGTCTATCTTTCCACCAAAAACTTGAGGCTGGCACAACAATCCCGGAAACTTGCTTGGAAATATATTGGTCCATTCAAAGTAGTGCGATGTATAAATCAAGTAACTGTGCAACTGGATTTACCTAAATCTCTTAAAGCAATACATCCAATTTTCCATTACAGCCTCCTCAAACCAGCATTACCCCCGACTAAGTGGCATCCTGAGCTTCCAGCACCCCCCCACCACTGATGGTCGATGATGAGGAGCACTATGAAATTGCTGACATTTTGGACTCTAAGATCCTCCGCGGACAACTGCTGTACCTTATTGAATGGGTACACTTTGGGCCTCAACACAGGGAGTGGGTGAAAGTGTCTGATATCAATGCACCTGATCACCTGAAGGAGTTTCACACCCGATACCCAAATAAACCTGGGGGCCCTTCATTCTCTCCTTCCTGAGTGGTGGGTGGGTGGTATTTTGGGAAGGGCAGAATGTCAGAAATGCTTCTTTGATGTTTCTCACTGAATCCATTGTTATTTGTTCCCTACCCTGCTTTGCGCTTGCGTAGCTATGCAGGCAGAAACGTGGGAGCTTCTTCCCTGCCGCTTTTCCTTATCACGGTGGCCTTGAATGTAGGCTTTGGGCTATTCTTGTGTTACTGAGAATTTTCCAGTCCTGGGAAGGCAAAGGGAGGGGGAGTAGTCTCCCGTTCATGAAGTACTTCTCCCGCCAGGAGTTTCCCGCGCGCGCGCTCATATTTCATTTGCTAGGCGCTTTTTGCATCACACTATAAGTTAGCTTGCATTGCTTCGCCACCCATTCCTGACAATGACCTCCTACTGTGGGTTTTAACAAGATAATCCAATAAAACCTTTCTTTGTACAAGAATGACTGGATCCACTTGTTATTGAACCTGACATGACCTCTCTGTTCTGGAGATCAGTTGTAATTCTGGTAGATCTCCAGGCCTCACCTGGAGAGTGGCACCTCTACTCTCATGAGTAGCAGCTGCAAAGGGACGGGGGCAACACAGGGAATGATGTCACGGGTCAATGCTGAGGACCAACAACCCACGGCTCCTGGAGCAGCTGGCCGGGTGCCCTTTGCTGCCACGTGAGCCCTCCCCCAGGAATGGGGGGGAGCAGCAGGTGTGCCACCGGGACCAGCCACGGGGCCACTCTGGGGACTGGGACTGCAGGCCTCCGAATTCCAGGCCCTTTTCCAGTAAGGCAATGGGGGGGGGGCAAGAGAAAGTGTGGTGGAGGGGTTAGAGTGTCTCGGATCTGGGAGTCTCCAGGTTCCAATCCCCACTCTGGTCCTTTCCGCACTTGGATCTCATCCCTGGTTTCATCAGAGTTCAACTCGTGACACAATCCCTTGCATTTGTCCCTGGTTATAACGGCATCCCTTTATCCTGGGAGAAGTGTGGGGTGAAACCGGGGTGACCTCAGTGTAATGTGGAAACAAAAAATACCTTGAGATAATTACAGGGGTGAACTCGAGTGTAATGTAGAATGTGAGTCTGGGGACAGGGTTGAACCAGGATTTCAGGTCTTGTGCGGAAAGGACCTCTGCTGCAGAAGCTCAGTGTGACCTTGGGCCCAGTCACACACTCTCAGCCGAACCTCCCTCACAGGGTCGTTGTGAGGATAAAATGGAGGCGAGGCAAATGATGTATGCGGCTTTGGGTCCGCTTTGGGGAGAAAGCAGGAAGTAAATAAATCTGGTGGAGTGAAAACGCAAGACGGGAAAGGGAGACGTTGCTGCCCCACTTTGCTATCTAGCTTCCTTTAAAAAAATATAATAATCCAGTCCTTTCTCCAAGGGCGGCCCACACTTTCTCACTCTATCCTTACCACACCTCTGCTAGGTACGTAGAGAAAGCCAGTTTGGGGTAGTGGTTAAATTGCATGGACTCTAATCTGGGAGAATCGGGTTTGATTCCCCATTCCTCTACTGGCAGATGCTGGATGACCTTGGGCAAGCCCTAGTTCTGTCAGAGCTGTTCTCTCAAGGGCAGTTCTGGAAAGTGCTCTCTCAGCCCCACCTGCCTCACAGGGTTGTGGGGAGGGGAAGGGAAAAGAGTTTGTAAGCTGCTTTGAGACTCTGAGTGAAGGGTGGGGTATAAATCCAGCTCCTCCTCCTCCTCCTCCTCCTCCTCTTCTTCCTTCTTCTTCTTCTTCTTCTTCTTCTTCTTCTTCTTCTTCGAGTGTGACTGTCCTAAGGTCACCCAGTGAGCTTCACAGGAGTGCGGACTGAATCAGGATCCTTCACGTCTTTGCCCAGCAGTCTAATCAATCGACCCAAAACAATGTGATACCTTACAAAGCTTGTTCTTTTGCTGTGGCTATTTTGCGTTGTCAGCAGCCCTGCAAAAACATGAACATATGAATCTGCCTTGTACTAAATCACTATAGATGGTAACAGCCCAGGATAACTACTAAACCAGAAAACAGGCTCACACTCAGCGCTTTAAGATGAAATAAAGTACAATTTCTCTACTATATTTAACAGAGTTATTTTATGATAGTTGTCCACATGTCCACATTGTTGTGTATTCTTTTTTCATAAGCACACCATAAGTACAGAAAAAAGTGGGTTGACGAAACTCCCCGCAGTTGGCTTTCGTTTCGTTCACAACTTCATCTGAATACACTGAAGCGCCGTGGTAATCTCTCTTGGAAACCTACTATTCATACTGTCTTCACCTGATATTCCATGCCTTGCTTTCAATTGCTAGAATGTATCCTCATCCATTTTACTGGAAAATCTTGTCCTGGGCATACAAACAAATCAATCTGCAGAGTTTCTGGGGAGTTTCGTCAACCCACTTTTTTCTGTACTTATGGTGTGCTTATGAAAAAAGAATATACAACAATGTGGATATGTGAACAACTATCATAAAATAACTCTGTTAAATATGGTAGAGAAATTGTACTTTATTTCATCTTAAAGTGCTGTCAGCCTGTTTTCTGGTTTAGTAGTTATACCAGATCAGACCATCGGTCCATCAAGGCCAGTCTTGTCTACTCAGACTGGCAGCAGCTCTCCCGACTCTCAGGCTGACGTTTTTCACATCAACTGCTGCCTGATCCTTTCAACTGAAGACGCCAGGGATTGAACCTGGGACGTTCTGCATGCAAAACAGAGGCTCTTCCACTGAGCCACAGGCCCTCTCCAGAGCAGAGAGGTCAGGCCATTTTGGACTCCTGGTTTCGTGTGTGTTTACCTAGACGAAGATTTGTTAGTTTGCTCAGCATAATTAAGTTGTGGCTGAAGTTTTCCAGGATCAACGTCTGCAAAATATTTCCACATTTTAGAAGGTATTGGATTAAAAAAACACACACTCAAATGGCTTTTAAGACTTGCTGTGTTTGAAATTTTTCCATTCCTTTTGCAACTCCTATACTAACAGGGGCAAAGAGAGAACATGTTTACTTTGAAAACAGGAGGGAGGGGGAATCCCAACAAAATTGTCTGACCTGAAATATATCTATGTGTGTGTGTGTTTGTGTGTATGTATTACAGCTCTGTCCCCTTGCAAATAGGAGGTTGCTTGCGAGGGAACAGAAAGGGCCGAGCCGAACTGCAGCTGGTCAAGGGAACTTTGAGGAGTCCCGCCACTAAATGTGTACACAGAAACACTTTGTTATTTAAAGTGGATGGTATTTCCTAGCCTGCATTCTAACTGCATGAGTCACAGAACCACATGAGCTGTAAGAAACTCTCATTCAAGAGGAGCCATTGGGGGAAGCTTGTTCCATTAGGCCTGAAATTCCCCCCTTTCACTTCGGTGTAACACATTCCCGATTTACAGCTGAAGATCAGGAATGAGCCGTGAGATCCCCTTGAAGGCCATGAAGTTGTCGAAATACACACGCCCCAGCACATGGCCCACAAATCTGGAACACCACAAGAGGGTTTTAGAAGTAAAAGTATTCAAACTTTCTCTTTAGAGAGACTGTAGAGTGCAGTGGACCGTGGGCTGCCAATTTCCAGGTAGGTCTTAGAGTTACAACTGATCTTCAGACTACAGAGATCAGTTCCGTTAGAGAAAATGACAGTTTTGGTGTAAGGTTGCTGGACACACACACACCCTTATGTCATAGAGATTTTGCTCTACCCCCAGCCGCTGGGCAAAAAAACTATGGTAGAAGCCGGTTTTACCATAGAGCTTTTGCCCAAATACCAGGTGCATCATCCAGACGTTGCTGGCATGATGATGTCACTTCCTATGCAACATCGGTCAACGAGGCCTAGGCCTTTCTCTTTCTCCTTGTAAGCCCCCCCATCCCACAAGTGGCCAGGAGGAACCTGGGAACCCTACTTTGGAGAGAGAACCCCACCCAAATCTCCAGATATTTACCAGCCTGGCGTTGGCAACCCTAAATGGATCAAAGTCCCAGGTTCAAATATATTCTCAGCTGCAAATTCACCAGGGCCGCCCCTCTTCCAGGCTTTTATTTATATTATCATATGGCAGAGTTACACACAGGAAGCATATAATAATCTAAAATGTGAAACCATCTCAGGCTCTGCTCGTGGGGAATATGGAGATAATAAAACTGACCCGCCATACAGGGCTGTTGTAAAGATTCCTAAGAGGATGGTTGCGAGGAGTTGGGAACACGCAAAACGTGCTATATTTTTTTATTGGCATTATCGACTGTTGGCCTTCCTCACAGGAGCGGAAGGCAGATGACCCAGGGCAAGTCGATGATGCAGCCTACCTGTTTTCGAGGCTTGTCAAAAGAATATTTAAGGTCTAGCTGTGAACGGCCCCCTCCCCATTCCCAGGCACCCCTGCCAGTTATACCTGTGCTGTGCCTAATAAGTGTGTTGGGTTGACTCAAGGTGCTCATGCTGTTCCCAAAAATAGATCAGCACTTGGAAAACTACCACCTTTGTAATACAGGATGAAAAGAAAAACTTTCAGAAGGGGCTTTCTTTTGATGATCTACGAACTCACCCATTATGAAGAGCCCTGTATTGTCTGAATTGACCCAGAAGCCTTTGTAGAACCGAGGCCTCTGTAGCCCCGGAGTGAACCCAAGAGGGCCTTTCCCAGGCAGAGCCTCCTGCTTCCCCCGCTGGGTCATGTGCGGCACACCTGTGAGTGAGGGCAGGCTCCCAAGGAGAGTCAAGTATGCGTTACCGTGGGATATGTCTGTACTCAGGCCAGGAAGAAGAAGAAGAAGAAGAAGAAGAAGAAGAAGAAGAAGAAGAAGAAGAAGAAGAAGAAGAGGAGACTGGATTTACGCCCCGCCCTTCACTACCCAAAGGAGTCTCAGAGTGGCTTACAAACTCCTTTCCCTTCCCCTCCCCACAACAGGCACCCTGGGAGGTAGGTGGGGCTGAGAGAGCTCTTGCGAGGACTGCTCCTGACAGAACAGCTCTGACAGAACTATGGCTTGCCCAAGGTAATCCAGCAGCTGCAAGTGGAGGAGTGGGGAATCAGACCTGGTTCTCCCAGATTAGAGTCCGCGCACTTAACCCCTACACCAAACTGGAAGCCGTCATGGAACCCACAGCCTCTCCTAGTCCCTCATCAGCCAGGTGTGCCTCTTAGGACAATCCCCATTACCTTCAAGTGACCTGGGTGGTCCACCTTAGCCTGAGCTCATCAGATCTTGGAAGCTAAGCAGGGTCAGCCCTGGTTAGTATTTGGCTGAGAGACCACCAAGGAAGTCCAGGGTTGCTATGCAGAGCCAGGCAAGGGCGAACCATTTCTGCTCATCTCTTGCCTTGAAAATCCTACGGGTTCCTCACAAGCTGGCTGCAACTGGACGGCACTTTCCAGCCCTGGACTGGGCATGCTAGGAGACTTCCCCCAGGGCCCCAGATGAGAGATGCCTCCTCCTGAGGTGTGGTGTTTCTGTTGCAATAGCTTTAGTGCCTGCACTGTTGCCACTCAGCTCCAGTTCTCTGCAGTCTCAAGATCAGCTGTAATTCTGGGAGAGTCCCAGCCCCCCCCCCCCCAGTCGGCAAGCAAAGTTGCAACTGGCAGAGTGCTCAGCTCTGCCCCCAGCTTCGTACCCCTGGGGCACGTGGGGAACTTCGGACCAGTTAAGGTCAGTATGTCATGAAATAAAAAGAGCTGCAGCTAGGCTTGCCAACTTCCAGCTGCGGCCTGGAGATCTCCTGGAATTACAACTAATCTCCAGAGATCAGTCCCCCCTGGAGAAAATTGCAGCTTCGGAGGATAAACTCCACAGTATACCATAGATTCCAAAGTTAAATCCCTCCCCAAATTCCTCCCTCCAAAAGCACCGCCCCCATGTCTCTAGGAATTTCCCGGACTGGAGTGGCAACCCAGCTTACTCCACCCCAAAATCTCCAGGAATCTCCCAACCTGGCCACCCTGGTTCCAGTGTTCCCTCTAAGCTGAGTTAGTGTGAGCAAACTCACAATTTTTTAGCCTCCGGCTCACACATTTTGGTCTTAGCTCAGGAAGGGATGGCTCCAGAGGAAACTGATTTGTGCAGCAGCCAAATTGCTCACTCACAACTTTAATGCCAGCAGCTCACAAAGCAGAATTTTTGCTCACAGGACTCCACAGCTTAGAGGGAGCCTTGCCTGGTTCGTAAACGCAGGCAGGAGGGGGGCTACAACGGATTGTGGGGCTAGAGGATTGGCAGGGATGCCTGGAGAGGGCTCAGGCCCCTTGGTGGTGAAACACACATCATTTGGGGGGGGCAGTCCTTGGCCTCTCCAGAACAAGCCTCTCAGCTGGTAGAGTGCCTCGGAGAGCCACTGGCCAGGGGAACAGACCCCGCTTTCTGGGCTACATGGACCAGCTTTCAGTGTCCTGATGCTGTATGTTAGGGGTCTCCAACCTTTCTTCTATGGGGGCAGCAGGCCCAGAGAAGCCCTTTTCCGTCCCCCACACGCCATCCCCTGGGCCTTCTATGGGGGCAGTAGGCCCAGAGAAGCCCTTTTCCCCCACACACTGCCTACTGCCCCCATAGAAGGCCCAGGGGATGGTGTGTGGGGGACAGAAAGGCCTTCTCTGGGCCCAGAGAAGCCCTTTTCTGCCCCTCTTCCCTTCCTTTTCCCCCTTTCCTTTCTTCCTCTCTCCTTTCTTTCACTCTTCCCCTCTTCCTTCCTTCCTTCCTTCCTTCCTTCCTTCCTTCCTTCCTTCCTTCCTTCCTTCCTTCCTTCCTTCCTTCCTTTCTCCAACCTCTCTCCCTTCCACCTCGCTCTCTTCCTTTCTAGGGCCCGTTGTCTTCCACCACAACGGGCTGTGCTCCCTAGTCTTTTATATTTCTCTCTTATCCAATTATAAAACAGAGTCCACAGTCCAACAAAGGCTTCTTCCATTTGCCCTTTTAGCATCGAGGTCAATTTGTCCATTTCTGCACTTCCCACAATCTTCGCTATTAAATCATGTTCAGAAGGTGTTGATGGAAGTTTCCAGTAAGTTACAAACAAGACTCTGGCTGCAGTCAGAGTTTCAGTTTTGGCAGAGCGAATGGCGGCCACCTTTCGGGACGCTCCCGAAGGAGGCTAGCCCGCGCGCAGTTGGGGGGGGGTCTTCGCTTATGCGATTGATCCTAGCGAGCCTTAGTTAAAGGCTCCGAACCGGGGGCGCTTTGGGGAGTAGCCTCTTTGCCGGCAGATAGCCAGGAAATTGAGGCTTTCTCCCCGCCCCAATCGGCCCCGCTGCGTAGTGTGTCCCGCATGGGATTTAGCAACGCCACCGATTCCCAGGAGTGAGGCAAAGCGACATGAAATAACATAAAAAGAAGAACTGACATCAAACCGTGAGTTGGAGGTCTGAATTAAAGCGCAAAACCGATTCCCCCGATAAGCGAGCAAGCGGAGGGAGGAGGGGCGACTCCCCCCCCCCAATCGGGAAGCGAGATTTATAAAAGGAAAGTTAAGGGGGCGAAAGGGAAGAAAGGCTAGTGAACGTACCTTTGGGGTTTCATTGAAACTGAAAATCAGCGAGTTTCCTGAGGGACGCGACGTGAACTTGGAAAAAGTAAACAAACAGGAAAAATGTCGGCAATGAAAAAGGTCCCACTCAAGCCGGAAAAGAAGGGAGGAGGGACTTCCAGTCCGGGCAACCTTCCTTCAGAGCCTGCTGTCAATCAACAGAAAGGCGAGCTACTGCACCCCCTGCTGGATCAAATGCAGAAAATCAATGAAACACTAATAAGCATGCAAGGTGTTCTCAACAGTCAACAGAAACAGTTAACAGAAACTTCTAAGAAGATGGAGGAGATCGCACAAAAATGTCTGGTCTCGACGGAAGATACCAGAAAAATAAAGAAAAGGGTCAACAAACTAGAAAAATACCAGGATGAACAAGAAAAAAGAATCTTAAGGTTGCAGATGGAAAAATCGAATCTGATCCTCCGCTTCCAGGGCATTAAAGAGGAAGAGAAAGAAGATCTCAGATCGACACTAGCGCATGTCTTGGCACCCGTAACTGGCAGAGAAGAGCGAGATTTAAAAGAAGAGATGGACTTGGCCTATAGAGCCTATTCCACCTTTACAAAGAAAAATAATCTGCCAGCAGAGGTTGTTGTCAAGTTCACTAAGCAGCGTACCAGAGATCAGATTCTGCGTGCAGTCTCAGCGGTGCCCTTGAAGATTGGGGAGCAGACTGTAAGAACACTTAAAGATGTGCCTTATGAAATTCGTATGAAAAGGAAAGAATACAAAGGACTGACCACTTTTCTGCAAAGAAATCAGGTGAATTACAAATGGAGATTCCCCGAAGGACTGGAGTTTAAGTATAAGGATAAAAGAGAGAAGATTGACTCCATCTTCAAAGCACAAGAATTTCTGAAGAGACACGCCAGCACAGAGGAAGAGGCAGCACTTGCAGTTTGGACAGAATCGAGTAGCGACGAAGACAGCAGCCCTGAGGATGGAGGTGCCGGAGCGGGAGCTGTGAAAGCTAAAGCGGGCCCATCATATAACCTAAGGGACACTAAGAAAAGACTGCCCAAGAAATAATTGTTCATGAAGCGTCAGAATGGAACTGACTAATCATTAACCCCAAAGGACATTACTAACCTTATTAACAGAGATTTTCTTTTTTTCTTTGAACTTTGTTAAACTGAAAAAAAGACTCTTCAACCGCGGTGGATGTCAAAAATACATTTATATTAACTAAAACTAACCCTCTTTAACAGAATACTCACTCACATCTTTTTCTTAATCCATCTATATACCCTTCCTTTTTCTTTATATGAAAAGAATAAATACCTCTCCTCTTTAGGAGAGTTTTATATATATATAAAAAAAAAGACTCTGGCTGCAGTTACTACATGAATTATAAAACATCTTTGATTCTTGTCAAAGTTCTCTGGTATACAATTCAATAAAAACAGTTCTAGTCGAAAAGGTACTGAGATCTGCAAAACTGTCTGTATAAAAAGTATGTACCATGACACAGAACTTACGCACTATGTCACATGTTCACCACATATGATAAAACGTACCCACATGTTTTTTTAACATTTCCAACAATTATTTGACATAGTTTGATACATCTTAGCTAATGTGTCTGGTGTTAAATATCATCTGTAAATGCCACCGATTTAGTTATTTTCACCTTCACTTTCCGAATTTTACTCCACTGTGTAAGATCAATATTATAACCTAAGTTTTGCATCCATTTCACCATGCAGTCCTTAACCACTTCATCTTCCATTTTCATTTGCATTAAAAATACATACATTAAAAATACATACATGCATTTTTAATCAACTTATCATTGGATGTACACAACAACTTCTCAAATGTACTTTGTGCAGAATAGAAGCCAACTTTTTTATCTTTAGCATATCTAGATTCAATTGGAGCCCTTATCCACCAATCCATACGAATTCCCTGCTGAGTCCCGGCACTCTTGTGGGCTGTACCGGTCACTGGCTGAGCCTCATTGGTTCCACCATTGCCCTATGCAAAATTTCCCTGGAGAAAATGGTTACTCTGGAGGGTGGACTCTATGGCATCCTACCCCACAGAGGGCCCACCTCTCCCCAAAGCCAGCCCTCCCCAGGCTCCACCCCCAAATCTCCAGGAACCTCCCAGCTTGGAGTTGGCAACCCTACCCCAGTTAGTCCTTT
Source organism: Gekko gecko (assembly GCA_029375565.1). Classification (NCBI taxonomy): domain Eukaryota; kingdom Metazoa; phylum Chordata; class Lepidosauria; order Squamata; family Gekkonidae; genus Gekko; species Gekko gecko. Next base: position 13,470,518 of record JAPDNY010000012.1, on the reverse strand, counting down.
CATTCAAACTCAGCAGCTTTGTCAGAACAAGATCCAGGTGGTCATCCGTGTTGGTCTGAAGCAGCAGAACAACGTTCAAGTCCAGTGGCACCGTTGAGACCAGCCAAGTTTTATTCGAGCGATAAGCTTTCAGTGCGCACGCACACTTCTTCACATACATTAAAATGGAAGGTGAGCAGCAAATTAGCATACAGCATATTAAAGTTGTTTGACGGATGCAAGGAGGTTTTCTTTTAATATGTATATATTTTTTATTTTCAACATACAAAACAAACATAAAAGGGGGGAATCCAATTTCAGTTTCTTCAGTGTCATATGGATGCCTAATTTATCGTAACATTGTATAGTTCACCTTGTAGCAATAACCATGTCGCTTGCAAATATATCTTATATATATAATAAAGGTCCTTGACAAAGTTTAAATGGCTCTGTTGATTAGTTGCTGTAGATTTTCTGGGTTGTTTGGCCGTGGTCTTGGCATTGTAGGACCTGACGTTTCGCCGCTGGCCAAGACCATGGCCACGCAACTCGGAAAATCTACAGCAACTAATGGACTCTGGCCATGAAAGCCTTCCACAACATACTCTGTTGATTACTTGGAATAATCTTCTAACCATTGCTAAAACCTTGACCATGTCTTTTCGAATACAGTCTCTGGTGACAGATGCAAGGATGTTATCGGGAGGCCAGCCTCCAGGTGGGGAACTCCTGGGGATCTCCCAGAATCACAGTCATCTCCAGTCTACAGAGATCAGCTCCCCTGGAGAAAATAGGTGCTTTGGAGGGTGGACTCTCTGGCACTGTACCCCACTGAAGTCCCTGTCCTCCCCGGGATCCGTCCCCAAATCTCCAGCAGTTTCCCATCCTGGACCTGGCTATCCTATATGAGCCCACTCCTTTCCCTTCCAGCGGCCAGAGAGGACTAAGCAACCCTAAAGGACCAAACTGGAATAACAAGCTTCATTTATATGGGCACCATTTTGTTTGGGTTTAATTTTGGGTGGAAAAAAACAGTGAAGGAAATAAATATATCAAAACCAGAGGTTGACGGGCAGATGCACCCTTCTTAACTGTGCTGTTCCAGGATCTCTGCAGCCCCTTCCCAAACCGGGAGTCGCTCAGATGGCTGCTGCACAGCCCTGCAGACTGTGGCTGTTGCAGTGCTGGGCATTTCTGCCTCCTGCAGGCCCAGAACCCACAAACTCTCTGAGCCAGGCGACAAGAGGCCCCAGCGTTTACCGGCGGCCAGGTCCAGCCACCATCCGTTTTGCAAGGCAGACCTCTGGAGCAGTTGTTCCATTCCGAATATCGCAACGGCCCTGACCAGGCTTGGAGAGAGGCCCTTGTTTATTGACTGCTGGTGTGAGTTTCTGCTGGGGCCGAGCAGCGTGGCCGTTCCCTTTCCTTCTCTTCTTAACATAGGCTGCCTGCTACAACATGAGGCCCAGCGAAAGGGGAGCCAGCCGATATGTTTCACCCAGAAAGCACGCAGAACACCCATCCAGTCCCCTTCCTCGGTGGGTGTGCTGGAATCGTAAGGGGAAAGAAACGAGGCGGCCTCCAGTGCTTAGTCGACAGGACTTGTGCGAAACTTACCTTGACTTCCTGTCCCTGCGTTTACGGGGTAGCACTTTCAATCTTGCCCCAAAGAGCCTTTTCTTTTTTTTAAATGCCCTTTACCTCTTCTAAAATATTTTATTCCCTCCACTGAACTGCTAGTCATTTCTGAGACACAGTTAGTCGGGAATACCAGATTTTTTGTTGCAGAAGAAAACAGCCCATGTTAAAGCTGGAACCTCAGGTTTTTTGCAGATTTTAATCAGAGCGGCAGCCTGTTCCGGGGAAACACACCAGGCGGGCTGCAGCACAGCAGTCCTGAGCGTCATAAGAGCCCTGCTGGATCAGACCAGTGGTCTATCTACTCCAGCATCCTGTCTCATGCAGTGGCCAGCCACTTCCTCTGGAGGGCCAACAACAGGGCAGAGGCCGAGGCCTTCCCCTGATAAGAACACCAGAAGAGCCCTGCTGGATCAGGCCAGCAAGGGTCCATCTAGTCCAGCATCCCATCTCACATAGAGGCCAACCAATTCCTCTGGACAAATAACAGGGTATTGAGGCTGAGGCCTTCCCCTGATAAGAACACAAGAAGAGCCCTGCTGGATCAGACCAGTAGTCCATCTAGTCCAGCATTCTTCCTGTCTCACACGGTGGCCAGCCAGTTCCTCTGGAGGGCCAACAACAGTGCATAGAGGCTGAGGCCTTCCCCTGATGTTGCCTCCTGACTCTGGGATGCAGAGGATTAATGCCTCTGAATGTGGAGGTTCCTCTCCGCCCCCATAGTGAGTAGCCGTTGATGGAACTATTCTCCATGAATTTATCTAACACCCTTTTAAAGCTGTTTGTTCCTGTGGCCGTCACAACATCCTGTGGCAGCAAATTCCACATTTTAATCACTCTCTGTATCAAGGAGTCTTTCCTTTTGTCCGTCGCCTTCATTGGGTGCCCTCAAGCTCTAGTATCTTGGGAGAGGGAGAGAAAGTTCTCTTGGTCAGCTCTCTCCACCGCGTGCATAACTTTATACATCTCTAGTGCCAGTTTGGTGTAGTGGTTCAGTGCACGGACTCTAATCTTGGAGAACCGGGTTTGATTCCCCACTCCTCCACTTGCACCTGCTGATGTGACCTTGGGTCAGTCACAAGCTCTGACACAGCTGTTCTCTCAAGGACAGTTTCTGTCAGAAGTTCTCTCAGCCCCACCTACCTCACAGGGCGTCTGTTGTGGGAAAGGAGTTTGTAAGCCGCTCTGAGACGCCTTTGGGCAGTGAAGGGCAGGGTATAAGTCCAAACTCCTCTTCTTCTTCTTCTTCTCTCTATCATGTCCCCCCCTCGTCTTCGTTTTTCTTAATGGAAAAATCCCAGACTCTTCAGCCTTTCCTCACAGGGAAGGGTGCTCCAACCCCCTCATCATCATGGCTGTCCTCCTCTCTACTTTTCCCAGCTCTGCGATGACCTTTTTGTCCTTCAGTCCTCACCTCTGGGGAGGGGAAGGGGAGACGGGATCAGACCGTGCTTAATGCATGCGTTAAAACGGCTAAGACAGAAAACCCCGGGATCCCACCGAATGCATCCCAATCATCCATTTCCTTACACCACGTGGGGGCTGCCCATTATTCCCCGTTCTGTGATGCCACTGTTCATTTATAATCAAACATTTGAACATTTATCTTTTGGTCCTACGGTGGGTTGTATATTTATTAAAACATGCCTATCCCATCTTTCCTTGTCGTTCAAGGTGGCTTACGATAGTTAAAAACATTTTCACGTTAAGAACCAAGCATAACGTCACAAACCCCAAATCTTTCCCTCTCCCCCCTTAGAAGGTGGCTATCCTGGCAGACAAGCAGGCCGCTCAGAGCCTCCTGAAGATCTCCGAGGAGACCCGCCCCCCTCTCTTCAGGGAGCCCCTTCCACAGAGCTGGAGCCACCATGGAAAAGGCCCCGGGCTCTGGTCAACACCAGACGGGCCACCCAAAGAGGTGGGGTAGCCAACAGATGGCTGACTGACGACTGTCGTTTGGCACACAGGGATGTACAGAAGGAGACAAAGAGGTGGGTCCCGGATCCTGAAAGGTTATAACCAGCACCCTCAATTGAACTCCGAAACAGAGCGGCAGCCTACATAGCTGTTTCAAAATGGGTGACATAAGCCTGAAGGCGTTGGTGATTTAATTGTTTGGACCTCTTTAGCTTAGCAGTGTTGCATTGGCTATGTTCTTCAGCAGTGATGCAGCCCAGTGGCATCTTTAAGACCAACAAAGTTTAATTCGGGGTGTAAGCTTTCGTGTGCATGCAAAGTGTTCTCTTGCTTCAGACCAACACCACTACCCACCTGAATCTATCTTCAGCAGTAAACTCTGCTACGGATTAAAACCTGTTGAATCTTCATTTCTTCCGACTGGATCTAGTGGTTTGTGTCTGAGCCTGCAGTGATCATTTACCACCCACTTGACCTTGAGATAGAAGTCACAGCACCAGCTGGAGCACTGAACGGCTGTGACGTCTGCAGGACCGACATGCAGGGAAGCTGACCGCTAGGCTGATCTTTGACACGATCATCAAACACAGAGGTTGCCCTGTGAAGGTTCTCTCCTGCCAGTTTTTTATTTTAGAAAACAAAGTGATAGTATAAAGGGGATACAGAAGGGGGAAAAGCGATTATATAACATAATTGTGTATATCAGAGATAATTATATATAACAAAGTGTATAAAACAGAAAATATTTCTAGCCACTGTCACCATGTATTTGAATATCTCTCCCAAAATTTTTGGTAGTTTGTCAGGCAGTATATATGCGGTGGCTCAAGTGGTTAAGATACTGAACTGCAGGCTGTGGAAGGTCAGTAGTTCAGTAGTTCAAGACCCGAGAGTGAATTTGAAATCCAGGCAGTCTCCAAGCAGGGAAAGCAAAAGTCTTATTATAATGAACAAGAGTCAGGTCAGTCGCTGCTGTTTACTCTTTATTTACATGCCAACATGACACTTGAAGTATTCTTCACCCTTTAAACCCAAGCTCCACCGTTGCTTCTTTATGCTGCTGCTTTCGCTCATGGGGAATGCTCTGCCTTGAGTGATGGAACTCTTGCCCATGAGTGTCTCAGTGGCACACAGTTGGCATGCTAAGGTATCAATTGGTGGTAAAAGTCTTTTCTCTGACAGAGATGATAGAGAGGGGCTGCCCAGCAGCTACTGAAGACTCTGACTTAGTGTAAGTCTGTGAAGGACAAGGCAGCATAGGTGCATAATGGCTGCGTTCCTTGAAGTCCAGAAATGTGCCTTCCAGGATATAGAAGTTGCCACAACCCCCAGAGTCGCAAGTCCCCAGCTTTCTCCTGTGAATACTGATACACTCCTCTGAACCAAGCGATGTACACACGCATTATGGCACTGTCATCAGCCCAAAGCATCCCTCTGTATGCTTCATTAGAAGTCAGTGACAATGAAATGGGCACTGTCGACAGTTAATGGATGCAGTAAGCCCCAAGCAACAGAGCCAGGCACAACTGTTTTTTGGCCTGAAGGGTTCTAAGGAGGTGTCTTGCTTGTGGAATTTAGGAGCCTGCCCACCTCCTGAGTAGCCCTCCCCTCTTCACCAGCCAGGAACTGTTTTAAAGGGTGTCATGGCTACTCGCTGTTATAAGCCGCTTCAAGCGCTTTTTAAAGCAGAAAGGCGGGATAAAAATCCCCTGCATATAAGCGAAGCAAATGGAAATTTGAGCCCATGTAGAAAGGGGCTGCAGTGACAGTGATTAAGATGCTGAACTGCAGGCTGGAAGGTCGGTAGTTCAGCAGTTCGATACCTGAGTGCCGCATGACAGAGTGAGCTCCCGTCTCTGGCCCCAGCTCCTGCCAACCTAGCAGTTCAAAAGCAAGAAACTGCAAGTGGATAAATAGGTACCGCTTTGGTGGGAAGGTAACAGCACTCCGTGTGCCTCAGCACCTAGTCACGCCAGCCACATGACCACAGAAACATCTTCGGACAGAGCTGGCTCTTCATCTTGGAAACGGAGATGAGCACCGCATCCCTAGAGCCGGATTCGACTAGCTTTTGAGCAAGGGAAATGTTTACCTAGAATGTGCCATCCAAGTCACAGCCGAATTATGGCAACAGCACCGATTTTTCAAGGCAAGAGAGGTTCAGAGGCGGTTTGCCCTTGCCTGCCTCTGCCTAGCAACCCTGGACTGCCTTGGGGGTCTCCCATCCAAGTACGAACCGGGGCCGACCCTGCTTAGCTTCTAAGATTGGAGGCTGGCCTGGGCCGTCCAGCTCAGGGATACTATTAATGATTAGCATTAAGGGGATGTAAAATTAAACTGCACAATATAGCCAGCAGTTTTAAAGAAAGACTCAAAGACGCAACTATCATGAACACATTTACTGCAAGTAGCTCTATGGAAAGCCAATCGAGATAAATATAAACACTATACAGAGCTTCAAGCCAGTCTCCCCAAATCGCAAATGTGCCGCGTTTTACCATGAAAAAACAATGTAACAATATTTACAATGGAAGACACAGCCGGATCAATCAGCTCGAAACTTTTAAACAGATCAGTGAAGCAGAAATAGCAAATATAATGAACAGTTTCAACCATATATGTTTTAGTTTGTACAGACAATACCTGTCCAAATATCAAATTAAATTTACAGGACAAACATTGTTCCATCCTTGTGTTTTGTTTTTTTTCTGTACTATACAGCAGCATCAATGGGTGCTGGAAGTTTGCCCACAGAGCGATATGTTTGACATAGTTGGAAAAGTGGCCTTCCAGCACAATACTGAATAAGTTAGTTGCTGTAAACTAAGACAAAGAAATTGCATATTTCTTATGCTGTGCCTGTTAGTATTTGTACCAGTAGAGTTGAGGTTACCCATTTGCTTATTTTATTCAGCATTTGCAAAAATCAGTGCTGTATATTGTACCTCCTCAGCCTCAGGACCTAATATGTAAAGAATGTAACATTTACTAACCTTCCCCCCCCTCAATTTATCTTTTTGAACTACCACCCAAATTTCATTTTTCAAATAAAAAATATGTAAAGCTTTTTTTAAAGGCAGTACCTATTGCATTATTAATTTACAGAGTCCAAACAGAACGTATATGGCAAGACAGTTTTGTGGTCTAGAAAAGTGGTCTCTTTTTTTTAAAAGTTAAAATCTATTTAGCAGCAACTAGTTAACTGTATTCTTGAAAACCTTGCTTTTCTAGATTCAGGAATTACTCATCTGTGCTTTTAAACTCTGCAGTAGCCTCTTCCTTCAGATTACCGGGCCCTGCATCATCTCATGGATACCAGCTACGTTTGCCAAAAAGTTACCAATAAAGTTGTGTGACATGAACATTAAGACTAACAAAAAAAAGAGATAAGATTCCAGTACACAGTAATGAACATCAAAACTGACAGCAGGGTCTAATTTGTTATACAAACCTGTCTAGTACCTCCGGAAAGGTCAGATGTTCAAAGGTGAGACAACCCTGGCTCCATACCTGTACAATATACAATGCAGAGGAATACCAGCTGTGTGGTGCCTGAGGATCTGCGTACCGCTTTCAACTTCCGTCATCAGTGCTTCTAATATTAGTATGTCCTATATGTACCAACGAGTGTCTTGATCTCTAGGGACATCAACCCACAAGGTGGGGCACCTGGAGTCTGCCTACCATTTTCAGTTTCTGGTTTTAAACGTCCATTAGAAAGAAAGTGTCCTCCCCCCCATTAGGCATAAATATAGGACATGTTTAGTTATGGACCCCCCCACCCCAATTTTGAATTAAAAAACGAAACAGTAGCTCCAAATAAAAGGGAGCATTGTTAAATTTTAAGATTAAAGGGATTCTCTCTACAAAAGCTCTCTAGCACATCAACATTATAATGCAGGGGAAATATACAGAGTCTGCATTTTCCATTTGAACTTAAAAAAAAAAATCACCCCCCCCCTTTTATCCAAAACATATAATTAACAAATAACTACACAGGGAGATGTAACAGAAAACTTAACTATGATCAGATATAACCAATTCTTCAGTTCTACTTATTCCAGATATTCTCAGTTATAAATCTTTGATTTGAGCAGACGAGTTTTTTTCCAAAGGGAAGAAAGTATAGGGTCTATACATTTCGTGTACCGTCAAGGATTTTTTTTTTAAAGGGGTCACAGGAGCATCATTCCTCTCCCCTGAAGCCCAAATCTCACACTGCCTTGTGCCTGCAGCATGAAGCCTCACCACACACAGACCGGGTCTTCCAGCCTCAGGGCTTCAGAGGGGCTGGCTACTGCCGAACCCCCCCGGGCGTTTGGGTGCAAACAAGCCCCACTGGATTCAGTGGCATCACTATACTCACGCAAGATCTGTAACTTTTGCTTACTTGGTGGTTCCTCTGGGAGAGTAAACAAGAAGCCACTCTCCCCGCCCCCGCCCCCGCCCCCCCCCAATTCTGTTTTTGAGCCGCAGTTGCTACATTGGTAAAGAATCGGCTTATCGTTCGGCAAAACGGCTTCCCTGCAGAGACGGCTGTAACTGTGGAGGGGAGCGCGACGGTGGCTTCTTTCCCCTGTCTGGACAGGGAGAACGTAAACAGGTCACCTTCTCTTGTCCCATGTGCAAGGCAGCAAGGCAGGCACCAAAGAGGACATATGCTGGGGACGGAGCAGGAGAGAGAGAGACGCAGAGGACAGAAAGATTCTCTCGCAGTCTGCTGATGATTAGGGGGGCGGGAAAGGCTGTTTGCATTGGAACGTGCCATTTGGAACACTGGTTGTGAGCCTAAATTGATTCTCGTGAGACCCGCAAATTAAGTATGCTCAGGATCATAGGTTCTCACCAGTCTTAAGCTAAGCTAACCTTCCCCTCCCCTCCCCATGGATTTTAGAACTGTCCCTCCCAAATAACAATAATTCTAAACCATTTATAACATGTAAGCAATTCATTTCAAGTACTAGAAGAAAAAAAAAGCAAAAACCCATATTAGGTAGATTTTTCAGACACCAATTCATGACTTCTCAAAAACAGAAATTGATGGGGAAAGAGCAGAAGTAGTCCAGGAAACTGTCAGCATCTCCACTCCAGCATTCGCATCGTCACCCAGACAGATATGCTTGAGGGGGGTGAAGAAACCCTCCATCGAGGCTCATCGATGGTGAAGTGTCCATTCAGACCAGCGCAATCGTAGACTCAACAGCCACTCGATGGAGAAAACCATTCCCCGGATGTGCGCCCAGATCCATGCGGATGGAAGTGAAGGGAGATGGCTGAAGATGGGCTCTGCTTCCAAAAGCACCACACAGTTATGGATACACACCAGCTGCAAAGCCTGCTCTTCTCGCAATGGTTTCTGTGGTTTCCATGGTAATGCCGTCAGTCTGGAAGGGGAAAAATATTTTAGTGCAAGAACAGGAAAAGACCAGCTTGGCTTATTGCACATGGTTTAAAAAAAATGTGTGACATTTGTAGAAATTACCCAGACATTATCATGAGACCAATCATTGCCCAGAGTCTTCACCTCCAGCCTTTTTTTTTTTTTTTTTGGGGGGGGGCATCAAAAGTGAGCGTACTTTTCTCCTGTAGGTGCCTGTCAAATTTACAGCAGCATGTAAATCATATTCTGCAGCCCTTCAAGATGCAAAGACCTGCTTTCTGCAGCCAACTGGGGACCACAAAACAGGATGGGGGGGGGGATGAAGCACTTGGCAAGATGCTGCAGTGTAGGGCTTGACCCAAGGGCTTGCCTATTTCCCAGTCTATTGTATACTGAATACTTTTCTCTTCAACTGATTGGTACCAGGTGCCTCTTAGCAAGCTCATATTATTCCAAAAAGGACTTATGGGCTACAGTAACTCACATGTGGGAGGCTGGTCAGTGAAGGAAGTACCACCCATATCCCTTGTACTTCTGAGTACTCCAGCATCTTGAGGGAATTCTCCCTCCGACATACCCGTGCCCTTTTTGTACGACGACAGAGCAGGTCATGCAGCCAGCTATAGAACCACAGAGTTGGAAGAGACCTCCAGGGTCATCTAGTCCAAACCCCTGCACAATGCAGGAGAGTCACAAATACCTCCCTACACTCCCAGTGACTGCTGTTCCATGCCCAGAAGATGACAAAAAACCCTCCAGGATCTCCAGCCAAACTGGCCTGGAGAAAAATTGCTTCCTGACCATAAAGTGACGACTGGTATTTCCCTGGGTGTGTAAGAAAGGGCAACAAGAACTAAGCATTGATGCAACCCTTCCTGCCCTCCATCTCATGATCCGCCCAAGTTCACACCGTCAGCATTGCAGTCAGATGGCCATCTAGTCTCTGTTTGAAAACCTCCAAAGGAGGAGAGCCCACCACCTCCCAAGGAATCCTGCTCTACTGAGGAACCGCTCTGTCAGGAAGTTCTTCCTGATGTTTAGCCGAAAACTATTCTGGTTTAATTTCAACCTGTTGGTTCTGGTCCGACCTTCTGGGGCAACAGAAAACAATTCCGTATCATCCTCTGTATGACAGCCTTTCAAGTATTTGAAGGTGTTCATCATAGCAGAGTGACAGTTCCGCCAAAGGTAGTCCAAACATGTGAATGTTCTTCAAACCCAGAGCTCAGGGATCCAAACATTAGATAAGTTGTGTGAAAGTGTTGGTATAGCCCAGGGAAATTACTGAGCAACTGGGCTCTTGTCAATATTGCTCAGGCACCATAGCAACTGTCCTAGCAGCAGTTTTGTGTAGCTCCCTCCCCCAAAATGTAGCATAGAGGTCACTATGTGACTCTGGTTTTCCAGCAGTGTTCTTAACCAGGTTTGTAACAGCCACGAAAACATTTCTGTAGTTCAGGGCTGACTAGGAACCCTATCACAAAAGAGGAACAATTCAGCCCCCCCCAGCTTTTCCATACCCAAGACCCTACTTGCGCCATTCAAAAACAAGCAAACAAAAAAAAGCCAGGAATTCAAATGTGCATTACTTAACAAGACCCAGTTGCTGGATGGTTTGATGGTTTCTTCTTTTAAACCATTCCGTTTAATATTAAAGTAATGAGAGAAACACGTACTCTGCTCATGCCTACCCTGTGGCAAGTTGTTCACGTACAGCAGCAGCTCACCTTGAGGGCTGGGGAACTTTCTCCGTGGCAAGCAGACAAGAAGTGGCAGAGGTAAAACTGCTGTTTGCCAACCACTCACCTGGTGGGGCAAGCTGCCCCTTGGAACTGAACTGACCTCCAGGCAAGTGGCCACATTTTGTGCACAGGCCCAACTTTTCTTAAATAGCCACAACGTGCAGCCAACCTCCATCATCATATCATCTTTGAATACTGGACACGGAGAGGTAACACCCAAGGGTAAAATTCATTGAGTTTCTGACAGTCAGTGCCATGCAAAAGTTGGGGGGCTCTCTCAGCTGAGCCCACCTCTGCTGGGGACCCTTGCGAGGGCAGAACACGGGAGAGGAAGGGTTACATGAAAAAGATGATGACATTTCCCCCAGCCAAAGCCAACACTCTCTGTGCCGTTAATCTGTTCACTGTTTTGCCCTGGTTAAGTATGCTCAATCTTTGTGTTGTTTTTGTGCACACGCTCAGAGACCAGATTGTGCCTTTGAGTGGCAAAATGTACACCTAAACAGTACTAAAAATTTTCCTCTTGCAACTTAATTATAACGATGCTTCTTTACATGCAGTAAATGGCACTACATCTCTGCAATTAACAGATCAAAAGAAGGTAGTTAAAACTTCATGGGAAGAAGTGAATTGGGTTCTTCTCTCCTGCCTTCCTTTTCCCCCATTAACTTGCTTAATAAGTAAAATTAGCATTACCTGTACTTGACATAACTGCCAACTCCCATCTGTCCACAGCATTTCCTTTAGGGACTCTGGGGACATTCACTACATTAAATGCATATCAATTCTTCAGCAGTTTATACTTTGTTACTGTTGCTATAAACGATCCAGATAAAGAAAGCAGCAAAATACACACTTTTGTTATCAAAGACAATAATCAATTCCAACAATTACCACAAGATAACAGAGCAAGTCATCTGAACAGGAAGCTTTGCTCACTACCAGAGAATCACACTTCAACCCCATGATAGCCATCACGGAATACGACCAAAACTGCCCTGGCATTTCTAGCATGACTGCGAACCAAAACCTAGGATACAACTAAGCAGAGAAAAACACCCTTGATTCCCAATGGCCGGAGCCACTACCAAAAGCAGCTCCCACTCCAGTGATATAGAAATAAATGGTGGCCATTCCATTCCAGTGCTCTTAGGAACACTGCCACAATGACGGTGAAACCCACCCTCCACCTTAAATACTGGACAGCCCAGCCTTCCCAGGGAAGGATCCCACGGGGAGGGCAGCCTGTCTTTTAACATCCAACATAGCAGTTCAAAAGCATTGAGTCCAGATCATGGGAGGTGGTAGTTCCACTCTATTCTGCTATGGTCAGGCCTCACCTGGAGTACTGTGTCCAGTTTTGGGCACCACATTTTAGGAAGGATGTTGACAAGCTCAAGCATGTCCAGAAGAGGGCAGGATGGTGAGAGGGTTTGAATCCAAGTCTTATGAGGAAAGGCTGAAACAGTTGGGTATGTTTAGACAGGGAAAGAGAAGGCTTAGAGGTGACATGATTGCAGTCTTCAAATATCTGAAGGGTTGTCATGTAGAAGATGGAGCAGATCTATTCTCTCTTGCTCCAGATTGCAAGACTAGATCTAATGGGTGGAAATTACAAGGGAGTCGTTACTGGCTAAATATCAGGAGAAACTTCCTAACTGTAAGAGTGGGTTGAGCAGTGGAACAGACTGCCTCAGGAGGTAGTGGATGCTCCTTCGCTGGACGTTTTCAAGCAGAGGCTGGACAACCATCTTTCAGGTATGTTGTAGGGCTATCTTTCGGCTATGCTCCTACAGAGTGCAGGGGGTTGGACTAAATGACCTGCAAGGTCCCTTCCAATTCTAACATTCTATGATTCCATGATTCTATGACACAAATGACTGTCATCAACTCTAAGACGGGCCACAGCCTTCTTATGTGGACACGGTGTAAAGTGTTTCTGATGCTCTGCCAATTGCACTAGCTACCAATCCAGTACCAGATCCATTTCAAGGTGCTGGTGTTGACCTTTAAAGCCTTATGCGGCTGGGACCGACATATCTCCAGGACTGCCTCTCCCCATATGTGCCCCAAAGAGCCTTGGGCTCTGCAGACAGCCATCTGCTGGTCGTCCCAGGCCTGAAAGATGCCTGCCTAGCCTCAACCAGGGCCAGGGCTTTCTCAGCCCTGGCCCCAGTCTGACGGAACATGCTTTCGGTTGAGATCAGGGCCCTGCAAGACCTGTTACAGTTTCACAGGGCCTGCAAAATGGAGCTGTTCCACCAGGCCATTGACAGAGGCAGTGGACATCTACCAGCTGGCCTCCCTGTTATTGCCCAGTGGTGGTCCACTCCCTTCTCAGCTGTAGGAACTGAAACTGAATATACTGCACTGCCCACTTTAAATGTTTTAAACAGGTTTTCTGGTATTCATTTAAAATGGTTATTTATTGTCTGCTTGACTTATTTTAAGATTGTATCAATTTATTGTTGTGAGCTGCCCAGAGCCCACTTGCGGGAAGGGTGTGGCATAAATCGAAATAATAAATAAATAGATCACTTATCCACCCTTGGTTACCCACAAATAGCGCACGCATGGTAAGTAAAGGTAACGGTTCCCTTGCTCGAAAGCCAGTTGAATCCGACTCTAGGGTTGCGGTGCTCATCTCCGTTTCAAAGCCGAAGAACCAGCACTGTCCAAAGACGTTTCTGTGGTCATGTGGCCGGGCATGACTAAACACCAAGGCACACGGAATGCTGTTACCTTCCCACCGAAGTGGTACCTATTTATCTACTTGCAATTTCTTGCTTTTGAACTGCTAGGTTGGCAGGAGCTGGAACTAGAGATGGGAACTCACTCCGTCATGCGGCACTCTCGGGTCTCGAACTGCTGAACTACTGACCTTCCACAGCCTGCAGTTCAGCATCTTAACCACTTGAGCCAATCTCCGAAGGTTATGCTTCTGTTCTCATAGGACATAGTAAGAGATTCTTGAGAATGCCTCGTCAAACACAGTATGCTTTGCTTGATCTCCATGGTCCCCCGCCCCCGAACTCAAAAACAGGAGAAATCATGCCTACATTCAGCTTTATAATACACTGGTTCCCACTACACCACATTGAAACAGATACTTCCCTATGCGGCAGGATGTCTCTTCCCATGGGCAACTCATAACCCCTTCAGAACCTCCCTTTAGAATCAATAAACAACATTCATGGAAACACAAACACACACACACCCTGCACTCCAGACACCTCTGCCTTAGAATGCAATGGGTGGCTCCCAATCTGATTCAAAGAGGAGATGAGCTGTATGTAAAGCAGAAAGATGGTAAACTGAGGCGGCCAAAAGACTGCTGAGTCTCCAGCCAGAGACAGCCCAAGAACGTCACATGATTATTGTTCTCAATGCAGAGCAGTCGTACTTGGCAACATTTTGAAGATGCTCCAACAGCAGATCCCCCCACACACCTTGTCTGTCTGGCTGCCGCCGCTACCCTGTAGAGTCCATTCAAAGGGTTCTGTTACAGTTTGTCACTGATCACCGACCAAGGTAAGACTGCCAATTCTTTGGTCCACAATTCAACCAGGCCACAGATAGAGCAACCATCAAGCCCCTACCACCTCCCATCTCCTCTCCTCCCTTCTGGTATTTGTCTGGCTCCCAGGGTAGCAAGCGCCACACATTAAGGTGGAAACACTTGTGTAATACCACTAGCAACGCTCCATTTCTTCCAATATGCACACAAAACGCAGCTTAATTGTCTCTGCGGCAATGGCTGTTCTTCACTTATGTCGAAATGATGAACTATTAACAGCCCCACTGAAGCCATGACTCTCCTGCTGTCACCGTGGTCCGGCAGCCTGTTATCCCCCCCCTCCCAGTTTACAACCAGACTTGGCAGGGTTGGTTGCAGTGCAGAAAGTTCTTCTACTTCCACCGCACACCTTCAAAGCCTGGTCACTGTTTCTCCAAGATAATGGGGGGGGGGGCAGGAGGATGCAACTTCCACCACAGGAGTGGCAAGTGAGTTGTAGATGCTTTGCCTTCCCTTTGCCTGCTTCTCCTATCGAATCTCTTCAGCAGGTCAGAAGAAGTGGAGGGGGAAGCAGTGAATGAGGGAAAGGTGATGCACCCTCCACGCGCCCTTCGGCTTCTCTCTGCTGGTAACAGCACCCTCTGGGTCCCTGCCTAGCCTTGGGGAAGCAGCCACTGGCCTCTGAAGACACAGCACAGAGGGAATGCATTTCAGCCCCAGGGCCAATTCCCACTCTCCGTTCTGTACTCTGCTAAGGATGCCCAAGTACAAAATACACACGCTTCGGGTAAAGAGCAAAAGGCACACATGGACCACCTTTGGCTTATGTCTCTAACAGGCAGATGCTGCAGCCTGGTCCTTTCTGTTGGTGATGTCCAAGAAGCCTATATCAGAGCTACACGCTTTCTTCCAACCTGACCTCCTGCATTTTGAGCTTATGCATCCATACAAAGAACAAGTAGTAACTGGCAGATTACTCTCTCTAAGCAGTAGGTCATCTATAAAATAGGAATAACGTGACAGTACAAATAGGAGGATGAATTAAGGGCTGTAAGGCACTTTGCACATGACCAGCACCTCAGAAGAACACCAAAGTGCCACCTGCCAAGTATTCCATTCATATAAGCCATGTTAAATAGCATTTTCAGGAATTAACTGGATTCTCAAATTTGAATGAGAAGGATCGGTGGGGGAAGGGGCCATGGCCTGGTGGCAGAGAACTTGCTTTGCACGTAGAATAACTCCGGCTCAGTTCCCGGCATCTTCCGTTAAAACAACAAGTAAGTAAGTAAAATGAGAAGGACTTCCGCCTGAGCCCCAGATAGCTGGTCTTGATGGACCATTGGCCCGATTCTGCATACGGCCACTTCGTGTGATTTCTCAGCTGTGTTCAAAAACTGCCATCAAAATTATGCTACATTTTATAAATGCAATAAGCACAACCTAGTATGTTTAGTCATGCTGGCCACATGACCACAGAAATGTCTTCCGACAACACTGGCTCTTCGGCTTGGAAACGGAGATGAACACCGCCGCCTAGAGCTGTATTTGACTAGCTTTCGAGCAAGGGAAACCGTACATACACATTATATTATGGTCATAGACCAATAATCAATACAATTGGAGGCAGATAAATAACTGATAAAAGAACAGTATAAAATTATATAATAGCATCTTTACCTTTACCTTAATTCTCAGCCACATCACACATACACCTTTCCCAACCAGAATTTGCAGTTTCATACCAAGAGCTGCACTCACTGGGGGGGGCAGGGGGGGGCGGCAGAATGAGCCCAATCACTGCACAGGGGACTGAAGAGATCATCCACAAGGTTTTACCCAAATTTGATCTTGACCTAATGGAACAATTATTCATTCTGATTTCTGTCATTAAGTATTATAATAGTATCCAAAACACAGATATACAGCTGCATGGTCATTCTGGGTTAACTAGAATTTCTTCCTTGGTGGCCTATTTTTTAGAAGAACCTGAGGAGGAGGTGGTGGTCGAAATCAGTCAGTCTGTAGTTATAGATCTCTGGAAAAAGTTATCTGCAGACTGTTCCCACCCCCACCCCCCGCAATGCTTTTTTAACAGCTTTCAGAAAACATTTAACAGCCTGGCCTGAGATATCCTTGAGGGGCTTTTGAGTTCACGCAAGAGAAACCGACTAGGGCAAGAGAAACCGACTAGGGCACAGTTTCCAGGAGCTGCTGATCACAATGAAATGGGGAGAGAAGAGAATCCAAGGCTGAAAAATATAGGAAGCCAAAGTAGCATGAGGGTGAAGATGAGAACAGGAAATGCTGCAGTTCAGTGGCTACTTCAGCCATTCCAAAAGGGATGGACGTGAGAACAAGAGAGTCCGGGGAGGGGTTGAAGACCAAAGGGACATTGCATCCAACAAGTATGCAGGTGCATTAAAAAAAATAAATGAATATTTGAAGAACAGTCACAATTGTCTACATAGCAGCATTCACTTTTATTTGCAGAACTCATTCTGCTTCTACTACTGGGGGAGTGGGGTGGAAGAAAGTGAAAAGTACTGGAAGACAACCAGCACCCCCCATATACTTTAATCTGTCTTTACAAGCACAAGGTCTAGAAACTAGAAGCGTATAAAGTCCTGGTGTTGGATTTAGATAATTTGAAAAACTCAATTTGTATTGCTGCATACTGGAATTAAAGGTAGGAAAGCAACCCAAGAGTCTTTTCCAGTTATAAATTCTCCTCCCCGCCCACCCATAGGGTTGGAATAAATCAGCTGTACTTCTAACTTGGGATGGGCACAAACTAGGAAAATGGAGGTTCATGAAGGTTCGTGGTGTCTCACAAACAAGGCATCATGGACCTTTCCATTTAATGAACTGGTCCATGGTTCATGAGGTTTGTGGTGCGGTAGAATGGCCTCCCTGTGGGCTAGAGCCACCAAACTTGCAGTAAGTCTCCAACTGACTCTCCTAACTTGAAGAGCAGGTAGAGGAGAGGCAATTGGAGACCTGCTGCAAGTTACAGCCCTCCAAATCAGGTGCCCCCAGGAAAGTGCTCTCTGGGGAAATCACAGCTGCAGGTTCAGGAGTGTGTCCAATGGCTCCCCTTCAAGCTAGAGGCATCACACTCGCAGTGGACCTCCCCAGGATGCCTGTCTACCTGCCCTCCAAGTTGGGTACTGATTGGCTTGGGGGGGAGGGAGATCCTAGGAGAGTGTGCCAACCCCCCCCCGCAAGCTAAAGGCATCAAACTTGCAGTGAACCTCCCTGGGATGCCCCTCTACCTGTCCTCCATGTTCTGGGCAGATTGGCGGCGGGGGGGGGAGAATCCTAGGGTCCAATGTGCAAAAGATGGGAGTGTGTCAAACGGCCCCCTGTAAGCTACAGGCATCAAACTCGCAGTGGACCTCCAGACTGCTGCCAAGTAAACACAGCTGCATGTGAGCTGGGGGTATCCATTCTGCTCCCATGTCTGGCCCACAAATCGCTCCCATGAACCTCATGAACCTCCATTAAAAATGGTTTGGTTTGTGGGTGGTTTGTGGGAGATGTGATCACACGAATCGAGGCTTGCAAACCACAAACTGGGCCCAGTTTGTTACTAATTTTGACTTGTAATTTGGTTTCGTGCCCATCCCTACTTCTAACCTGACATTCTTCCAATCAAATTACCCCCATTCTGGAGACAATTAAAACTCTCACTTGCAGAGTGGGCACAGAGAGGTGGTATGAACTGGGATAAGCAAGTTTTCCCCACCCTTTCCCCAGAATACTGAAGCAGGAATTAGGGAGGATGCACATTTTTAAACAGAAGCACAGTATGTAGGCAAAGGGAGTGATCCTCCAAGTACAACCACACCTTGCTACTCAGCATTTCTCACAGCCCGGCATTGCTAGCAGAAGTCAATTTAGCACTGGGGGAGGCTGGGAGAGGCAGAAAGCCCCAGAGGAAAATGTCCAGGTTAGGACCTAGTTTGAATGTCTGCAAGCCAAGGATGACAGTTTACATAGTATGTGTAAAGGGAAGGACAGATTGCTAATGCTTTTATCCACCCTCCAACCCCAGCCTCGTTTCAGGCAGATACAGGTCTGCTTCCAGCAAATGAGAGCCATTGTGGTGTAGTGGTTAAGAGTGTCATACTAATATCTGGGAAACCCAGCTTTGAATCCCAACTCATGCCACGAAAGCTCACTGGGTGACCTTGCTCATCCTAACCTACCTCACAGGGTTGCTGTGACAATAAAACAGAGGCAAGGAGAAGGATGTAAGTTGCTTTCGGTCCCCACGGGGGAGAAAGGCAAGGTATAAATGAAGTAAATAAATAAGCAGGTAAATCTTGTAGCTCTTAAATCCATGTATTAATTATGTACTGTGTGAAGACCTGGGAAAATGTCTAATAGCTGCTACCCAGAAAAGCAATACAGGACGTGGGGAACCAAGCACCTGGCTCCTATGAATACCTTCACATGTTCCGCCTTACTATCCTTGGTCAATATCCTTAGCTGAATGGACACCCAGCTTTACTGTGGAACTGCTCTTCTGCACAACTGCCTTTCCCACCATATAGCAGCCTTTTCTTCATGAAAGGTGGTTATGAGACACGAACGAATTCAAAATACCCTTGGGCTGCCCCTAAAATGCTTGGGCGGGGGGGGGGGATGAAGAATTGTGGATTTTTTTGCCTTTAAGTTGCTTGTGAGCCCCTACTGAAGAGAAAGGCAAGGTAATAAATAAGCCTCTCCTCTGTCTGCCTAGCACATGTGCAGCTCCAAATGCATCAGCTCAGGCCAACAGGACCCAGAAACAAATACCCTCCATCATTACTGAGATGATGCAGTTACCACATAAAAACAAAACCTGCAAACAAACATGCCAAGTGGAATGACCCCACTGGCAGAAACCTTCTGATTGGATGACTGGGCCCCCATCAACACATATTTCTGTTGATGGCAAGTCACCCTCTTCCCTCACTGCTCCAGTCCCTCCTGCTGAACAGGAAAACAAACCAGACAGCGAGGCTCAAGAACGACTGGCAGATCGCCCTCAGATGGCAAAAGTAATCTGGCTCCAATTAGGAACCTTTACCAGAGTTCCAAATAGAGCATGACTTGGGTCAGATCTCCAAGTTCCAACTACCCACCCATACTAGAAACCAGTTTGTTTTTCCCGGAATGTGAAATGCAGATGCTTGTCAGCACTTGCTTGAAATTGCAGAATACTACAGTCTTGCCTATAGCTTCCCCTATAGCCGGTCATTAAATTTCTTTCAACTCATGCCCTACCCTATACTATAACTTCAGTCTGGCTACCAGGTTCCTACCTCCCTGCCTTGTACTGCCACTGGACACAGGTCCTTTTGCAGACTCACCTTCTGTTCTGACCCTCACTGAAAGGCGCACCAACAAATACAGGAAAGGGCCGTCCTACAAGGTAAGCAAGGATCGAGTCTGAAAGTTGCTCTATATTAGACATGTCCTGCCTGTTGAAAACTATGTATCCGGGGGGCAAAGATAATGGATGTTTTCGTTTTAAAAACATGCAGGAGAAACCAGATTTGCCTGTGAACTCTGGAACTGGGTGACAGTTCAGACAGACAGGTGAGCAGCTGTTCTGCCTCCTTTTTGGCAATGCAGGAGCACTGGATTGTTAGAACTGACTATTTGGAATGGGATTTTGTTTGTTCCCCACTACAGGGGCAAACTCCGCCTGCTGGATTTCCTCTGGACACACACCTGTTGAAGGCAAAGGAGCCTGGTTGTGAAAAAGTGAGCAGTGGCTCCAGGCCCGTAGCCGGGGGGGGGGGCTGATGAGGCGACGCCCCTTCATGAATGTGCCCTATCCCCTCCCCCCGCGGGTGCAGTGACGAGCCCGTCAGCGGGCAGGTAAAGTTTGAGAAACCAGCTGCGAAAGCAGGAAGAGCCAATGAGGCCACGCGGCAGCCACCCCTCCCCCCGCTACCACCGTCTGCACCAAGGGGCATTCCCCTGTGTCACAGCCTCATTTTTTCTGCCTAGAGGAGGAGGAGGGAGGTTCCCCTGTCTCCTTTTTCTTGTCATCCTAGCTGGCAAGCTCCAGGCTGCTGCTTGCCTTGCCCACTTCCCTCATTAACTCCCCCCTCCCCCGTTAGGAGCCCATCAGAATGCCCTTTAGTCACAGAGATTGTTAATGGAGGAGTTTTTAGTGATGTGCTGGCAGGGGGGTCTCTCACGTGCTCTCTCTCACACGCCTTTAAATGTACAGTGCAGCATAGCATTCTTCATGGTTGTGAACAGGGCATATCTAGCAAGGCCTTTGGAGAAGGTGGGGAGGGTGCATGGCCCAAAACTGGCTTGGTTCTCTGTTTGGCTTCCAGGAGGTTGGTTGGAATGCCCGGGGGGGGGGCTGAGCATCACCCCCCATGTCACTGATGTGCCTACATCACTTCCAGGTTACATTGGCACGTCAGGTTTATTTTTGGCATTCCTCCCCACTCCTGGTATTTGCCCCCCTAACAAAAAAATTCTGGCTATGGGGCTCAGTGGCTCTAATAACCTGATGACAGAAGCATTTGCCAGCCCTCCCTCAATCCAGCAAATGCCGTTTTGCTCCTCAAAACCAAAACATTTCTGTTCCAACATGTACAGCATAAAGGTGATCATTAGGTTGCCTTCAAGAGACCTAATAAAGCTACATGTGAACAATGTGAAAAACAAACAGCAATTTGCAGGGTGGGCCGAGAAGGCGGTCCTCTGGGTCACACAGACTGTTTAAGGATGAGTCACACCAGAGTTTTAGGGCGAACAGCAGTGAAGACTTCTCCTTCCTCTCTCCCCTCCACTTCTTCCTCCACACCTCCTGCCACAAAGTAAGATTTTGCAACTCTTTTAAAACTTTAACCCATCTATAAATAAGATACCAGCTGATACCTTCCCTATTTCTTACCAAGCTATTTCAAAATAAGTTTTGATTGCAGAACTTTCCCCATAAGAGTTCTTAAGTCTCAGTTCAGCAAGCCAAAAGAAAATCTAAGTTACTGTATACAAGCCTGCCCCAGGAACTCCATAGATTAGTTGTACAAATTAAGATTGCTGTCATGGTGCTAAGTAGGGTTGTCAACAGGCCTGGAGAAGAGTGGCCTTTCTCTTTAATAGAGCCTTAACAGGTGGAAACGGGAAGCAGAAACTTTTCAGGGCATGGAGGCAGTGTTCCCTCTAAGCTGAGTTAGTGTGAGCTAGCTCACAGTTTTTTAGCCTCCAGCTCACACATTTTTGTCTTCGCTCAGGAAGGATGGCTCCAGAGCAAACTAATTTATGCAGTAGCCAGATTGCTCACTCAGAACTTTAATGCCAGTAACTCACAAAGTAGAATTTTTATTCACAAGACTCCAGAGCTTAGAGGGAGCATTGCATGGAGGTGAATAACATCCCATTAAGCCTCTGTTAAAGGGACAGGACATTTTTTTCTTCAGGCAGCTGTCCACCCACCACCTCCTCCACTAAGGAACAGTCTTCCCCTTCTCTTTTGCAACACAGCATTACTCCTGGACTTATAGAGATGAGCTGCCCTATCAGTTAAAGCAAGGCTCGACAAATCCCAGCCACCAGCTCACCATGGAGCCTAGAAATTCCACTGTGGCGCCCAGTGTAAGAAAGTGTGGTCATAAAAACATAACTCCATAAAGACTGAAGAATGAGCCTGGCTCTTAATTGCTGTGCTGGGCCCTAGAGGCCAAGAAAAAACAATTCAGGGCCTGACTGTAGCTTGACTGTTGTTGCAGGAACTCAAGAAGAAATCTAGTTATCCAATAATCTGCTTATTCTTTTTTGTTTTTGCTGAGATCTCCTGCTCTAAAGTTGTCCTAGCAATAAACCGACTATGTGTTTTTCATTGTCTTCAGTTATGTTCACATTATAAAGGCATCAATCTCTACCTGCACTGAAGAACTGATCACTTCAAGGAGACAAACGTACCAGACCACAAAACACTTTTAGTGGGTAGCTTGCCCAAATAGTTCCAACAAAGCCCTAATGCAGAGAGAGCCATCTGGGGCTGTTGTTCTTAAGCAGCAGACAAGGAACATTGGATAGGCAAGGAATGACGCAGCATCCCTTGCAACAGTGTGCAACATCTTCTACCACCAATCACTAGCGTCAATAAAAGAGTTAATGGGTTCGGTTCTTAGCCTTTGCAGTGCAGAAATGCAAGTGGAATGATCAGTTCAAAGAACGTGAATACCACATGCCTGGACAACAAAGTCAAGAACCTTAGATCAGTATCACCACCCTGAAATCTACTTGAGAATTATTTTGGGTTATAAGCTAACTGTGCTACAGCATTAACATCGCAACCTTAAAGAACAAAACAGAATCAATTCACATTGTGTAAATCTGTCCTTTAGCTGGTTCTAAAGTTGCAGGTGAAGTGATACTTGGCATTCTCAGGCACAGCTGCAATTCAGGTCAAGACACTGACTGTTGCTGCTCAGAAGAGAAACAGGAGGGAACCATCCCAGGGCCAGGCCAAAAGGCAGTTCACAGCAGCATAAGGTACACAGCATTTATAAATATCACTGAAACATCACCACAACCCAGAGCACAGTTCAACAGGCTTAGGTACGAGTCAGACGACAGGCACAACTGTGCCACAGTTAAAATATGCACAAAAACATTGCCAAAAAGATACATCAAAATTTACACTTAATTTTGTAGGGGAAATGATGTGGCATTAGATAATTGTTCGACTATATTTGAGAGCAATGAACTCCGCTGTCCTCCTTTTCTTCCCCGTACATTTCCCTAGTCTTAATATTAATCTATTTTTAGATTTCTAAGTAGCACATAATTAGAGGGTTAACTTTCAGTTCTTTTTACAGATGATGTTCACTTACATTTGCAAAGAGTCTGAATCAGATCTTGAAAGTATGAAGATGTTTTTATATATTCCTCTCCATTCCCCACCAAACAGTTTTTGAAAGCTTCATTAGTTTAGGTAAAACGATATGAACAAAAGTCAAATGTCGGGGGAGTTGATGTGTTTGAAAGCTTTGCATCAGTGATTCACGAAGTGAAACCGAACAACTTCAGCTCAGAAACACGGACCTAACTAAACCTTACATGTAAATCCACACGATACGCTTCCATCAGCCCCTCGTGTTACAGAAAAGCTACTACAGGAGGAGCCAACTGGAACTGAGAAGCAGCAGGAAGAGGGGAGGGTGTTGAATTGCTTCCCTTCCTGCACAATCTCCAGGTGAATAACAAAAGTAACTGTATTTTTGCTTGGCTCATAGCAACCCCAGGAGAATCGCCACCAGCAGATCTGCTCCCTCCCCCAGCTATTCTTGGGGATACCCCATTCCCTAGAAACACATTCCACAAAGAGAAATCATTTCCAGCTGCAGAAGCCTTCTACAGGAACCAACCCACTACTTAGACCCCCAAGGAAGTCAGATTCAACTTGCCACAGAACTTAATTGTCTTACTACACAGCTGCAATAATTCAGTTATGTGGAGTCATGCGATGGACTTTTCCCATTCATAAAATGTCTGGAACGGGGACAGAACCACCATCTAGCCTAACTGGAAGTCCCTACAACTTTTCTGGATCCAGGTAAAGCAGAAACGTTTGTAATAACAGTCAGAAGTTAGGGCCTTGGCATTTAACTTTAGGAGTTCTACCTTAAGAACTGCTTCTTACGTTAATAGTATTACAGGGCTGCATGTGTGGTTTTCGAGTTTTACTTGGAACGAGTCTTATGGAGCTTTGCACTGAAGCACATGGGCAGTCACCTGTTACAAGTTTAAAAAACAAACTATAACAAATCTATAATGGGGCCTGGCAAAGAGAATCAAAATGAGTTCCACAAGAATGACTTGAAGATCAAGCCTCAGTCCAGAGTTCTAAGGCCAAGTGTGCCTCGGCAACATGTCGCAGCTGCTTCAGGCCACAGCCCCACTGCCCCCTTCCATTCCTCTGCCAGGCTGGCCAATTTCACCTATAAATTCTCTTGGAACTTTTTCAAATGAGATTCTTAAAACAGAAGACTGACTGAGAATAAGCGAAGAATGCTTCTTGCATGAGAAAAAGAAGAGGAGACTGGATTTATACCCCGCCCTTCACTACCCAAAGGTGTCTCAGAGCGGCTTACAAACTCCTTTCCCTTCCCTTCCCCACAACAGATACCCTGTGAGGCAGGTGGGGCTGAGAGAGCTCTGACAGAAACTGCTCTTCAAGAACAGCTCTTTATCAGAGCTATGGCTTGCCCAAGGTCATCCAGCCAGGTGCAAGTGGAGGAGTGGGGAATCAAACCTGCTTCTCCCAGATTAGGGTCCACACACTTAACCACTACACCAAACTGGCTGAGGACAACAGGAAGATGAAAATTTTAGAATAATTCAAAGCAAAAGTTTGAGTCCAGTGGCACTTTTAAGACCAACAAAGTTTTATTCTGGGAATGAATGAAGGAATAAATAGCTGGTCTTAAAGGTGCCACTGGACTCAAACTTTTTGTTCTGTTGCTTCAGACCAACACAGCTACCCACCAGAATACTTCAACCACACTTATTCTTTTGCAGGGAAAGCCTTCTTAATAATGTCTCAGTGTGAATTTTACATATAATGTCACATAAGGGACATTATCAAGTTATATGATTTAGAAACAAAATTTTGAACTTACTCCTCTCTCACTGAGCAGTCCAAGCAATTTGTTTATGACCTTGGAGTGATTACTATGTTCACCCCTTCCCAGCCCTGTGGATGCAGATGGGAGAATGTAACAATAACAGGGCAGGAGAGGCCTTATTCTGATGCAATGCATTTCACTATATCTCTAAGAGTGTCTCCAGCTATCCCACTATACAGCCACAGTGTAAAAGAGAGGTCCAAAAGCTCTACTTGTAGGGTTCAAAAGTTCTTCACAACTTTCAACTCATAAGACACTTCTTGACCTCTGAGAATTGTTTTCTTTTGCTATAACGATTAGCTACAGAAGGCAAATGAAAAGTGACAAACACACCAGTACCTATCCCAACACAGAGCAGGGATTACTGGGCCTAGGACTGTGACAGAATATACAGCAGAGTCTTATATTAAATGTTCATTTTTAAAAAAAAAAATTGTACCAGGTGACAAATAATCACCAATGCTGAAATCAAACAGACTCAGCTACATGATATCAATGCATTTTTCTTGTTCACTCTCATATTTTAAAACTCCCACAGGATAAACCTTCACTAAGGAAATACAAATTAGTCATAAGCAAAATGTTATCAAATGCACATCTGCAAACTTTAGCATTAATCCTGTTTCTGTTTGACCAGCAATGCTGAAAGGTAAAGGCTTTGAAACAGATGCTGGGGGGAAAGTGCTCAAAGTTTAAAAAGAGGAATAATATTGAGCAAAGCACCTTAAAAGACAACAAAAATCAGTGCAGATCTTCATTACTTCTAACTCTGCTAAATTAAGGTTTCATTCAGTAATTTAGGAAAGCACTCTTGAGAACTGTTACTGTTACACTTGGGGACCAAACAAATACACGCACAGGGAATCCACATGGTTTTCAAAAGCCCTAAGCGATGCATACAGGTTGATTTATATTTCAAGTGATCTTTTCCAGTATTATATTCCAAAAGGCTCAGAAATCATGGAAACCCATTATAAGCTTACAAATAAATTCAGACAGTCAAAGCATACCCAGAAGCTCTGAATCAGCATTTCAGCCAGTTTATCTGAGCCCAGTAATTTTTTTGCACATCCATGTTTTAAGGGATATGGAATAAGTCTTACGTGGCAAGAACAGGATAAGTCAATTGGAGAAGCAGATATTGGGATGTTGTAACACACTCCTGGCCCAAAAGACAGATAACTACTAATACAAAACAGCAAGCTAAGCTGTTTCTCAAACAGTAATAAGATTGACTGAGATAACTTCTACTGCTTTCTCCCACTATAAACACAAATGTCAAAACAGAAATTGATCACTGTAAGAAATAGTACCAGCTAAGAGGTATGGCTTATGTACCGGAAGACATTACTTTAAGACACACAATTGGATATAAAAACAAGACTGACAGAAGAGACCAGGGTACTAAAAAGTACTGCAGAATGTTTTGACCACTAGACCACCATAACCCTGAAAGCTTTAACAATTCTTGCATTGTTCGTCATTTACAGCAGGAAACCATTCCATGGCACCCCAAGCAGAAAACTTCTTTTAAGGAAAGGGAATGCAACTGAGAAATAAACCAAGAACTTC
The DNA here is from genome assembly GCA_029375565.1 of Gekko gecko. NCBI lineage: Eukaryota > Metazoa > Chordata > Lepidosauria > Squamata > Gekkonidae > Gekko > Gekko gecko. Next base: position 13,444,121 of record JAPDNY010000012.1, on the reverse strand, counting down.
AAACTCTAATGAGAACATGCCTTCAAGTCTTCCAAAGTATTACTGACTACTTTGGAAGTGTAAGCCAATAGCCAATTTAACTTAGGTGCTCCCTCCCCTAGGAAAGGAGGGAGGGAGGGAGGGAGGGAGGGGCAGACAAATACATCAATTGGTAATGTTCTGAGAACTCTAGCCTTCTCGGTCTATAGGTCCCCAAAAACTTGGGGTTGGGGAAAGCCATGACAATTAATCCAGCATGCAAACAGATTAGATTTATAATGCAGATTGAGTCCAAGCTAAGACAGGTGTGTCAGTCTTCATATTTTTTTTTATACATCAAGGGTGCCATGTGAAGAGGACGTATTAAGTTGTCTGGTATGTTTTATGCCAGACTGTACCTGGGTCTGACACAGATAAAAGTGTGACTCTAATAGAGGAAAGTTTCATTCCCCAAAACTCTGCAGCAAAATGCTTTCTTGAGAATATCTCAAACATGCATCATAAAAAGTCCCAACCCTTTAATGACTATTCATGTCACCAGATTCAAAAAAATAGTTGTCTGTTCTCTGGAAGAATATGTGCAACTATTTCCCTTTATTACAATGCTGAAGAGTAGGGCATGAACCCCAAAGCTGGTAATCAACTACAAAAGTAAATAGGACCTACAACTATTCAAACAAATTATAAACATATTATAACTAGCCCCATTACTTTATTTCCCAAACCAGTAAGTCCAAGCCTGTATATTAAAGTATCCAAATTAAAACAGAAATGACTCTTGTTTCTGGATTGTATTCGGTCAGAACTTGATACCCAATGAAAATTGCAGACTAAATGCTTCATTTTCCAGTTTTAAAAAACCCTAGTCCAAGATGCATCAATTAAAGTTATACATACACTGAAGCAGCAGTTATAAGTTACAAACCTTTTCTTGCAGTGCTGCACTTCAGTCCATCTGATCTGCTGAAGTCTATGCTTACATATACTCCACTTTCCAGGTTCAAAGTACCGTTTGAGAGGTGGCAATTGGGTGTACTAGGGCTCTCCTCACAGTTTAGAGAATTCTCTCGTAAATTCACAGCTATATAGTTTAAGCCATTCTGAAATCCAGTTGAAGTATCTCTGGACATCTTGCTTTCATGGCCATCTGAAATGTGTTCTTCAGGTTTCAACCATACATTGTCAAAAGAGGCAGAACTGTGCCTCTTACTACTGTCAGTAAAGAAAGAGGAGGAAGTGGTAACAGTGGCAGCAGAGGAAAACGTTTCAGAGCTATGCCGCCTCCTTCCTTGTGGGTCAGCACGAATGACTTTAGGGACCACTGGAGGTTCAGGGCTAGGAACAGAGAAGTCACTGTTACCAGCATATTGGTCAACAATGCACAATCGATTAACTATGGAAGGAGGACTATCCATCTTCAAGCCATTTTTGCTTTCTGTGGCAAATGGTCCAGGTGGTGTTGCTGCCATGTTGAAGGTCATCTCAGTGTAGTCATCAATCCTACCACTTGCTGCACTAACACAAGCCGTACCAAATGAGAGCCTAGCGTAATCGGCATCGGGCTGGTTTCTAGGGATACTAGAGCTTGCATAAACTGAAATATCTGTTAAGGAACTAGACAGTTCTTTTGCTGCTTTTGGTGACTGAACATCCAGATCAACACTCATGTAGTCAGACAGTGGAGACTGCCTGTGGTCACTACTGGAGCCAAGAGATGATGGAGATCCTTCTGCAGATAAAGAGTATGGTGTATTACTTGCTTTTTCACCAAAGTCTATATTTATATATTCACCAGGACTTGATGGCTCAAGTGGAATCGTACGATCATACATTCTTGGTATAGTGTTACTACCTCTAGTACCTAGTGGAAGTCTTGTAGGCCTGGTGACCCTGTTCTGTGCAAGGCCTTCATCTGAAACTTTCAGGATAGATGCCTTGGAAAGGCCATTAGTCAGAACTTCACTACTGGCATTTTTACCACTTTCAGAGCCACCATACAGTAATTTCCCAGGTGATGACATTGGAACATATTCATTATGTTCACCATTTTGTCCTGATAAAGTCTTAAAGCTTCGTGGGAGAGAAAAATAAGAGCCAAAACTTTTTGAACCAGCACTGGTATGCATATAATTTGAATCACCTGGTGGCTTTGGTGCAGTTGAATTTCCAGGTGACATATCCATATACTCATTATTTGTCAGCTTGTCAGTACCACTTTTAGAATTAAATCCAGTTAAAGGGCTTCGTACCGGCGAAGAGACAGCCCTGGGAAACATCATCATGTACCCTCTGGAGTCAGCCTGAGATGATGACCAAGAATTGTTTATCTGTTTTGGTACAGATGTGGTTTTGGGAGTCATTGGCAGATAATCATTGTTGCTTGCAAGAGAAGATGCAACTCCCGGCATCATTGGCATGTATCCATCATCTCTGGCTTTATTCCTGTTTTGATTATATACAGAATCAAGGGGAGCCTCTCCATACTCTGGATCAGGACTATCTTTAAGTTTTGGCGATTCAGAACAAGGCAAATGTCCATGGCTTCCAACAGAATCCTCATCTAAGGAAGTTGCAGGTTGGGTTGTTTTCTGTTGCGCTGGTGTAGAAGCAGGCTTTGTTAAAGAGTAAGTTCTTTTTCTAATGCATTTTTCCGCTTCCCGGAAATCATCTCTTGAGCTATTATCCAATTGCTGTTTGCTCATGGACATGTACTCGCTTAAACAGTTCTCTTCTCTAATGGGTGGCGTATTACCCAAAGAATCCGGAGTATTACTCCTCACACGAAAGTATCGGAAGTCTCCAGGGCTGGAACCATATTCATCTGACGAGATAAAGCCTCCATCACTTGGGGAACCACAGACAGATGAACTGGAAGGCCTTACAAGAGTATCTGAAGCAGATCCATGGCCACTGCTTGAAGAAACGCTGATGGGGCTGGTAGTGGAAGGGAAATGAGATACTGGCAGAGAGGCAGACCTGGCATGATAAGAGGAGGTAAATGCTGCTCTAACATATCGTCCACTCCCTTCTTGTCGTCCTAAATTCATCCGTGCTGTATTCAAATGAATGAGACTCCCAGTCACTGACCTAAACGGTCTGGTCATCGTACCCTCTCCTTCACTAGAAGTTCTGAATCGATAAGAACTACTGCTCTTGGTGGTGGGAGGAGTCCCGCCAGTAACGCTTTCAGTTCTGGATCTTCTCTGTAAGCCTGTCTGGCTGGGTGGCAGGTTGCCAAGGTGCCTCCTGGTTGTGATGAAGGAAATGGGGTTGGTGCTGCTGCCACCACCAGATGACTGGCTCTTGCTCCGAGGTCTGAATTCAGAAAAGGCTTTCAAAGCTTTCATGGTTTCTAGGAAGGTTTCGTGCATGTTCTGAGCAACCACTGAATCATCCACTTGCATCCACAGCTCACCCGGCCCAATGGATGCAGACCTGCCCACCTCAATGAAAAAGAAATTTTCTGAATGCCCGCACCGACGGATGTTCATCAGCTGTAGGTGGACAGAAGGTACCTCAGAATTCAGTTTGACCAGGTGGATGGACTTACTAGAGAGGCACAATCTGTACACCCCAGTCAAGTTCTTTGTCTGCCCTAGCCCCTTGGGCTTCACATTGACTTGCCAGACCTCCTTGAACACAGTGCCTGGTCTAAGAGCAGTTCCATAGTGCTCATCATCATCATCTAGCAGCTGATCAGCCTGATCTTCCTGCTCCAAAAACCCCTTCTTGGTCTGACTCATAAGCTCACTGATTGCCTGATACCAGCCCTCCTGTTCTGCCTCATTCTCAGCCACCATGGCAAAATACTCATCCTTGGTATACAGGGCAATGATGTGTTTGTGCTTGGCATCTGCCCTCCGGCTGACAGTAAAGCACTGGTAGAGAGGGATCACCCGCTTGGGAGGGGGGCAGCAGAGGGCCACATTCCCTGCCCCTGCCGCCCTCAAGCTGCTCTTGAACTTCTTCTCGCTGTCATAGTACTCCAACCTGGCTGCGGCCAGGTGACTTTCTGCCCGCAGCACAAAGTAGCGCTTGTGGCCATGCTTCTGCTTCCGCAGGTAGCCGCACTTTCTCACATCATCTCCCAAGGAGGCCACGGTGACGCCAGCTGCCGGTGGAGGGGGGGCTCCCCGTCCAGAAGGTGTGGAAGGGCCACCTCGCCCCCCAGCAATGGGCCCCCCTCGCCCCACAGCCGCTGCCCCGAGGCTGCCAGCGGGCAGGGCAGCATCTTCTTCTTGGACCAGGCAGAGGGAGCTGCTGGGGGATCTCCTCAGGAGGAGCATCAGATGATGTGGAGGCTGAGCCGGGGGAGGGACGGGGGGACTCTCAGCCAGCTCCTGCTCCTCCTCCGCTGCAACAGCCACCGCCAGCGTGGTCGCGTCGGCCCCCTGGCTGTCGGCGGCGGTGGCGCCGGTCTGAGTAGTCGCAGCCTCGTCTCTGGCGTCCAGCGCCGGGCAGGCACCTTCCCCGCCCGGAACGGCCGTCGTCCCACTCGCCATCTTCAGGGGCCCCGGGCAGGGCGAGGCGGGAAAGCCGCCCTCACAATGGAAGGGTCTCCCAGGCCCGGCTGGACATGGGTGGCCGCCGCAGGACTCTCTCGACTCCGGGCCGGGGCTGGCGGCGAAGGGCGAGCGGAGCCTCCTCTGGGCGGGCGGGCGGGCCACCCCAGACCGGCGGAGGGACGCAGCGCCCACCCACTCGCAGCCGGTCGGAGCGCGCCGGGCTCTCCTACTCTCGCCCGCTCGCCCGCTCGCTCACTCACTCACACAGGCGGGCAGCCGCGGCGGCACCACGGCGAAAACATCACGTGACTCTCCGCGGGCGGGGGAGAGGAGCGAGTCGGGGCGGCGCTCGGCCCCGCGAGGGGGCGGAGCCGCGTGTGGAGAGTAAAGTCTAAGAATGGAGGAGCCGGCGAGACGGGCCAATTACACGCGGAGGCAGCTTCCCCGGCGGCCCAATCCTCGTTTCTCCTGGGGCTGGCGGGTGGGGTTGGTCTCCCTCGAGATTGAGCGACACGCGGCCGGGCCAATGAAAGGCGAAGGTAATTAATAGCCCCCGGAGGGGAGTGGGCTATCTTCGCCTGTGTGTGTGTGTGAAAGAGATAGTAAAGCGGCGAAGGGGTGTGGGGGAGGGCCTTCAGTGTAGTCCAATCGCTGCCTCACACACAAAAAGAGACGGGAGGCGGAGGCGGGAACCTTCAATGCGTGCGTCTAGGAGAGTGAGTTAAGAAAGGCCGGGAGGGGGAGATTAATAGGAACAGCAGGGCAGTTTGCCAATGAACGCTTAAGACACCTACAAGCTTTGCCCAATCGCAGTGAAGAAGAGACGTACAGCAAGAGGGGGAGGGTTCCATCTCTCTCTTTTTTTTTTTAAGGAGCGAGTCTTATTCCCCCTCCCTTCCCGGCACGCCCGCATCCCTATCCAGGTTTGATGACCTGTGAGGCGCCGTGATTGGCTAAAGCGAGAGCCAATCGTAGAGCGCGAGGGCCGCAGGGAGGTGGAGGGGTGGAGCGGCCGAGGAAGTAAACAACTCGTCAGCGCGCGGGCGACCGTTGGAAGGCGAAGCGGTTGCCAGACTAACCGTCCCAGCGGCCGCTTCCCCAGCGCGCCAGGCGGAGGAGGGGCGGGGCCGCGGCCGGGAGCGCGTCCACGTTGCATGGGGCGCCGCAGGTCCCGCCCGCCGCGGCCACGCCCCTCGGGCCTCTCTCGGCGGCCGGGCTTCCCTCCGGCGGAACCAGGAGCCCGCCTTCCCGCCACCCGCCGGCGGCTTTCCGAGGGGGCCGCTTGCCTGCGAAGGGCAGCCGCTCTTGCTCTTTGGTTGAGGGGGCAGTTAAGATAGAAGAAGGAAAATCCCAGGGGACAATGAGTTGCTACTGGCTTATTGAAAGGAAGCGAAATAATAATAATAAGCTCTAAGCAGGAATCAGAAAGTTGTTTGCTTGTATTATATACTGAATCACGAGGAACCTCCTCCACGGTTTAAGAATCCTAGAGCGCCTCTCCATCCCCCTCCCGTTTTTGTTTTAAAGTTCCAGGGAGCCCAATTAAGACCAATGTTCCCTCTAAGCTGTGGAGCCTTGTGAGCAAAATTTCTACTTTTTGAGCTGCGGGCATTAAAGTTGTGAGGGAGCAATTTGGCTGCTACATAAATTAGTTTGTTCTGGAGTCATCCCTTCCTGAGCAAAGACAAGAATGTGTGAGCTGGAGGCTAAAAAACTGTGAGCTAGCTCATACTAACTCAGCTTAGAGGGAACACTGGTTAAGACTAAGGAGCTACTTTTGATTGAAAGTGGGATTCAAGATCCAAGGGCATGCAATTGTGTTTTAGAAAAACCTAAATGGTTCGAAGTAAGAGGAGTACCTGGCTTTAGTAGTGTTTTTTTGGAAGGCAAACTAGACACACAAAATGCCAGGGTGGACTTAGCCACTTTTTCAGTGTGACTGCTTGTCTTTCTAAGAAAAAATGAACAACAATAAAAGAAAAATGAACTAAGTTTGAGTCCAGTGGCACCAACAAAGTTTTAATTCTGGGCATAAGCTTGCACAGATAGCTTATACCCAGAATAAAACTTTGTTGGTGTTAAAAGTGCCACTGGACTCAAACTTAGTTCTGTTGCTTCCCTCCAACACGGCTTACCCACCTGAATCTAAGAAAACATGAGTAGCCCTTAGCTCAGAATACATTTTGGAGCCACACTGGATGCAGTGTGGCATATGCCTGTCAGGACCTCCTGACATTCAAAAATGTACATAGAGGCACAAAACAGCCTTGAATATGATCAGAGCTATGGTGGAATGTGTGTGTGTGTGTGTTAGAGAAGGAATGTTTTGCCTTCTCCAAACTGCTTTCCAGCTGTGGTCGCTTGGGAGGGCAGTTTTGACTGGAAATATAGTCTGAGGGGAAAATAGTCTGAGCTCACACACATACCTGACCATTGCTCTGATCCGTTTTGCAAGCTGCTTTTCATTTTTTAAATGTCTGAGAGATTGATTCATGCCTTGCAGTGTAAAGTCTGTTTTGCCCTGTAGTCAGCTTCAAAATGTATTCTTGGTGAAAGTCACCAGTTGCAATAGGAGATACTTCCCTTTTATATATGCATGCTTACCTGTGTGCTGCTCACCTTAGTTTAACAAGACATGTCTCTTAGAAGGGTGCATATCTGTGCCTAATTGCTAATTGCAAAACAATTTAACCTTACATCTGGAGGAAAATTCTATTCCATGAAAGGAAATTTATGTGGAGGGAAATCTGGGAAAGATTTGCAAAAACTGGTTACCAGAAACTCACTTTCTGTGCTCACCTTAGAATTGTAGAAGGTACCCCTTATATAGAGTACAGGCCGTACTTCTCAAGTCTTCCAAGAGACCAAGGTAAAATTACTTCAGAAGAACATTTGTTGCATTTTTAAATAAAGTGATGATCTACCAGGCACCAAAGAAACCACCTCACCTTTATTTAATCGCATTGTTGCTGCCCACATTAATTCATTCATATTAATAGTTCTGCTTCCTGGCTGTCATCCTGGCCCCAAAAACCAATGAGCACACAGCACTCTTCTAAGCATAGAAATAGGTATTTTAACCTTCATCAGCCCTTCTTTATAGTGAGTACAATGAATGAGGTACCCAAAAATATATTAATAAAGCATCTTATCCCTGATCTAGCTGTACTTGGGTGCAACAAATGGTGGTCTTGGGTGTACATGTGCACTACATCCACATGGTTCAGTGGGGTTTAGTTGAATAGCGTGAGGCAAGTGGACATATTCTTCAAGATGCACACCCACACTGGTAGTTCACATTGGTTGACTACGCACATGGATCTTCCTTGCTGGACTGAAGCATTTGAGTATTTCACCTACAAAAGGCTACAGAACTTTGAAAATTAATTACTGGGGGTATGTCCTTTAGATACAGCACTGCCCTATAACTTCTATTTCTCTTCCCTGCCCTTTGCCTCATATTTACAAAACAACGGCTGCCTTCAAAAGTGGGGAAGGAGGAGAGTTCCATCTATGTTTAATGTCTACACATGACCTCTGGGTATGGATACCAGGTGGGGCCTGAGAATCCCCCGGAATTATAGCTCACCTCCAGAGTACAGAGATCAGTTCCCCCGGAGAAAATGGGTGCTTTGGAGGTGGGCTCTTTGGCATTGTACCCCACTGAGGTCCCCATCCTCCCCAGGCTTCATCCTCAAATCTCCAGGAGTTTCCCAACCTGGATTTGGCAACCCTACCCCCCCCCATCTTCTGCTGGTGGTCGGGGGGGACCTGGCAACCCTACCTCTGGGAGAGGTTGCCTGGAGATTTACAGTGACATGTTGTTAGTATGCTGATGACACCCAACATCAGGTGTGACACTGGATGTTCTGAAGAAGTTCCCAGAAAATGTAATGAAGCAGGGTCGGCCCTGGGTAGCACTTGGATGGGAGATCACCACAGAAGTCCAGGGTCACTATGCAGTGGCAGAAGAAGAGATTGGATTTATACCCTGCCCTTCACTACCCAAGGGAGTCTCAGAGCGGCTTACAAACTCCTTTCTCTTCCCCTCCCCACAACAGACACCCTGGGAGGTGGGTGGGGCTGAGAGAGCTCTGAGAGAAACTGCTCTTTTCCAAGAACTGCTGTGCCAGAGCTTGTGACTGACCCAAGGTCACATCAGCAGGTGCAAGTGGAGGAGTGGGGAATCAAACCCGGTTCTCCCAGATTAGAGTCTGCATACTTAATCACTAAACTGGCAGGCAAAGACAAACCACCTCTATTCACTCTCTTGCCCTGAAAACCCTACGGGGGTTGCCATACATCAGTTGCAACTTGATGGCACTTTACCACCTAAGTAAATTACAAGTTTAGATTACTTTTGTGGGGGGCATGACGTGCCACATGACGGAGTGAGCTCCTGTCTCTGGTCCCAGCTCCTGCCAACCTGGCAGTTCGAAAGCAAGAAATTGCAAGAAGATAAATAGGTACCGCTTCGGTGGGAAGGGAACAGCGTTCCGTGCACCTCGGCATCTAGTCATGCTGGCAACATGACCATGGAGACGTCTTCGGACAGCGCTGGCTCTTTGGCTTGGGAACGGAGATGAGCACCGTACCCCTAGAGCCGTATTCGACTGGCTTTTGAGCAAGGGAAACCTTTACCTTTACCTAATGTTATGGGTCTTCTTAAACTCGACACAGTTTAGGGCTTCAGGCTGATAGAGCTTTGGTGGGAGGCAGCCTGCTCCCGACCCCTGGGCTCCCACCACTACTGTCATTGAAGAGTAAGAGCAAAACGGGGGAAAAATCAGCTTCACACCAGCACCACAAGATCACTGCTGCCTTTCTTCCCCCATGCCCGCTCTGTGTTTCACCACAGCACTTCTTCCCCCTCAACAGGTCCTAGCCGTAAGGGTGTCCAGTCCAGTGCAGACAGTTGGTAGCGTAGCATGCACTCTCAGCCCAGTGTCATGCTGGTGGAACGCCCCTTTACAAGTGGGGAGCATGGCATACCCAAAGGCCTGAGTGTCTACCAGCCTCTCCAAATTAAACATTGCTACCGCTTGTCTAACAATCATGGTGCCTTTCCTAGCAGGACACAGTCTCAATGGAGTACCTCTGCAGGCAAGTACGGACACAGTTTCCTACCCAAACCCTTCTGTGGGTTCTATCGAGGTTGCCTCTGCTATCGAGGCAGGTGGGTAATATGCTCAAAGGAGCTGTGTATGATTCCCAGGGCGTGCGCCTAGCGAAAGGAAACATGGTAGCAACGGGGGATTCGAACTCTCATCTGCAGAATTCAGTCTGTTACCAGACTCCTTCTGTTCATGCTGTGGTCCTCCTTACATCAGGGGGATGTGATGTTCTCTTTGTTCCTTCCCTTTTGTTCTCTGTGTGGGCGGCGGCATCTTGAAACTTTCAAATTAATACATGATAGCAAACTGCATTAAAGTTTAATTGACAACAGTCAGTTAAAGGTACTTATGGTGTATCTTAGCAACATGCATTATACCCATAAGAAATGAGACACAACTTGTAAGAAAACTAGGCATATCACATCACATACTGACTTGGAAATCCTGGTGAACTCAGTGGGCTTACTCCAAAGTAAAAACGGGGTTGGGCTACAAAACATCCAAATCTGGCCATTTGCTGTGCGATAACTGTAGAATTAGAGTGGTTCATAGCGATTTGGGAAGGGGTTTTTTTAATGATAAAATTCATTTGGGTTCTGTCTCCCTGTTTTGGTACAAGGTGGAGCCAGGATTGTTTGGATTTCTGAACTGTGCAATGCTTTTAACTATTTTTGCTGAAGGCAACATAAGCCAGAAAGACAGTTCCCAGAAACTATTTGTTTACATGCCCTTTCATCTTAGTCCACAGGCTTCTTTGACAGTCACTGTGACAAAGTTGTTTTTAGGTATAGCAAGAAGAACAGCTTGATTAGCATTTCCTGTTTGTAAGCACGGAAACTACATAAACGATACTTTTACCAGGTGATTCCGTAATCTAAGTGCAATTTTTGACACGATTGATGAAGTTAAAAAACTGGATTAGGACCCACAAGTAGGAAGAAATAATAGGACAAAAATCAGTTAATCACACCTCTTTACCCACCTTTGAGTTTATGTTGTTAAAGCACTGGGGAAGGGTCTGTAGTTCAGAGTCAGAGTATCTGCTTGGCATGCAGAAGGTCCCAAATTCAATCCCTGGCATCTCCAGTTTAAAAAAAAAATCAGACAGTGGATGCTGTAAAAGATCTCACCCCGAGACCTTGGAGACCTGCAGCCAGTCCAAGTAGACAACATTGCCTCTTCACTGCACCCCAGCTTCAGGGTACTCTCCAGCGGTCTTTCTCTCACCCTCTTATGCAGAAGAGATTCCATAAGTAATTCATTCTAATATTCTGTGTCTTTATGTGCTAGTATTTTTGAGATCAGACTAGGCATCTTTAGCCATGACACGGTACGTGTGACCTCAATATTGTTATAAGGTGGAATGTCCACCAAAAATATGTGCTTGTCCTGCAGCTCTTGAATGTGATGGTTATCATATGCAGACCGAGAGGTCAGTCACTTTGGACTCTCCTGCTGTAGGCGAAATGCAAAAATGTAGAGACCCGACAGTGCAATCTTTATGTAGAGGTACTCCAGTCTGAGTTCATTGATTTCACAAGCTTAGACTGGAGGAACTCTATATGGAATTGCGCTGAGTGCTTTCGGAGCTCTGTAACCTGTAGCGAGTTCTTGCTTTATCCCCTTTGTAACATTGTTCACAACAGAGAAACTGTTTCTGGTTAACTGGAAATGAAGCACTGGAGCAGAAGTCCATCAGTGGCTATTAGCCACAGGGTATAGATGGGAACTCTCAGTCTGGGGCAGGTGCTGCACTCTATTCTTGGTGCTGGAGGGGGCAGCAGTGGGGAGGGCTTCTACTGTCCTGGCCCCACTGCTGGACCTCCTGATGGCACCTGGTATTTTTGGCCGCTGTGTGACAGAGTGTTGGACTGGATGGGCCATTGGCCTGATTCAACACGGGCTTCTCTTATGTTCTTATGTTCACTGTGGATGACTGTTGTGTGTGTGTTACGTGCCGCCAAGTCGCTTCAAGCTTATGACAAACTTTATGTGAAGCCATTTGGTAAACTTGCTAGTCCAACAGGGCAGGCCTGAGAGTTATAGGTGCCCTGGACAAACTATGCCTTTGGTGCCCCTTCCCCCATTCAACCCACATACACAAACATAATGAGATATCAACCAGCTTATTCCAAAGGCTGCAATCGCTTACTGTGTTTACTTGCGAATAAATCCAGCTACTTCTGAGTAGTCAGAGTAGACACACCTAGGAGTCAGGCTGATTTAGCTGCCTCTCTGCCCTGCACCCTGGATCCCTGGGACTACCTGTGGCCCTTTAACTCTTTTGGTGCACGCACGCAAAGACACACACACCAGGTCTGGGACCCTAGGTGACTACCTTTATAGATACACCTGCCCTGAACACAACACCAATTAGCTTTGACCTGTTTAAAACGTAAGCAGCTGCATTCAAACTCATCCTGTATGAGCAAAAAGCAATTGTGTATGTTCATGGCAGAGGCTGTCATTTCTGGTGACACCCCCCCCATTGTAGCAACCCATACCCCTTTGTTTGCCCTTGTGGGGGGGGGATGGAGTGTGATGATCCAGATTAGTTTCTCAAGGCAATGTGAGAAGCCGCACCGGGAAGGCTTTTTTGTGAAGAAGTCCGTGTGGGTTCAATAATTTTTTAAAAACACTACCCTTTGTCAATGAAAATATTCTGCTGCTTTCATTCATTGCATATTACCTTCCGACATTACAGCGCTCCCAGATATATGTGGTTTTATCATATTAATTCAACATTGATCAAAAAGCAATTTAGCTGAAAAGCTCATGGGAGTCAAAGTTTCAACAGGAGTTTTGGTCTCAACTGTCTCCCTACTGGGAAGACCTTTAGCCTGTGACAAAGGGTGTATGCCTGGTTTTCTTGTTGTTGGCATATTTTTCTTCTTTTGGTGAGTATTCTCTATGTGCGTGTGCCTGGAAGTCATGTTTGACTTCTGGCAACCCCTAGTAGGGCTAGGATGTTTCAGAGAGGTTGGTTTTCTGTTACCTGCTGGCCCTGGTATTCGGTAGAGATCACCCATCCTAGTACTTCCTGCTTAACTTCCAAGATCTGATGAAATTGGGCTTGCCCGGGCTATCCAGGTCAGGGCTGCTGTTGCATATGCTTGTGGTATGGTGTAGCAGATCAGGGCTGCAGTCACACACACTAAATAATCCACTTTCAATCCACCTTCAATGCACTTTCCAACTGGATTTTGCCAGTTCACACTGTAAAAATCCAGTTGGAAAGTACATTGAAAGTGGATTGAAAGTGGATTATTTGGTGTATGTGACTGCAGACAAGTTGTTGGCCTCAGAAGGGGGGGGGGCACTGTGTTCAAATTCTCACACAGCCGTGAAGTTCAGTGTGTGATCTTAGGCTCCTCACTGACTCCCAGCCTAACCCATCTCACAGGGTTGTTGTAACGATAAAATGTAGACAAAGAGCAGGGCTTTTTTGGTAGAAAAAGCCCAGCAGGAACTCATTAGCATAATAGGCCACACCCAACAGCAGAAATCTATTAGCATATTAGGCCACACCCCTGACAGCACCGCTCATTAGCATATTAGGCCACAGCCCCATGCTACTAGAAGTGTGGCCATCCAGCCACACCCACCTTTTGCTTCTTATTCTGTTTACCTTGTTTGTTGTCAAAACCCAGGGCTTTTTTTAATAGCAGGAACTCCTTTGCATGTTAAGCCACACGCCCCTAATGTAGCCAATCCTAATGAGTTCCTGCTGTTGGGTGTGGCCTGTTATGCTAATGAGTGTCTGCTGGGCGTGGCCAACTCGGGAGCCAGCCGGAATTCCATTCCTGTGCATTCCTGCCCCAAAATAGCCCTGGAAAAGAGAATGGTGCAAGTAAGGTTGCCCCCCTCCAGGTGAGGCCTGGAGAGCTCCTGGAATTACAGCTGATCTACAGACCACACACGTCAGTTTCCCAAGAGAAAATGGCTGCTTTGGAGGGTGTGCTCTGTGGCAGTAGACCTTGCCAAGGTCCTGAGCCTCCCCAGACCCCACCCACCCCAGACTCTGCCTGCAAATCTCCAGGAATCTCTCAACCTGGAGTTGGCAATGGTAGGCGTAAGTCACTGTGAGCTCCTGGGAGGAATGACTGGGTAAGAAAGTGATTAAATTGATTTGTTGCATTTTTGCTTGCTGACATTTCGTTACACATTTTGAGACCTGAAGAAGGTGGGATATAAATATTTTAACCAAAGGAGGTTGTAATATTGATTTTCCCCTTCACCCAGTGATTCCTCTTTCCTTCAGGAAATAAATGTAACTATTCCTAGGATGTTAGCAGTCATGTTTTATTATGCTAAATCTTGACAACACACATTTGCAGTACATAAAATTGCCAAACAAACTCTTTTCTGCTGCCTTCGGTTTTCGTTTTATTTATTTATTTTCTTTATCTGAGGGCCGCCTCATCCCTTCAGCAGGATAAAGTATCTCCACTGGCAACCAGGGAGTCTTTCAAACTAGCTGACACAGCAGTTTGCTTTAAGAACACAAATGGGGTGGAACCTGCCATCTTAAACCTTGTAAAACTTTGGAAGTCTGACTGTCCAGTCTGCAGTACTTGTTACACTTCTTTGAGTTTTTATAATCTCTCATTTTTCCTTGCTGGTAGAATTATGACCGCCCCCCTCCCCCACCCCCATGCCTGACACACATTCAGAATTATCTTGACTTTCCTGTGTAACCAGGATTGGAGGCTTGGCTTTTTTCAGTAAAATGTTCAGTAACTTAGAATACTCTGATTGGCTTACAGAAACTCCTTCAATATAATAGAGCGTTTGTTGTTAAAGTGTGAAAGGGAAGACTGGTTGTAGCTTCATTTATACAATTCATTGTTTATTCCTTCACTAAGTGTAAAATTAAATTCTTGTTTATCTAGACCACACGTATAGAACATTCAAGGAAAGGGAGTCTGGGAGTATTTTAGTCTGGGAGAAATCTTGAGTGTGGCTGAACAAAAAAATATTCTGGTAAAACATTTTTAAAATCTTCAGAAAAGTAATTAGCAAGACCACATTCTTTGCAGTCTCGCAGTGAAGACGGGCTATTGGTGGCTGAGGACACACTGGCAATTTGCTGCAGGAGCCAGTCGCGGCAAAAAAGCCCCGGAACAAACTGTTTCAGGGTTTCCCGTTCACACAGCCTGGACTGCTGTGGGAGCATACCGGGAGGAGGTGCGCCGGAGCGTTCAGACTGCTGCCCCGGAGGCACAGCGTTTCCCCATTAATTCGGCTGTGGGTGTATGGGTGTATGTGCACATGAGCGCTCATGCGCTCATGCGCATAAGTGCATTTTGCCGACTGGGGGAGGACCCCGCAGCGCCGGCATCACATTGGGCAGTAGAGCGGAGCATGGCCAATCATATCACTGCTGCCTTCTGCCCAATGCGGGTTTCTCCCGGCTTTTCGGCTGTGCGTTCAGACTTCCCGGAAGCGGAGAAACGTGCGATGCATGCGCGCTTTAGGGATTTGCTACCGGTTTCTTCAGGTATCTTTTTAATGCAGCAGTGAAGCGGAACAGCGCAGGTTGGCTACGGGGGGGACACCAGGCAGATGTGCCTGTGTGAATGCCCTGTTTACTGCAGGTTTGAAGCGTCGCTGAAACGGATCCCTACCGGGGCAAATTGCCAGTCTGAACTCAGCCGGTGAGTGTTTCTTCTGCTATTAATGACCTGGGATGGGTAGTCTAGGCATAACAAATTCTGTGTCTGGGGGGCACCTTTAAGAACAACAGACTGTTATTCAAGGTGAACTTTCGTGCGTACACACAGTCCTTCGGACACAATAAAATGGAAACAGAAGTGACAGCACACATATAGAGGGTGGCAGTGAATTAGCATGCAGAATAATGAAGATATTTTTAACAGATTAAAAGAATAACAAGCTTAGTTTATGGCTATCGTCTGTTTCTGTGGTAAAAGTAAGCAAAGATGAGAGCTGGAGTATTCCATTCAAAGCTGGACCAGTCAATAATTGCTGGGCATCGACACCTATGGCCTGATGTAAAGCACAGCCTCCTTGACTGACCTCATGCTTGTGGGAGAACCGATACAAGAACCTGGCACAGTTCTCTCTGATGTAGTAAACCTGCATTTACTACTGATGTAGTAAACCTATGTAGCAGTTTCTCTGAGAGCTCTCTCAGTCCCACCTGCCTCACTGCGTGTCTGTTATGGGGAGGGGAAGGGAAAGGAGTTTGTAAGCCGCTCTGAGACACCTTTGGATAGTGAAGGGCAGGGTATAAATCCAATCTCCTCCTCCTCCTCCTCCTCCTCCTCCTCCTCCTCCTCTTCTTCTTCTTCTTCTTCTTCTTCTTCTTCTTCTTCTTCTTCTTCTTCTTCTTCTTCTTCTTCTTCTTCTTCTTCTTCTTCTTCTTCTTCTTCTTCTTCTTCTTCTTCTTGTAACCCTGTGTCTGGGCTGTACCACGTAAGACTGCCGATGGAAGGCTCACAGGGTTACATGCTCCTCCTCTCAGTACAAAACATCCCTCCACAGAGAAAGCTAGCACAGTCAAGGAGACCGTTTTCTCCCTGACATGATAGCTTTCTATGGGCAAGGATTTTTAAAGGCGCATTCAGTCATGTGACCCTCCACACTAGGGTTGCCAGCTCCAGGTTGGGAAATACCTGGAAATTTTGGGGGTGAAGCCTGAGTAGGGTGGAGTTGGGGGGCATAATGTCATAGGGTCTGCCTTCTAGAGAAGCCATTTTCTCCAGGGGAATTGATCTCTGTCATTTGGAGACCAACTGTAATTCCAGATCTCCAGCCCCCAACTGGAGGTTGGCAACCCTGCCCCATGCCCAGACTGAAGCGGCAAAATTCCAATATGAATTTACTGCCTCTGTGAGATCCGGGCCGTACATCTCTTCCTCAGCCAGACCTAACAGTGGCCTCTTTATTTGGATAGGTAACCTTTTAAAAAAACACACAAAAAAAACACTGCTTGTTGGTCAAATGGCAGTTTTTATTTTCTGCAGCTGAACAATGGATGCTGTCTTATCAGCAAAGGGTTAAAATTGTTGGTCTGTCAAGGGCTGTCTCTAAAGAATAGCTGAGATTTATTTATAGACTTTGATTGCAAAGACAATTATTTGTGACAAGCAAAATGGCCAGCGTCATTATGACAGGTGGAGTCTATGCGGAGTGAGGACTTGTGTGTCGCAAAGGCTCTTAGAGACATTCAGTGCCTGGCCGTGTTCCCTCTAAGCTGAGTTAGTGTGAGCTAGCTCACAGTTGTTTAGCCTCCGGCTCACACATTTTTGTCTTAGCTCAGGAAGGATGGCTCCAGAGCAGACTAATTTATGCTGCAGCCAAATCGCTTGCTCACAACTTTAGTGCCAGTAGCTCACAAAGTAGAATTTTTCCTCATGAGACTCCTCAGTTTAGAGGGAACATTGGTGCCTGGCTGTAAAAATCCCCGTCTAGAGGCTGGACCACCCAGTCTCAGGGCTGTGGGGTCTGTTTTGGTGTCACCAGAACAGAGTCCTCCAATGAGCAAGAACTCTTCACTCACGGGGGGGGGGGGCGGGGGAGGAAAGGATGTCCTGGGTGTGGTGACGTGGAACTCCCTCGTTTTCAGGGTTAGTTCCCCCCAGCTGATTGACAGCGGGGAGGTGGGGTCTGTCAGCAGGGGACCCCCGCCTCTGAGGGGGGGAGTCTGGCAACCTGACTCTCAGATGCCCCTTCTCCTGGCCTTCCTCGCATGGCTGTCCTCAGCTCAGGCAGCTGGGGCAGGGATGAGTGGAGCCAGGCATGGCCTCCCAGCACCCACAATCATGGAACCACCTCCGCAGGGGTGTGCACCTGGCCCCCTCACCCTCGACCTTTAGGAGGCCACTGAAAACAGTTTTATTCATGAAGAAGAAGAAGAGGAGGAGAAGAGGAGGAGGAGGAGGAGGAGGAGATTGGATTTATACTCCGCCCTTCACTACCTGAAGGCGTCTCAGAGCGGCTTACAAACTCCTTTCCCTTCCCCTCCCCACAACAGACACCCTGTGAGGTAGGTGGGGCTGAGAGAGCTCTGAGAGAAACTGCTCTTTTTCAAGAACAGCTCTGACAGAGCTATAGCTTGCCCAAGGTTATCCAGCAGGTGCAAGTGGAGGAGTGGGGAATCAAACCCAGTTCTCCCAGATTAGAGTCCGCGCACTTAACCACTAAACCAAACTGGCTCTCCAGTTTTGTTGTTATTGTTGTTGTTCAGTCGCACAGTCGAGTCCGACTCTTCGCGACCAGATTACGCCAGGCCCTCCTGTCTTCCGCTGTCCGCTGAAGTTTGCTCAATTTCATGTTCGTTGCATCGATGACACTGTCTAACCATCTCATCCTTTGCCATCCCCTTCTTCTTCTTCTGACTCCTGGCAGTTTTAAATTCTTGATCTAAACTAATTGTTAAATGTATTTTATTACTTACATTGTAAGGTGCCTTGAGTTTCTGTAAGGGAGAAAGGCAGCTAATAAATGCTTCTCTCTCTACCTTAGCTAAAAGTCATGATGGATGGGGAGGGGGAGGGATAATGAGTCCCAGTCCCCTCCCCAACCCCACTTCTCTGTTCTCTCTGCCACTATTATAGTTTCTCAAACTGCATCTGGATGTGTGTGTCAGGGTTGCCAACCTCCAGGTGAGTTCTGGAGATCTTGTGGAATCAGAACTGATCTCCAGGCAACAGATATCACTTCCCCCAGAGAAAAAGGCTGTTTTGGAGGGTGCATTGTATGGCATTCTCCCTTACTAGTTTGGTTTAGTGGTTAGGAGCACAGACTCTAATCTGGGAGAACCAGGTTTGATTCCCCATTTCTCCACATGTAGCTGCTGGTGTGACTTTGGGCTAGTTACAAGTTCTTTCAGAGCTGTTCTCTATAAGCCCCACCTACCTCACAGGGTGCCTGTTGTGAGGAGAGGAAGGGAAAAGGATTGTAAGCCACTCTGAGACTCCTTCGGGTAGTGGAGGATGGAGTATACATCCAATTTCTTCCTCCTCCTCCTCCTCCTCCTCCTCCTCCTCTTCTTCTTCTTCTTCTTCTTCTTCTTCTTCTTCTTCTTCTTCTTCTTCTTCTTCTTCTTCTTCTTCTTCTTCTTCTCCTCCTCCTCCTCCTCCTCCTCCTCCTCCCCCTCCTCCTCCTCCCCCGAGGTCCTGCCCCTCCCCAAATGCTGATTTTTTTTGGTGTGAATGGGTCCCCCCTCATAAAATTTCCTTAAGTGTGGGATTTCTCTCTTGAATGGGATCGAACAGGGCATTTTGGTGCATTACAGCAAGTTTTCCACCCCACATCATCAATTCGGGGGAACAATCCTGCATT
The DNA here is from genome assembly GCA_029375565.1 of Gekko gecko. NCBI lineage: Eukaryota > Metazoa > Chordata > Lepidosauria > Squamata > Gekkonidae > Gekko > Gekko gecko. The sequence goes on along the minus strand of JAPDNY010000012.1, from coordinate 13,425,214 downwards.
AACTGACCTGAGCCATTATTCAGGTAACTCTCAGGGTGTAACGAAGTCAATGCAAACTCCTCTTCCCATTCCCCGGTTTACAAAGAACACAGAATGATTGTACTTTCAAGTTTTGCCTGTGCCAAATTGCCAGAAAGCTCACCAGATGCTCTGAACTTGTTTACGCATTTCAGGCTTCATTGTAGAGTACTGGGCAGAGTTTACCTACATATGGTAACCTTAGGAGCAGCTCAGATAAACAGTTGTTACTTAAAGGCTGTCTGACTCATAGTTCCCCATTCTGTGTTGCATAAATGAACATGCGATGATGGCCCATCGCCAGCGGTGGGGTTATTCTCTCCCTTGTGGCCAGACAGAAGCCTGTTTTGTCAGCTACTTCATAAGGAAAAGGATCTATAGCTCCAACGTACGTGCTGATAGAAGGGGGAGAAACAGCCCTCCGGAGCCGCTCTTTATGTTCATGCATAGGCTCTTGTGAAATTTGTACTAGTACAAGGCGTACAGTGAAACTGAAACGGGGAGGGCTTTGGGCACCCAGCTCAAGAGGTAGGCACAAACAAGCTGATCATAACAGGGTGGGATTACTGGGGACCTTTCATAGGGCCTTGGGCCCCAGGCAGGCTCAGGGTCAAGGCCTTGTCTAGGTAGCAAAGGGTTCCCATCCTCCAGGTGGTGGCTGGAGATCTCCTGGGATTGCAACTGATCTCCAAGTGGCAGAGAAAATGGCTGCTTTGGAGGGTGGACTCTATGGCATTATACCGCACTGAGGCCCCTCCCTTCCCCAAGCTCCGCCCTCTCCAGGCTCCACCTCCCAAATCTCCAGGTATTTCCCAACCCAGAGCTGGGTTCAAATGCTGAACTTGGCCCCAGAATGTGGATCAAAAAATCCATACAATGACGTCAGGTACGGGAAAGAGGAGCTGTTTCTGCGAATCCGGGGGAACCTCAGGTTTCACACTGACCCTGCAGCAGCCATTTTGGATTACCCAGGCAGCCGAGATCTCACGAGGTAATCCTGGGATCGCAGCATTTCAAAACCTTTTTTTAAAAAAGCCTCTCCTTTAAAATATACATTTTTGCATAGCTGTAGGATAGCTGGGGATAGGCAATGAGTGGGGACACGGGAAAAAGAAGGAATATTTGAGGGGGGGAGCAAAGCCAGAATGGATGAAGAGAGGAAAGAAAAACAGAACGAAAGGGAAGGGATAATGTTGTGTTAGTGTACCAACCACAGACTGCACATGTGAATAGGCAAAGCTTCGTTTGAAAGACAATAGCTGGCTAGGACCCTAGAAAGGTCCTATCGGCTAACCCGAATCGGGGAATATACCTGTGGGAACTGGAGCACTGTAAGTAGCCAGTCACGGGTTGTGGTAACTCTGTGTGTGTGGGTGTGTGGTGTGCTGGGGGATTTAAGCAGGACGCTGGTCCTACTATTTTGTCTTCTGTTTGTACCAAAAAACTATGAGCTGATTTCACATTACATGTCTTTGAACCCAGTACTTTACAGATAAGAAGGAAAGGAGGCAAAGCATGGGAGGAGGGCCAGCTGGAGGGGCTATGAGACAGGACTGCCAGCCTGCAGGTGGGGAGCGAAGTTCTCCTAGCAGCATCCCTGATGATCAGATTGCAGAGATCAGTTGTCAGCCCTGGAGAAAATGGCAGCTTCCGAGGGGAGACTTTAGGGTATACCACTGATCATTGATGAAATCCCTCTCAAATTCTCTCCCCCCAATATTCCAGGAATTTCCCAGGCCGGTTGGCAACCCTATCATGATCTTCCCACAGCCAGTGTGGAGTAGTGGTTAAGAGCAGCGGCCTCTAATCTGGAGAACTGGGTTTGGTTCCTCATCCCTCCGCCTGAAACCGGCTGGGTGACCTTTGGCCAGTTGCAGTTCTCTTAGAACTCTCTCAGCCCCACCAGCCTCACAAAATGTCTGTTTTGGGGAGAGGAACGGGAGGTGACTGTAAGCCACTTTGAGGCTCCTTAAAGTAGAGAAAAGTGGGGCGTAAAAACCTACTTCTTCTCAAGGGTCGCCTGCTTCTTTGGTCTGTTTCTTTTATTTAATTTTGCCGTCAAGTCCCAGCCAACTTACGGCGGCCCCATAGGGGTTTTCAAGGCCAGAGTTGTTCACAGGTGGTTGACCATTACCTGCTTCAGCGTAGCAACCCTGGCCAACCCTGTTTAGCTTCCAAGATCTGATGAGGCCAGGGTAGCCTGAACTATCCAGTCAGAGCTGTCTGTTTATGTCATTTAAGAAATAAAATAATTGTTTGCTTCTTCCAGAACTCATGAAATTGTATGTAGGGGTTGGGGTCAGGAACTGCCAGCTCCCAATTGTGAAATATCTGGTGATTTGGGGGTAGAGCCGGAGGACAGCAGGGTTGAGGGAGAGGAAGGACTTCAAAGCGGCCATTTTCTCCAGTTGAACTGATCGCTGTCATGTGGCGTTCAGTTGCTAATAGTGAGAGACCTCCAGCCCCCACTGGAGGTTTGCAAGCCACCAAACAAACAAACAAACAAAACCCCCAACTGTACAAAAGTATTAGGCAACAAATAGTGTCCTTAAAATGATTTATTTTCTATTACAATCCTTTTACCTAGAAGTTATCAACCACTCCCTTTTTGTCTCTAAACATAGTCACATAAGAAGCGGCTATGGATCGCCTAGGCTGCTGTCCGTTTTCTCTGACTCCCTCAAGCTGCTGTCTCAGTGGTGAAGCTGTGATAGGGTTGCCAGCCTCCAGGAGGGGGCCTGAGGATCTCCCGCTTTTACAACCGATCTCCAGCTGACAGAGATCAGCTCCCCTGGAGAAAATGGCTGCCCTGAAGGGTGGACTCTACGGCATCGTACCGTGCTGAGGCCCCTCCCCTCTCCAAACCCCACCCTCTCCTGGATCCACCCCCAAAGTCTCCAGGTGTTTTCCAACCCAGACCTGGCAACCCTAAGCTGTGAATACGTATTGATGCTTATAAACAAATTCCATACTGTATAAAATAGCTTATGTACACAGATTCAAAATACAGTCATGGAGGCCAGATAATCTTACTCCCAAAAATTGTTAATCGTGGGAGATCTCCACCCACCACTGGAGTCTGGCAACCCTGTTTGGGGTCCCATTATAAATCTGTACTGGGTGTCAGGAAATGAAGCTGGGGCCTTAGTGTGAATGATCGTGCCCGAAACTAAAGCGGAATGATTGCATTCTACAAGTTTGTCACAGCAGGTGTCACTAGCGATGACGCCGATTGTGAGGAATCCTTTGGTAGCCACTTGTTGAGCTGATATAATACCCTATAATGTCTGGGCACATTCTGCCTGCTGAGAGAAATTGCCTGTAATTGAATATTCCCATGAAACCAGCTTTGTGAGTTGAAGTAAAATGGTGGGGGGAATTCTCACACAAGGCTAACACAGTGTTCAATGCTTATAGCATTCCCCTCTTTCAGAATATATATATATATATATTACGTTTACTAGCCTGGGCTCTTTTATGCGGCAAGTGGACAAGAATTCCCTTCTGAATAAACACAGCTTCCTTGGTCAGGATTCCCAGGATTTGGAATGGGAGTTGGTGGCAAAGAATAAGGACCTGGCTTCTGTGCTCCCACTGATATTGACCAAAGAATTACCCCATCACTCAACATAATAGACTCCAAAGCTGGTAGCTACCCACATTAAAACATCTATGACACACCATCACCAGATTTTTAGTGTGAAAAGGGAGGAGGTAACCCTTGCTCTAACAGTTCTCAGTTTATGCCTGCTCATGAGTAATTTTCACCCAGAAAATATGTAAACTGTTACACAAGGAACATGGTGTTGAGGGCCAAAACAATGTTTTGCAACGAGTTGAAAGAACAGGGGACTGTGCATCATTCAATATTTACTGTAACCGTAGCTTGAGATTCTGTTGTCAGGGACGACATTTGTTTACTCTTGTTAATCATTTATTCTTGTCAAGATTCACTTTCCACCCAGCTTTCAGAGAAACGAAGGCTAGGGCATATAATAAATGGATTGTAATGATCAAAGTAATCAAGTGTATATGTTCTTTCTTTAAAAAAGAAGAACAACTGCTGCAACGGAAGAACATGTTCTTTTGGCGTTATCTAATGGTTAGAGCATTGTACCGTAGGGCAAAAAGACCTGGAGCACACTGATGCCATTGTTGTGAATACTTTAATCCAGAGCACATGCAGTTGGATTCTGAACTGCTGCATTGATTAGGCTGTGTGCAAGATACTGTTGATAGCAACGGGATGCACCTGAAACGGATAGGGTACAGGACTGCAGCCTTGAGTGGAATACATAACTTCTGGCAAGTCTATCTATACTTAATTGAATCGAATACTGAAATAGCCATCTACACTAACAAAAAAAATTAAGAACAAAGTTTGAGTCCCGTGGCACCTTTAAGACCAACAAAGTTTAATTCTGGATATAAGCTTTCGTGCGCATGCACATTTCTTCAGAAACATTGAAACAAGACTTTCTCAACCATTACATATAGGTAGAGGGGGGTAGTTACCAGGAAGGGCAAATTAGGGTCAAGATGCATAAGTAACTAAGTGATAAGTATAGCCAAGATTGGATTAAAGCAGTTGATAAGCCTTGTGAATAGCAGCAAATTAGCATACCGCATAATAAAAGAGGAGAGCTAGGAGAAGGAGGGGGGAGCCTGGAGACCAAGCCCTAGGGGGAAAGGCTGAGGGACGTGGGAATGTTTAGTCTGGAGAAGAGGCGGTTGAGGGGGGGGGGCATGATTGCTCTCTTGAAGTATTTGAAGGGCTGTCACTCAGAGGAGGGCAGGGAGCTGTTCCTGTTGGCAGCAGAGGATAGGACTCACAGGAATGTGAGTACCAGCTGGATATCAGAAAAAACTTTTTGACAGTCAGAGTTGTGCAACAGCGAGATCAGCTACCCAGGGAGGTGATGAGCTCCCCCTCCCTGGCAGTCTTCAAGCAGCGGCTGGACAGGGATGCTCTAGGCTGATCCTGCACTAAGCAGGGGGTTGGGCTAGATTAGGGATGCCAAGTGTAAATTACCTTAGAGCGGGGGAGTCCTGCTCTATCCCTGGAGTCCCTGTGCGCGCCCAGAAGTGACATCATCACGTCGGGACGTTGGGGGCGGGGCCACCAGGATTCGAGGGAAAACCATAGAGTTTTCCCTCGAATCATAGAGTGTCCCGCCCCCAACATGCCCAGCGTGATGATGTCACCTCCAAGTGACATCATCACGCTGGGGACGTTGCTGGAAGGGGGTGGAGTTCCCCACGGGGCCCGATTTTCTGGGGGCGGGTAATGGGCCTCTCGGGCGGGGATTTACCCGCCCCCCGGGGGGACTTGGCAAGCCTAGGCTAGATGGCCTATATGGCCCCCTTACAACTCTGTGATTCTAGGATTCTAGATGTGAGAACCAAGTTTGAGTCCAGTGGCACCTTTAAGACCAACAAAGTTTAATTCTGGGTATCAGTGAGAACTGAAATTTTTAAGATGGAATTTAGAATAGAATTATATCTCTCCTCTATCCTGGGCTGGGAGGCAAGGATTGCCCCAGTGTGCCCAGAGAACTGATTTGCCCCTCCTAAATCCTGGTCAGTTAATGCACCCTGTCTTTAGGCATGTCTGCTTTAAAAAAGAGAAAACACTAATGGCTTAGGGTTCCCAACCTCCTGATGGGGCCTGGATTTCTCCTGGAATTACAGCCGCTCTCCAGGCTACCGAGATCTGTTCCCACAGAGAAAATGGCTGCTTTGGAAGGTGGACTCTGTGCAATTATACCCTGTTGTGGTCCCTCCCCTCTCCAAACCAAGCCCTCCCCTGACTCCAACCCCCAAAGTCTCCAGGAATTTCCCAACCCACAGGTGGCATCCCTACCTCCAACCTGTAGCCTAGGCCTAGGCTGTAGTCTGGTTCTACTTTCCCTGCTTACAGGTTTCTGATGCTGACAACCAGCAGTCCTGGGGAGCAATCCTAGGTATGTCTACTTAGCCGTAAACCACATTCTATTCAATGGGCCTTATTCCCAGCCAATGTTCCCTCTAAGCTGTGGGGTCTTGTGAGCAATAATTCTACTTTGTGAGCCACTGGCATTAAAGTTGTGAGTGAGCAATTTGACTACTGCATAAACTAGTTTGTTTTGGAGCCCTCCTTCCTGAGCGAAGACAAAAATGTGTGAGCCGGAGGCTAAGAAACTGTGAGCTAGCTCACACTAACTCCCAGCACAGTGTTCTTACTCCCAGGAGAGTGTTCTGAGGATTGCAGCCACTCAGAAAGCCACTTGGGCAGGGCAGCAGGGTGACAGAAGTTTCGGTTGCCACTGGTTTTCTGTTTATTTCTTCAAACACTCACCTGGAAATTTAGCAGTCCTGCCTGGCAAGATAAGCTGGTAATAACCCTGGCCGCTGTCCAGCGAAGGTGTGGAACCAGGCTGGGGAAAGTAACATTTCCTTATTTGTTTCTTTCGGTGGCTATTAGCCACAAGGTATAGATAGGGACTCTGGGGCAAGTGAGGCTCTGTATTCTTGGTGCTGGGGGGGGGTCAACAGTGGGAGGGCTTCTAGTGTCCTGGCCCCACTGCTGGACCTCCTGATGGCACCTGGTATTTTTGGCCACTGAGTGACAGAGTGTTGGACTGAATGGGCCGTTGGCCTGATCCAACATTGGCTTCTCTTATGTTCTTATGGCTGCTTTAGAGAATGGACTCTGTGGAATTATACTCCACTGTGCCCTTCCCCAAACCCCACCCTCCCCAGTGTCCACCCCCCAAACTTCCAGGGATTTCCTAACCCAGGGTTGGCAGCCCTACATTTGGGTCAGAGTAGAGGTTGCTCTAAATGTGTAGCTGCCTCCAAGAAGTGGCAGCCAACTGTTTGGCTCCCCCTTTTCCACCGTTGCATCTGCTCGGACATCTGCATGTTCTGATGTCAGGAGGTTCCACTCCGCTGCGTACCTGCCATCAGGAGAGAGAAACGCGGAACATCAGGAACAAGTTAAGTAATACTAGTTGCTAAAGAAACGAAGCAGGGAAGCTGCCATTTCCAGCAGCAGTCCCGTGTAACACCTAGATGAGTTCTCTGTGATAAGACATTTTGACCAATCGTTCTGTATAGAAGCTGCCCCCCAAAATTCTCCGAAAGGCTCCTTAGCTTCATAGTAGCACACAGAGCTATACAAAGTTGTAAGCAGAAGTATGTGATTGGTAAGTTTCTAGTGGTTTCATGGGTGTTGGGGTTTTTTTTTGTTAAGCTTTAGTGGAATCTGGAATTATATACATTCTTTTCTACCCTCATCTTTCAGCCTCCCTTTATAGGCAACTTTCTCCCCCTCCATTAAATCTTCTAGCTTATTTTACTGATCTATTAAATTCTGAGCCTAGGGAGGCCTTAACTAAGGCACAATTGGATATCTTACCACTAGCCGTGTTAAGAGGTCATTACAACAATACCCCCTATAATGAGTGAGTCTGCTCTTGTGACCAGAGATCTGTCAAGGACCTGGCCCACACGGGTTTTTGGTGCCCAAGATTTGCAGTGGATCATGAACGATGCTTCAGGAACATTTTAACAAGATATCCAGGACGATTGGATTGGTCCGGACTTCTAATATTAGCCACAGACTGAAATAAATGGGTCACATTACAGATGGCTAAAGTTATTGCCTTAGTTATAAAGATCCAGTCAAAACCCTGGTTGACAAACTGTTATCTTGCTCATGGTGGGTCTTTCTGTGGTGGGTCTATTATAGGATGGTGGTGTCAGGCTTAAAATCAAGTAGATCCAGTCATTCTTGCACAAAGAAAGGTTTATTGGATTATCTTGCTATAAACCCACAGTAGGAGGTCATTGTCAGGAATGGGGGGCAAAGCAAAGCATGCTAACTTATAGTGTGATGCCATGAAGCGCCTAGCAAATGAAACTTGAGCACTCGCGCGGGAACTCCCGGCGGGAGAAATACTTGATGAGCGGGAGACTACTCCCCCCCTCCCCTTGCCTTCCCAGGACTGGAAAATTCTCAGCGAAACAAGAATAGTCCAAAGCCTACATTCAAGGCCACCGTGATAAGGAAAAGCGGCAGGGAAGAGGCTCCCACGTTTCTGCCTGCATACCTACGCAAGCGCATAGCGGGGTAGGAAACATACAACAATGGATTCAGCGAGAAACATCAAATGCATTTTTTCTGACATTCTGCCCTTCCCAAAAACCACCCACCCACCACTCAGGAAGGAGAGAACATGGGCCCCCCAGGTTTGTTAGGGTATCGAGAGTGAAAGTCCTTTAGGTGATCAGGAGCATTGATATCCGATACTTTCACCCACTCCCTGTGTTGGGGCCCGAAGTGTACCCATTGAACCAGGTACAGGAGTTGCCCACGAAGAATCTTAGAGTCTAGAATATCAGCAATTTCATAATGCTCCTCATCGTCAACCATCAGAGGGGGGGGAGGTGCCGGCATCGCAGGTTGCCATTTAGTCGGGGGTAACGCAGGTTTGAGGAGGCTGTAATGGAAAATTGGATGTATTGCTTTAAGAGATTTAGGCAGATCTAGCTGTACAGTCACTGGATTTATACACCTTAACACTTTGAAAGGACCAATATATTTCCAAGCAAGTTTTCTGGACTGCTGCGCCAGTCTCAGATTCTTTGTTGACAGATAGACCGAGTCCCCTGGTTTCAGATTCCATCCCCCTGCCCTTTTTTTGTCTGCTTGTTTTTTGTACTGCATCTTGGCTTCATTCAAAGTCTCAACAATCAGGGGCCAAGAATCACGGAAAGTTTTACACCATGCTGAGGCTTTCCCAACATTCTCACCAGGCTTTAAGAAGGGAAGAGGGGGGCTGTCATAACCCATGGCAGCTTTGAATGGTGACATTTTTGTTGAAGCGTGCCATGAATTGTTGTATGCAAACTCCGCCAATGGCAATAAGTCAACCCAATTGTCTTGTTGATAATTAGAAAAACATCTTAGATATTGCTCTAATGTTTGGTTTACTCTCTCCGTTTGCCCATCGGTTTCCGGGTGATAGGCAGTACTAAGAGCACGTTCGATGCCCATTAGGGCCATTAGCTCTGACCACAACTTAGAGACAAATTGAACCCCCCTGTCGGAGATTATTTTGAGCGGCAATGTATGTAGCCTGGCAATGTGTTGGAGGAATGCTTTGGCCAAAGCCTTGGCTGTTGGCAAACTGGGGAATGGTATAAAGTGAGCCTGCTTAGAAAATAAGTCCACTACCACCCAAATGACCGTCATATGTCTAGAGGGGGGAAGATCAGTGATAAAGTCCATAGAAATTACTTCCCAGGGTCGGCTCGGGGTGGGTAGAGGCTGTAAGAGACCTGGGGGTTTCCCCGGTCTGGCTTTACAACGGTTGCACGTTGGACAGGATTGTATATAGAGAGACAGATCCTGTTTCATTCGGGGCCACCAAAACCCACGTTGCAGAAGTCGTAGGGATTTCACATATCCAAAGTGCCCCGCAGATTTTGAGTCATGAACTGTCTGCAACATTTGGGATCGGGTAGCTTCAGGGACAAACATTTTATTTCCCTTGAACCAGCAGCCATTCGGACCACATTTCACATCGTCCCTGACTTGTAACTCATTTGTTTCTTGTGAGGTGATGTCATTGAGAAATTGTTTTTCCCAGGGTAATGTCTGGATAGGGGTCCTCGGTGTTTGTTTGGCTTTACGGGTTACAACTGCACCGACCAGTTGTTCTGGGGTGAACATAGACTCTTGTACTTCCACTCTCTTACAGAAATGTTGGGGAAGACGGGAGAGAGCGTCTGCTAGATGATTGGCTTTCCCTGGGAAATGGTGGAGAGTGAAATGGAATTTGGAGAAAAACTCAGCCCACCGGAATTGTTTAGCATTCAGATTTCGGGGTTTGCGCAGTACCTCAAGATTTTTGTGATCAGTCCATATTTCAAAAGGTACTTGGGACCCCTCTAACCAGTGTCTCCAAGTGATCAAAGCTAAACGTATAGACGCAGCTTCTTTATCCCAAATGGGCCAGAATCTTTCTGTATCATTGAATTTTCTTGATACATAAGCTAGGGGTTGCAGTTGTCCCTGAGCGTTCTCTTGCAAAATCACCCCACCCATAGCAGTATCCGATGCGTCTACTTGGACCACAAATTTTTTGTCTCATCAGGGTGTGCTAGTATTGGCTCAGACGTGAACAGCCGTTTTAGTTGTTCAAACGCTTCCTGACACTGCGGGGTCCAGTTCAAAGGGGCCCCTGGCACCGAAGCCTTGGGTCCCTTCCCCTTAGTCTTTAGTAGTTCAGTGAGGGGGAGGGCCACCTGGGCAAAGTGTGGCAGGAATTGACGGTAAAAGTTGGCGAACCCGAGAAAACTTTGGAGCTGTCGTCTGGTTTTGGGGGCTCCCACAATAAGACATCCTGGACTTTCTTTGGGTCCATCTCCAACCCCTCAGAGGATATGCGGTACCCCAGAAAGTCAATGCATTCCTGGTGAAATTCACATTTTGACAGTTTGACAAACAGTTTGTGTTCTAATAACTTTTCCAACACTTTTTGCATGAGAATAGTGTGGGATTTTAGATCCGGGGTATAGACCAAGATATCATCCAAGTAAACGACCACCCCCTTGAATAAGTAGGGGTGTAAGACTTCATTAATTAAGTTCATGAAGACCCCTGGTGCCCCCTGTAAACCGAAGGGCATAACCCGATATTCAAATTGCCCCAGCGGGGTATTAAATGCAGTTTTGTATTCATCCCCCTCTCTGATACGAACCCGAAAATAGGCATCTCTCAAATCCAGTTTAGAAAATACTTTCCCTTTTGCCACCTCTGCCAATAAGTCTTTGATGAGGGGCATCGGGTAGGCATTAGTTGCAGACACTGCGTTAAGTCCCCGGTAATCCGTGCATAGTCTGAGCCCCCCATCTTTCTTTTTGCAAAACAATACAGGGGCTGCAAAAGGGGATGATGCTGGCCTAATAAATCCACGAGCCAGGTTTTTATCAATAAAGCGGCGCAGTTCTTCCTTCTCACTGGGACTCATGGCATAAATTTTCCCTTTTGGCAATTTCTGGCCCGGAAGAATCTCAATAGCACAGTCAGAGTTACGGTGGGGGGTAGTTCATCAGCTTCCTCCTCCTCAAAAACCTTAGTCAAATACTGGTAATCCTTGGGTATGCGGTTAAGGTCCTCCATTGCTAAACAAGCGCGTGGAGGTTCATTGCATGGAGGAGTTCCCCACCCTGGGTCCCATTTGTGTTCTGTACATTTCGGGGAGATAAATTGAACATTCCCTTCCTCCCATAGAATGTAAGGATTATGTCCATGTAACCAAGGGCTACCCAACACTAAGGGAAATTGGGCTTGCGGAGCTATCACGAACGAGCGTAGCTCCCAGTGGTCACCAATGCCTATTCTTAAAGGAACAGTCTCAAATCGGCATGGTTCTTTCATTGGAGACCCATCCATTTGTGTGAAAGTTATTGGGTCTTTCAAGTGTACCACGGCTGCCTCCAACCCTATAACCATGGACGGGTTTATGAGGTCCCTCCCACACCCTGAGTCAATGAGGGCTCGAACCCGAATGTGGGTCATCATTGCTGGGTTCATTACCAGGACAGTCACAAAGAAGAGAGAGGGGTAATTGCTCACCAGTTTAGGCGCCTCAGGTGCTGGGTCCTGTTGTGTAGCGCCATTCACAAACAGGACCATTTCATTTCCCTGCATCTCATTTTCCTCCTCCAGCAACAAGGTATCCACTTGGTCGGGACCAGCAAAAAGAGCCCGTGTATTGCGTGGTTTTGCGGTGCCTTTCCTGGGGGTAGGGGTTATCCACCTTCTGGGCTCCTCTTGTGGTAGAGCTCTGTTGGGGTCCCCCTTCGGGCAGGCTGCGGCGAAGTGCCCTTTTTCCCCACACCGCAGGCAGAGACCCTGTCGCATACGCTGATCCCTCATTCCACTTGGGGTGGATGTTGGTTTGGGTCTGGCTTGGCTCGCCGCCAAACTTGGACGGTTGTTACCCAACGATAAATCCAGTTTCATCATGCGTAAACGACTTTCAGCCTTCTCAGCTTCCTCCATCCAACCTTGGAGAGTACGGGGTTGCTGAGAGCTTAGGATATTGTTGCGGATGTCCACAGCTAGGCCCATTCGATATTGTTGGGCCAAGACCGCATCGGTCCAGTCCCGGATTTTCACGGCATGCCTTTGAAACTCCCGTGAGTACTCCCGCACTGAGAGTTTGCCTTGTCTGAACGTACGAAGGAACGCTTCTGCTTTTTGGGCCGCCCCGGGTCCTCGAAACGGTTTCTCAGAGCCCACATGAAGTCATCTACATTCCCCAACTCCGCAGCCTCCAGATCATGAAGAGCTACATACCAGCTCGTAGCACTCCCTCGGAATCTGGATGCGATAAACTCCACCTGTTGTTCTTCATCTGGGAATACATAGCCCCATCTTTGCACAAACTTCCCGACTTGTAATATGAAAAAGGACACAGTCTCTGGATCTCCATCAAAGGTGATCTCAAGCATGTCCTTGGGACGAATTACTGGGGGGGCTGGTGCCATGACCGGGATCGGCTGCATGAGGGGTGCTGGGGCAGGGAGTTGAGGCGGAGGCACAGCTGGCGGCTGGATTGGCCCTGGTTGCCCTGGCCCTGGTCCTGGTGCTGGAACAACCAGTGGAGGTGGGGCTGGTGCCGGCCGGCCCGGCCCTGGACCCGGAGGTGCTGGTTGGCCCGGCCTCGGGCCCGGTGGAGCAGGAGGTGGTCGCCCCGGTAGCAGTGGTGGGGCCGGAGCTGGTACCGGTCTAGGTTGTGTCAGTGGATGAGCTCGAATTGCTTGATCCATCATCTGTGGTAGGGATTGCATTAGTTTGCTCATGTCCCTTACCAGACGTCGGGTATCCTCTTGGATAGAGTCCATGCGAGCATCGGTGTCTGGCCCAGGCCCAGTTCTGGGAGATCCTCTAGACACCCTCCCCTGGGGAAGTCCAAAACTACCTCTGGGATCCAACAGGCTGTCCCGGCTTTGGCTTCCCGGCATAATCCAGGTCGACTGGGTAGTATCCAACAAGTTCTTAGTCCAATCACGTGACTTACGATAAGTCACCCCTTTATCCCATGGCGTTGGGGCTCCCGGCACATAGGTTCGGGGAACCGCTCCTCCCTGACTCGGTAGTTGCCCAGCCGGGCTGTAGATTGGGAGAGCGTACTGAACCCCCAATGTGCTGATCAATGGCGGGGTCACTAATCCGGTTCCTGGTTGTGATGCTGGTGCGGCCAAAACTGTAGTAGTAGTCACCGGAATAACAGTGGTGGTTGGGAGAGTGACCACTGTAGCTGCCACAGTAGTGACGGGGACCGTGGTTCCTGAAGCAGCAGTCGCCGCCGCTGCACCCGTGGCTCCTGGAATGGCAGTCGCCGCGGCTGCACCCGTGCCCCCTGGAGTAGTAGCCGCTGCAGCTGCGCCCGTGGCTCCTGGAGTAGTAGCCACCGCAGTTGCGCCCGAAGGAGTAGTCGCTGGGGCTGCGCCCGTGGCTCCCGTACCCGCTCCGCTCATCTTGGTAGACGGCGGAAACTGACGGTAGTGGGAGTGATGAGATTCCTGACAATTTCTGTCAGGCTTAAAATCAAGTAGATCCAGTCATTCTTGCACAAAGAAAGGTTTATTGGATTATCTTGCTATAAACCCACAGTAGGAGGTCATTGTCAGGAATGGGGGGCAAAGCAAAGCATGCTAACTTATAGTGTGATGCCATGAAGCGCCTAGCAAATGAAACTTGAGCACTCGCGCGGGAACTCCCGGCGGGAGAAATACTTGATGAGCGGGAGACTACTCCCCCCCTCCCCTTGCCTTCCCAGGACTGGAAAATTCTCAGCGAAACAAGAATAGTCCAAAGCCTACATTCAAGGCCACCGTGATAAGGAAAAGCGGCAGGGAAGAGGCTCCCACGTTTCTGCCTGCATACCTACGCAAGCGCATAGCGGGGTAGGAAACATACAACAATGGATTCAGCGAGAAACATCAAATGCATTTTTTCTGACAGGTGGGTCTATTATAGGATCAATTGTTGTTAAACTTTACCCTTTGTTACTAAGATCCATGTTTGTTAATTCTATATTATGTTTTTAGATTTTTAATGGATATTGTATAGGTTCTAATGTGTATTGTGATTGTTTTATGCAATGTCGCACTATTTTCCTTAATGTTGTTTGCTATGGCTGTGAGCTAATGCAATAAACTTGACTTGACTTGACCCTCCTCTTCTCCCTTCCTTTGACATGTGCATGACAGGGCCTGTCTCAAGAGCAGTCAGATTTTATGCAAATATGTCCATTCATATGTCACTCTTAGTCATGGTCCTGTGGAACATTTGACTTAAAAAGAACCCTAGACACTAGCTGAAATTCAGTGCTAATGGCTCTCTGCGCATTCCTCCTGTATTTCCGCATGTGTAAACGTGCATAAGTGCATGTACCAGGAACTTTTTGAATAATAAAAAAAAATGCCAAACCATACTTTGTGGATGGCATGCGGCAAGAGTGTGAATGATCCATCGTGCCCCCCACGAGGTAGAACAGTGCATCGGGCTGCGGTGTTTGATTGGGAATCTCAGCTCCTGCTTGAAACAGAGGTATTTGCGCTGCCTCCAAAGCACCCCAAGTTGCCAGTCTGTCCACAGGCTAAGAGAGGAATCCTAAGCATCTCTATCCAAAAAGAAACAAACCTATCAAAATTTGAACAGGGTAGATGCTAGGGACTTCTCCTACATTGCTTCATTCACCACTTGCGGAACTGTTATTTCCACAATTCTATTTATCAGCCTTCTCTCCAGGGCCTTGGGGGCGGGGCAATGAAGTGATTAGTAAAGTAAAGGTTCTCTTGCTCGAAAGCCAGTCGAATCCGACTCTAGGGTTGCGGTGCTCATCTCCATTTCAAAGCCGAAGAGCCAGCACTGTCCGGAGACATTTCTGTGGTCATGTGGCCGGCATGACTAAACACCAAGGCGCACGGAATGCTGTTACCTTCCCACTGAAGTGGTACCTATTTATCTACTTGCAATTTCTTGCTTTCAAACTGCTAGGTTGGCAGGAGCTGGAATTAGAGACGGGAGCTCACTCCGTCATGCGGCACTCTTGGGTCTCGAACTCCTGAACTCCTGACCTTCCACAGCCTGCAGTTCAGCGTCTTAACCACTTGAGCCACCACAGCTCCTTAATGAAGTGATTGTTGATGCCTAAATCTGAGATGCTCTGACCTGGATGGCCCGGGCTAGCCCAGTCTTATCAAAGCTTGGATGCTAAGCTGGGTCAGCCCTGGTTAGTACTTGGATGGGAGACTACCAAGGGAGTCCAGGGTTGCTATGCAGCGGTAGGCAATGGTAAGTTATCTGTTAGTCTCTTGCCTTGAAAACCCCATGAGGGGTTGCCATAAGCTGCCCGTAACTTGATGACACTTTCCACCGCTGCCAAGTCTGGGACCCTCATATCTTTCAGAGGTCAGTCTATTACTCCCTTTACCTTAGATTGTTAGTGAAGACACTGTTCCAATTACCTCTGTAGAGTGAAAGGGTCATTAGCTAGTGTGGTGTGGTGGTTCAAGTGTTGGACTAGGATCTAGGAGACCCAGGTTTGGATCCCCACTCATGTGGGGTTGCCATCCCCCCAGTGTGGTGGGGGTTTACCCACTTGGGGGCCCCTCAATGCACCACCACTCAGCTGGCTGGCGGGAGAACCCAAGGGTCCCTGTCTGCACCAACATGCCTGGTGCAATGACATCACCCAGGCAGAGGTGACATCATCAGGCAGGGCATGTTGTGGGGGGACGCTCTAGCATCCAAGAAAAAAACTCTATGGTAACCATAAAGGTTTTTTCTCAAATGCTAGAGCATGCCCCTGCTACGTGCCCTGCATGCTGGGCATGCTTTGCATGTGCACCAGGATCTACCCCCACTGGAGCCCCCTGCTGGCAATAGGTAGGGACCTGTACAAAATTGCACTTATATCATATCATATGTTAATAATGTAAAATCTTATTGCACTATGGCATAATAGGTTGTACAGAAGAACAAGAAGTCTTTTACATGGCATGGTTGTAATTATTGGCCTGTTGATGTAAGAATGAATACACATAATGGACTGGACTTTGTAAATTACTTCATTTGAAGGAGTTGCATTCTATGGAATAAGGAGAGACATCTTTGATCTTTTGGAAGAAGTGGTCCATGAAACGTGATTTACTCTGGAGAATTTCGTCATCACCATTACCATCACCTGTTATGTAAAAGACTTCTTGTTCTTCTGTACAACCTATTATGCCGTAGTGCAATAAGATTTCACATTATTAACATATGATATGATATAAGCGCAATTTTGTACAGCTTCCTTTTGCTCTTCGTGTTGTCATATGTGACTGTGACTCTTCTATGCTTTTCTAACAGGTAGGAACCTGGCAACTCTACACTCATGCCATGGAAGCTCACGTGGGTGGGCTTGGGCCAGTCATACCCCCTCAGCCTAACCGACTTCACAGGATGTTTGTTGTGGAGATAAAATGGAGGAGATTGATGTAAACAGCTGTGGGTCCCTTCCCCATTGGGGAGAAAGGCGGGGTATAGACACAGTAAATAAATAAATAAAATTAGCAAAGAGTGTGGCCCTTTCTGCTGTCGTTTCAGAGGTGTACAACTACCTCCAAGAAGAGATTTGGTTGAGCCCCGTCCTTCCTGGCCCTTCGGAATGGCTGTTTGGGGGAGGCAATTTCGTTTGTAAAAAGATGTTGTTGGAATAACTGATGTGACATGCTCAGTGTGATATACTATGGGCAGAGTTCCCTCTAAGCTGAGTTAGTGTGAGCTAGCTCACAATTTTTTAACCTCCAGCTCACACATTTTTGTCTTACCTCAGGAAGGAAGGCTCCAGAGCAAACTAGTTTATGCAGTAGCCAAGTGGCTCGCTCACATCTTTAATGCCAGTAGCTCACAAAATAGAATTTTTGCTCACAAGACTCCACAGCTTAGAGGGAACATTGACTACGGGTCAGTTCCAGCCAGGTTTTCCGCTGGCGAATGAGGAAGGAGAAGTTCGATTTTGATCACCAAAAGGTTATTCTGGGGGATCACGGGACCTGCATGGACAAAAGGTGTTGGGCTCCAGTACGGAGGGGAATTAGCCCTCACCTGGATGGCCCAGGCTAGCCCAGTCTTGTTAGATCTTGGAAGCCTAAGCAGGGTCGGCCCTGGCCAGTATTTGGATGGGAGACCTCCAAGGAATACCAGGTTAGAGACATGGAGCTAGGCAATGGCAAAGCACCTCTGAACGTCTCTTGCCTTGAAGGCCCTATGGGGTTGCCATAAGTCAGTTATGACTTGATGGCATTTCCCACCCCCACCAAGGAGGGGAACTGGGTGATTCAGCAGGAAAGCTGGATGGATCTCACCACAAGATTTTATTTTTAGTGGGTTTTTTTATGTAAGTGTTTAAAATCACATAAAACGAAACAATAGATTATTCCAGAGTGGCCTTTTAAAGATGAACACATTTGCCGTTGCATAAATTTTCATAGCACATTTGGGTAAATGCTCACAAAGGCTGTGCCAACAGTGTTCAGACTTTCCACGTTCAGAGAGCTCTTTCCATCCACTCTCTCCCAGACCCACAGATTGCAGAAGATGATCAGTAATAGCGGGCCTTTTCCCCACGAAGCTTGTGTGCTCTCGTTGATCTTCTCACTGAAGAACCCCTGATAAAGGTTCCTGAGACTGGGGGAAAGAAGCACATGAGAAGAACCCCGCTGGCTTACATCACAGGTCCGTAGCAGTAGAAAAGAGCAAGAGTCCAGGAGTGTCAGGCACTTCAGAAAGTCAGTCAAACACCAGGCTTCATGAAGAAGATAGCGTTTATTGAAAGCAGTTCTAAAGGCACGGTAACATCTCTTTGTCAGGGATGACTAGATCTAAAAGGCACCCACAATTATACCCACTCAGAGTGCCCCCCCACTCCATCTACCAATAGTCACTAAGCCCGCGTGCGGGAAGAGGTGCGAAAGTCCTAAAGCAGTAAATAACCAAACTGCCCCAGCACTGTCTCAGACAGAGGAAACAAGAACTGTGAGACCAAGGACATTTGGTGAGATAACAGATTGCCCGGGCCATGGAATCCTGAATCTCCTAGGCAACCTGCACACCTCCCTACATTCCAAACATGAAAAGTTGCAGACCATCCCTCCCTCCTTCCCTTCCATCCATCTCATGGCAGGATTACCTGATAAGGAGCACCTTAAAGACTGTTTGCTGTAAGCAGGGCTATTTGGGGGCAGGAACGGAGTTCTGGCTGGCTTCAGAGTTGGCCACACCCACTGCAGCCAAAACCTCTGTGTGCGTGGCTAACAAAGGGAAGCCCTGGAGAACAACCCCCCCTGCCAACTCCAAGGTGGGCAGGCCAGGGGGGGCCTGGAAGGATCAGGGAGGCATTTAAATGCCTCCCGTGCCTTCCCCAGCCTGTCCAAGGGCTGGCTTTCCCAGGCTCCCCGCAGCCGTGGGGCGCCCAGGCAAGCCAAGGGAAGGCATGGGGGTGTGGCCTAATAGGCTAATGAGCTGCATGGGGTGTGGTCTGATATGCTAATGAGTTTCTGATGTTGGGCGTGGCTTATTATGCTAATGAGTTCTAGGGGAAAAGCCCTGGCTGTATGTATTCATCTTTAAGGTGCTCCTGGACTCTTGCTGTTTTCTACCGCTACAGACAGACTGACACGGCCACCCATCTTGATCTATGACAGGTCCATATGGTCCAGAAGACGATCAGTTGCGATAGGCCTCTTTTCTGAGAAGCTTGTCTACTGTCACTGATCTTCTCATTGAAGGACCCCTGATAAAGTTTCTGCAACCGGGGGCGGGGGGGAGATGCACATCATAAGAGCTTGGTTGGCTTAAACCACAGGCTAATCTACTCTAGCATCCTGTAACCAACTATGGAGAACCAGGTGTTTTCAGGAAGAGGCTCCTCCCGCCATTCGACCAACAGCTGCTGTACCCTCAGAGGTTCCCCAGACCACGGCTGGAAACCTCCGAATCAGCCCCAGTGAATGTGTAAATCTGAAGGTTCCCCGGCATGCTTTATTGATTATTGTTGAGGGCTGACTCAGTGTAGTGGAGGAGGGCCTGGACAGAAATGACCGAAATAAGATCCTGGAAAACAGTCATTCTAAGTTCATCCCAACTGGCCACTGTGGGCCGATGGCATACGGTAGAATTGTGGGGGGCATACGGTAGAATTAGCATATGAAGGTCCCTTCCAGTTGGACGACCACTGGTCCAAATAGTCCTGCACCATGTTTCTCACAAGGGCTGGAGAGATGCCTCTGGAAAGCCCTCCTCCTACTGTTGCCCTCAGAAACCAGTATTCAGGGATATACTGCCTCTGAACATTGAGATTCCATTTAGCTATCATGGTCAATACAATATTTACTCAAAAACAAGCGTGAGTTTTTCCCCCCACAGGCGTACATTTAAAAAGGAGCGTGTCTGTCATCTTACATTTACATGCAAGTTACAGTCATGTCTAATAATATGTTATGAGTGGGTGTATAACATTTGAAAGGGGGTCGTCTTACATTCAGGGTCCTCTTCCTTCCGAGTAAATATGGCAGCTCTTGATGGACCAACCCTTGTTGACTTTCTCTAATCCCCTTCTAAAGCTGCCTAAGCTAGAGGCTACCCTGACCCGGTTAGCCCAGGTTAGCCTGATCTTGTCAGATCTCAGAAGCTAAGGAGAGGCAGCCCCACTGGTGGACCTCCTGAGGGCCCCTGGTATTTTTGGCCACTGTGTGACAAAGAGTGTTGGACTGGATGGGCCATTGGCCTGATCCAACACTGGCTTCTCTTATGTTCTTATGTTCTTAGCCCTGATTCGGGTGGGGTAGCCATGTTGGTCTGAAGCAGCAGAAGCAAGTTTGAGTCCAGCGGCGCCTTTAAGACCAAGAAAGTTCTATTCACATTTAATTCACATAGCCACAGTGGGGCAGTTAGAGGCGGTGCCCCCTCACTCGTGGTCCACGCCCCACAACTCCCGCTGCCCCTGCCTGTGCTCTTACCTGCCAGCCGCACTCATTCACCTCCGCCACTACAGGAGGAGAGTTGACTGGCAGGTGCAATTAATACTTGGCGAGTAAGCACTCTCTGCTACAGTAGCAGGTGGGTGAGGCCTGCTGCTACTGTGGCACAGAGCGCATAAACCCGGGATACTGATCGCATTGGCCCACTGGCTCTCCCTCTCCTGTACGGCCAGCAGGTAAGGAAAGCCCCTTCTCCTCTTCGCCTGCTTGCTGATGGGATCTCCCCCCCACCTTGCATACAAAAGCTTATATCATTAATAAAACTTTCTTGGACTTAAAGGTGCTACTGGACTCAGAGTGAGCCCTGGTTAGTGCTTGGATGGGAGACCACCAACAAAGGCCGGTGTTGCTATGCAGATGAAGGCAATGGCAAACCCCCTCTGCTTATCTCTTGCCTTGAAAACTCTACACGGTCACCACAGGTTGTCTGTGACTTGACGGCACTTTACATACAGGCTAGTGTGTACCTCTATACCTTGCAGCAGTGAGTTCCTCAAATTACTTATGCACTGTGGGAAGTGCTCTTTTTTACCCTTCATACAGCAAAGAGGTGCTGCGGTGGCTCAAGTGGTTAAGACGCTGAACTGCAGGCTGTGGAAGGTCAGTAGTTCAGCCGTTCGAGACCCTGGTGCCGCATGATGGGGTGAGCTCCCGTCTCTAGTTCCAGCTCCTGCCAACCTAGCAGTTCGAAAGCAAGAAATTGCAAGTAGATAAATAGGTACCACTTTGGTGGGAAGGTAACAGCGTTCCGTGCACCTTGGTGTTTAGTCATGCCGGCCACATGACCACGGAAACGTCTTTGGACAGCGCTGGCTCTTCGGCTTTGAAACGGAGATGAGCACCGCAACCCTGGAGTCGGATTCGACTGGCTTTCGAGCAAGGGAACCTTTACTTTTACCTTTACATGTACAGCTCATCAGCTCCACTGGATGTCCCGGCATGTTCCTTTTATTTCTCTATTATACCTGTATGTTCCTTTCCTGCCTCCCTACGGTGCCCTGCGGTTGGCAAGGTTTAGAGAAGTACCAGCGGTTTACTCTCTGTAAAAGCAGCACCGCAAAACAGTGCCGAAGCAAAGTTCTTGACTGATAAAATTAATGTGGGAACACATGGCCTGCAAGTTGGGGGGGGCGGGGAGAGAAAGATGAATGGACGCGGTCAGCTTTCCTGGTTGTTTCGTAGTGTTTCACCAACATTTTAATTTTCATCGAACCACTCCCTTGGGAAATATGGACGAATGTTACCCGGACTTTCAGCAGCTGTGCTTGGCTATTCTGTGCCTGATGACTGCGTTCTGAGTCAGAGTATCTCGGCAGAAAAACAAAGCAATCTTGCTCGACACCACTTGTAAGTTTGTTCTGAGTCATTGTGACAAAGTTTGATCAGCAGGGTAGATCATATGCAGAAACTAGAGGCTTTTAAAAGAGCAGCCGGGTTCTTGATCCCTGGGTCAAAATGACCTCGGCTGCTCTACCTCACATCAAAGTGATGTTGATTTAGTCTTGCGGTTTTCTGCAGTGAATCGCTGGCCGCAGAAGATTGTGTGAAGAAGTAAGAGACAATGATCCAAATACTTGGGTTGCTTGTGGTTGTGAAGCAAGTTAAGAGATGCTGCTTTTAACAGGACTTAGTCATAACTAACTTTAGGTGCGTTGGAGCAATGTTGTTCCCACAGTCCATTAAAGCGTATGGCCGGCTATTGGAAAGATTACAGATGTGCCTGAAAAGCAGAGCTATTACACCAGGAAATGTATGCCTTTTGTACTACCAGCAAACTCCACACGTACCTTGTCCAGCCCAAACCGCTACGTCTTCAATGGAAATATAAAGAGAAAAATTATACACATTTGCATATACACTCCTTCAGATTTCTAGATGGATTTCCTTAAGAACCATCTTAAAGATAATGCATACATTATTAACAGATGAAACCATGCTTAGACCTCACATCTGATTTTGATCCTGAGCATGGCCAATTTCTTTCTTTCTTTCTTTCTTTCTTTCTTTCTTTCTTTCTTTCTTTCTTTCTTTCTTTCTTTCTTTCTTTCTTTCTTTCTTTCTTTCTTTCTTTCTTTCTTTCTTTCTGTCTGTCTGTCTGTCTGTCTGTCTGTCTGTCTGTCTGTCTGTCTGTCTTCCTTTTTCTCTGCTGTCTGCTAAACTTACCTTCTGCTGCTCTCCTTGGCAGGGCCACAAGATTTAGCTCATAAGCCCTTGTGAGAAGGATTATTTTCATTGTTGTTCTTGCGGCTTCTCTGTAAAGCTCCTTCTATAGCGATGGCCCCTTATAAATGATATTAACAGCAATTGTCATCATTACAGTCAAGACTCAAAAAATCCATAGTAACTTGTCTGAAGCTAAATACCTACTGAGAAGTTATAAAGTGAGCCACAAGGAAATGAGGTTAATTTCCACTTCTTAATTTGGAAGAGGGAATGACCATTCATAAAACAGCATATAAAATATAAAACAGCATATAAAATATATCACCAATATATCATAAGGTGGTTTCTGTGTAAGACAAGACATTCAACAAAAGACTAACACATTAAAAGATTAATACATTAACTGTGCAGTCCTAAACAAAGTCACACCCTGTGGAGATATGTTCTCCACCCTAAAATTCACCATGATAATTCAGCCATTGGGACTACACTCTGTCTGAGTTGGAACCCTGCTGCAAACTCATAGCTGGCAAAACGGAGTGAGGCAGGGGGATGAGTTTATCAAGCCCTGAGCTCAGAATACATTAGTGCTTAGAGATGCAAATGACTTTGGCCAATGTAAGAACAAAAGGTTTTCCATCTCACACCTTACTAGAACATCATACCTAAAGGGATAGAGGCTTGAAAAGCCAGAAGGCTAGATAGTATTTTCTTCCTCTTGAGGCAGAAAGATCAAAACTGACCCCAGAGGGAGATGGACTTCCGAAGGGGAGATTATACATTCTCAGGCCATGAGGAAGAAGCTGTCTCTTATCTTTAGCCTTATGGTCAGGGAAGTACAAACCCATGAAGGACTAAGTCTTTATCTAGGAACTCCATCTTGATCATATGTTGAGGGACAATGGTGAGCAATCACAGCTCTGAGAACTGAAGTAATGAAGGACTGTTAAATGCTTCATTTTCAAGAATTACTAGCCTATCCTAATTAAACGTGATTTATGATAAGTACAGATTGTATGGTAAAAGAATTGTGTGTCTGCACCTCTTCTTTGTATCCTTACTCAGCATGATGCTTGAAGAGACCGTGTGTAGTCTTTTTATTTTTGTTCTTTAAACTTTCTTATATTTTGAATGCTCTAAGCATTGTTTCTCTAAACAGACCATGCCTATTCAGTCTTACTTTCCAAGGAGTGGGAAAGGGGAGGGGCAGCGGGTGGTTGCAATTCATTGTCTCCTGCTTGCTAGTGCATGTGAAGTGAGAGATGCAGCAACTAGTTGGAGCTTCTAAACAGCAAACAAATACAGAGTGCTGGGTGTGCAAATCCATCCAGCAGGAGATACTCTCTGATTTGCTGGTCACAGCAGTTTCTACCCAATGAGAAGTTTGGAACCACCTGGAAGTAAGTGAAAGGGGTGGTTTCAATAAGCGGTTATGTGGGATGGCTGCAGGGTTTTTCCTGACCTCCCAGGGCCGGAGTGAATGGGGCTTGCAAGTCTGTTCCTTCATACAATATCCTGGATTAAAATTCATTAGTTAGTCACATCTATCATAAAGTACAGTAATTCTCAACTTCTCTTTCCTTTGGTTTTTGATGCACATTTCCCATAACATGGGATGTCCTTCCTAAGAATAGCCACTCAAATCTGGTGTGTGTGTGTGTGTGTGTGTGTTTTTAAGTGAGGGATTCTTTTGGATTTAAGAATATTAAAAGTGCAAAATGAGTCCTGCAAATGAAGGTTTGGGGTTCAGGGGAAGAGGGCCTGCATAACAAACAGAAGGTGCCCAGTTCAGTCCCCAGCAACTCCACTTAATCTATCACAGGCAGCCAGAATCTTCCTTGGGAAAAGATTTTCCTCTTCCTGAGACCCACAGAGCTGCTGCCAGTGACATAGTATTAGTGTGCTTGAAACTTTAGTAGCAAAGTCCTTATTTCAGAATGTGAGGTGTTCTGCTTGACCTCTTTTTCCACTTGGATCATGGCTTCCGTACAGGAAATGCTCCACTTTTGCTTTGGGTGAGAGCTCAGCTGCTTGCTCAGACATGTTAATTACTCATTTTGGCTCCTGATGAGAAACATACCCTACTGGGCTTTGTTCCTTTGGGCTTTTTTTAAAAAAACGGTGTTTTATCTTAAACTAAGAAAGTATATTTCTAAAGTTAAAACACTGGTGTTTGTTCTGCCTTTTTTTTTTGCTTTTAAATTTCAGCACAGCAAAAACATACCTGAAGGACTACCTTATCCAAAACAAACCTACCCGTATACTCTGCATGCATCTTTACAGGCCCTGCTTCAGTTGCCCCCCATAGGCTAGATGGGTGGTAACCAGTGCCCCCTCTAAGCTCCACAGCTTAGAGGAATATTGGTGGTAACCCCTGAAAGGGCCTTCTTGGTCACAGCACCAAAACTTTGGAACTCTCTCCTCAGAGAGACTCGTTTGTCTCCCTCTACTGGTGTCTTCCTGCAGTGGGCTTTTTGGCTCATTTGGCACACTCCCAATCACGGTTACTCGCCCCCCTCCCTGTTCTGGTGTTATTTGTTTATGTGTTTTTATTGGATTATGTTATCATTTTAAATGTTTTACATTTTTCAGATCTTTTAATATTTTTTGTGTTCGCAGCCTTGGGGACCCTGATCGGATAGTAATAGCAGCACAAAAATATTTCAAATAAATAAATAAATAAACTTGAGCAGTGAGCTTGTTGGAGCTTGCTGGGAAAGTGCACGTCTTTGCATCTTATACAGAAGCGCAGTCTTGTCTTTTCAGGATTTGCCTTGGGAGGAAGCAGCTCTTGCTCTTTTGTAAAAGAGACTAGCCATGCAAAGCACTGATTGGCTGATTCCTGTGATGCCATGAAATCACTCTCCACCATTTTTTTTTTGCCAAGTTGGTTGTGTTTTAAGAAAAATAAAAGGAGGGGGGAAATGTTTAAGTGAATGAATGCTCATGTACACTGTGCATTAAAAAACAGGCAGCCAAGCTTTCCAGAAACACAGAGAAAGATAAAAGAGACTATAGTATTAGTAATCAGTTTGTTAGCTAGGAGATCTGTCAAATGGGTTGCCAAGACAAAGGACAACTAGGGCTATTTTTGGGCAGGAACATACAGGAAGGGATTTCCAGCTGGCTCCCGAGTTGGCCACGCCCAGCAGGAACTCATTAGCATAACAGGCCACACCCAACAGCAGGAACTCATTAGGATTGGCTACATTAGGAGGTGTGTGGCCTAACATGCAAAGGAGTTCCTGCTACACAAAAGGCCCTGGGTTTTGACAACAAACAAGATAAACAGAGTAAGAAGCAAAAGGTGGGTGTGGCTGGATGACTACACTTCTCATAACATGGGGGTGTGGCCTAATATGCTAATGAGTTTCTGCTGTTGGGTGTGGCCTGTTATGCTAATAAATTTCTGCTGGGCTCTTTCTGCAATCCTACTGCATTGTTTATTGAATGTCCTATCCTATTGATTGTATTTGACTCACTTTGTGTAATCCGCTTTGAGTCCAAGTGAGAAAAGCAGACTATAAATAACAAATTAAATAAGTACATCTGCTAGGATTAGCTCCTGAAGGAGCCCCTGGCTCTTCTTTTAAGGTATCAGTGTTTACAGCCTAATATCTGATTGGTGGAACAATTCTGGGGGGGAAAGCCCTACAGTGTTCATTAGATGTTCTATCAGCCTCCTGGAAGTCCTTATCTCTTAGCAGCTCCTGCACATCTCAGGAAATGTTGTAATGGCCCAGTCACATGGGTGAGAGCTATTGCCCCACCCAATGGCACAGACATAGACCCTGGAAAGGATGAGAAACAGTGGTTGGATCCAGGCAGCTCCGTGTACCATTGAGGACAACACAGCAATAAAGGACCCACCTAACCTGGATCAAACACTGCCCTAGTCTGGGGAGTAGAAGACATTTCTGTTGTGGAAAATGGGGCAGTGTTCCAGGAAGAAGAATGTCTGTCCTTCCTCAGTTGCTGTTTTACCACCAATATGGTCTTCCACTATCATGAAAGAGGCTGCTTTATACAGTATCTGTTTTCCGTGGAACTGATAGAATTTGTGCTGATATTACAGGCACCGAATAATTTCATTACAGTGTTTCCTGTGTTGTCCTCTTGTCTTTTTGAAGATTTGGCCTGTGTCGATCTTTTTTAAAAAATTGAACACAATACCACTGGTCAGCCTGTCCACTACAGACTAGCAAAGCACCACTGAGGCACCTGGTGGAGGTCAGTGAGCCTACTGCTGACATGGCCGGTGATTCCATGCCTTTCTGCGTTGCTTGCCCTCCCTTTTCTAACTCCATTACCATTATGATGCCACCCTGCTATGTGATCCCTTCATCCAATGTGTCAAACTTAGGAAAAGTTCCATTCTGGCTCTTCTAGCACTGGGCCTAAGTGTGGGAGTATCCATCGCACTGTAATGTTAGTAAAGATACAAGTGGGACCCACAAGAAACTTGTGGGAGTGGTCATCCCATTCCCCCCACCTTTGTCTCCTCCCCTCTCCCCCTACTCTTCTGCCTTTGTCCCCCAAGTTTGCAGAAGTATCTGTTTTCTTTCTGTGTGGCCCCGACCTGTGGATTTAGTTATCCACAGATGGAGCCACACTTGAGAAATAGATATATATAGAGAGAGATTATGTAGCAAGCATAATATATCTGCCAACACTCTTATTCTTGAATACTCTGACAGTAACACCAAATGCACAGCATCTCCGTCCTGCTACTAGAACACATTGCAACACGACGCCATTCTTTTGCATGCCTACTAGATCAAAGTGGAGCATTCCGCAATCGAGTTCAGCTCCAATTAATTAGGGAGATGCTCACCCAATAATGGGAACGTCTATCAAGATTATCCCAAGCATTTGGCAGCCTTTTCAATTTGTGCAACATCCTCTGTGAAACAGATGTGCAGTTGGTTGTTAGACAATATTGTGAATTAGCGGCATGGAATGCACACGGTGCCTGTTTGCCAGTTAGAACAGCAATTTCTACCCAAGAGAGGAAGGAGGGGATTGGCCCACTAGCTGTGGTTGTCATAAAGGCAACAAAGTCTGCATGCTCAGACAGTGTGACGGTTTCACTGCTGCAGATGCGAGGGAGAGATATTGGGGGGGAAGCATTTGATGCAGGGCTTTCTCAGTGACGAACAGTTAGGATCTCGCCAAGGAGCTGCCTGATTTATAGAACAGAATACAAACCAGAGGGAGACCCAAAGGGGCTGGCAGGGGGAGGGGAAATTGCATTTCCTTGTGGCCCATGCTTCTCCCCCCCACATTGGCTTTGGATCTGCTTCCCCTGCTCCAGTACTAGCCTTAGGTCTAGCTCCATTTCCTTCCTCTCTCATCACCTCCCCTCTCTCTTTCTGGGTTTGCAATTTCTGCTGCAGTGTTAGGGGTAGGACTGCCAAATTCCCGCTGATGTCTGGCGATTTCCTAGGATTACTACTATCTCTAGACCGCACAGCTCCGTTCCCCTGGCAGAAATGGCTGCTTTGGAGAGCGGGCTCTATGGCATCATAACCTGCTGAAGTCCCTCCCCAAACCCTGCCCTCCCCAGGCTCTGGCCCCCAAAATCTCCAGGCATTTCCTAACCTGGAGTTACCAACCCTAGTCGGGGCCACCATTTTGGAATGGCAGTCCAAAATGCTGACTAGATTCACGGTATGGGGATACTATCTACCCATGTGCACACAACACTGTTAATTGGGTCTTTCTGGGGGGTGGGGGAGAGGTGCCGGAACTCTCAAGAGGGAAATTAAAAGTATTTTGTCAAAGATGTTCCGGAACTCTGTTCCGGCGCATTTCCCCAGGCAAAAAAAGCCCTGCTGTTAATGTATTTGGACTATTTAATCCCCATATTTTTAAAAACAAAACCTTTTCCTGAAATCTGGGGATTCCTCCGTAACTGGGGATTTTTTAATCTGCGCAGGGGGGCAGGATTTACAAGTTAACTGTAAGGAGCGGCCAAATCTTTTTTTTTTTTTTAAGCATTAAAACTGTGACAGCATAAAGCCCTTTATTTTTAGTGGAGGTTGGCATATGTTTATTAACCGGCTCTCAGCGCATTCAAATATTAAAACAATACCGAGGGAAGGTTCCAGTTTTAACTTAATAAAGCAAATACCTGATTGGAATCAGACAAGTTTCAGATTGTTAATTACATGCATCTGAAGACGTTCCACATACGCAGATTCCCAATCAGGGCCGGCCCCAGGTGTCTGGGCGTCCTAGGCAGGACAGCCTCGGGCGCCCACCCCACCGGGGATGCCAACCTCCCGGTGGGGCCTGGAGATGGCGGAGCACCGTTTTCCTGGGCGCCTCGCACGTGCGAGGCATCCAGGAAAGCTGGGGAAGGGGCGGAGTTAGAACGCCCACCCCTTCTCTTCCAGCGCCGGCTTTTCTGGGCGCCTTGCAGCTGCAAGGTGCCCAGGAAAGCCCGGGAAGGGGTGGAGTTAGAACGCCCAACCCTTCCCTTCCAGCGCTGGCTGTTCTGGGCACCTCGCAGCTGCGTGGCGCCCAGGAAAGCCGGGGAAGGGGCGGAGTTAGAACCCTCGGCCCTTCCCTCCCAGCGCTGGCAGTGCCAGCTTTTCTGGGTGCCTCGCAGCTGCAAGGCGCCCAGGAAAGCCAGGGAAGGGGCGGAGGCCGCCCTTCCTCCCAGCACGCCGCCTGCGCCCCCAGCTTGGCCCCTCCCCAGCCCCTCCCAGCGCCAGCAGCGCCGGCTTTCCTGGGCGCCTCATAGCTGTGGGAAGGGGGCTTTTCATGGGGGGGGCGGGGGGCATTTTGGTGCCCATGCAGGGTCGGCGCCCTAGGTGAGCGCCTAGCTCGCCTAGTGGGCGAGCCGGCCCTGTTCCCAATACGTTAGCTGGAGGTAAACAAAACACCCACTATAGAACCCCGCCATGGTTTAAGTATGGAGAGTTTGTTGTTCCTTCTCTACCAAGGACAGCTGTGATCGGAAAACTACATATAAATAAAATATGTCAGGACAATTTTATCCCTGCGACAGTTTTAGCGGGTAGCTGTGGTCATCCGCAATAGAAGAGCCGATTCCTTTCCTTTCCTTTTATCCAATAAAAACTCTATGATAACGTCAATCTTGAGCAGTGAATAGTAGAAGAGTCGCTTTGAGTCCAGTCAGCACCTGAGAGATGAACAAGATTTTGAGGGCAGAACCTTTGGAGAGTCAAAGCTACCCTTATCAGGTAGTGTCTTCAGATAGCTTTTGAAAACTTATACCCTAAGAATCTTGTTGGTCTCTAAGGTGGCTACTGGACTCTGACTTATCTCCTTATTCCCGTGACTTCGGCAGCATCACGAAAGGCAGATACTGAAGAAAGTTCTAGATAAATCCCTAAGCTGAAATGAATTCATTCCAAGTCTGTCTACACCAGTGTTCCCTCTAAGCTGAGTTAGTGTGAGCTAGTTCACAGTTCTTTAGCCTCCAGTTCACACATTTTTTGTCTCAGCTCAGGAAGGAGGGCTCCAGAGAAAACTGATTTATGTAGTAGCCAAATTCCTCACTCACAACTTTAATGCCAGTAGCTTACAAAGTAGAATTCTTGCTAACACGACACAAGGTGTAACCTTAGAGGAGGCATTGGTCTACATAATATAATATAATCATATAATAATAATATAATATAATATACTTTATTGTCATTGTACATAGTACAACGAAATTAAAAGTGCAATCATTTCAGTGATCTACAACAATAATCATGCGCACTCGCACAGCCATTCACAACTGCTTCATAGCTCCCCTAAAGTTCACATAGCAACTAGACCACTGATGTCCCCAGTTCCAATCTCATGCAGCATTTAGGGCAATAATGGCTCTTGGATAAAAACTGTTTTTTAATCTATTTGTCCTTGTTTTAATTGTCCTGTATCTTCTGCCCGAAGGCAGCAATTCAAACAAGGAGTGTCCAGGGTGTGATGAGTCCTGCAAAATGTTCTTTGCCTTTTTCAAGCATCGAGAACTGTACAGTTGTTCCAGGGATGGGAGAGGGCAGCCAATGATCTTCTGAGCTCATGGCACTAACTGCGCAGTCCTAAACACCACAGCACGCTTCTAAGCCCATGGATTTCAATAGACTTAGAACATTGTGTTTAGGATCGCACTGTGGTACGAGGCAAGCCAGATGTGACCCTGGGAGTTTGGTGATCTGATTTCACTAGGATTTGTCCTTGAATATACCACGTATGTGGGATTGGGACCAGGGCCGGCTCCAGGTATTTCTGCGCCGTAGGTGGGCACAGATCCCAACCATGCCGCCCCCCTCCTCTCCCCCCCAGGGCCGCCGGCCGCTTCCTCCTCCTCCTCCTCCTCCCCAGGGAGGAGGGGGAGGGCGACTTGCTCCCTCGGTGGGCGCTTTTCTGCGGCGGCGGCGGCAGCGGGGAGATCCTGTTGGCCCGCCGCTGGCCGCTTCCTCCTCCTCCTCCCCCCTCCAGGGAGGAGGGGGAGGGCGACTTACGCCCTAGCCGGGCGCTTTTTTGCAGCGGGGTGCCCAGTTAGGGTGGCGGCGGGGGGCTTTTCTGGGGGGGGGGAGCGGGGCGCCATTTGGTGCCCCTGAGGCCAGCACGCCCTAGGCGAGTGCCTAGTTCTCCCAATGGGCAATCCGGCCATGATTGGGACCATGGTGAGTAGGGGGAAGGAGGGTTCACCCTTTCGCCCTTTGGAATTTTCCCGAGCTGAAAAAGCCCGTGAAGCTTCCACTGGGGCAAATCTGTCAGTCTGTTGTCTGTATGTTTAGCCAATTGGGCACGCAACAGCTTGAGAGAGCTATTTCAGGTCAAATTTAAGTATTTATTGTTTATTTAGAAGACGAAGAAGAAGAAGGAGGAGAGATTGGATTTATACCCCGCTCTTCACTACCCGAAGGAATCTCAGAGCGGCTTACAATCTCCTTTCCCTTCCTCTCCCCCCAACAAACACCCTGTGAGGTAGGTGGGGCTGAGAGAGCTCTCTCGAGAACTGCTCTTTCCAGAACAGTTCTGAAAGAACTTGTGACTGACCCAAGGTCACACCAGCAGCTGCATGTGGAGGACTTGGGAATCAAACTCGGTTCTCCCAGATTAGAGTCCACCCTCCTAACCACTACGCCAAACTGGCTCTTCATTTATTCCTTACCTTTCTCCCCAACAGGGACCCAAGGCAGCTTACATCATTCTCCTAGCCTCCCCTTTAACCCTCACAACAACCCTATAAGGTAGGTTAGGCTGAGAGTGTGTGGCTAGCCCAAGGTCACCCAGCAATCTTCCTGGGCAGAGTGGGGATTCAGACTTGCGTCTTCCAGATCCTAGTAGGACACTCAGACCACTAGCCCAGAATGGCACGGGGGAAAGGTAAAAACAGAAGCAAAACCTCCCACTGTGGTCCTGTCTGGATATATGGCCAGAACTTAATGCATCCCTCTGATCATCAATATGTTTTTAACAGAGAAAAAATAATGTGAACAAAGGCTCTTATGATACCTTAAAGATGAGCAAGTGTATGGTAGCAGGCACTTTTATACTGGTGGCACAAAGTGATCACCGATGTGAATAGAAAGATGATGATAGTAATAATAGTAATATAAGAACAACAACAATAACAAGCATTTTTATAGTACTTAGGGTTGCCAGGTCCTCCCTGGCCACTGGTGGGAGGTGGGGAGTGGGGGGTACAGTTGCCAGCTTTGGTTTGGGAAACTCCTGGAGATTTGGGGGTGGAGCCTGGGGAGGCCAGGCACCTCAGTGGGGGACAATGGCACACAGCCCACCCTCCAAAGCATCCCTTTTCTCCAAGGGAACTGATCTCTGTAGTCTGTGGATGACCTGTAATGCCAGGGGTCCCCCAGGTCCCCCCTGGAGACTGGCGTCCCTAATAAGAACATAAGAGCAGCCAATGCTGGATCAGGCCAATGGCCCATCCACTCCAACACTCTCTGTCACACAGTGGCCAAAAATACCAGGTGCCATCAGGAGGTCCAGCAGTGGGGCCAGGATACTAGAAGCCCACCCACTGTTGCCCCCCTCCCCAAGCACCAAGAATACAGAGCCTCACTTGCTTTAAGCTAATAGTCACTTGCTAATCACTTGCTAATAGCACTTTCAAGTATTTTAAATGGTACACATTTGATACACATCCAGACAGAAACAGGCTCAGTGCTCAAATGGCCCCTACTGAATTTTAAGGCTAACAAAAGGGGCTGCAATCAGAGATCACAGGATCATTTTGTAACCCTTACAGGAACCAAAAGTGATAATTTTATTATTTCCCACGCTCTGTGTGTGGAGGGGTGTGGCTAAATTCATGGCAGAGGGGGTAGCTGAATCAAGGGCTTCCTGATTTATTTTTTTGCAAAGTGAGGTCAAAAGGTCAATAATGCAAGGGATGGAATAGTTGCAGGCACATTTTTTTAAAAAACAGAGAATCCTTCCCAATATGCTAGGTGGGAGGACTCTAGCTAGGGTTTCAAATGACATCATGGCAGAACTGGTCCCAGCGTGCAGTTCACGAGTGATACAGGAATGGAAGAAGTGTTGCCAGCTCCAGGCTGGGAAAGACCTGGAGATTTTGGGGCGTGTGTGTGTGGAATCTGAGCAGGGAGGGTTTTGGAGAGGGGAGAGGCCTCAGCGGGATAGAAGGCCATACTGCTCACCCTCCAAAGCAGCCATTTTCTCCCGGGAATCTGACCTTGGTCATCTGGAGATGCGACCTTCCCCTCCTGTAATAGCAGGAGATCTCCAAGTGTCACCTGGAGGTCGTCAGCCCTAAATGGATTCCGAAGGCTGCAACTCCCAGCATGCTTTTCGGAGAGTAAGGCCCACTGAATAAAAGGGGACTTGCTTCTCAGCAGACCTGCTTAAGATTAACATAAGAACATAAGAGAAGCCAATGTTGAATCAGGCCAATGGCCCATCCAGTCCAACACTCTGTCACACAGCGGCCAAAAATACCAGGTGCCATCAGGACGTCCAGCAATGGGGCCAGGACAGTAGAAGCCCTCCCACTGCTGCTCCCCAGCACGGAAGATTGTTTTCCAAGTTAATTTTTAACCAGGAGAGGACAGCCCAGGCTTGGTGTTTCCTGTCTGCACTGTCCATCAGTTTGATTTGCACTTGTTTTTAATGTGACGCCAAAAACCTGTTGTTTGGTGTGACAAGTGTATGTGTGTGTATATATATATATATATATATATATATATATATATATATATATATATACAGGGGGGGGGAGTACAGAGTTATTGACCCAACTTCCCTTAAACCACCTGCGTCATCGTAACACTGCTGGCTCTGTGTCCTGATTCTAGCCAACGACAGTCCTGACAGTTTCATATCTCTTTTGATGTCACGTTAGTCGAAAGTGACCAGTTGTGTTTGTAGAAGCTCTGGAATCCCGCAGGAGAGCGATCGCTCAGCTGCCTGGCCACCTGCCAAGCACAACTTGTTCTGAAATGCGACGGCTCAGAGAAAGCTGCCTTGTCGGCTGAAACACACAATGTCCGCTTAACAGGAGGGAGTTTGGATTGTAGATTAGCTGAGTTGTTACTTAGCAGCAGCTTGTCTGGAGCAGGGGAGCTTCTCTCCCACTCCTTCTCTTTGCCGCCAGTTCTCACGCCGGGCAACAGGGTCTCCTTGGAAGAACCAAACATCTGGAAGCAGAGCTGGATTGATGCCCGAGCAGAATTGGTTTAGGGCCTCAGATTAGGAGGGGGAGGGATACACACACACACAAAATTTACTGAACCACCTTCTGGGTGTTATAGCTCAATCTCACCAGGTCCTGGAAGCTAAGCAGGGCTGGACCGAGGGTGCCCAAACTGAAGGTGGAGGCTGGAATCCCCCCAGATTTACAACTGATAATCCGGGACTAAAAGGATCAGTCCCCCTGGAGAAAATGGCAGCTTAGAAGGGTGGACATCATGACATCACCACCATTCCTTCCCAAGCACTGCCCCCACAATCTCCAGGAACTGGCCCTGGTTACTACTTGGATGGGAGATCACCAAGGAAGCCCAGGGTTTCTATGCAAAGGTAGGCTATAGCAAACCACCTCTGAATGTTTCTTGCCTTGAAAACCCTATGGAGTGGCCATAAATTGGCTGTGACTTGCAGCGCTTTCCATTGCCAGTGCCATGGGGCCCCTTAACACAGTTTATGTCCTTGAAGGGTCATAATCTCGCCTTGCCTAGAAGTGGTATGGAAAGAGGATTTCCAGGGCAGATGGTGGCTTCTGTATACCAGATAGTTATAGGCTACCTTTCCTGCCAACCACAGCAACATGGGCTGGTTGAATGCTTACCAGCAGAAAAGCCTCACTGATTCAGAGAATCAGAGAATCAGAGAGTTGGAAGGAACCTCCAGGATCATCTAGTCCAACCCCCTGCACAATGCAGGAAATTCTCAACTACCTCCCCCCACACTCCCAGTGCCATAAGAACATAAGAGAAGCCAATGTTGTATCAGGTCAATGGCCCATCTAGTCCAACACTCTGTCACGCAGTGGCCAAAAATACCAGGTGCCATCAGGAGGTCCAGCAATGGGGCCAGGACACTAGAAGCCCTCCCACTGCTGCCCCCTCCAGCACCAAGGATAGAGTGCATCACCTGCCCCAGACTGAGAGTTCCTATCTATACCTTGTGGCTAATAGCCACTGATGGAGCTCTACTCCATATGTTTATCTAATTCCCTCTTGAAACTGTCTATGCTTGTAGCTGCCACCACGTCCTGTGGCAGTGAATTCCATATGTTAATCACTCTCTGGGTGAAGAAGTACTTCCTTTTATCTGTTCTAACCCGACTGCTCAGCAATTTCATTGAGTGCCCACGAGTTCTTGTATTGTGAGAAAGGGTGAAAAGTACTTCTTTCTCAACCTGCTCTATCCCATGCATAATCTTAAAACCTCGATCATGTCACCCCTCAACCGTCGTTTCTCCAAGCTAAAGAGCCCCAAGCGTTCATAAGGAAAGTGTTCCAACCCTTTTATCATTCTAGTTCCCCTTCTCTGCACTTTTTCCAATGCTATAATATCCTTTTTGAGGTGTGGCGACCAGAACTGTACACAGTATTCCAAATGAGGTTGCACCAATGATTTATACAGGGGCATTATGATATTGGCTGATTTGTTTTCAGTTCCCTTCCTAATAATCCCCAGCATAGCGTTGGCCTTCTTTATTGCAGTTACACACTGTCTAGACATTTTCATTGAGTTATCTTCTACGACTCCAAGATCTCTCTCTTGGTCCGTCTCTGCCAGTTCAGACCCCATCAACGTGTATTTATATTTAGGATTTTTGGCTCCAATGTGCATCACTTTGCACTTGGCCACATTGAACCCCATTTGCCACGTTACCGTCCACTCACCCATCCTCGACAGATCCCTTTGGAGTGCCTCACAATCCTCCCTGGTTGTCACCTGGTTGTGACCCTTGCTCCATGCCCAGAAGATGGCAAAAACAAAACCCTCCAGGATTCCTGGCCAAGCTGGCTTGGAGAAAATTGCTTCCTGACCCCAAAGTGGCAATTGACATTTCCATGGATATGTAAGAAAGGGCCACAAGAATTAAGTATGGCTGCAACCCTTCCTGCCCTCCTTCTCATGATCTGCCCAAGTTCACAAAATCAGCATTGCTGTCAGATGACTATTTAGCCTCTGTTTGAAAACCTCCAAAGGAGGAGAGCCCACCACCTCCTGACATGATGACATCACTTCTGGAAGGGGGACGTCTGTTTGGGGGAGGGGGTTTCCCCTACCGGCCAGCTGTTCTGTGGTGGGCAGGAGCCCACAAAAGCAGGGGACCCCCCCACCTCCACCTGGGGACTGGCAAGCCTACCTGGAGATCTGGTATCCCAACTGATCTCCAGACAACATAAATTAGATCCCCCGGAGAAAATGGCTGTTTTGGAAGGAGGTCTCTATGGCATTGTACTCCCCAAACCCCATAAGGTTGCCAGACCTCCCAGTGGAGGCAGGGGTCTCCTGCTGCCAGGCCCTACCCCCAGTCATCAATTAAATAGCCACCTAGGGGGTCTTACCAGAGAAAGGAAAAAGCCTAGGCCTTGTGGTCAGCATTGCAACTTGCACAAGAAATGAAGTCATTACACCAGTGCCGTTTGGGTGATGCTCTGGTATTTGGGCAAAACTCTATGGTACAAGGCAGTTCTACCGTAGAGTTTTTGCTGAAATACCAGAGCATCGCCCAGTCATGATGATGTCACTTCCTGTGCGATGCCAGCAGCAAGGCCTACCCTCCCGGCAACCCTAAAACCCCACCCTCCCCAAGCACCACCCCAAAAATCTCCAGGAATTTCCCAACCATGAATTGGCAACCCTACTGAACAAGGATAATTTTTCAGATTCATTCCAGTATGTGGGTTGCTACAGTTTTCAGTTGTTTCACGACTCCCCCATCCCACCCTATCATTACCCAGATAATAAAGCACAACAACAACAAAAACCTTCATGATGTTGTCTTAATGTATCAAGTTCTTTGTCTGTGTAGTGTTTCACTGATGTGCCCTTGTTCTCCTGGGCACTGGTAGAACACCACACCAAACAAATTTTGGAACAACGGTATATACATCTCGCTTGTTTCTTTGTGGGGTT
The DNA here is from genome assembly GCA_029375565.1 of Gekko gecko. NCBI lineage: Eukaryota > Metazoa > Chordata > Lepidosauria > Squamata > Gekkonidae > Gekko > Gekko gecko. The sequence goes on along the minus strand of JAPDNY010000012.1, from coordinate 13,388,341 downwards.
TTGTCAATGCTCATGGGCACATCATTAATGCAGGTGTAAGAGAGACTTATTTTCACTTTGTTTTTCAGGCTAAAAAAATTCACTCCCAAAGTAGTTTATACAATCATCAAATATCAACGGCGGTTCAAAGGAGGAGTGAAAACAAGGATAACGTCCAATATTAGCTCGGTCAGATTCACCGCCGTCCAGCAAAATGTTATGGCGAAAGCAGCCGAGATCCACAAATCGAGAGGATTAAAAAATACTTATTGTTGTCATTTTGTTTATACCTTAACAGGGACTTAATGTCACGTAGTCAGAAGTTCATTAACGAAGAAGTGATCCACAGACCAGAACCAAATGCGTCGTGGCCGATCGCAGCTAGACTGGATGAATAGTCCTCTCAAGGGTAGTGAAAAAACATGTTCATGTGTCAGCAAAGTACTGGCGACTGGTTGTGGCTGAAAGAGAAACTCGAGGAACAAGCAAAGCAGGGGCTGTGGGTGGGTGTGTACCTCTCTCTCTCTCTCTCTCTCTCTCTCTCTCTCTCTCTCTCTCTCTCTCTCTGATTTGTTTTTGAACACAGACCGCTCTCTCACTCCCGTCTCTTGCCATGTTACTCACACGGCTGTTTCGAATCAAAACTTAATGTTACATTGGGTAGTTCAGGAAGAGGCTGTGAAGGGAAAATCCAGTTTCCATGCCAACTGGGCCCTTTAAAATACCTTCTGGTACATATCGTTCTAAACCACTCCACACACACACACACACACAAAAAATGGGCCACATGCAGGTACTGTATCAGAACACATCTTCTCGACTCTTCTGGTGAAAGTGAAACCTGAATTCCGAGGGGAGTTGAAAAGATCCGTCCCCCATCGAAACTTGAAACTCAAGCGTGTCCTTGATTGTGGCTTTCCCGATATAAACAGTCAAGACTTTCGGGGGGAGGGCAGGACGCTGTGGATCAGATGCCAGGCTAGGCTTGCCAACCTCCAGGTGGGGCCTGGAGCTCTCCTGGAAGGACAGTTATCTCTCGACAAAAGCGATCAGTTCCCCTGTAGAAAATGTTTGCTTGGGGGGATGCTATGGCATTAATGACCCGCTGAGCTCCCTCCCCAGACTCCGCCTTCTACAGGCTCTTCCCCCCAATCTCCAGGATTTTCTCAGACCAGAGTTGGCAACCCTGGGGCACTTTTCCTCCTGGGAGAAGGGGCTGCGTGCTGGATGAAATCTAGTGCAACAGATCTGCAGGAGTCATTTAGGACATTTACTGATTGATTACAACGTTTATACTTCACCTTTCCTCTTGGCTCAGGGCAGCTTGAGTACTTTTGAAGACTTCAGTTCTGCACCACCTGTACTTTCTATAGCAGAAAACTCTATGATCCTTGCAGACAGACAGATGTTTGAATGCCGGCTGCTGCTACGTGCTAAGAAAGGACCGAGGAGATGGGGTGGGGGGCAGAGACTGACAAAAACGGTATCACAGGACAACAATAACAGGGACAATAGTACAGTGGAACCAGGGGAATCTGCTCATCCTTCAATTAGGGTTTGATTGATTCAGATAGGGAGGTGGGACCCAAAGAGAGCCAGCTTGGAGTAGGAGTTAATGTCAGACTCTTGAACAAACTTGCTCCCAACAACACTCTCTTGACAGTGATTTGTTTATTGAGAGAAGAGGATGTTTCAAGCTAAGACCCTTCTGTGTCAGAACTGACGCCTTTGCCACCAGTTCTGGAATTATACGTGATTCAAACAAGCCCCCTCCCCCCCATGACCCATTCAATCAATCCATTCACTCAGCCTTCCTAAACCTGCCATGTACCATTAGCCCTCCCCCAACACCTGCAAGCTTAGTATCTAGCAATGTCTGCCGTCCAAGGTCAAGCACGCATACTTCCCAGAGAAGGGAGGCCCTGCTTAACACAGTTACAAGCTCGCATGTTTTGCAAAGCAGCTCCCACATTCCCACACTCACACACTTTTAGACTCCCTCCCCCCCAGAGTAACAGAAGACAATAGGCTTACAGAACCAAAGGACAGCAATAATCATGGCAAGCAAGAGCCGGGTGTGACAGCTAAAGGTGTTGAGCCACAACCTAGGAGACTTTGGTTCAAATCTCTGCTATGCCTGCTGGCTGATCCTGGGCCAGTCATTCTCTCTCAGCCTAACCTACCTCACAGGGTTGTTGTGGAAACAAAAATGGGGGCGGGAGAACTGTATACCCTTTTCATCTCAGTGGAGGATAATAATCTGTGGACAGCTGAAGGTTCTTCAAAGGCTTCACAGTACAGGTGGATACTGAAACGGTATAAAACGGTCCTCAGAGCAAAAAACGCCTCGCTAGATTACACCTTTTGTTTTAGCCTTGTTATCCTGATAAACTTTGACTAAGGCTGCCATTTTGTTCCCGGTGCTCTTTCATGCAGTAAGATGAATTTGACACATTCTCTGTTGGAGAGAAGTGTAAAGAGAGAATCAGGTTAATTGTTTCGAAGAACAGGCACGTAACTTGGAGTCTGTGATCATATTCAGACAATATGGCAGACTGCAGAACCCTTGTGCGAAATTCCCAAAATGCTAAAGGAGAATCTTTGCTAGAGCAAACGGGAAGGAGGAGAGCGAAGGAAAACTCCTTGTGACACAAACTCCTGCCCAGTTACAAGTTCTAGGCAGAGCGCAGCTCAGGTTTGCTTTTCTGGAACGGAAGTTTATGGTGCCTTTGTAACAGTTGTTTCATGTACAAAATACAAGAAGTGTGCAAATGGGGGTAAAGAGGAACTCTTGCAAGGAAGCCGACTTTGATCCCACATCACAATCATCAAAGAGGCTTCCCAGCATCTCAGAGTTGCTTCACCATCGGCCAACTGACAGCTCTCTCCATAACTTCCAAATTGCAAAACTCCCAGTTGCTTCATGCAAACTCACACACCTGCCGTTTTCCTCTTAGCTTAGGGTCATGGCACCTTCTCTAAGCTCTGCCAGGTCTTGAACAAGAGAGACATCAGGAGTCCCGTCTTCTAACCACTAGCTCCCAGTGAAGAAACATCTGCATACATTGAACACAAAGTCCTTTGATCCCTTTTGCCAACCATAGTTACCCTCTTCACATTCATTCATTTAAAACATTTATTAGCTTCCTTTCTTTCTTATGGAGCTCCAGGCAGCTTACAATAAAATAAATACAAATAAAATACATAAAGTCCATAAAAATACCTAAAACCAGTTTTTAAAAACCATCATTCAAAACTGCTTTAATCAAATGTGGTCCAGTGTGGTGCAGTGGATAAGAGTGTCGGACTAATAGCTGGGAGATCCAGGTTCGAATTCCCCATGTAAACTTGTTGGGTAACCTTGGGCCAGTCACAGGCTCCCAGCCTAACCCACCTCACAGGATTGTTGTGAGGATAAAACGGAGGAGAGCACAATGATGTAAGCCGTTTTGGGTCTCCATTAGGGGAGAAAGGTGGGGTATGAATTAATTCATTCATTAAATAAAAACAAATAAAGAAAACTGCCTCCAGCTGCCTCCTAAAGATCGGAAGCGAGGAAGCCAGGAGCACCTCCCTGGGGAGGCAGTTCCATAATCGCGGGGCTGCCACTGATGAGGCCCTCTCTCTGGTACCCGCCAAACAAGCTTCTTTGATTGGACAGTCAGGAGGGCCTCTCCCTCTGATCTCATTTCCTGGGGAGGAACGTAGGAATGTACCAGCAGGGGCTTAATGAGAGGAGTGGGAACTCACACACTAGCCCTGCCTGCCTTCTGCGTGCACTCAGACCCCCATCAGCAGAGAGCTTGTGTGCCTCCAGACTGGGTGTATAGCAGCCTCTGTGACTGAGGTGCCAGTTTTTCAAGGGTTTCCAAATGCATGCATGGGGTTTGTGCACCAAGCCAAGATGGGGGGTTAAATGCACATCGTGGGGCTAAGTAGCTGGGATGATCCTGTATGTATATTTGCCTGTACTAGGGTTGCCAGCCTTCAGGTGGTGGCTGGAGATCTCCTGGGATTACAACTGATCTCCAGTGACAGAGATGAGTTCATCTAGAGAAAATGACGGCCTTGGAAGGTGGAGTTTAGGGGATTATGCTCCATCAAAGTCCCTCCCCTCCCCAAAGTCTGCCCTCCTTAGGCGCAACCCCCCAAATCTCCAGGCAGGGGTCATTTCGTAGAAAAAGAGGTGCAGGAGCTCATTTGCATAGTTCATTTTCATATGCCACACCCCCTGACAAAGGGCAGGCATGCAAGGGCACCTAGAGAAGATCGGGCAGGGAACCAAGGCATGTTTAAAATGCCTTTCTTTCCCTTCCCCAGATGGGGAAAGAAAGGCATTTGGATTCCCCCCTTCCCTGACTTTCTCCACAAAAGCGGAGAGGCTCAGGGGGGAAAGGGGGCATGTCTGCCCGCCTCCCCTTCCCCTCCCCAGCCAACCCGCCATGGTGGGCTGGCTGGAGAAGGCAAGGGAAGGGCAAGCAGGCAGATATGCCTGGGTTCCCTGCCCGATCTTCTCCAAGTGCCCTGCGGCTGTGGGGCACCTAGAGAAGATCGGGCAGGGAACCCAGGCATGTTTAGAATGCCTTTCTTTCTCTTCCCCATCTGGGGAGGGGAAAGAAAGGCATTTAAATCCCCCCAGGTAGGGGGGACTTTGCAGGCCTTCCCTGGCCTGTCCACCTTGGCAGGCGGGCCAGGAAAGGTGGCGGCGGGGATTCCTTACTGCTGGATTCCTTACTGCTGGAGCGCCATTCCGGTGCACTCCAGCAGGAAATGACCCCTGTCTCCAGGTATTTCCCAACCCAGAGCTGTCAACTCTAGCCTGTATACACACTGGTGTTCTAGACCAGTCTACTGCCATTGGCTCTGATCAGAAAGCTGAACCACAGCAACACATAAAGTTTTCAGAACGATGTCAGTCCTGTTGCAGGGTGATCTTGTCAGGTGCAGTGGGAAAATAAACATACACGTCACGGTCAAAAAGTTATATCCCTTTGCCTCCTGACTTATTTTACAGGTCACAGGAGGCTGTTTTACAGCCCACAGAGCTAAAACCTTTGAAAGTAGTTTTATATGGCAGGTTGTAAACAGGTTGGTCTTTGATTTTTCGGCAGCCCTTTAGTTATATATCACTGGAAAAGTCTATAGCAAAAACAGTATCCGCCTGGATTATGAAGTATGATAAATGGAGTCTTTTACACAGGTGCCAGGCTGAAAGCGGATACCGGCAAACACCTCTTTGCACACCACCGCAGTGGCCTGCACCTGTAAACTGCCTGCACCTGTAAACTACAGTCCTGTAAAAGGCTTTACAAAAAATTAATGGAACGATGCCAAGGTGCCCCCAGCGGGCTTTGAATTGTCCTGTCCAGGAAGGAGATGTTCTACATCTGTTGGACTTGGCCCCCCAGTGGTAAGTAAAAGAAATTGCAGTTCCTGTTGGCAAGAAGTGCAGTTCCTGTCTGCTTTATTTGCATAGAAATAAATCAGCAGACGAGGAGCCTCCTGCTCGAGCTCCAATCCACAAGCATATTTTACTTGATTTAATCTGATTTTGCATATGTTGTTATTATTTAGGGTTGGCAGGTACTCACCACACACTGGCAGGGGGTGAGAGGAAGCCTTCCGGGAATGGGACAGGGCTCCGCCCCCAACCAGCAATGTCAGTGATGCAATGACATCACACAGAAGTTATATCATTAGTCAGGGATGTCGTGTGGCGATGCTCTGTTCTGAGGACAAGCCTTTATGGTAAAATTGCCCTCAAACCATAGGGTTTTGCCCGCAACCCAGACTATCACTGCACAATGTCCCTGACAGGATGACGTCACTTCTCTGTGATGCCGTTGTGTCGGCAGTGTTGTGGTTTGGGGGTGGGGTTTCCCCTGCTGGCCAGTTGGTCAGTGATGAGCAAAAGCCCCCAAACCAGGGGATTCCCCACCTGGCCCTGGGGAATGGTAACTCTAGTTATTATTATGATGAATTGTCACAGTCACCGGGTTCGATTCCCCACTCCTCCACTTGAAGCCAGCTGGGTGACCTTGGGTCAGTCACAGTTCTCTCAATCCCAAAAACAAACCTAGGTTGCCACACACACAAAGCTAGAGTTTCAGTCTGCCGGGCAATCACCAGATCTCCTGGCTATACTACACCCACTGCCATATGATAATTAATTACTTAATTTTGTCACGGTCAGATATTTGACTGGCTCAGATTGATTCTGCAATTTGAGATCCAGCCAAGTTCTTGGGAACTGCAGATGTATCTTCGTAGGATTCTTGCTGTTCCAAGCAACACTGTCTTCTGGAGCTGAGCTGGTGTTATTTATTCAACGCCCACAATATCCAGGTGTTTCTTGAGACTTCTAGGCACTGCTCCAAGGGCTCCAATGACAACTATCATGATGGTCACCTTCTTCTCCCAGAGGCACTGTAACTCTCTTCATAGGTCTTGGTATTTTGTGATCTTCTCCTGTTCTTTCTTTTCTATTCTGCTGTCTCCTGGGATTGTAGTGCCAATGGTCCAAACCCTGGCCCCGGTCATACAGGCCAGAAAACGTGGGGGGGGGGCAGTTCACCCTGGAGCAAAATAAGGCGCGGTAGCCCAATCACACGGGCCACCGGGTTGCCACACTCCGGCACCGAGCGCCAATCACACAGCACTGCTACAGCGCGGCAAAAAAGCAGTGCAGCAGAGCACGCAAGCTGTGCTCTAGCAAAGGACGCATGTGCCATTGGGGGGCAGGGGGGCAGGCTGCTGTAGGTGTCTTGAGTGTGCGCATGTGTCCTTCAGCGTTGGTGCGCATCCCATGGAAACTTACAACATCCGGAAACCCCGGGACATGGGCTGGCGTCAGAAGCCGCAGGATACTGGCGCTCCCGCGATCAGATGCTGGCCTTTGCCCCGGGGTTTCCGGAAACTAGTACTTTGACCCTAGTAGTTTTTTACTCTGTGTTTTCCACGAGAAGCCACGGGTTGGCCACGGGAGTGCTATGCCTCCCAGATGTGCTGGTATGATCGGGCACGGAAAGTCCGCAGGGCTCCCATGCCTTCAGAGGGGCAAATGCTCCATGTGAACAGGGCCCCTATTTCTCATTTTCTTTCTACAATTGTGATATCAGGGGTGTTATGCTCCAGCTGTTTATCTGTTTGCAGTCAAAAGTCCCAAAGAATCTTTGTTTCATCATTCTCCACTACCTTGTCTGCTTTGCACTCCCATGAATTTCTGGCTGATGGTAAGCCAGGCTTGTTCCAAAGATAGCTACAACTCAGTCATGATGGTCTTTATAGTCAGTCTGAGCAGTTTCACTACAGGCACTGACCATGTAGTTGACTGTTCCATCCTTTGTCTTGCAAAGTTGGCATTTGCTGTCATTGCTGGTCTTCTGAATCTTGGCTTTCATACTTTTTGTTTTGAGTGCTTGTTCTTGCACAGGTAGAATGAGTCTTCTTCAAGTGCCCATTTTGGAGCTACTTCCAGGTATTTCCACTACCAGTTTTGTTCTCTCTGTCTTTCAAATATTGCCCATGCAAGTGCTTTTGCTTCCAGTTGTCAAAGTGAGTTTTGATTTCAGTCTTTTTGTAACTTTTGGTGTCTGTAACTGGAAATAAGTCTGCCTTGTACACTTCAAATACAAGCTTCTCTTTGCTTTTCTTGGTGTAGATTATTTATTGTTGTTGTTGCTGTTGTTACTTACAAAATTTGTATCCCAACTTCCTGTCCTTACAAGGGCCACCGAGGTGTCCAACAATTTCAAACATAAATAATAAAATCACATTTTAAAAACCATTAATTTGCCCCCCAAAGAAACACACACATCATTAAAACCACTAAAATACACAGAAAACATTAAATAGATACTACTGTTGCCCAGCGTCTCTGCCCGTGTGGAGATCCAGTGCCTGAAGATCTGTGCCATCACCTGCTATTCTGTCCACTCTACCAATCCCCTAGGAAGAAATTTCTAGACCCAATCTTGGCCTCTTTAGGTACTAGAACAGAAACTGAAAAATAATTCTAGTTCTACTAGCAGATATAGAGGCTGAGATTTCATACAAGGCGGCCCTCTTTGCCCTCGCTGCAGAGAAAATCCGGAAGAAAATAGTAGCAGTACCATAGTTTGATTACCAACGGAAGTCTGGAGGGGAGAGATGGAATTATTATAATATTTTATTATGTCCTAACTTAGTTTTTAATTCTTCTGGTTTTAAAAGTTTATACAGATGTTATTGTTATATTGTTCTGTCATTGTAGGGGCCTATGGCTAAAGGCAATAAACTGAAACCTGAACCATTAAAATAGCAATTAAAATGTTGGTTAGAAAGGAAGAATTATTGGGGGAATTTCAAATGAAACAAGTCTTTCCCCTGGTGGAAGACAGCAACCGATGGGGACAGATGCCTCTCCCTGGGGAGAGAGAGTTCCAGAGCTTTGAGGCCCCATGACCAAGAAGGCCCTCCCTGGGTTGCCACCCGCCTGATCTTGGGAGGCAGGAACACCCAAAGCAGGGCCTCCAAAGATGGCTTTAGGGGTCAGGCCAGTTCATAAAGGAGTAGCCTAGGGTTGCCAGCTTTGGGGTGGGAAATACCTGGAGATTTTGAGGGTGGAGCCTGGGGAGAGACCTCAGCCAGGTATAAGGCCATAGAGTCCACCCTCCAAAACAGCCATTTTCTCCAGGCAAACTGATCTCGGTTGTCTGGAGATCCACTGTAATAGCGAGAGGTCTCCAGGTGCCACCTGGAGCTTGGCAATCCTAGAATGGGCAGTCCTTCAGGTACGTTGGTCTGAAACCTCATGGGCTTTGACGGTCAAGACCAGCACCTTGAATTGTGCTCAGAAACAAACTGGGAGTCGGTGTGGATGGATCAAAACTGGAGTGATATCCAGGGTTGCCAGATGGAGGTCCTGAGGCTCTGGAGCCTGGGAGAGAAGGCGTAGGACCTTGGAGAGGGGCTGAGAAGCTATGGGGCAAGGCCGACTGGCCCCTGCTGTAGAGATGGGTCATCCGGGCGCTTTCCTTTTAATCCATGTCTACCACAGTGTCCTCCAAGCAATTCTGCACTACCATCAGGGCTATTTTGGGGCAGGAACACACAGGAACGGAGTTCCGGCTGGCTCCCAAGTTGGCCACACCCAGCAGGAACTCATTAGCATAATAGGCCACACCCAATAGCAGAAACTCATTAGGACTGGCTACATTAGGGGTGTGTGGCCTAACATGCAAAGAGTTCCTGTTACAAAAAGTCCTAGGTTTTGACAACAAACAAGGTAAACAGAATAAGAAGCAAAAGGTGGGTGTGGCTGGGTGACAACACTTCTGGAAATATGGGGGGGTGGCCTAATATGCTAATAAGATGTGATGTCGAGGGTGTGGCCTAATATGCTAATGAGTTTCTGCTGTTGGGTGTGGCCTACTATGCTAATGAGTTCCTCCTGGGCTTTTTCTACAAAAAAAGCCCTGACTACCATCAAATTCAACCTTCTTTTTGATCCGTTTTTTCTCTCAGTTCTGCACTAAAACCAAATTCAACCTTCTTTTGTCTCCTCCCCCCCCCTCCACCCCATTTTGCATCACGTTACCTCCCTTCAGTGGTTTGGCCCGGTTTCTGCCTGCTGTTGCCCCGGGGGTGGGGGTGTTGGATGCTGTTTTGCCGCAGACTTAATTTGTCTCGATTCGAACGCTGAGAAAATCTGGAGTGGCAGGCAAATGCAGAAAGGACCCTTCTGGAGTATTAGGAAGCAGAACTGGGCTATGCCTGGGGAACAGGGCCAGACAGAGCAGAACTAATGCCCCCATTATAAAGATAAGCAGCAAGCATATCAGCCTGTGGTTTTGTACTCTCCCTCTGAGAACGTCTGTTCTCTTGGAGACCTTAAGAAGAACATCCATGGAGCTGCCTTATATTGAATCAGACTGTTGGTCCATCATGGCGAGTATTGCCTGCTCAGACAGGCTGTGGCTCTCCATTCAAGGTCTTTCACATCATCTACTGCCAAATCCTTTAACTGACCACGCAAGGGATTGAACTTGGTACCTTTTGTTTGCAAAGCAGAGGCTCTTCCACTGAGCCATAGCCCCTCTCCACATGCAGTTATTTAATTACTTCATTCATACCCCACTTTTCTCCCTAAAGGGGATCTAAGGAGCTCACAACATTCTCCTTTTTATTCTCACAACAACCCTATGAAGTAAGTTAGGCCAAGAGGATGTGACTGGCCTGTGTTCATACTGGCAGTGTGAGGATTTGAACCTTGGTTTCCCAGATCTTAGGGGCTGTGGTGGTTCAGAGATTAAGATGCTGAGCTGCAGACTGGAAGGTCTGTCGTTTGGCAGTTCAAGACCCGAGTGCCACATGACAGAGTGAGCTCCTGTCTCCGGCCCCAGCTCCTGCCAACCTAGCAGTTTGAAAGCAAGAAATTGCAAGTAGATAAATAGGTCCTGCTTCAGTGGGAAAGTAATGGTGTTCCATGCACCTCAGTGTTTAGTCATGCCGGCCACATGACCACGGAAACGTCTTCGGACAGCGCTGGCTCTTTGGCTTGGAAACAGAGATGAGCACCGCCCCCTAGAGTCAGATAGGCTCTCGAGCAAGGGAAACCTTTACCTTTAACTTTTACCTTTCCAGGTCTGGCCACTACACCACTCTGGCTCACTCAACTGCAGGTGTGACACCATGATTTGACAACTCAGTCTGCAGAGTCCCAACTCCTCCTTGGCAAAACTTCATTTTGTAGTTGTTAGACTGCTAAAGCTGAAGGAATCTGTCAAGCTCAAGGTTCACTCTGTCAACTTCCTCCCTGAGTACGGACTTGGACCCAGGCCGGCCAAGTCCTGGCCCAGCACTCTAGCCACTATCCAGCCCTGCCGTTCTCTTGCACTCTGCTTCTTCCAGTGCCTCTGGGCAGGGAGGAGAGAGACTGAAGTTTTCTTTGTCCGTCTCTGACTTGCATTTCCCCCCTTCCTGTTAGTGTAACATGTTATGAAACTTACATTTTCTAATTTTAAAAATGGTGTTTTTAAAATACACACACTCAGATTTGTTCAATGAAGAAGGATCACAAGAAGGAAAAGAACACGGAGCCATCGCTTGAAGGGGGTGGGGAGCATTCAGCAGGGAGAATGCCATGGAAACAACTCTCAAAGTTTTTGAGAGGAGGGTGTTTAAGAACAGCAGTCACTTTACACGGTCTGATCTCAAAGCCTGCGTTGACACCGTGATGATGAGTGATTCTCCAGCATGCCAAAATCATTATGCAACCTGAGACCCTCCTAACAAAAATGAAGGCCCACTAGATCAGGAAAACAGCCTTTTTGTGCCAGGGGGGCGTGGCTCAGTGGAAAAGCCTCTGCTTGGCATGCAGAAGGTCCCAGGTTCAATATCTGGCATCGCCAGTTAAAAAGGACCAGGCAGTGGGTGATGTGAAAGACCTCCACCCGAGCCCCTGGAGAAGCATTGCCAGTCTGAGTAGACAACACTGAGCTGGAGAGCCAGATGGGTGTAGTAGTTAGGAGCGCAGACTCTAATCTGGGAGAACCGGGTTTGATTCCCCACTCTTCCACTTGCAGCTGCTGGATGACCTTGGGCAAGCCATAGTTCTGGCACAGCTGTTCTTGAAAAAGAGCAGTTTCTGTCAGAGCTCCCTCAGCCCCACCTACCTCACAGGGTATCTGTTGTGGGGAGGGGAAGGGAAAGGAGTTTGTAAGCCACTCTGAGGCTCCTTTGGGTAGAGAAGGGCAGGGTATGAATCTTCTTCTTCTTCTTCTTCTTCTTCTTCTTCTTCTTCTTCTTCTTCTTCTTCTTCTTCTTCTTCTTCTTCTTCTTCTTCTTCTTCTTCTTCTTCTTCTTCTTCTTCTTCTTCTTCTTCTTCTTCTCCTTCTTCTTCTTCTTCTTCTTCTTCTTGATGGACCAAGGGCCTGATTCAGTATAAGGGAGCACTGTGGGTGCAGGTTGTTTTTGGGGTGGGGCCATGGCTCAGTGGAAGAGCCTCTGCTTTGCATGTAGAAGGCCCCAGGTTCAATTCCCAGCAACTCCAGTTTAAAAGGAGAGCTAGCAACTCTCCCAGGTCTCAGGTGGAGGTCTTCCACATCGCCTGAGACCCTGGAGAGCCTCTAGAAGTCTGAGCAGTCAATCCTGACTTTGATGGACCAGGGGTCTGATTCAGTAGAAGGCACCTTCATACTTTCTTGTGTTTGTGTGAAGCAAGCAGGGGCTGCATCCGAAAAAGACCAGCCCATCGGCTATGAGGTATACCGTGGGAACGCGGCTGAGTTTTGCTGCTGTTTTGCCCAGGGAATCTCTGTTCCAAGTATGAAGCAAATCCATGGGTTGGATCCCACAGAGCCAGTCCACTAATGGTGGCACTTTCCCCCAGTGGAAGGAGACTCAAGGGCAGGCGGGCGGGCGGGCGGGGGGGCACCGCTGCTACTTATTCATGCGGCACAACCTCATATCTTTCCCCAGACGGTTTTCAGTTTCCTTGCATCAATTGTTCTCCTGTTCAGATCACCCATTTTATCTGTCCAGCAATGTTCCCTCTAAGCGGTGGAGTCTTGTGAGCAAAAATTCTACTTTGTGAGCTGCTGGCATCAAAGTTGTGAGCGAGCAATTTGGCTACTGTATAAATTAGTTTGCTCTGGAGCCATTCTTCCTGAGCTGAGACAAAAATCTGTGAGCTGGAGGCTAAAAAACTGTGAGCTAGCTCACACTAACTCAGCTTAGAGGGAAGATTGCTATTCCACCTGTCCTAGAAGAAGAAGAAGAAAAGAAGAAGAAGAGGAGGAGGAGGAGGAAGAGGAGGAGGAGGAGATTGGATTTATATCCCACCATTCACATGGAGTCTCAGAGCAGCTTACAGTCTCCTTTCCTTTCCCCTCCCCACAACAGACACCCTGTGAAGTAGGTGGGGCCGAGAGAGCTCTCTCGAGACCTGCCCTTGAGAGAACAGCTCTGAGAGAGCTTGTGACTGACCCAAGGTCACACCAGTAGCTGCACGTGGAGGAGTGAGGAATCAAATCCGGTTCTCCCGAACTGGCTCTTCAGGGTAGCATACATTGGTTTCCCTTCCCCATTTTGTCCTCAAAACAACCCTGTGAGGTAGTTTGGCTGGGCTAAGAACAGCTAATGATTACCATGGCAGAATGGGGTTTTGAACCTGCGTTTCCAAAGATTCTAGCCCACTTATTTTAAACCACTGGTGGTGGCAGAAAGTGCCATGGAGTCACAGAAAACCCAGAGGGTTTTCAAGTCAAGAGACGTTCAGAGGTTCTTAGCCCTTGCCTGCCTCTGCGTAGCAACCCTGGACTTCTTTGGTGGTTTTCCATCCAAGTACTAACCAGAGCCGGCCCTGCTTAGCTTCGGAGTGCAGGTGAAATCGGGCTAGCTTGGGCCATTTGGGCCAGGACATTTTAACCACTTCTGATTGTCTTTTGAATATTGTCTATTTTAATTGTATCTTTCCATGGTGTTGATTGTAAACAGCATGTAACTTGGTAAGGGCACCTGATTTTTTTAAAAAAATGGTATGAAATGGTATAAAAATAGTGTGGAAGAAAAGAATTCATCAGGAATGGTGACGAATATGCACAAAGTGAAAAACCTCACAGTGACAAGCCATGAAACCAAAAAGAATGGGAAAGGCCATCTTCGTGCACCTCCTGATGTGACATAATGCCAACAGGAAGGGTTGCCTCCTGGGGGGGGGTCTTTTAAACACGTTATTCAGGGTAAGCTGACGTGAGTTCCCTGTGCTTATTTTTTTGCCATCAAATCACAGATAACTTACGGCGGCCCCATAGCGTTGTCAAGGCAAGGTATGTTCAGAGGTGATTTGCCATTGCCTGCCTCTGTGTAGCGACCCTGGACTTCTTTGGTGGTCTCCTGGACTTCATTGGTGGTCTCCTATCCAAGTACTCACCGGTGCTGTCCAATGCTTCCTCTAAGCTGTGGAGTCTTGTGCCAGGTGGCTCAGTCAGCTCACACAACTCAGGGCTTCTTCAGAAGACAATGTTTAATGGTGAATCAGAACTAAAGACGCGTGTACAGCTTGTGTCAGTAATGGCCACATACGGTAGGGCCTGCTAAGATAGACTACATTCAAGCATCCCCCCCATGTAGCAGAAGCCAATGATTAACATTCGTGCGCATGGGCAAAAGCGGCGGGCAAGCAAGCAAAACATTCTAGAAACCAGTGTTCCCTCTAAGCTGAGTTGATGTGAGCTAGCTCACAGTTTTTTAGCCTCCGGCTCACACATTTTTGTCTTAGCTCAGGAAGGATGGCTCCAGAGCAAACTAATTTATGCAGTAACCAAATTGCTCGCTCACAACTTTAATGCCAGTAGCTCACAAAGTAGAACTTCTGCTCACAAGTCTCCACAGCTTAGAAAGAACATTGCTTGAAACCGTTTTGGTTCCCAGCCGAAACTCCAGCAGCTGGAGAGGCAAGGTCAGAGACCTGATAAGAAACAGTGAGTGAAAGTTCAGAGAATAGGAGACTGGAGTACTCCCTCTGCATACCATACACAATAGGAGACTGAGTACTCCTCCGCATACCATACACATGACAGGACTACCTGGCATCTCGTGAGCAAAAATTCTACATTGTGAGCTACTGGCATCAAAGCTGTGAGCCAGCGATTTGGCTGCTGCATAACTTAGTTTTCTCTGGAGCCATCCTTCCTGAGCCAAGACAAAAATGAGTGAGCCGGAGGCTAAAAAACTGTGAGCTAGCGCACACTAACTCAGCTTAGAGGGAACACTGCTGCTGTCCCTGCTTAGCTTACAAGATCTGGCGAGATTTGGGGCATCCAGATCAGGGCATTTAACGCTGGGGAGAGCAAAATTGGCCTGGAGTTATTTGGCAAGTGGATCCCAGAAAAGCACAGAGAGTTGGCGAGCCACTGCCTTCACCGTGCAGGACCTGCATTTTCACGGGCTGTACTTCTGTGATGTAAACAGCAAGGCTGCAATCACACACACTGAATAATCCACTTTCAATGCACTATCCGACCGGATTTTGGCCAGTTCGCACAGTAAAACCCAGTCGGAAAGTGCATTGAAAGTGGATTAAAAGTGGATTATTTAGTGTGTGTGATCGCAGCCCAAGACTGCGCAGGAGGAGCTGACGTGACCCAGCCACGTGGGTGGTAGCTGATTGGGTGGGCCTTCCCATGGAATCAGCTCTCATCCCAGGGCAGGACTTGCACAATCAGCTGCTGCCTGTATAGTCAGGCCGTTTCAATGTTATACCAGTCGCAAGGGACCTACACAAGGGAAGGGCTGTGGCTCAGTAGTAGAGCATCTGCTTGGCAAGCAGAAGGTCGCAGGTTCAGTCCCCAGCATCTCCAGTTAAAAGGACCAGGCAGGAGGTGATGTGAAAGACCTCTGCCTAAGACCCTGGAGACCTGCTGCCAGTTTGAGTAGACAGTACTGGCCTTGATAGACCAATGGTCTGACTCAGTATAAAGCAGCTTCATGCGTTCATGTGTTCACATGGGGAGATGTGGCTTTCTCGGTGTCTACATCCAAAGATCCCAAAAGCACTTAGTTGATTTGCACAAAGCATTTTTCAAAACCCTATTGTGCACCTGTTCTGTTCTGAAGCTTGAATCAATCCTATGCTTTTCTATGTTAAGCTTGAGTCAGCAAAAGGGATTGTAAGAGTCGACATTTCCATTGATTAGTTTCTGTGAAACTCTGTAAATAGCCGATCCTGAACTGTATATACTTGTTGGAGGGAACAGACCTCATTGGTCCTTATCCCTGTATTATCATTGGTTGTTAACTGAGTTATGGGCGTGGCTTTGACAGCCTGGATTATTTAAAAAGGGAGCTGTGCTCCAATGTTTTGTGTGTGTTGTCTGATCATCTAGTTTGCTGTTAAATAAAACTGAAATCACTTGCTGAAATCACTACCTTGTTAAGACTCATACTTAACAGCACCTGCAGTGCTAACACAAGAATATATTACTCGTGGACCTTGGATTTCCTCTCCTGAATGTTAAGGACTTTTAAACCCCAGCCCACCTACCCCCCATCTGCCCCCAACAGACTAGCCTAAGGCTGCTCTGATTCTCTGTGACATCAGAGCAGCTTAGCCAATAGCAAGCCAGAGGGCCAAAACTATGACATGACAGCAGAGATCATGAAATGAACTCTCAAGGAAAGTGCTAGAAAGAAATGGTGTCATTAGAAACATTAAAAATTTAGATTTTTAACATTTTTGAACAAAACACTTATAGAAATGAATATTAGTCAGGTCTTTTGCCTTCCTCATTAGCATTAGTAATGTTTAGTCATTCTCTTTTGTGTCACAGTGACATTTTACTGTTCTCAGCTTTGTACAGGCAAGGGGCATCAAACAGTTCTGTCAATTAGCGAAGAGTTTAGATGATTATAAATCATGCAGGGAATGCATAGATGAAAGCTGAGGGGAAGAGGGCAGAGGAACTGGAAGGGCAAATCTCTTAACATCTCTGAAGGGTGGGTCCTTCCTGGATGCCACGTCTCTGAAGTCTCCGCTGGCCCCTGTGCTTCTCTTCACAGGGATTGTAGAGAGCAGAGGTGTCAAAGTCGTTTGTTACAAGGGCCGGCTCTGGAATAAATGTCACTGTGTTCGGCCGGGCCATGTATGCCATAAAATGTAATGCCAGGTACTAAAGATATAAACTTTATAAAGGCCACTGACAAACCCGATAAACAATATTATTCTTTTACTCAGAATACAAACAAAAGCGATAGATTTCTAGCAGTGAAGGCAATGGATTTACTGGGGAACCCATAAAAGCTGCAATAAATGTATTTAATCAAGACTAGTTTTTCCCTCCCAAGGGATACCATAAGAGGGGGAATACCTTACACTTCCATACATACCAGTTGACTGTGGTCTGGGTAAGAGGCATGGGTGGGCCAGCTCTGGCCCCCGAGCCATATGTTTGACACCCCTCGTATAGAATCTATTATCTTCAGAGAGTACTTCTTCTCATTGCAAAGCCTTTCAAGTCTGCTGTGGCTCTCTATGACATCACAGCAGCTTAGCCAATGGCAGGCAGAGGTGCTGAATCGTCTGTACAGCAACAGCAGCTACATCAGCAGGATTGTTCTAAGCCATGTCTTCCTTGTTTAAAGAAATAAATGTGGGGGCATAATTCAGATTTCAGGTAGCCAGTGTGGCATAGCAGTTAAGAGTGTTGGACCAGGGGTCTGGGAATATCGGACTAGGATCTGGGAGGCCCAGTTTTGAATTATCACTCGGCCACGGAAGCCGGCTGGGTGACCTCGGCTCAGTCACATAGTCTCATCCTAACCCACCCCCGTAGGGTTGTTGCGAGGATATGATGACGGAGGGGGAAATGACGTAAGCCACTTCGGGTCCCCATGGGAGATAAAAGTTTGGTATAAATGAAGTAAATAAATAATTAATTTGGGGAGGGCGACTACAAATCGGCTGTGTTCAAAATCCATCCCCGCCCTTCGTCCAACAACGTCAGGACAGTGAACGTGATTCTTCCAGCTTCCTGGTGCATTCCGAGCACCTGCTGCTCCCAAATTATGCTAAGATGCTTGGGGCCCTTTCAGCTTCTCAGAAAGTCACTGGAGGAGGCGGGAAGCCCTCCTCCCTGCCCACGTCACAGTCCCAACCTACAAGGGGCTCCCTATGAGATCCCCTGCTGCATAGCTGCAGGGGAAGCCATTTGGGTGTGGAGAAACCCAGCCCCGACTTGCCAAAAGCTGTTACATCTAGTTTAGCCCTCCTACAAAGTAGGTTTCTGCTAGGGTTGCCAATCTCCAGGTTGGGCCTGGAGTTCTCCCAGAATTGCAACAGATCCTCAGAATATAGAGATCCGTTCCGCTGGAGAAAACGGCTGCTTTGGAGGGCGACTTCTATAACATACGCACTGCTGCGGTCCCTTCCCTCCCCAGGATCCACCCCCAAATCTCCAGGAGTTTCCCAGCCTGGAGTTGGCCACCCTGTGCCACAGTGAATCGATATGAAATCTGTTCAAATCTGTCACATGACGCTTGGTCATTTGGGATGCAACAGACTGGTACAACTTTCCTCTCAGAGAGTGTCTTTGAGGAGGATTTGTGGTAACGATTTTTTATACCGCACAATAACTTACAGCGGTATCACCCACAGCAGGACAAACGGGTGCTTTAGCTCTCGGTGTTCAGGCGATTCAACCACATAGTGCTTCATAATGGAAAATCATTCCATTATTCCAACTGTGGTTTTTAAAACTCAGCTCTCGCAGTCAACTGGTAACACCGTCATCCTCGAAAACAAGCGCGACTGAAAGGTAATAGCTTTAACACCCTAATAATTGAGATTCCTGTCAGGTTAACAAGCAGCTGAGCGTGGGAAGGCCTTGTTTTCCTCTCCCTGTGTCCATACGATGATTTTACCTCTTTGGCTTCCCAACGAGGCTGGTTTTCAGTACCGACAGATTTTTCCCCAAGCCCATTTTCAGCTTAGCCAAATTGTAAGGAATGTGGCTGGTTCCATATTGCTGCTGTCATCACTCCACGCAGTTCCCTGGACTGACGTCAGATACCTGTTATTCTTTGAAAGCCTGGAGGTTGGGGTGGATCAAACTCTCTGGATATTATTGGGCAAATAAGTTGTTAAAATGTACTACTTCCCCCCCCCATGAGCCAGAAAATTATATCAAATATATATTGACCTATTCTGTGTAATCTTCCTCAAGTCTCAGTGGAATGGGAGACTTAAGTGATGTAAATGAATAAATAAAATAAATATGAGCCAATACGGACATGAATGGGTGCTTAAAATTAAGTGGGTTAACTCAGGAGTGTATGGGATCACCTGCTTCTCTCAAGGGCAGTTCTCGAAAGAGCTCTCTCAGCCCCGCCTACCTCACAGGGTGTCTGTTGTGGGGAGGGGACGGGAAAGGAGTTTGTAAGCCGCTCCGAGACTCTGAGTGAAGGGCGGGGTATAAATCCAATCTCTTCCTCCTCCCTCCTCTTCTTCTTAATCTCCTGTCAGTAGTTCAGCAGTTCAAGACCCGGGTGCCGCATGATGGGGTGAGCTCCTGTCTCTAGTTCCAGCTCCTGCCAACCTAGCAGTTCCCACTTCGGTGGGAAGGTAACAGCGTTCCGTGCACCTTGGTGTTTAGTCATGCCAGCCACATGACCACGGAAACGTCTTCGGACAGCGCTGGCTCTTCGGCTTTGAAACGGAGATGAGCACCGCAACCCTAGAGTCAGATTCGACTGGCTTTCGAGCAAGGGAACCTTTACCTTTACCTTAGTGGCCGGGGGGGGGGGACCTGGCATCTCTAGTCCCGAGCCTAAATTCCTTGGTCTGTTGAATTCTGTGTGGCTGTGCTTCTGTTGGAGGAGATACCTTCTCATACTTAGGTGGTTGAACAAGGGACACGGCAGATACAAGACGAGATGGACAGTCTTAGGGGAGTCCCCTTGCCCAGATGGGGTGGAGATGTGGTCACCCAAATGGCTTTCCTAACCCCCCACCCTCAATATTTTCCCAAGGCTGCAAGAGAGGTTTCCCCAGGGGCTTGAATGCAAATTTGTTTTTGTTTGTGCAGCTCTTCCAGAAGCACGCTCTGTGTGTGTGTGTGTGTGTGTGTGTGTGTGTGTGTGTGTGTGTGTGAGAGAGAGAGAGAGAGAGAGAGAGAGAGAGAGAGAGAGAGAGAGAGAGAGAGAGAGAGAAAACGAAGCCACTTTGCTTCCCACTCCATCTCCGCTCAAGACAGGATGGGAAGTATATTACTTTTCAACATGGATGGCAGACGTCCAAGAGTAGCTCGCCGAGGAAGGAAGCAATCTTATCAGTCCTTCTGGTCCATTGATAAAACCGCAGAAGGAAACCATTCAGCTTTCAAATGAGGAAAGGCGAAGTCTTAAATGAAAATTAGCCATTGCCTGGGGAGCTTTCAAGTCAACAGAAATTACACACGGAAAGCTGGAAGCTTTCAGCTCTCGCGTGGCATGAGCTGGGGGGAGCAGAACAGGACGATCTATTTGTGGCCTTCCGTATGGTCCCCTAATTGCAAGCAAAAGTTTTATTTCCTCTGGTCACGAGAGCTGAATCTCCCAGCTGGGTGGGCCACTTAGCAGGTGTTTACGAAACAGCGCCAGACAACTTCCTTGACCCTTGAAACCACACACGCCTGGTCTTTTGATCTTCTGCTCCAAGGTTCTCGATGTGACCCAAAAAGACATCCCACCACCCCAAGGAAAAGCTCAAAGGCCGGCAAATCTGGGAGCTGGCCTTCACTGTGGTTTTAATGGAGGGGACCCTCGATTCATATTGGGGATGTAGTTGAAGAAGAAGAAGAGATTGGATTTATACCCCACCCTTCACTACCTGGAGGAGTCTCAGAGTGGCTTACAATCTCCTTTCCCTCCCCTCCCCACAACAGACACCCTGTGGGGAATGCTCCCTCTAAGCTGTGGAGTCTTGTGAGCAAAAATTCTACTTTGTGAGCTACTGGCAGTAAAGCTGTGAGCAGTTGATTGGGCTACTGGATAAATTAGTTTGCTCTGGAGCCATCCTCCCTGAGCTAAGACAAAAATGTGTGAGCCGGAGGCTAAAAATTTTTGAGCTAGCTCACACTAACTCAGCTTAGAGGAAACACTGCCTGTGGGGTAGGTGGGGCTGAGAGAACTCCTTGAGAACTGCTCTTGAGAGAACAGCTCTGAAAGGACTTGTGACTGACCCAAGGTCATGCCAGCAGCTGTCTGAGGAGGGGTGGGGAGTCAAAACCAGTTCTCCCAGATTAGAGTCTGCGTTCCTAGCCACTACACCAAACTGGCTCTAGTTCAAGGAAAGAGGCAGTTTTATCGAGATTGCCAGCAATCTCCACCCCTGAGCTATTATTAGCAGTGGAGGATTGTTGTTCTGTAATATTGCTAGGCACCTTGAGGATCTGTATACCAAAAGAGGGGCATAAATGTTTTACGTTGTTGTTTGTTTGTTGTTGTTAAGAACATAAGAACATAAGAGAAGCCGAAGTTGGATCAGGCCAATGGCCCATCCAGTCCAACACTCTGTGTCATACAGTGGCCAAAATTACCAGGGGCCATCAGGAGGTCCAACAGTGGGGCCAGGACACTAGAAGCCCTCCCGCTGTTGCCCACCCCCCTAAGCACCAAGAATACAGAGCCTCACTTGCCCCAGAGTCCCTTATCTATACCTTGTGGCTAATAGCCACTGATGGACCTCTGCTCCATATGTTTATCTAATTCCCTCTTGAAACTGTCTATGCTTGTAGCTGCCACCACCTCCTGTGGCAGTGAATTCCATGTGTTAACCATTCTTTGGGTGAAGAAGGACTTCCTTTTATCTGTTCTAACCTGGCTGCTCAGCAATTTCATTGAATTTCATTGTTGTGGTTCAGTTTTTTGTTGTTGATGACAAAGATAGGTTCGCTGGGTTGCAATCCTAAGAACACTTCCCTGGGAGCAAGCCTTACTGAAAATAATAGGTCTTACTTCTGAGCAGCTCCACTCCAGATTGTTCTCCACATCACCTAATGACAAGAATAGTAGATTTCTGTCAGGCAAAACGAAGCTGTACTTCACGAAATTCACTTCTAGCTCACTGCCCTAAGATGTAGCAACGGGTACTAACCCGGTGGCTTTAAAAAAGCAATAGGCACACATGAAGATGCCTCATACTGAATCGGACCATTGGTCCATCAAGATCGAATCTGTTAACATCCGGCCTAATAAAGAGTTCTGGAGAACCTGAAATCTATGTTGGACTTTCAAGCCCTTCCCGACACTCTAAGGTTCAACAGGGTTAGGTAGAGAACACCCTATATGCTCAGAGGCACTCTGGAAATTAAAACGGTTGTGCATTTCAGACTGGATTTTGTTATATGTGTGTTTGGTAGAGTGGTGCCCAGGGTATTCAGCTGCCAGGCAGCTCTTTTGGTTGATGGGAACTGCCAGTGCGGCTATGGAACGACGGAAAGAGTACCACTGGATTAAATGGACCTTTGATCTGATCTGGCAGGGCTCTTGTTACCTTATGGGATTATTGTAAAGATGCCAGCAACAGTAAAGTATATACCAATCCCTTTGGCCACTCCAACATGTCACAAAAATGCTACTGTGGCACTGGTAACGGTGGTGAAAGGTTTAAAGGTGCCCCATACAATCCCCCACCCAAAAACCTTCCATCAGCCATCCTGTCTGCTAGGGTTGCCAACCTCCAGGTGGGGCCTGTGGATCTCCCACTTTCACAACTGATCTCCAGCTGACGGAGATCAGCTCCCCTTTAGAAAATGGTGGCTTTGAAGGGTGGGCTCTGTGGCGTCGTACCATGCTGAGGCCCCTCCCCTCCCCAAACCCCGCCCTCTCCCAGATCCACCCCCAAAGTCTCCAGGTATTTTCCAACCCAGACCTGGCAACCCTACTGTCTGCTAGGTTGCCAATTCCAGGTTAGAAAATGCCTGGAGATTTGGGGGTGGAGCCGGGGAGGGCGGGGTTTGGGGAGGGAAGGACCTCAGCAGGGTCTAACGCCATACAGTCCACCCTCCAAAGCAGCCGTTTTCTCTGGGGGAACTCTGGAGATCAGTTTTAATTCCAGGAGATTTCCAAGCAACCCTACAAGGCTGTCCATCCTCTAGAATGCCGGCTATTCTTAATGCTCTGCTCGGCTGTTTACTCATTTTAAGGCATCTTGTTTTGTTATCATTGACTCACGGCGTGGTTGTCAGACCTGATTTATCAGAGTCCTGTTTGCGGTGACCTTTTAAAGTACAGCATGTTACAGCAGCAAAATCGTTTTTTCCAGTAACAGAGAAATGAATCAGTTGACACAGCCATGCCCTTTACACCCGGCTAAATTTATGGGGTGACGGGATCTCTCTGTACACTTCTATTTGTCTGCAGGTCAGTCATAGATGAGATCGGTTTATCACACCTGGAAAGAATTCTCTCCCTTCTGGGTTGTGGTTACCTGCCGGAGCGGGAGTTCACATTGTTGGTTTTTTTAAAAGCTGACTTCACTTTGCAGCCCGAGAGGCCCACCGAAGCTCTTAGAATTAAAAAAACATTTAAAAAGTCAACACAATCGGTATCAAAGTTGGACAACAAATGCAGCAGAAGTAAAAGGAATCAGTAAAACCAGCCGCCCAAAGCAGAGGGAAGCAGATATGAATGAAACAGCTGATGGGCAGCAGACTAACTCTTTCCGCCAGCAGTGGCATTCCAAGCGGCTGAGGAGTAAAGCATTGGCACGCTCTGCCAGGGCAAAACATGCCAGGCAAGCCACATGATGCTACTCAGGCAAACCCAGGATGCCCTGGAGGCAGGGAGGAACACAAGCATGCCCGCCGCCTCGCCTCTGAATTTCTCCTGTAGCAGCAGCATCGGCTAGAGAATGCAGGCAGGGGAGGCATGAGCCAGAGACGCAAGCAAGGGCATGCGCTGGCCTGAAGGAGCCCCATGTGACGAAAGAGCCCCTTGCGCATTAAGGAGGGAATCTTCAGCCTCGAGTTCAAGGAACTCCCTGCAATGGCACGGCGGCCTACGGCAAGGCAGGGCAGTTGCCCCAGGGTCCGCCGCAGGCCTTTCATAAGAACATAAGAGAACATAAGAGAAGCCAATGTTGGATCAGGCCAATGGCCCATCTAGTCCAACACTCTGTCACACAGCGGCCAAAATATACCAGGTGCCATCAGGAGGTCCAGCAGTGGGGCAAGGGCACCAGAAGCCCTCCCACTGCTGCCCCCTCCAGCGCCAAGAATAGAGTGCATCACCTGCCCCAGACTGAGAGTTCCCATCTATACCCTGTGGCTAATAGCCACTGGTGGACTTCTGCTCCATATGTTTATCCAATTTCCTCTTGAAACTGTCCATGCTTGCAGCTGCCACGACCTCCTGTGGCAGTGAATTCCATATGTTAATCACTCTTTGGGTGAAGAAGTATTTCCTTTTATCTGTTCTAACCCGACTGCTCAGCAATTTCATAGAGTGCCCACGAGTTCTTGTATTGTGAGAAAGGGAGAAAAGTACTTCTTTCTCAACCTGCTCAATCCCATTCATAATCTTATAAACCTCGATCATGTCACCTCTCAGCCGTCGTTTCTCCAAGCTGAAGAGCCCCAAGCATTTTAACCTTTCTTCATAGGGAAGGTGTTCCAACCCTTTTATCATTCTAGTTGCCCTTCTCTGCACTTTTTCCAATGCTATAATATCCTTTTTGAGATGTGGTGACCAGAACTGTACACAGTATTCCAAATGAGGTCGCACCAATGATTTATACAGGGGCATGATGATACTGGCTGATTTGTTACCAATTCCCTTCCTAATAATCCCCAGCATAGCGTTGGCCTTCTTTATTGCAGCTACACATTGTGTAGACATTTTCAGCGAGTTATCCACTACGACTCCAAGATCTCTCTCTTGGTCCGTCTCTGCCAGATCAGACCCCATCAACGTGTATTTATAGTTAGGATTTTTGGCTCCAATGTGCATCACTTTGCACTTGGCCACATTGAACCCCATTTGCCACGTTGACGCCCACTCACCCATCCTCAACAGATCCCTTTGGAGTGCCTCACAATCCTCCCTGGTTTTCACCACCCTGAACAACTTTGTGTCATCTGCAAATTTAGCCACATCACTGCTTACTCCCAATTCCAAATCGTTAATAAACAAGTTAAAAAGCATCGGACCGAGTACTGATCCCTGTGGTACCCCACTGCTTACCACCCTCCACTGAGAAAGTTTCCCATTTATACTCACTCTCTGTTTCCTATTTATAAGCCAGTTTTTGATCCACAAGAGGACTTGTCCTTTTATCCCATGATTATTGAGCTTACTTAGGAGCCTTTGATGAGGAACTGTATCAAAAGCTTTCCGGAAGTCAAGGTAAATAATATCTATTGGGTCCCCCTTGTCCACATGTTTGTTCACTCCTCAAAAAACACTAACAGGTTAGTGAGACAAGATCTTCCCTTACAGAACCCATGCTGAGTCTGCCTCAATAGTTTTTGTTCATCAATGTGCCTACTAATTCTTTCCTTAATAACAGTTTCCACCAACTTACCCGGTATCGATGTCAGACTGACTGGCCTGTAATTTCCCGGATCTCCCCTGGAGCCCTTTTTAAAGATGGGAGTGACATTAGCTACCTTCCAGTCATCAGGAATGGAGGCAGATTTTAAAGAAAGATTACATATTTTTGTCAGGAGATCCACAAGTTCACATTTGAGTTCTTTCAGAACTCTTGGATGAATGCCATCCGGGCCTGGTGATTTATTAGTTTTTAAATTGTCCATCAGTCGGAGGACTTCCTCTCTTGTTACCGCAATCTGATTCAGGTCTTTCAAACCCCCTCCCGAAATCGGTGCTTCTGGAGTGGGCAAACACTTCTCCTCTTCCACAGTGAAGACAGAGGCAAAAAATGCATTCAGCTTCTCAGCCATTTCCCTATCATCCTTCACTACTCCTTTTACCCCTTGGTCATCCAAGGGCCCCACTGCCTCCCTGGCTGGCTTCCTACTTCTAATGTATTTGAAGAAAGTTTTATTGTTGGTCTTTATGTTTTTTGCGATATGCTCCTCATATTCCCTTTTTGCTTGCCTGATCACAGACTTGCATTTTATTTACCATAGTCTGTGTTCCCTTTTATCAACCTCACTAAGACTAGCTTTCCACCGCTTAAAGGAATCCTTCTTACCTTTTACAGCTTCCATTACTTTATTTGTTAACCATGCAGGCTTTTTTCTATACCTATTTGTACCTTTCCTAACCTGCGGTATATATTTTTTCTGAGCTTCTAGGATTGTCTTTTTAAATAGTCTCCAAGCTTCCCCAATGGTTTTGACCTTCTCCATTCTTCCTTTCAATTTCTTCCTCACATGTCCCCTCATACCAGAGAAGTTACCCCTTTTAAAGTTAAAAGTGGTTGCGTCAGTCTTTTTGGGCAACTCCCTATCTGTACAAATGTTAAACTCAATGACATTATGGTCACTGTTCCCAAGTGGTGCAATCACTTTTACATCTCTCACCAGGTCTTGGGTGTTACTTAGGACCAAATCCAGGATCGCCTCTCCCCTGGTAGGATCTGTGACCATCTGTTCCACAGCACAGTCATTGAGAGTGTCTAAGAACGCAATCTCTTTTTCCCGACTAGAACTCATATTGACCCAATCAATGTGTGGGTAGTTAAAGTCGCCTATTACAACACAGTTATTTCGTCTAGCTGCTATCTTTAATTCATTCATCATTTTATAATCCTCCTCTATCTTTTGATCTGGTGGGCGATAACAAACTCCCACTGTTAAGCCTCCTTTTGGACCCACTATTTCAACCCATAGCATTTCCAGAAGCGAATCCAATTCTCTTACCCTCTCAATCTTACTGGACGGTATACCCTCTCTGACATACAGAGCCACCCCACCTCCAACCCTTTCCCCCTATCCTTCCGATATAATTTATAACCAGGAATCACCGTATCCCACTGATTTTCCTCATCCCACCAAGTTTCTGAAATACCCACAATGTCTATTTCCCCCCCAACACCAAGCATTCCAACTCCCCGATTTTACCTCGGAGACTTCTAGCATTTGTGTATAAACACTTATAGTTTCCCATGTTTGTTAAGCCCACAGCCTTCCTCTTGCTGCCTCGAGACCTTGCCAGGCAGTTCCTATCATTAGCCACAGTCTCAGTGGACAATTGTAATCCATTTCCTTGTACAAAAGTAATAGCTACCCCTTCATCTCTTTGAGATGAGCCATCCTGAACCAGAGATTTTTCATCTCCTGTCGGCTTTCCCCCATTATTCAGTTTAAAAACTGCTCTGCCACCTTTTTGATTTTGAGCGCCAGCAGCCTGGTTCCTTCTCGGGACAAGTGGAGACCGTCCCTTTTGTACAGCTCCCTCTTGTCCCAAAAAGCATCCCAGTGCCTAACAAACTTGAACCCTTCCCCCTACACCACCGTCTCATCCACGCATTGAGACTCCTGATCTGTGCCTGTCTCTCCGGCCCTGCGCGTGGAACAGGTAGCACTTCCGAGAAGGCTACCTTGGAGGTCCTGGCCTTGAGTTTCCTGCCCAGCAGCCTAAATTTCTCCTCCAGGACCTCACGACTGCATTTCCCCACATCGTTGGTGCCGACGTGCACCACGACCACTGGCTCCTCCCCAGCACTATCTACCAGTCTATCTAAAACACGCGTAATGTCCGCTACCTTCGCACCAGGCAGGCAAGTCACCATACGGTCAGTACGCGGGTTCGCCACCCAGCTGTCTACCTGCCTAAGGATCGAATCACCAACTACCAAGAGCTGCCCTCCCACCCTTCCCAGGGACGGTTCCTTGGTACGAAAGGATACCCGTTCACCAGCTGAAGAAGAGGTCCCTTCTGAGGGCACATTCCCCTTATCCTCAGCATGGTGCCCTTTTCCCCTTGACCCTCATGCTCCCTGGCAGCAACCGGGCTGCCAGATCCAGAGTGGGACATATCTAACAAGTCCCCGAGAGTCTTCCCCGTGCACCTAACTGACTGTCCCTGCTTCTCCAGGTCAGCCACCTTGGCCTCAAGGGAGCAAACTCGCTCCCTGAGAACCAGGAGCTCCTTGCACTGAGCACACACCCAAGACTTCTGACCAGTGGGCAGATAGTCATACATGTGACACTCCATGCAAAACACTGGATAGCCCCCAACCCCCTGCTGGCATTCTGGCTTCATAATTGTTTTTAAACAAATACTTTTCTATAACCCCCTTTTAAAACCCTTTGTATTTATATGGCTCCTGTTGTAGGAGTCTACTTACTTTACCAAGGAGCCAAGGTCCTGGCTTTCTGTCTCTTCCTGGGCTTCTTACAGAGCCCCTAGGCCAAGAGCCACAGGCAAAGAGCCTTGCCCTTTTGCTCTCGCCCTTCGGCTCGTGCCAGAGGCTCGTGCCTCTTGCAAACTTCCTGCCTTAAATGGAATTGTCTCCCAGGAGAGGGTGTGGCCAGCAGCTACTCAAAATCACCCAAGGCACTTTGTTTCCTTTGTTGTTGTTCTAGACTGATGGGTGCAGCTTGCCAAGGGTGCCCAACAACCTGGAGAAAATTGTCCTGCCCCTTTAGCAGAGTGTTATGTACTGAATGTGAACCGCTCCTATCTATTCACATGTTAAGCTTGAGTCTGAATATGGCTCTTCAGATGTCGCATTGCTATTGGTCGGTTTCTGCGAAACCTGTGTAATTACCCAATCACTGAGTGATATTGTTGCAAAGAGGGAACGGTCCTGATTGGCCTTTATCCCTGTATCCTGATTGGCTTTTATCCCAGCGTTACTATTGGTTCTTATCTGACTATGGGTGTGGCTTTGACAGCCCGGGAGAGTTTAAAAGAAGGAGCTGTGCTCCCCTTGTTGTCGTGTGTTCAGTCGTGTGTTCCTGACTTACAGTTGCTGTTTAATAAAGCTGAAATCACTTAACACAGAGGCTTCATGAGATGTTATCCACCGGGTGATGCCATGCCTTGCAAAGCATCCACCAACCATTTCTACACATCGGAAGCCTCTGTTAAAATGACAAGACATTTTCCTCCAGATTGTTGGCAGCCCTCCATGATTGGAGTAGCAAGAGTAGGACACCAGAGATCTCCTAGAATTACAGGCGATCTCCAGATGACAGAGACCAGTTCCCCTTGGTGAAAACTGGCTGCTGCTCTTATGAGGTGATTTCCATGGCAATTTCCCTGCAAGTCATCAGCTGGGTGAGGAGGGCCCTGCCCTGCCATCGGGTTTCCACCGAAAAGCTCAGCTCTGAAGAAAGAGGAGACATGTCTACAGAGTTCTAGGGCTCGACCTACTTGTGCCACGGAATGAAAAATCAGAGCCCCGAGGAGGAAGCGTGGACTATACCACTTCAGGACGGAGGTGGAAGACGGCCCTTCTGAAGGCTTCTTCCAAGTAAAAAATTAGGACACCGGGGGGGGGGGGTCTAGCATAGCTCATTGTGTTGATTTTCTATGCACAGGTTTTCTGGGAGAACATTCAGAAACCCACCTCCTCCAAGTCTGAAGTGTTATAATCCCACCGCTTCAGGATTTTACCACCTCATTCTGTTGCTGCACGTGCAGATCCGATCACAGAATGAAACGAGAAACGGGCGGGCGGTTTCTAGACTAAGTTGCCAGCTCTGTGTTGGGAAGTTCCCAGAGAAATTGACAGGGGAGCCTAGGGAGGGTGGAGTTTGGGGAAGAGAGGGACCCCCGTGGGGTATAATGTCACAGAGTCCACCCTCCAAGGCAGCCGTTTCTCCAGGGAAACTGACCTCCGTAACCTGGAGACCGGCTGTAACTCTGGGAGATCCCCAGCTACCTACCTGGAGACTGGCAATCTTATAGATGAACAGAGTTTACAAGCTTGACCCTGGGTACGGGCTTGCCATTACATCTGCTTGGCTGGGTCTGAATGGAGTGGCCCCCGAGGTGTGGGCTGTGTCTCCAGAGGGGCTTGGCTTGGCTTCAGGCCTGTAGCTACAGCGGGGCATCTTGGGGCCCAGCCCCCCTGACTTACTGCCAAGGCCCCCTGACTTCCCATCCAGCCCAGGGCCCCCGTGACTTCCACTTTTTTATTTTATTTGTGGCGCTCCCTAGGTGTGTGTGTGGGTGTCTGCACAGGGTGCCCTCTGACTTATTTAAAGGCCCCTCAAATTAAAAAAAAATCCTGGCTATGGGCCTGCTTGGCTTCCTCCTGCCACCCCCCCCCATGCCCTCCAGGGCAGAATCCACAAAAACCTCCCTCGTAAGTCAAAAGGCTGCTCGGACCCTGTACTTGTCAGCCACTCGTTGTGGTCGCCAGGGATTCCCCCTCTTTCCCCAAGCGGAAAAGATCCCTGCCCAGTTTGGTGTAGTGGTTAAGTGCACGGACTCTTATCTGGGAGAACCAGGTTTGATTCCCCACTCCTCCACTTGCACCTGCTGATGTGACCTTGGGTCCGTCACAAGCTCTGGCACAGCTGTTCTCTCAAGGACAGTTTCTGTCAGAGTTCTCTCAGCCCCACCTACCTCACAGGGTGTCTGTTGTGGGGAGGGGAAGGGAAAGGAGTTTGTGAGCCGCTCTGAGACGCCTTTGGGCAGTGAAGGGCGGGGTATAAATCCAAACTCTTCTTCTTCTTCTTTATCTTCTTCAGGATGTGGCACAAAGAAGAGTTCTGGGGGTGCTGCTAGCTGTTGCCCTCACCAGAGGGTAGGGTCGCCAGGTCCCCCCTGGCCACCAGTGGCGGTTGGGGGAGTAGGGTTGCCAGATCCAGGCTGGGAAACTCCTGGAGGTTTGGGGACGGAGCCTGAGGAGGACAGGGACCTCAGTGGCCTACCATGCCGCAGAGTCCACCCTCCATAGCATCCATTTTCTCAAGGGGGACTGCTCTCTGCAGTCTGGAGGTGAGCTGTAATTCTGGGGGATCCCCAGGTCCCACCTGGAGGCTGGCATCCCTGCCAGTGGCAATTGTTGCAGGTTAGGTGAGTGGATTTTGGGGGGGCATCTGTCTGCACATCTGCTTACCGCAAAGTGTATATCAAGATGTGCAAAGCTAGTTGTCTGTATCGTCTAGCTAAGTGACGAGAAGAATCTGACTTCACACGACGTGCAGATGTGTGGCGAAGTGACCACAGGCCGCCTCAAACGTTAAGCTTGGAACTCCAGTAGGGAAAGAGGAAGTCAGCTCTGGGGGGCTATTTGGAGCACAGACATGGTGGAAAGGGTCGGGATTAGTGCCCCCCTCACTGCCGCTTCACCATTCCAAACCTTCTCCTAAAACTGTTTTTCTTTTTAAAAAGCAGGAGGGGGTTGGAATTTGATTGTGCGCCCTCCCCCGCACCCCCCTGTCGGCATATCATCCAAGTGACTCACCGCAGCAACTGTGGGTTTCATGCTCGGTGTGTGGAGGTAGCTGAGGCAGGTGTCACGCCATTCCTAATCTTTAATTAGGTCAGATGACAATTAATTCTGACAGGAGAAATAGGCTAATTGCTTTAGGCTCAATTTAACAAGAATAAGCCCGTGTGTAATATAGTCTTCAATCAAAGAAAGGATCTTGCAGTGAAGCTGCTGGGTAATGCCCCCCCCCAAATATCATGAGAAACAAGGACTTTTAACCTTGTATGAAACAGTATCAAATAAAATTGGGGTCATAACTGTGTCAGAACATCACGGGCCTCTTTATCAATAGGCAGGACTCGAATTTAACTCTGTTAGGAACATGAAGAGATGTATTTACAGTATCGGGATGGGCTGGGGGCACACGAAGCCCCACATTGCTTATGAAGCGCAAGAAAAAGCTGACACTTGAAGGATTTTCTGTTGTCTTTGACAGGCCAGCAGCCGGCCTCACGGGGGACGAACACTTGGTTCCTTGATGGGGTCGCCAACCTCCAGGTGGTACCCGGAGATCTCCGGCTATTACAATTGATCTCTAGCTGACCAACGGAGAAATGAAGGAAGATGTTGACATGGAACAGCCACCAGGATCTGAACAATCCAAAGACAAGCAATTCGTGTGTAAACTGCAAAAGAGCATATATGGGCTGAGACAGGCCACAAGATGTTGGAATGAAAGACTTCATCAAATGCTAAGCAAGGAAGGATTTGAGCAAAGCCAGGCGGAACGATGCCTACATTCAAGATACAGAGACAACAAATAGTCATACATTCTGACCTGTGTGGATGACCTGAGTTTATGCGGTGAAGACAAGGAGGACTGTGATGAAATCGTTCAACATGTGAATCGAGAAGTAAAAGTGAAATCATGCGGAAACATCAACTACCATCTCGGAATAGCTGTAGGATGAGCGGAAGATGGAAACTATCTTCTCATTCCCATTCAGAAGCAGAACATCCTAGACTTTCTGGACTACATGAATATGAAAAGAGCTAAGCCAGCAAGTACTCCTAAGGAAACAAACTACCTGAACTGGCAAGGGAGTCATGAAACTTCTGCCTGACAACCAGTAACACAGAGAAGCAGTTGGGAGACTGCTGTACATCGGCACATTGGTGCTTCCAGATATCACAGCAGCTGTGGGCATGTTATGCAGAAAGATGGAATCGCCAGACAGAAGGGACTGGAATGCAGCCAGAAGACATGCCAAGGACCAGCATGGCCCTGCACATCTGAATCCAAAGTTACCAAGAAGTGACAATCCCAGACTAGTGGGAATCAGGGATGCAGACTGGGCAGGAGATACTACAGACAGAGAGTCAACCAGTGGACTTTGTACACCAGACCTTGAGAAGGGGTGTTGAAGAAGGCAATGCCTGGTGTACATGGAAGAAGAGAAGATGACCCTGCAGGGGGCAGCGAGAAGACAGATAGGCTAGTGAGGTCAGCACCTTCCCCTTCTGTTCCATGTCTTTCCTTGTCTGTCTCCAGATTGCTACTCTCGGG
Organism: Gekko gecko; assembly: GCA_029375565.1. Classification (NCBI taxonomy): domain Eukaryota; kingdom Metazoa; phylum Chordata; class Lepidosauria; order Squamata; family Gekkonidae; genus Gekko; species Gekko gecko. The sequence goes on along the minus strand of JAPDNY010000012.1, from coordinate 13,355,981 downwards.
GCAGTTTCCCATTTCTTCGCAGAACCGCCACACCCAGTCTTACCCTCTCTCTCAGCTAGAGATGTAGATAGGAACCCATCTCTACCTCTCCTCTTTCCGATCAAGTATGTGAATTCCTAAATAAACCTTTATCTGCTCTTGAATCAGGTTGTGCACCATCGTTGTGTTAATTACTCTGCCAACAATTTTCCTCCTTCTAAAATTGCCCACCCCAAACCTTCTGGTCTATTACAGCTTTTGTCCTGCCCTTGCTCCCCGGAGCTCAGCTCAGCAGCCTACATGGCTCTCTCTACTCTGTGGAATATTAGGACTGAGGGATGCAACTTATTTAAAAGGGTCAGACAAGACAGGAAGGGTGGAGGAGTCACATCTCATTCTATGTAAAGGAGGCATATATAATGAAGAGAGACGTGAATCTGAGCACAGAAATTCAGTTGAGAGTCTCTGGGACAAAATAAAAGCAGTAAGAAATAGTAGTGATATTATGGTGGGGGTCTGCTCTAGACCAACAAGCCAGGCAGAGGACTTGGAGGAGACGCTCCTAGAAGAGATTACAGAGGTCTCAGAGATGGGTCACAGTGTTGAAAGTTCCCATTCTGTTAAAAGCGAAAGGTCAAATAAATTCCCGCCTTGTCTTGCAGTTTGGTGTAGTGGTTAAGTGCGCGGAGAGCCAGTTTGGTGTAGTGGTTAAGTGTGCAGACTCTTATCTGGGAGAACTGGGTTTGATTCCCCACTCCTCCACTTGCACCTGCTGATGTGACCTTGGGTCCGTCACAAGCTCTGGCACAGCTGTTCTCTCAAGGACAGTTTCTGTCAAGAGCTCTCTCAGCCCCACCTACCTCACAGGATGTCTGTTGTGGGGAGGGGAAGGAAAAGGAGTTTATAAGCCGCTCTGAGATGCCTTTGGGCAGTGAAGGGCGGGGTATAAATCCAATCCCTTCTTCTTCTTGCAGACAACTTTATTTTCCAGAAAGTGGGGAGGGAAACAAGGGAATCTGCTATCTCGGACTTGTTTCTCCCCAACAGGGAAGAACTGATTGACGGGTGAAAGTAGTGGGCGCCTTGGGCAGTGGTGACCATGTAATTTTGGAATTTTCAGTCTTGGGGAAGGGAAAAGCTGTACATAGTCAGACATATCGGTTGGACTTCTGAAAAGAGGTTACGGAGTAATTTCTGAGCCTCTGGCCATTGTTTTTGAGAGTCAGAGATCCCAAGCCAAACGGGCCCAAGCAGGCAATGCAGTTCTGTGTGAGGCATCCCACTGTCGGCTCCTCCCGTCTTCTCCTCAGGCCTCAGCAAGAACATCGTCAACAAGCCCCGGTGGAAGCAGGATGGATTCTATGGCCTTATATCCTGTTGTGGTCCCTCCCCCCGCAAGCCCCACCCCTCACATCTCTAGGTATTTCTCCAACCAGAGCTGGCAAGTCCAGCAGTTAGGATTAGAATTCTGGGCATGCTCTTTGGCCCTCAAAGGAGCTGCCGGAGGATGGGAAATAGGAACAGGTGTTGTGACATGGGAGAAGAAGAGATGAACACTTTAAATGTGCTTTCACACACACCAAGGCTGAGTTCAGACTGTCAGTTTGAAGCGGGAGCCAGTCGTGGCAAAAAAGCCCTGGAACAAACTGTTCCGGGTTTTCCTGGTCACACTACGCTGACTGATGTGGGAGCATACTGGGAGGAGGCGCGCAGGAGCGTTCAAACTGCTGCCCGGAGGCGCGGCTGTAAATGGCTTTTTCCTGGTAAATCGGCTGGATGCCTATGTGTGTATGAGCGCATGAGCTCATATACACTCATGCACTCATACACGCATAGGTGTCCAGCTGATTTGGGGAGGATCCCGTTGTGCCGGCACCGCATTGGGCGGTAGAGCAGAGCACAGCCAATCATATCGCTGCTGTGTTATGCACAACGCGGGGTGCTCCCGGCTTTTCGGCTGAGCGCTCACACTTCCAGGAACCGGAATGCAGCGGGATAAAGGCACTCTCCAGGATTTGCTACCACTTTCAACAGGTATCTTTTAATCCCAGGAGCGAAGCGGAACAGCACGGGTTGCCTACAGGTGGGGAACACCAGGCAGATGTGCCTGTGTGAATGCCCCCTTTAATCCGCTTGGGAAACGTGGCTGAAATGTGGCTATAGCGGGGCAAATTGCCAGTCTGAACTCAGCCTAAATAGCGCATTTTCAGTTCACTTCCAGTGCACTTTGCAAGTGGGTCTTCCTTGTGTGAAAAGGCAAAATCCACTCGCAAATGGTCACCGAAGTGGATTCCAGAATCCTGGTCGGCTATTGTTCTTGTGCTCCAAGCTCAGCCAGTCTCTGGGGTGATTCAATCAGGGATGATTCAATCTCAATACATAACACCCAGAATTACAACTGATCGCCAGGCCACAGAGATCAGTTCCCCTTAAGGAAATGGCAGGTTTGGAGGGTGGACTCTATGGTATCTGAGCCTCCCCTCCCCGACCTGGCCTTCCCTAGGTACCTCACCCAAATCTGCAGGAACTTTGCAAGAGAGAGTTGGGAACATTATCTTTATCCAGATTACCTCTCTTGTTGGTCTGCAGTAGGATGGCTGGCTTCAAGTCCAAGAGTTTCAGGGCAGAAGCTTTCAAGAGTCAAAGCTCCCTTCATCAACTAAGCAACATGTCTAGGGAGCAATCCTAAACCGATCTATTCAGATGCAAGCCCGCTTTTATTCAGGAAAGGACTGCAGCCCTAGAATCTGAATCCCAGAATTCCAGCATCACGTAGATTTTGGCCCTCATTTTTATACATTGGAGCAGAACTGGCAGGTCCTTCAAAGGATACTGATAACCTTCCCACTTGCCGCACCGCCTTGCCCTTTCTAGTTTTCTGTGCACAGGGCAGACAAAGAGAGCAGGCTGACCATCCCAGGCCGAGCCCAATGGCTCTTTCTTTCTGTTAGGAAGTTGTCCTCGTGTCCTACGACAGCTGCTCGCCGTGTTATGATATTCATGAAGGGAGGAGAAGCGTGCAAAGTTTGGCTGCGTTGTCAGCAGGGGAAGAATTAATGTGGCTATGCAAATCCCCAGCCTCAGAATGTGCTGGTGGATTTGCATGCACAAACATTGAAGACGAGTATTTCCCAATTTACTACTTCCTTGTAATGATTACTGGAACAGCTCTGTCAAAACAATGGCATCTATGTTACGGAAAATATTTGTGGTTGGAAGTTTGAAATGGCCCAATGAAAACTGGCTGCCTAGATACTCCCACTATTCAGAAAGGTGTTTTTCTGCTGACAAGTATCTCCTCTTAAGCAAGGCCTACATGGCAGGATGCCGCTTTGCGAGTGTTACAATTGCTCTTATACTGGAGCGAAAAACATTCCACTGGGTGTTGATCCTTTCAAATGCAGCTCATCCTACAATATCGCCTGGCTTAAGGGGCTGCTGCATTGAGACTGAAACCCACAAGATCATCTGGCTGAAAGAGCTGATTCCACCACTGCCATCTTGAACAAAGGGGCAGGAATGACTGACCACAGGGCCCCCACTTGCAGAAAGCAGCTTTACATTGAGTCTAGGGGTGCCGACCTCTGGGTGGTACACTCCACTAGTGTTCACTGTGAAAAAAATGATTCTATTCCAATTACAGTCCACAAACTTGCTTCTTCTTTTGTTTACGCCATGCTATGCTGCTGCTGCTTCCAGACAATTGCCATGCGACTACGGATTTCCTAGGTAAATATTACGTTTCCCCCAGTGCTTCATCAGGTCACTTTTTTATACATGGAGCTGTTTTACAAATAAATTACAATATAGTTACAACTCTTATTCATTCATTCTTTTTCAAGTGTGAGCAGTCAAGGACATGCTTACCCGATGCTCTAAGCCTCAGAGTAGGAGGCTCAGTGGGGTGCAACCTTCGATTAGTCACTGTGGTCCATGTGTGACTTGAACCCCTAGGTGATGGCTGAAGATTACAATTGATCTCTAGGTGACAGATATCAGTTCTCCTGGACAAAATGGCTGCTTTGGAAGGTGGACTGTATGGCATTATACCCCACTGAAGTTCCCCCCTCCCCTCCTGCCCTCCTCAGGCTCCACCCCCCAAATCTCCAGCCAGTTTGGTGTAGTGGTTAAGTGCACGGACTCTAATTTGGGAGAACCGGGTTTGATTCCCCCACTCCTCCACTTGCACCTGCTGATGTGACCTTGGGTCAGTCACAAGCTCTGGCACAGCTGTCCTTGAAAAAGAGCAGTTTCTGTCAGAGCTCTCTCAGCCCCAGCTACCTCACAGGGTGTCTGTTGTGGGGAGGGGAGGGAAAGGAGTTTATAAACTGCTCTGAGGCGCCTTTGGACAGTGAAGGGCGGGGTATAAATCCAATCTCTTCTCTCTCTTCTTCTATTTCCCAACCCCACAGCAACCCCACATCAAAACAGAACATTTTTCCATCTAACCCAGCATCACAGTAGGGACTCAGACTCGCTCACAACTTTAATGCCAGTAGCTCACAAAGTAGAATTTTTACTCACAAGATTTCACAGCTTAGAGGGAGCATTGATTGTCACCATCAAACAAGGTAAGTTAACCTGTCAAACGTCTTGAACATAAAATTTGTGGTATCCCTACTTTTAACTGGAAATAACAGAGACTGAATTAAGGATCTTCAGTGTATCTAGCCTGTGGTCTCTCTGAGTGGCAGCTATTTGTAGGGAGGGAGATGGCAAATGTCAACAAGAGAGGTTCCCCCTTCCCAGGGTTGTTTTTAGGCCAAAATTTGAATCTGCATCACAGTCACCATCACAATGAGATCCAGCGGCCACAAGAAGGGCCAAATGACAGCTACTGGGTGTTTGTGTGTGTGTGTGTGTGTGTGTGTGTGTGTGTGCGCGCGCCTGAGGGAAACAGCATGAACCTTGTCTCCCATTGTGCTGAAACCCCCATGAATTGAATGTTGATTTAGCTTTTAAATAAAACAACAACACTGGAGATTCCGAGCCTGGATTTCCCATGTCTCAGGTCGTCTGGTTGTGATACTTTACTGTGCAATACAGGGGTTCTTGTCATTTTCTAAATGTTGCTTCTAACATGGAAGGGAAAGAAGGAAGGATCTCTCATGGATTTGCTTCACGAATATGAGGAATTTTAACAATTTCCTGTGTAAAGTCTGAGGGTCCTCTCTGGTCGGTCTGGAATGATGCTATGCAAATAGCAGCAATGCCCTTGTGAAAGTCTGGCCTGAGTCTTCTTTGAAATGGAGGTGAAAAGTACTGTGGGTTTTTTGTTTAGGTCCTGAACATAATTTCATGAGATCAGATTTTATAGTGGCCATTAAATAGCTCGTGACAAGACAAAGAGAAGCACTGGATCCTGCTGTGTTCTGTTAAACAATATTGCCTACAAATGTCTTTGGACAGTTTCATTTATGAGCAGGGCTTTTTTTGTAGAAAAAGCACAGCAGGAATTTGTTAGCATAACAGGCCACACCCAACAGCAGAAACTCATTAGCATATTAGGCCATGCCCTGGCAGCACAGCTCATTAGCATATTAGGCCACACCCCCATGTTACCAGAAGTGTGGTCATCCAGCCACACCCGCCTTTTGCTTCTTATTCTGTTTACCTTGTTTGTTGTCAAAACCCAAGGCCTTTTTTTGTAGCAGGAACTCCTTTGCATGTTAGGCCACCCACCCCTACTGCAGCCAATCCTAATGAGTTTCTGCTGTTGGGTGTGGCCTATTATGCTAATGAGTTCCTGTTGGGTGTGGGCAACTCGGGAGCCAGCCGGAACTCCGTTCCTGTGCGTTCCTGCCCCAAAATAGCCCTGTTTATGAGCATAGGAATCTGCCTCATATAGAGTGAAACGATTCATCAGTATTGCTCCCTGTTGTCCACTTGGACCAGGGGTAACCTTTTAGGGTCACGAGCCAAGGTTCTTCCCAGTGCTGGTATATGAAATGCTAGTCTCTGGGGACTCCACTTGGGATCTTCTACATGCAAAACACATGTTCTGTCATGTCACTAAATAAGCTCGGAGCTGGGACATTCCTGAAGATTTTTGGGGTGGAGCCTCAGGAGGGGAGGGACCTCCGTGGGACAGAATGCCATAGAGTCCACCAATGTTCTGTCTTTCCCCCCAACTGAGCAGAGCAGTTCACATCCCAAGCAGAATAGAATTGCTGTAATCTTAAAACCATCTATGGGCAGTGCAAGGCCCCGTGTGGCTCCAGATTGCTACCAAGCGGGGCTTCCTGTGTTAATGAGCAACCGCTCACGCACACAGCTCAGAGGAAACACTGGATTCCACCTTCCAAAGCAGCCATTTTCTCCAGGAGAACTGATCTCTGTACCTTGGAGACCAGTTTTAATTCCCAAAGACCTCCAGCTACCACCTGGATACTAAAATAATACAAAAGGGAAACACAGCGTGGGAACTACAAGAAGAAGAAAAGACGCTGTGCAATCGGCTTGCCAATGATATGAAAGTAATCTTATTTATCTACTATAATAAATGCTTTTTTTGAAAAAATTTTATAACTATGTGCTTGTCAATAAAGCACCGTATGCAAATGTCCAGTGGAATTCTGTACATTATAATATAACGTTACAACAACACAAACTCTTCAACAAGCACAATATGTTCTTCATAAGGCACAAATACTATCCTTTATTGTTGACATACTTTCATGGGACATACATAGCCATTGAAATGTTTCCCAGGGCACACCGTCCTCCAACATTTTCACCTCTGGCAACAATACATGTTGAAGGGTTTGTGGCTTTGATAAAGGCTTTGCTGAAATGAGGAACAACTGGGCACCCGTAAACCAAAGTCAGAAGTGGAGGGCACATTCTTCTGTGAAACTGGAAATATTTCTGGATTTAGGACCCTTGCTTGGCTTTTGTAGAGATCATTGTAATGTTATATTGTAATTGTATGGAATTCCACTGGACGTTTGTATATGGTGATTTAGAAGAAGGAGAAGAAGAGAAGAGATTGGATTTATACCCCACCCTTCGCTTGGAGTCTCAGAGTGGCTTACAATCTCCTTTCCCTTCCCCTCCCCACAACAAACAGACACCCTGTGAGGTAGGCGGGGCTGAGAGAGCTCTTTTGAGAACTGCCCTTTCAAGGACAGCTCTGTCAGAACTATGGCTTACTCAAGGTCATCCAGCAGCTGCATGTGGAGGAGTGGGGAATCAAACTCGGTTCTCCCAGATTAGAGTCCGCGCACTGAACTGAGAAACACATAGTTGTAAATATTTTTCAAAAAAGCATTTATTATAGTATATAAATAAGATCATTTTCATGTAATTGGCAAGCCGATTGCACAGTGTCTTTTCTTCTTGTTGTACCACTGGGACACTGGCAACCTTAAGATCCTCCCTGTGTGATCAAAACTGGACCCAGAAAGGCTTGCTGTGGGCACTGCTCAATCCAGGATTTTGAGGGACATTTAACTCCTGTTGGGGGAAAGTGGGATATACAGTCTAAGGATTCTTGAGCTTTAATTTGATCTTCTTGGGTAGTGAAAATGGTGGAGGTAGTTTGGTGACAGGGGGGGGGTCTTTGTCCTTTCCCAGCATTCCTTGGAGCTGGCCCACACCAGTTTCATGGTCTTGTTCTTAGATTTCATTTCAATACAAAATCAGCTCCAGAGAGTCAGCAGGAATGATAAAAGGAAAACACATGCACTGCAACAAGCACAAAAACAATGAGCGCAGGTGGCGGGTGGGACAGAGAAGAAGATCATAGCCTCTTCTGGCAGACAGGCAAAGTCATCGGGACTTAATCAGCCGCTTGCATATCCCACACGCCCTTAGGCAGAATTTGGCAACTTGGGGCAATTCTG